>JAHTLZ010003542.1:25268118-25305697 GCA_023846285.1 Phrynocephalus versicolor
TAGATAGATAGATAGATAGATAGATAGATAGATAGATAGATAGATAGATAGATAGATAGATAGATAGATAGATAGATAGATAGATAGATAGATAGATGATTCTATCATATCTACAGACATATATATTTAAAAGCTGCCCTCTGTCAAAAGCCCCCTCTTTACTCTTTGCCAGCCTTTTAGTTGCCTTATTGATGCAAAAGCTGTCCTAGGTACTGCAGAAACCTTAATTTCCAGGTTTTGGATTAAATCAAAGAGCACAGCCAAATTTCAAAGCTGGAGGTCTAAGGAACTGTAATTTATTTCAGCATAGGCTATAATTTTTAAATTTATATTCCATTCATATTTTTTATAAATTACATTTGGTTTATAATTTATTTTTTTATTAGCTCCATTTATATTTTATTTATTTTATGGGATTGCTGCTGCTTTTATATACTTGTTACCTCGCCTTAAGTAAGTAGATGGGTAGGCAGCGAAACAAAAGAAATGGAACCTAGTAAGAAGAAAATTGCCAACACTTTCTCTGATCCACTGGACTGCAAATATTAATAGAGATGGGCATGAAATAGAAGTATAGTGTTTCGTTTCATTTCATTTCAGTCTTCATTTCATTTTGTTTCATTAATAATGGATTTATTAAAAAGAATTGTCATCAGGAAATGAAATGAAACGAAACTCTCCGTAAGGCTATAAATAATGGGGAGCTTTCCTTTTTTTATATTTAACAGGGAGCCCACTGCCCTAAATCAAATACCCTCAAGCCTTCCAATCAATTTGCTTTCAATTTGTTTACCCTCTGTAAGCAAGTTAGAAACCTAATGGCTAGTTGTTGCATGAAGAGATAGGAGATATAAGCTCAATAGCTGATCGGTGGTGCGGCGAAGGAAGGAACATATATTTAAAAATCCTCCACACTCCTACTTTAATCAGGAAAGGGGGGGAAGTTTAAATCAACTTGCAGACACTGCCAGTGAAGGTAAGAGCTCAGCTGTTGGTAGTTTCAGGCAGATCAAGATTGGATAAGCTATCTCAACAGCTAAGGCACAGGAAGGAAGGAAAACAAATCAATCAGTTTAAAAATAAACCTTCTATTCTCAAGATGGCTGGATCAAGAGGCTAGGATGATTCGTTTGATTTCCAAAACAAAATAATGGTGCTTCATTTCATTTCTTGATGACACACTGTTTGCTGTTTTGTTTCATTTTGTAAGGTTTTGTAAACTTACAAAACAGTGAAACAGCATGTCATTTTTGGTAAGGTGCCCATCCCTAGTCACTAATAATAGTGATTGACTATATGTTCTCATGCCTAATCGAATAAGATTTCACTCACGGATTATCTCATATAAATGAAGGGCAACTAATCTATAATGCCTAGCTCTAAATTTCTGCAATGTTCATGACAAATTATTAATTCAATAGATTCCTTTTTAAAATAGTCTTAAACATTTAAAATTACCCTTTTCTGGCTGAAGGGACCACCTAGTATGGGTCTGAATGCCTGTTAAAAGGAGAATCATGATTGCAAGTCATTCCATGAACCTGCCAATTTTTTACAATCTGCTTCCCTCAGAACCTTACCTCCACCTTGTCTCTTTTCCCGGCTGAGTCAAAAACTTTCCATTAATTTCCAGAAAACTCTTGTTTCATCATGTGTCCCTACGTAGATATGATAATTTCCCAAAACTTTGGGGCTTAAGGGAATGCTGACTACCCATGTGCCATATGCCAAAGAAAAAATGTGATTACACATAAATTGTGTGTAGAATAGTTAAGATATTGCAGCTCACATTAATTTGTCATCATGGAAGGCAGAATATGATGTATCTGTTTCTAGCTGCCTTTAAGTTTTCCATTTATGATTTTGAGTGAAATTAGCTATCCCTTCTAGCCTGAAGGGAGAGTCACATGGCATCCTTCAGAACATCTGCCAAGCTTGATAGCGTTGCTTTCTCATCATAAACAGTGAGCAAGGCACTGGTTCTCTTTTATAGCAAAAGAAACAGCTGGATCTGACACTTGAGGCAGCAAAGAATGGACTATTTTAAGCTCAGATAAGGGTGCTCAATGTACTACCCCATTATTTTCTAAGCGTACCTCTCAAAAACATTTGTGAATAAAGGGATTCCTATTCAATGATGTTCAAAACTGCTCTTTTTCTATTATGGAATGATGTTTTCCTCATCTTCCTTCCCATCAATGGGCATGGGGCAGAAATTTCAAAAGTCAAGGGAAATCCACAGTTAAACTGGACTTGCATTTTCATTCACTCATTAATGATACTATTTAAAGAATGGTGTTTTCTCTTGTTCTGATGACATGCTGTAGTCTAATGAACAATACTCTGGGAGTGGCTAAATAGAATTTTGTCACATCAGCAGATATTGGCTGTGATTTGTTTATGCCTCTGTTCTCTCTAATATGGTTACTTTGAGTGCAACAATGGCACTGTCCATTTTGGTATTTTCCCAGTCATAGGAAGCTGACCACCTATTTTGTGTAGTTTATTGTCACATTTATGCTATTTTGCAATTCCATATATAGTGCCACAGGCCCTTCTGACTCTTCACATAGTCTTTCAAGAATTCTTCCCATAAATTTCTCACATCGTCTTTTTTATCTATTTGTGTTTTTTAAAAAATTCTGCACCAATTTTATTCTGCATTGGTTCTGTATGATCTCCCAATTCCTCTTAAAACAGTCTCTCATTTTTCTTCGAGTGGAAGCCACCTTTTACAAAACACTAGAAACCCAAATAATTATTTCCTGAAGGTTTACAGTGGAAACCTCAAGACTGTCAGTTCGTTTAATGTCTCCGCACTTTATGTTTTGTGCCAGTTTTGAGGCTCAGCAAGAATTGGCAATGCACGCCTTTTACAGCATCAGCTGACAGTGTTCTCTTTGACAGCAAGATTTCGAATCAAGGATTTAATAAGCTCTCCCAGTTAGTAAGAAGTAATGTTCACTCCGTACTGCCACTCAACAGAACATCAAACAGACTTCAGCTCTGCAGCTGGGACTGCAACTAAACCAGAATCACAGCTTATTTGCATTCATGGTCCTACCTAGTTTGACTATTGGGTGCCAAAGGGTGAGGAAACATCATTGCTCTTTTTAAAACACAGTGGAGCGTAAAGGACAGGAGGGGGGCTTGGAATGTTGGCTTCTTTGAAAATTCTAGCTGAAGAAATATGCTTGTACTACATACAAGTGCTAGTGTGCATGCATGCACATGTACATGCAATTGGGCAGATGCAAATAGGCACATACAAATGTATCTGCTAATTTCCCAAATATATGGGTTAGCCTAGCTAGAAAAATCTAATTTCTTTGCAAAGGTGACATTCTAGATATTGCTTCCACATTCTAGATAGGGAAAATGAATGAACACTTCCATGAATGAGGAGGGACATCAGGCAAGGGGAACTCTCAGAAGCCGACTCCTTCTTCCCCACAAATTAACAACTTTTGACAAAGCAATTTTAAGCTGCTTTCCAACAGGTGTGAATGACAGTGATCACAAGAGAATATCCTCTGAACCATCTTGACTGCTGCAATGTGCATTGTCAACATTCAGGCTGCCTTTTGCTATATAAAACTTGGCACCCCTTTTCCTGCTGGCAATACAGCCATGCTATTGAGGAGTAGAGATGGGCACAGAATGTCATTTTTTAAAATTGTTTTTGATTTGTTTAAAACAAAGCATTTTTTTTAAAAAAATTCATTTCATTTTTTGTTTGTTTTCTTTTTCTTTTTCTTTTTTGATTTTTAAAAAATTTTCAAACTTGCCCTGACCAGCTGGCCCAGGGCTGTGTCATCACGTTTTTCAATTTTATTTATTTATTTATTTATTTATTTATTTATTTATTTATTTACTCACGCTGACCAGGTGGCCCATGGGCTGGGTCGGTGCAATTTTATTTTTATATTTTTTATTTTTTACTCATGACAACCAGCTGGCCCGTGGGCCGGGTCAGCATGGTTTTTTAATTTTTTTCTTTTTCTAATTTTCACTGACCAGCAGGCCTGTGGGCCGGGTTGGCGCATTTATTATTATTATTATTATTATTATTATTATTATTATTATTATTATTATTATTATTATTATTATTATTATTATTATTATTATTATTATTTACTCTCTTGTGGGCCGGGTCGTCACAGTTTGTTTTATTTTATTTTTTTATTTTTTCTACTCGCTCCGACCAGCCGGCCCAGGGCTGGGTTGGTGCATTTTAAAATTTTTAAAAAACATTCTTTAACTTGTGCCTACCAGCTGGGCCGCATGCTGGGTTGGCATGTTTTTTAAAATCCCCCACCTGATCACGTCCGATTGGGTGGGTGAAAGGGTGGGCTTTTAATTTTTCCCCACCAGAGCTCTGTGCTACAGCTGATCAGTGGTGGCTTCCGAGGTGGGGGGAAGCCTATGGTTTCCCCTGGGTTTCGGGGGGGGGGGGAACCACCGGCATTTCCCCATAGAAATTCATTACTTCAATGCATTCCTATGGGGAAACAAAAAACAAGGCAAATGAAATGGAAATTTCCCTTTTGTTCTGTTTCGTTTCTGTTTGATTTGTCTGTTCATTATTTGTTTTGTTCCATTAAAAATGAATAACAAATAAAGAAATGAATAAAAATTTTGTTTCATGCCCATGTCTATTAAGGAGCTATGTTGGGCCATTTCCTGACTTTTTGACTTGTGGCTAGTGAAGCACAACCCGGTGAAGTTTGGGGCGGGGCATATTTGCCCTCTCGCCCCGGACATTTGGCACGAAGACTTCTCGGTGATCCGAGTATTTTGCCCGGGAATGGGAGCCTACATAAGGTAGCTCCCTCCCTGCCTCAGCCTCTTCTCGGCAAGATCGTCAGCTCCACCCTCCCACCCTATCAAAAGGAGAATGAGATTAGCTGGTCGCTACGGGGCCGGATGGGAATTGTTGGTGGCTACTCGGATTGGTTTGAGTAGCCACGCTTTTTTGCCCATCCTATTCTCTTTTTTGCTTGAGATGGGTATCATCCTTCTCACTGGTCACAACCCAGGTAGGCGGGTAGTGCAAGAGGTAATGGTATTGAGGTAGGCCCAAGTAAGTCACCCTTAAGGTGCTAGACAGCCCTCGATTAAAGTTAATAATCACTGGTATGTTTAGGAGTAAAATAAAGTCAGAAAGTTACTATTAGGCCAAAGCGAGGGCTGTGGCGGGATAGCAGATTCACTCACATTGGCACGATGCTGAACAGGTGGGCAGCATCTTGCCAGGGGTGAATCTCCCTGAATACAGACTGGGCCGATAGAGGATTATTTCCGCCCATTACCTGCTTGCACTACGGTCACAGGTCCCCTTAACAGGTTACAGGCATGTTAGTAGATTTAAGTAAATATGTTACAAATAAAGTTGTGGCCCAATTTATCCCCAAAATGAAGTTGTCTCGCCTTTTTATTTCCAGGGCTTGGTGGGCAAATGTTTTCATGCCTGCTTTGCAGAATGCAGATTAGAAAGCCATGTTCTAATTTCTAAACTCTTTTCTTCAGGTAGGCAGCCTGAAGAAGAAAAGCTATATCAGACTACAAACTCTAGAAATATGCTGTGTGCATATTTTCCAAAATATGTTCCTTTGCCCTTATTTGAAATAATGATTAGAAAAGGAGAGCTCTGAGAGTTAGCAAAGATGGTTACTGGAAACCCAGATCAAAATCATCCACACTATGTGAAAGAAAGCCAATGAAGAAAGACAAGGGCAAACATTTGAGGTGTGGTGTTGAAGGACAGACTTATACATGCCACATACCATCAGAAACTCAGAAAAGTGGGTGCTCATCATGTCAAGCCTGAACTCTCTCTAGAACAAAAATGAATAAACAGTGACTATCCCATCATGCACATATAATGGACAGAAAATACAATATACCTGGGGAAAGAAGGGAGGAGCAGCAGGAAAAGTGGAAGGGCTTATATGAGGCAGATTGTCTCAATAAAGGAACCACAGCTATTAGTTTGCAAGAGTTGAGGAGAATGTTCTGGAAAAGACAGGATTGCTAGAAAGGGAGGTAGTGGGAAGAGAGAAAAAAACTATTAGATGTTTTTGTTTTGCAAGATCTAAGCAGAGCTGCTAATGATAATAATTTTGGGGATCATTAATTCATATAGTCATCACACATCAGAAATGACCTGATGGCACATACCATACTGTATTTGAATACTTTTTTCTTAATTACCAGACAATTGTATAGTGACAAGATGGGCGGAATGGTTGAAACTATGACAAAGTATAGGCACTAAAGCTCTTCTAGCATAAGACCATCCTGAGCCGCAAAGCACAACTCAATAATTTCACAGCATAAATGAGTAAAGCAAAACAAAGGGTTCTGCTTATATACCACCCCATACTTCAAGTAGCCTCTGGGTGGTTTACAGTTTAATTACAGTATGCAGGCTACTCATTGTCCCCACCCGCCAGCCAGCTGGGTACCCACCTCGGAAGGATGGAAAGCTGAGTGAACCATGAGCCTGCTACCTGGGATTGAACCCCAGGTCGTGAGCACAGTTTTAGCTGCAGTACAGGCATTTAACCACTGCAACAAGAGTAAGCATTTGGAAGGCAGGGAGAATACTCTTTTTTTCTTATATGTTTTGGAATATTTTTACAGCCAAGCAATGCCAAGAAGAATTTTAAAAAATATATCCTACTGAAAATTAGTTAATTGGGTCCTAACCAACAGAGTCAAAGGTTCAGATTGTCCCAGACCAGGAGCTGATTTCTACTTTGAAGACTTTGAAGGCCCTCGCTACAGCTGATCAGCGGGCCATGTAGTCAGCAATTCAAAAATTAAATTAAATTAAAATAAAATTAAAATTAAAAAACCCCCACCAGCCCAGCCTGGGAGCCTCATGGTTAGCATGAGTAAAAGAAAGGGAAAAGGGAAAGGAAAAAAAAACCATGCCGGCCTGGCCAGCGAGCGAGGGGGAAAATAAAAAATAAAACAAAAATAAAAATGAAAAAACATGCTGACCCAGTCCTGGAGCTGCTTGGTCAGCATGAGTAAAAGAAAAGGAAAAAGAAAAGGGGGAAAAGGTGCCGACCCAGCCGGCGGGTGAGGGAAAAAATTAAAAAATTAAAATTAAAAATTAAAATAAAAAATGCTGACCCCAAGCCAGCACCTCTCAGCTGTTTAAAAAAATTAAAAGGCCATGTAGGCCTCCAGCCCTTGCCGTGGCCCTAGTGGCAGCAAGGCGGTGACAGCCATTGCTACGGCAGCAGCAAGAGGCGTCAGAACGGATCAGGTAAGTATCCATTATTTTTTATGGCAAAACTTGTTTTGACTTACAAGTATTTTGGTTCATTAGCATGTTTCCAGAACAAATTATGCTCATAAACTAAAGTACTACTGTGGTTGGAATAAGATTCCAGCCAGGAGTATGACAGGGTGTTTTCAGTTAATGTATATTTTAGTATTTTGTCTGTTACATTATAAATCCATGACCATATGTCTCATATTAAAGACCAACAAATCAAAGCTCTTTTGCCCGAAATCTCTGTAAGGTAGGTCATTGCATAATTGTCTCAATGCACACATACAACCCATCAGTCTCAGAGAAAGTTTCCAGAAAGTTTAGGGCATTCTCTGCTGAATATCGCCAATGTTAACCATAGCAAGGCTGTGCCACATCACCCTTGTCCTATGGAAACCACATGCCAGTCAGCTGAGGCATCAGTGTGTTTGTCATTCACTGTCAGTAACTGTCAATCGTACCTTTACATGGTACAGGGAAAGGTGTGTCCCGTCAAATATTTCATAGACAGTGATAATTTGTTCAGAGCCTATGTCAACAATGAATGGTCTGTCCCCACCCAGCTTATGCATTCACAATCCCATTGTGCTGTTGCTTCCGAAGCCAGATATATTTGTTTAAAATATTAATCTTAAACAGGCTGGCACAACAAAACAGTTCACTGACTTCCTTGTTTAAAATAGCTCTTCCTCTGAAGCTGATAGTTCCCAGCCTTGGTTCCCTTGACATTCTTGGCCTGCAACTCCCAGAAACTCTAGCTAGCACAGCTAATGGTCCAAGAACATCTTGGGATCCAAAATTGGGGAACCACTGCCCTAAGCAATACTTCCACCCTTGCAGATTTGGGATGAAACTTGGCATATAGCCCAGGGCCCTTTCCCTGCCCCAGCTGCTTCCAAATGGGGTGGATGGAAGGGGACGAAAGGGCTGTTCCTCTTTGCTTATAGCAGGGTGGAAAGGGTGGTCTTAATTAAGATTTTGGTTAGGATCCACCAGGAATCCCTTGCAGCTATGATCACTAGTAGGAGAAGCTTCTTATCCTGATCTCCCTTTATATTGGAAAAGAATCAGACTTGTTTTTGTTTTCAAATGCAGAAGTTGTGGCTGAGCAGAAGATCCAGTGCCCATACTGCATAGAGAGTGATAGACATTGTCAGGGCACCCCTGAGTTCAAACCAAAAGACAGCAGTGGGTTGGTGCATGTTCTTTCTATGTTGCTCTAAATCTGTATCTTTCCATGCAAATCAGTCAATGTGTATGTCCTAGAGCAACATTTATTTTTGCCACAGCCTTCAATCTGTGACATCATCTAAAGTAGACAGGGTTCTTAATAACTGCCATGCCACCTCCTCCTCCCTCGACCTTTGCCCAACCTGGCTTATAAAAGCTGCCAGGCCAGTGACCATGGAATGGGCCACTACAATAATTAATGGGTCTCTCCGGGAGGGCAGGGGGAACCCTGCCCTCAAGGAGACACTAATTAGGCCCATTCAGAAGAAAACTGGGAGGCAGACAAAATTGACAACTACAGGCACATCACCAATATTCTATTTATTAGCAAGGTAATGCAAAGTGTTCTGTTTATATACCGCCCCATACCACTACAAGTAGTCTCTGGGCAGTTTACAATTTTAATTACAGTGTGTAGGCTACACATTGCCCCCCCCCCAGCAAGCTGGGTACTCATTTTACCAACCTCGGAAGGATGGAAGGCTGAGTGAACCTTGAGCCTGCTACCAGGGATTGAACCCCAGGTCGTGAGCACCGTTTTACCTGCTTTTGCTTTGCTTTATTAGCAAGGTAGTCAAGAGGGTGGTGGTGGATCAGCTTCAGGGGCTCCTGGATGAAACTGATGCTCTTGATCTGTTCCAGTCTGGGTTCAGGCTGCACCTTGGAATGGAATCGGCACTGGTCACCCTGCACAATGACTTCTTGAGGGGAGCTGACATGGACAAATCATCCTTTTTGGTTCTCCTCGACTAGGGATGGGCATGAAATGAGAAAAACTGTGTTTCATTCCATTCCATTTTGTCCCCCCCCCCAATGTTTTGTTTTGTATCATAAATAACATTTTTTTCAACAAGAAATTATTACTTACTAAACAAAATGAAACAAAACGAATCCCCCATGGCACCAGCGCTCTAGCTGGTTTGGTGGGTGATTCAAAACTCTTCTCCCCACTGACTCCCAGCTGATTTTGACAGGTCAAAGTGGGGGTTAGGAGGGAAGGAGCAGCCAGACAGAAGTAAATTCCCTGCCTTACTGCTCCTTTCTCCCTGCCATCCCCCACTGCCCACAGCCCTCTCTGTCTACAAAACTGCCCTGGGAGGAGGGAGAGCACGGGAGAAGGAAGGAGACAAAGATAAATACTAGCTGGGGCTTTTTGACATATTGGGGTTGGGACAGGGGGACAACCTTCACCCATACATACCCCAGCCTGAAAAGTCCCAGCTGGGAGGTGGGGGAAGGGCAAAAGCCTGAACAGAGCAGGGTTTTATCCCTCAATGCTCCATTTTGCCTTTCACCCATCTTAAGGGGCTCAAAAAAACCCTGCTCCTTTTGCCCCTCCCCTGCTTACCAGCTGGGGCTTTTTGACAGATTGGTGTGGGGGGAGGGGTGTCCCCTTTCCAAACCCCAACCTGACATAAAGCCCCATTTGGGAGGCAGAGGGAGGGGAGAAACACAGAAAGGAGCGGGGGTTACCATAGAGTAAATTCCCTGATTGCCTCCATGCTCCCAGCATACTTTGCTAATTAATTACCCCCAGCCCCTTAACTAAGTCCCCTTACCCCCATATCTTTCTAGATTAGCAGGGATTCCTTAAAATCAATTCAGGAAGGTACCCCTGCTTCTTTGAAGTCCCAATATAAGTAAATTTTGATTGCATATTTTAAAAATAATAGAGTGCAGTTAAACATTACTTACCTTGGGGCACCAAAGGAGCAGGGGTACCTTCAGAAAGTGATTTTAGAGAACCCCCTGAAATTTGAAAAGATTTGCGGGTAAGGAGGCTGAGTTATGAAGCTCCAAAGGGGTTGCCCCTAGGAAAAAAAACTTCTAATTGGAATCATATGGGAAGTGGTGGCAGCCCCATCGCTGGCCCGATCAGCTTCTGATTCCAATTAGGAGGTTTTTTCCCCTAGAGTCACCGCCTTTGGAGCTTCATAACTCAGCTCCCTGACCCCCCCCATAAATCTTTCCAAATTTCAGGGGCTTTCATGGAAGAGCCATTTCCTCTAGAATGAATAATTTCATTCTAGAGGGAAAATGGTCGGGTTTTTTTTCATTTGTAATGAAATACTGCTTCCTCGTTTCATTTTGTTTCATTTCATTAGCTAACAAAACAGCAAAACAGCATGTCATTTTTCATATGGTGGCCATCCCTATCCTTGCCCCCAACTACCAGAACTGACCCACGGGCTGGCAGGAGAAAAAACAAACCAAAAAAATGCCGATCAGCCCACACTACAGCTGGTAGGCGAGCTACATGGTTGGGAGAAAAAAATAAAAATAAAAATAAAATAAAATAAAATAAAATAAAATAAAAATTACCTGATCTGACCCATGGGCTGGCAGGATTAAAAATAAATAAAAACATAACAAATAAAATAATCCAACTGGCGGGGTTAAAAAAAACAAAACAAAAACAAACAAACCTGAACCTGAACCAAAACGAAATACGAAATGACTTTTTTCTAAAAATTCCTTTCATAATTATCAAACAGAACTGACCCTGAAAACGAAACAAAACGAAATGAATCACCTTTTTTTCAGTTCATGCCCATCTCTACTCAGTACGCAGCAGAGCAACTGGGTTGGTACATGTGGTGCATGCATGTATAGTCTCTAAGGAATTTCTGGACCCTGTTAGCTTTGTTAGACAGACAGTTTGATGGATGCAATGACAGACTATAAGCATGGGTTGAAATCCCTGCTCAGCCAAAGAAACTCCCTGGGGTAGTGGAACTGCTAAAACCACACCCTAAATATCTCATTTCCCTTGAAAGTTCTAAGGTTGCTTTAAGTTGGCTCTAACTTGATGGCTAGAGATGGGCACGACCAGAAAAAAATTACTTTTCAAGTTGTCGTTTGTCGGGACGGGCCCGTTTCGGGTCGTTTCCATTTGTCGCAATAATTTTCAAAAATTTGTCGTTCCGTTTGTCGTTTGGTTGTTTGTCATTTCCACCGCAATTTAGCGCGATTTGACATCCCAGGGAGCATGGGGGCGTCCTGCAATCAGGGCCGGCGCTAGGTGTTTTTGCGCCCTAGGAGGCGGCCGGTGGCAGGGGCCCATGGGCGGGCAGCGACAGCAGCAGGGGGGAGGCACGGGTGGGCGAGCGGGCAGCCGGTGGCGGGGGGCCATGGGCGGGCAGCGACAGCGGCAGGGGGGAGGCATGGGTGGGTGAGCGGGTGGCCGGTGGCTGCAGGCGCGCAAGTGGGTGGGCGGCAGCGCGGGCGGGCGGGCGACATCCAGAAGTGTCAGTCAAAACCTGGCCATGCCATTGGTGGAATGGTTCAAAAATTTGCATGGTCCCATCCCATGCCCAGCCCACATGGGCAGGTCTAAAAAAATAAAAATAAAAATAAAATAAAATAAAATCAGTGTGACCTTTTACTGCTATAAAAAACCCACTGCTGCTACTATAAAAAATCAGGCATTTAAAATACCTAATTTTCAAATGTTTCTGTTGTGCTTTGGTGGGTTTTTGGACCACGATTTCTAAAGAAATATTGCAGTCGCCATTTTGGATCCCCCCCACCGCATGGCATGCGAGACAGACTACGAGGATGACCCCCCCCCCCGGGGGGGGGCCAGCCCCCGGGGGGGGGAGGGGGGGCCGGCCCGGGCCCCCCCCCCCAAACCGGACCTCAGCTAGTTGTCCTCAGGCAGGCATATGTTCGCCTGCTTTTTTGGCCGGGAGTCGGTCTTTTTTTTTTTACTTTTTAAAACTTTTTCTGTGCTGCTTGCATTGCGCGATCGCCGCGATGCCATGAACGACAACGAAAAACCCGACCAAATTTTTCTTTTGTCGGTTCGAGTTCGAGTTCTGATGGCTTAATTATCGTTACCGTTCTCGTTACGTAACGGAAACGACAACCGAAAACGGAAACGACAATTTCGACGAGTCGTGCCCATGTCTATTGATGGCACATATCAGGCCATTTGCCTTTATTTCCATGCAATGTTGCTTGAATAAGACCATGATCACTCTTTCCCTAAGGGCTATAGTCTGCTGTACAGAATATTTTTTTATAAAGGGGGAAAGGGGGGAGGGAGAAGAGTAGCATTGTCACAAAAAACAACCAAAGAAGACACATTTAGTGTGTCTCAACAGTACTGAGATAAGACATCTGTCGCTGAATTACTCTTCAGTGTAAATCAGTACCATGGGTCTCTTTTTAATGCTATATGAGTGGTTATTCTCAGAGCATATTTTTCTTGATTGTCATTACTCTTCTGCTATGGAGGTTCCATCATATCCAATTGTTATATAGCCAATGATTACATGAACAATGGGGGAAAGTGACAGTCTTGCCTATTTTTACACATTATTGAAATCATTAATTTCTTAGATACAGAGAGTCGCTTTCCTTTTTAATTCAAATCCTACATAATAGGATGCATCTCTTTGTGCTTTGCCAAGCTGTATGTGTGGGTTTACAGCAGCGGGAACAACAACAGCAACTCTGGTAATGACTTATTATTTCCTGAAAGGCAATCTATTAAAAGCATTTTAGAGAGTCCTCACACATGGTGGATATGACTACCTGCTCTGTTTTCCATAAAATTGGTGTTAATTGGCCCTAGAGGAGGGGGCTGTGGTGAAGACTGAGGAGAAGCGGAACATTTACTAACTGAATTGTGTCTTGTATAAATACCATAGGGAACTCCTTTGAACTGGAGAAATGCGGCATTTGCAAAAAACACAAATAGGAAGGGACTAATGAAGGTTTTTCTGCTGTTACTTTTATCAGTTTGATTGGGGTTTGTGTGACCTCGTAAATCCTGATTAATAGCTATTAGCTATTGTGCTAACCTCTTTGATAATTTGTCTCTTAAGTGGCTGGCTCTCACAACCTGGCAAGCAGCTTCACTACCCAATGCTTGCAGCCGCATGAGTTAATAAATCGGTGCAGCTGCAGGTTGAGGCGGTTTATGTTGGAGAGCCATGATGTGTCTCCCTCTTCCCCACCTTCACAGCCTCCCCCCCCATAAGTGAACGATATATAAACGGAGCGCAGACAAGCTGCTGAGATTGTTTTGCTCTTAGAACAAGTTGAATGCTATACCAGTGGTTATTATCAAGACCATTTTTTTCAGATTGTTTGGGTGACAAAAGTAATAAAAGAGTTGCTATTTTCATCCCTTCCCTTTTTGCTTCCAACCTCATTTCACAGCTCACTGTGAGGGAGATTATTTCTGGGCTCGCTTAACAATTAACTTGAAATGGCTGAACTATCACATTAGAGCAGCAGTGATATAATTGAACTGGCCCCTGAAAATAGCAGTTTGGAAAATTGCATGTCACATAGATATTTTTCCAGAGGAAATCAGTCTGAGCTTCTAACAGGCCTGTGCTCTTTTCAGAAAGGAGGGCCACAAGGGCAGAAAAAGAACTTAGACCATCACCTCTCCTTCCCCTCACAAGTGCTCCAGTGCCATTCTCTCCCACGCAGCAGAGCTTTGGGGAGCCTTTCAATGTGAGCACCTTGAACTGTTGAACAGGAAAGAATAAGGGCCTCAAAAGAGAGCCCCGCTATGATGACCAAATGTGGCTTTGCCTGCAGCTCTGGAAACACATCCCCTCCCATTAGGCCCACATGGAAGTCCTGTGGACTTCAAGCCAATATTAAGTCTTATCTGCGAGTAAATCATAAGCTGCAGCAGACTTTGCCACTGGCCTTTATTATCTCATAAATATTGATGCTCCTTACTGGGTCATTCATTCTGAACAGCACACAGATGACTCAAACTTTGCCTTTTATATCCACCTCTTTCAAAATGAGGGTGGTACAACCAATGCTGAGGATCAGATTGCCTTATATTTGCACTCATTGCAACACTTGCCATCTTGAGTTTGTTACTATTCTGATTTCACAATCAATGTCATATATAATGGTCTTTGTCACTAACCCAGAGAAGCCAGCAATGCTTCTTCATGGGTCCTCAGTATGAAGGTTCAACGTCATCACCAAACACAACAAGGGTTCATATCAGTGTTAAATGGCTGACACTTTCTTGTATTTGTGATGTATTTATGTTCTATGAGGTATTTGGCACAATCAAGCTTTTCCACTAGCGACTTATGCCTCCTTTTTTCTACAACAATATCATCTAATACATTTTAAGGGCTTGCGAAATGTTCCAGAACATTTTAGGATTTTATGCTTTATACATCTGAGATGACAATATCATATACACTTCCTAGGAGTAAATCCTATTGAATTGAATCCTAAGAAAAATTAAACTACAAATTCAAATTGGTTTAGTATATACAGTATTTGCTGAATGGAATACTAATGCTTGCTGCCTTGGGTCTTTTTAAGGATAAAGGTAGGATAAAAACATTTTCAAATAAATAAACAAATAAGTAAATGATGACTTTTCTGTTTTTAAATGGTATCGGGATGTGATTTGAAATAGGTAATTTTATTTTATTGTTATGGCTTCATGATACTTACTGTTTTTGATGTTTGTATCTATCGTGAACCAGCCAGACTGGTCCCACTGTCAGATGGGAGGTATACAATAATAATAATAAATTAATTAAAATAAATTTCATATAGTATCCTGTTGCCTCGCCTGATTATTGAAAGCCTGCCCATCATATGCTGGGTTTTTCCCGGGTTGCAAGGCAGCTTATTTAGCTTGTTATTCATTGGGGGGTTATTCAGAGAGTGGTGGGTGGGACCCTGCTACAATTTCCCTTCTGCTGCGCATAAAGGTAGTTGGACATTAATTGTACGATTCCAAATGAGATGATTTTTTCCATCTTAAGAAACAGATAGCCAAAAGTGATCAGTTGCATCATATGACTTCTAGAGATGGGCACAACTCAGCAAAATTTTCATTTTCATTTTCGTTTTTTCGTTTCGTTACGTAACGAAAATGAAAATGAAAATTTTTCAAAAACAAAACGAAAATGGAAATGAAATGAAAAATTTTGCTGTGTTTTTCGTTTTTGTTGCGGCAAATGCATTGAACTGAAAAGAATGCTAACAAAACAGCAATTTTTCGTTTTTGTTTTCATTTTTCGCTTCATTACAAAATGAAAACGAAAACAAAAAATTTGCAAAAAAAACCAATGAAAATGAAAACGAACTGAAATGGACCCCTAAACGACCAAACGACAAACGAAACACCATTTTTTGAGTCGTGCCCATCTCTGATGACTTCTATGATAACCCCCCCCCCCCAATTTGAGCAATTGTGTCAACCCTCAGTCTGGGATCAGGGGGTGCAGGAGGGGGACTGATCGGTTTCCCTTGGTACAATGTTGTCCTTTTTGTCTCAGAGGAGGGTAGAAGTAATCGTTCCTTTTCTTTTATGGAGCAAAAATTGTGCAAAGAAAGGATAGTATTCACCAAGACACACACCCCGCCCCTTGTGAAGACTTGATCCCAACTGAAACTTGTGAAGGCCACGTGGGGTTTGTCTGTAAACAGTGGAAGCTCACTCAAAGTCTGGCTTATGGACTCATATGTCATGGAGGACCCCTGAGGGAAAGCCAACAGCAGACAGTCTAACTTTCTGGATGGAACTACCATTTTCCTTCCAATAGGAAGAACCTAAATGACAAGGTAAACAGACCATACTCACATGGCAATCTGTTTCAGCAGCCCTCTCAGATCTAGATTTTCCATTACAGTAATGTTTATTATAAAATTCATTTTAATTTGAAAGGCCTTTTTGCTATGCTCTAGTAATAATGACAGTTTACTTGATGAAATACTGGTCAAGAAAAAAATATTGCTTCTAACAACATGATTGCTTTGTTTATTACATTTTAAGAGAGAGGAGGTTTGGGGTGCACTTGGGAATCTGCTCTGAATAGGGGTTGACTTCACTTCACACCACTGTGAACAAGAACTGACTTGTTTTGGACCTGATGTTGAGCCTTGGCTCCCTTTCCCAAACTGGGGAGGTCTCCCATGCACTAGAATGGCAGGATTCAACACACTTTAGGTGGTGTTGATATAACTTTGGCCTTTTCTGGAGAATTTGATAAAGTTTGTGTTATGTTCGGCAAGTTAAAATCAAATTATAGCGATCCTAAGTAGAGATAGGCACGAAACAATTTTTTTTTATTTTTTTTTTCATTATTTGTTATTTATTTTGTTATGGAATGAAATGAATAACAAACAGACCCATCAAAGAAAAATGAAACGAAGCGAAATGGAAATTTGTTTTGTTTGCTTCATTTTTGTTTCTTTTCCCATAGGAATGCATTAAAGTAATGCATTCTTATGGGGGAAAGTCGGTGGTTCCCCCCACCCCAATGCGGGGGGAACCGCAGGTTCTTTTCCCCGCCAAAGCCACCACCGATCAACTGTAGCATGGGGCTTTGAAGGGAAAAAAGTTTTAAAAGCCCACCCTTTCCCCCACCTGATCGGGTGCAATCAGGTGGGAGATTAAAATGAGCGTGCTGATCCAGCCCAAGGGCCAGCTGGTCAGTGCAATAAGTTTTTTTTAAAATTTGCCAATGCAGCCCATGGGCCAGCTGGTCAATGCAAACAAACAAGCAAGCAAACAAACAAACATGTTGACCTGGTCTGTGGGCCAGCTGGTTCGCACGTATTTTTTTTAAAAAAAGAGAGAAAAGTGCTGACCCACCCACACACACACAAGTAAATAATAATAATTCAAAAATAAGTTTAAAATGTGCTGACCAGGCCTGAGGGCCATCTGGTCAGCAAGAGTAAAACAAAAATTACAAAAAAAGAATGTGCCGATCCGTCCCTGGGCCAGCTAGTCAACACAAGTAAAAAATAATACTAATAAAATAAATAAATAAACACGCCGACCCAGCTCTGGGCCAGCTGGTCGGCGCGAGTTTAAAAAATAAAAATGAAAAAATGAAAATTGAAACAAACAAAAAAATAAAACTATTTTTTTAAAAAATGTTTCATTTTAAACTAAACAAAAACAATTAAAAAGGAATAATGAAACAAGACACCATTTTGGTGTTTCGTGCCCATCTCTAATCCTAAATTACATATTTAAGGTGTGCTTTTACCAATTCCACACCATGGCTGAGCTGAAATTCAAACCCAGGTCTTCAATATTCTGTTGTAAGATGCCTCTTCTTATTCCCTGTTCTTAATGTGAAATGTGTCTTATATATTGTATACATATAACACAATATATATAGAGTTATATATATATATACCATATAACGGATGTATATTGTCCCTCATTACTGTAAAGCCTCCTTAAATATTACCCCATGCCACACACACACACACACACACACACACACACACACATATTCTGTCCACATCGCTAGGAGCAGGGGTGTCCAAACTTTTTGCAACGAGGGCCAGATTTGGTGAAGTGAACATGTGTGGGGGGGCTGACCATTCAGCAGAATTTGGCCCCTGGGCCAGACTTTGGACAAGTCTCTGTAACATGCAAGGAGCCAGGGAGGACACTGCAGCAATGGAGCTGGGGTGGATAGGTTGGGCAGGTGGCTGGTCGGGTGGACAGAGGCAGGGAGGGCAGGCAAACTGTAAAACTGCAAGCTGATGCCTTCGTCCAGTATGGGGAGAGGACAGCAGGCAGGGATGTGTGACAGGCTGAGCCATCAGGGAAAAGAAGATGTGGGCCACTCAAAATTTGGAAACTGGCCGAACTTGGACCCCGAATTTCTCTCTACACATACATATAGCTCTCTGGAAAAGGACCTCTTTATAATAGTCATTTTTAAGAAAAGGAATGTTTGTTCTATCCCATTTCCACTTCAGTTTGTTTTTGTGGTTGTTCCACTGAAACACTAAAGACAATGGATATGTCTCAGGTCATTTTTGACAACAATCAGAACCTCATTTAGAAATATGATGATTTGGGTCCCCTGTTTGAATTTCTTTAAAAAAGGAAATCCACAGATGACTTTACTATTTTCACTACTTTAAATAATTAGGTCAATGTGTAGACCTACTGCTTCTTTTGAAATGTAGATGAAACAGGAGAAATATCACATAAATTGGTGTATGGTGGTCTCTCCAGAAAGTTTGCTGGTTTTAAAAGATCCAAGCCTTATTCCCATTGGTTTCATGGGTTTTCTCAATGAATTTGTCACACATGTGCCAGCAAAAGTGATACACTGGAAAATAATTGCATTTATTTACTGTTTGAGGGATACACACAGGCCCTCTGACCTGGCCCATGCCCAAATAAGAGTGCACAGCCTGGTGCCCCATCTGCCTTTTTGGTGCTGCTCCGACCAACTCCTTGCCAAATGGGATTTGTGCATTTCTGATTATTTTCTCATTCCTATGAACTGGAAAATACAAACAGCTATGATGGGGTGGAGGAGAGGCTGCACAGCACCATCTATTTTGGATACCAATAAATACCTTATTCAGCCAGAACACACAGGAGGATTTCACTTCTGCCCACAGGTACCTTCTGGCAACGGGGCAAAGACGAGCAGGCAATAGTAGTTTATCACCACACCATAACAGAAAAAAAGGAGAAGAAAGGCAGGGAGACAGAAAATCAGTCCTAACACTGCTATTGATAACCTGTTGTGCAATTTCAAATGCTCAGTGAGGATGATATCAGTAGCAGCTACAAATTGTTGCTGATGAAAGACAACGTATGGGAGCTCCTCGGCTCCTACACAGGGCAACTATGACGGTTACTTCACATCCTTCCTCGTTCCGAGTTGACATTCGTTTCGTGATCACATTGCTCGTGGTCATGTGGTCTTGTCCCGGTACTGTCCCTGTTACCGTGTACCCACTGGCATGATTGATGGTACCGTGACGACTGTTAATGCACGTCCTTGTATCGTGACAACATCTGAACTTCTCAGATTTCGTTCTCGGGGGTTTTCTTTGGTCCAACCTTCTGTTTTTCGATCTTTGGAATCTCCTCAACTTTGCCTTCAATGCATTGCAGAGCTAAGTTTGAGGCATTTGTCTTTTAATCTCTCTGCACTGTGTTGCTGACTCCATAGGGAATGTACTGGTGAATGGCACTTCACACTCCTGGCACTAGATGGAAAATGGCACATTGTGTGACATGCCTTACCTCACGGGCACTCGTCTCGGAATGAGAACCGAGACAAACAGATTCCCGAGCCCAGGGAGGGGTATCACTCATCACGCTTTAATCTCAGATCAGAGGGTGTGGTCAGGACAAACTCCTGTCGTCACACAATGGACATGTGATAAGATTTCCTTGTACCGGTCCCAAGCGGGACCGCGAACAGCGATGAGATGGATGTGAAGTAACAGCCAAAGTCACCTGCACTCTGAAATTGCTAAAGAAGCCTTTTGTCATCATCATCCTCTCCATTGAACATGTAATTCTGACTTGATTCCTCCAACAAAAAGAATGCACACATTCATTCTCACACATTTAATCCTAGTAAAGTTTAGTAAATGGATTGGGGGGGGGCAGCTGCAACACATATTCCAGGTAACAATGGAACTTGTAAGTGGGGTGATGTATTCGGCTGCTCTCCACATACATTCTGCTGTTTTCTACAACTTCAATAGCTGTTTACAGTGGCTGCAGGGAGACTTATAGTGCCCAGTAGAGATGTGCACAAAACAGAAATATAATGTTTCATTTCATTTTGTTTAATTTCAGTCTTCATTTCATTTCATTTTGTTAATAACACGTAAATTTTTGTCATGAAACAAAACACTTCGTAAGGCTATAAATGATGGTAAGCTTTCCTTTTTTTAGTTTAACAGGGAGCCCACTGCCCTAAATAAAAGACCCTCAATCTTTCCAATCAATTTGCTTTCAAGCAAATAACCCTCTGAAAATGAGCTAGAAACCTAATAGCTAGCTACTGCATGGAGAGATTGAGGAGATAAGCACAGCTGATCCACAGCACAGCGAGGGAAGGAAATAAAATATTTTTAAAAAATTAACCTCCACAGTCCTTTATAAAAAGGAAAGGAAAACAATCAGTTTAAATCAACTTGCAGACACAGCCAGTGCAGGGAACAGCTCAGTTCCTGCCTAGTTTCAGACAGATCAAGAATGGCGATAAGCTATCTCAACTGCTGAGGCACGGGAAGAAAGGAAAACAAATAAATCAGTTTAAAAGTAAACCTCCTGTTCTCAAGATGGCTGGATCAAGAGACTAGTACGAATAGTTTCATTTCCAAGATGACAAATGGTGTTTCATTTCATTTCTTGACAACATACTGTTTGCTGTTTTGTTTTGTAAGGTTTTGTAAGCTTACAAAATGAAACAGCGTGTCATTTTTCTTAAGATGCCCATCCCTATGGCCAAGTAAACCCTCCCTAGTTCCTCAGTGGTTGAAATGACCAGGAAAGGTCTTGGGGTTTATTGAGTTTAGCTGTCACTCACCTTCTTCTTCGATACCACCTTATTCTTCCTGGAAATGGTCTATTCTCTTCAGTTTCTTCTTCCTTCCTGGAAAATGTACATTTTTTAAAAAAAACATCCCATGAATGCCAGTTAGAGCATGAAAGATCCAACAGGTTTCATTTCAGCAAACAGCAGCTACTTGCAACATCCCATAATTGACCTAAATCATGTAAATACTCCTGATTTTATCTGTTTTCAGGTACCTTTCTAAAAACAATGCACACTCTTAAATTGATAGTAGAAAAACCAGGCTCCTTTTAACATCAGGAATGGAATTTGTTTTACTCATTGAGATTCACGTAATCACCAGGATTAATCAGAGATAGCACTTCAATGGATGCCGGAACGCATCTTCAGAAGGCTGAAATGTAACTTGTTCAGACTGGAGCAATGTGGGTGGTCATGCAGCAAGTTTGGTCAGGCCACAATTGCACTCTGCATGACCTGTTCATCTATCTGTGGCAGCAGGGATGGGGGTCATGTGCCCTTCCATAGGTTGCTAGACTGTAACTCCCAGCAGCCCACATCTGTGGCTGTGCTGGCTAGGGCTGATGGGAGTCCTAGCGGCAACACACACGGAGGTACTCCACACATGGACACTCCTCCCCCACAAAACCCCCCAAAGAGTGTATTAAAATAATATCTAATTGCAATCACTAGTGAATTTGAAAGCTACAGCCAGGCATGGGATGAAAAAGGGCTGGCAACTTCTCAGGGCATTGGTAGATATATTCCCTATATTTATCGTCCTCTCCTCTTTGTGGTTCGTGATGTGTGTCGTTTAATAACATATGCATTGCAAGATGGAGCATATCTACGCTTCAGGGATACTATTAGATATCTTTCATTATTTTTGTCAAAAATAAAGGACAGAATGTGACTGGTATTGTTCTACAGATACAAGTTGTATCCAAACTCGGTTAAACATTGGTGTATTGTGCCTGCTGTTGCTTATATTTCCTTTTCTTTTTTTTCTTTTGGCAGATCTGATGGTGTTATTTCAGGGATCTGCAGCTGATTATAATATTTTATAGCATCCCACTGCATGGTTCCCAATGCCTCAATAACTATGGGGACTAAGGAATGTGTTTCACCTTCATCATTAGCTCCACAGAAGGTCCACATGGACTCTTTACATCAACCAAGCCGAATGGCATGGACTGCTCAAAGTCGCCCCCCTCGCCACAATTTCAGTATGAAAATTATACTTTTAATTTAAGCTAGACCAAAAAGTAAGTGAGCATATATTCATTAGATTGGAGTAAGGTGTAGGGATACATAACCTATAAATAAGAGATTGTCTTAGTTATTCTGTTGTTGCCTTTAACATTTAGAGACCAATGTCACACAGCAGACTTGAGCATCAAATAAGATAAATAAAATCTGAACAATACACCATGGAAACCAATACTGTTGTCAAGATAAATATTGTACCTTAAGGAAATGTGCTATCCTTGATATGGTTTACAGTCATGTTCAGGGCTATCAAATAGTTTGGCTATAAAAAAGAAAAAGAGTGACTAAACAGTATGCAGAAAAGATAGCAGCATAAGACCTGCTATGCTTTCCGTGAAAATGCCATTCATTCATTCATTCATTCATTCATTTTATACTGCCCATCTGGAAACACAAAGACAATAGGTGGTTTACAACAACCAAAACAATTAAAACATAAGTGTACAATGGAATCAGTTTAATGGGTTATGTTGTGTTCATGTATTCATCTTGAAAGGGATCTGGGAGACTTGGTGGACCACAAATTTAACATGAGTCAGCAGTGTGATGTGGCGGCCAGGAAAGCCAATGTGATTCTTGGTTGCATCAAGAGAAGTATAGTGTCTAGATCAAGAGAAGTGATAGTAGCACTCTATTCTTCTCTGGTCAGACCCCACCTGGAGTACTGTGTCCAGTTCTGTGTGCCTCAATTGAAAAAGGATGTTAACAACCTCAAGCAGGTACAGAGAGGGGTGACCAGGATGGTTGAAGGTCTGGAAGAAATGTCATATGAGGAATGCCTTAAGGAGCTGGGAATGCTTAGCCTTTCAAAAAGAAGGCTGAGATGGGATATGATAGCTATGTTTAAATATTTGAAAGGATGACATATTGAAGGACTCGGGGCAATGGTTTCAAACTATAGGAAAAGAGATTCCATTTGAACATTCATGACAGTTAAAGCTGCTAAGCAGTAGAATATGCTGCCACAGAGGGTGGTGGAGTCTCCTTCTTTGGAAGTTTTTAAGTAGAGGCTGGATGGCCATCTGTCGGGAGTTCTGTGATGGAGGTTCCTGCATGGCAAGGGGTTGGACTGCATGACCCTTGAGGTCTCTTCCAACTCTATGATTCTATGAATAACACTTGTTTCCATGATACAAGTGTAAGTTTTGCTATTTTTTTTTTAAGAAAAGTCCATTAGGCATTAGGCAAAATTTTTGGTGAAATATGCCTATGGTCAGAATAATTAATTCACTGACTTTTATTTCCAGCCCACATTTCCCCCTTTCTCCATGTCAGGACTCAAAACTTCCTGAAGCAGTGTGATTGAGCAAAAGAGAACTATTAATCAGCCTTAAAATTAGAAACTTCATAATACATTATATTCAAGACTCAAGAGTACACCTGCCTGATCCCAAATCCTGGCACATATTGGGCAACTTCAAAACCCTGCATCTAAAGTGAAACAGTATGTAAACATTAAAGCAAAGGTTTTCCAGGTGGAGAGAGTCTTCAGAAGTTGCTCGTCCACTCCATCTTCTGGGGTGGGGCAGTGCCCTGGAAGTGAGCAGCTAGCCCAAGGCTACACAGGCTGGATTTACTCACAGGAGGCACCGAGGGAGAATCAAACTTCCAACCTTTGGCAATGCAGACAGATACCTCAACCACTGAGCTATCGAGACAGTTCAGAAGCCAAAAGGTGAGGCCTATTTCATTGTTTTCCTTCCCTCTAGGAAGAACTGAATGCGAAAAAGGGATAAAAGCTAAGGCATCTTAAGTGTGAACGTCTGCCACCACATATTTGATTCTGTGCTTGTGTGGTCTACACATGGATGTGGAGAATATAGATAGCACGGAATGTATAGAGAACTTTTTTAATACCACTAGTTAAATATTGCCTCAATCTTTCTGCGAGAGAGCTGCCTTTACGAGAAAATGCTCCCAGTGGCTGATCATATTACAAATTTCACAGAATTTAAGGTCAGAAGGAACCATTAGAATAATCTAATCTTACCTCCTGCATAACGCAGGCTGTGGAGTTTCTGCAAAATTTTGCACAGGTTTGACAGGATTAAAGGACATGCTTTTATACTTCCTTGCTTGCCATAATTGTAGGCTTTCCCCCACCTTTCTTTTTTCCCTCTGCCTGCATAATTCCTCTCCCCCCACCCCATACACACACAGGAAAGATTGGAGCCTATGAGGCGCAGAGAAACTTAACAGACACTTAAAATTGACATTAAAATATAAATTCGTTTAAAAATTAAAGATGGCTTGTGAATGAAAATAAAAATGTGTGTGTTAAATCAGGAATGAATTGAGAATATAGTTTCTTTCTCTCTCTTTTTGGCAACAATTAATTTTAAAGTCACCAAGACAGCCTGTGCTATTCTTTGCCATCATAAAAATCAAAGGGTAGGGGGGCAGAGAGAAAGAACCACGTGGGGTCTTTTAGCTTAAAGCTATGAGACAGTTCTGCACTCTCTCCTAATAACCTTGACCTGCTTTTCCTGGCTCAGCAGTAGCAGCTGTGTCACATCGGCTTAGCATCTGTTTATCAATCTAACAGTGCAATCCTGATTCCTGCTTCTATTCTCTTCAGTGCCCAGGATGTTAAATGACTGAACGAATGCAAGAGAGTTCATGAGAATGCAGCAGAGCTGTGAAAACAAAGACCGGGGAAAGGAAAAGGTTGAAAGATGGATATTTTGGAGAGATTTATTTATTTATTTATTTATTTATTTATTTGATTTGATTTGATTTGATTTGATTATTTATTTGATTT
The DNA here is from genome assembly GCA_023846285.1 of Phrynocephalus versicolor. Lineage (NCBI taxonomy): Eukaryota > Metazoa > Chordata > Lepidosauria > Squamata > Agamidae > Phrynocephalus > Phrynocephalus versicolor. The sequence continues at coordinate 25,292,981 of JAHTLZ010003542.1, forward strand.
ATATACCGCAACCATCTAGCAAAAAAGCTACTCTGGGCAGTTTACAAACATATACAAAATATAAAAACAGATTAAACAACTTAAAGTAGAAAATAAAAACTAATCAATCAAACCAAATAATCAGATCATAACAATAAAAAGAACAAATAAACAAATAAGCACAAATACAATAAATCAAAATGGTTTGACAATTCAAAATAAGAACAAATGGAAAAAATAACTAATAGAAAATTATCACAAGGCGGGGGAAAATGATAGCGTCCTATTTATATAAGTTGGTTGAATCAGAATAATCAGGGAAGGCCAACCTACAAAGCCAGGTTTTCAGTAAAAAAAATTTAAGCCTTGTAGTGAGGGCGCCAGGCAAATCTCTTGGGGAACCTCATTCCACAGGTGAGGTGCGACCACCGAGAAGGCTCGTTTCCTTGTTGATGCTTTCCGGGCATCCCTCGAAGTCATTAACTGCAGATAGCCCGCCTGGCTTCAACGAGTGATCCTGGCAGTTCTTTTTGGGAGGAGCCATTCTGTCAGATACTGAGGTCCCAAACCGTTTAGGGCTTTGTATGTTAATACCAAAACCTTGAAGACAATGTGGTAGCGAATAGGCAGCAAGTGCAGAGATGCTATTGATGATCACTGGATTTATAACAGGTTGTTGATGGTTGCAAGGGGTTTGGAGAAAAAATTCTGCTGAATCAGTGCCCCCCCCCCCAGCCAGGCATCTTTGGGGTCTTCCTATAAGCCTAGCTCTCCACAGTGCAAGATGGCACGTGGGCAAAGCAGAAGTGCTTAATGGGGTCCCATCAGTTTCTTTGGGTGCTATCACATGGGCAAAGATACGTTATTTTGATAAAGACATGTTTTTACTCTACAGTCATCACGTGATTGAAGATTTGGTTACAGCGTCCTCATGGGCATGGTATTAATAAACAAATCTTAATGTTCCCAGATCCTAAACTCACATTTTAAAGTTTGATCCTGAGCAATTTTTAAACTTTTTTTTTTGGCTGAGCCCCAAGCCCTCATCAGCTGTAGTGCGGGCTTGGGGCTGGCAAAAAAAGGTTTTTAAAAAATGGAAGGAAATCCAAATTAGTATTTTTAAATTTTTAAAAAACGTTAGTTTCAGCTAATAGGACAAAAGAGGGGGGAAACCTGGATAATCAGTACCCCCACATACCTATGTGAGGTTGGAAAACATAAATTTATAACCAGTTTAAAAAATACCCAGCATCACTCGTAGGTCATGGAAAGCTCGGTTCAACCCACTGAAACAGTTTTCTTTTTTCTAAAAAAATTGATGGTTGTGGGGACACATATTTTTGAGCCGGATTACTTGTAAGTAAAAACCGGATCAAACTGCTCGTGAGATAGTGCCCTTAGAAGACATTAAAGGTATTATGTAGACAGCCTTTGTTAATGAACACAGACTAGGGATGAAGAAGGCCATAAGGTAAGGAAGATTCTCTCCTCACCAGCAGGATCCCTCCTGTTCTCAGAATTCCTGTTTGTTCAATATTTGGTCATGCAACACACCCAGACCTGCTGTTTCATTGCTTGTGCTAGCCTAAGGGACCGAGTTGGGTTGGAGAGGCTATAGGCAGCTCCTGGGTGGCCCAGAAGCTAGGGGTTTGGCTAACAGGCCTTTCCCACAGCTATCCTTCATTAGATGGCAGCCATTTCTGATTTCTTTTCGGTTACTGGTAGCTTTATTCTTAAAGACAAAGGCTATGCTATTCTTGGAATGAAACCCCCGCCTCCCTCCCTACCTCTCACACAAATAGAGTTTCCCCTGATTTTTATGCCTTGACAGTCTTACCCATCAAGCATCACCATATTTTACCTCTACAGTTATGCAGTAGCCAGTGATTTGGAATGGACATACACAAAACCAGGGTGATAGAATTCCCGCCTCACTACATGTGTCTCAACATTATAAGAAGCATGGGGAGGATATGACATGGGGCTACCAATTTGTCAACATCCTCATATCAAGACACAACAGCATTCCATTGAAGCAATTCTCATGAAAGTTAGATATAGAAGCTCCTAGATATCAGATATATCTTGATGATTTACCCGGTGCAGTATATTTGTTCATTTTCTTGTCTGCAGGTTACTTCTGTAGAAGTATTAAAGGAGATACAAAATTTCCTTTGGTACTCCCAATCTAGTTATGCTTCAGTGCTAAACTCTGGTGACAAGACAGTATAATTTTATACTGTTTCACTGCTGTTTACAGTGTTATAATTTTCTGGTTTTTAAAAATGTTTTTATGTTTTCATGTTAATATTTAAATCATTTGCATGCTATGTTGGGAGTCTGAAATGTAAAACATCTTATGCATCTTATAAATAAATTAAACAAGCATCCAAGTTAGGAAAAGCATGCATTAAATGCAATCTACTGGAAGGCTTAACATTCATGGTCTCCAAATTGCAGAACAAATCTAAGCTTTTGATCAGTCATATTTTTCTTACTGGGCAGTGCCGAGATAGAGTGGGCAACCTCATCTTTTATTACAGGGGATCAAAGCAGAACGGATATGGCATGGGTGGCACTATGTACTTTGGACTTATAGCCACATGTCCTTTCAGCAAATGTGGAGCTGTCTTGCAAAGTGGGCCAGGGAGGCACTGCACAATTGTTTGAGCTTAAGTTTTAAAGAGAGATGGGTGCAAAATAGAGATGGACACAACATTTTTTGGTTTGTTTTTCTTCCTTTCATTGCTTTTCATTTTTACCAAATTTTTACTATAATATTTATATCATTTGTCATTCCGGTTCATTTAGGCCAGTGGTTCTCAACCTGTGGGTCCCCAGATGTTTCTGGACTGCAACTCCCAGAAACCCCTTCCAGCACAGCAAGTGGTGGAGGCTTCTGGGAGTTGCAGTCCAGGGACATCTGGGGATCCACAGGTTGAGAAGCACTGATTTAGACTGTCTCTCGCTGCCACTTGCTTTGGTGGCTCAAAGACAGTTTAAAAACCCTTCACCTCCCCCCCCCACACACACAACATGCCCGATGGGGGGAAAGGCACAGAATTTTAAAACTGTCTTTGAGCCACCAAAGCAAGTGGCGGTGAGAAACAGTGTAGTGTTTTAAGAAGAAAAAAAGGAAAATGAAGCCAAATGAACCAAAACTTTCCAGTTTGTTCCATTCTGTTTTTCTTTTAACATCAGTTTGTTTTTTTATTTTGTTCTGAAACTCAATGAAAAATGAAAAATAAAACAAAAATAATATTTTGTGCCCATCTCTAGTTTTAAAGATTCCATTTTGGGGTGGTGGGGGCAAGTCCAGAATGGATACCAGAGCTTAGAGATTACCTTTTCCTTCCCAATGAGAGACACTTGTCAACAATATTAAGAAAATAGAAGTGTATCGCTTTACTATAGCACTACATGCAGGGTGATAGCATGCTACAAGGATTGAAAAAGTGGAGATTCAAGTTGCATTGCATGACAGTCCTCATTCTTGTAGTGTACATTTGTGAACCCCAATACAGACCTTGTTTTCTGCACGTTCTTAACCTGTTCCGGGCACAGCATGAGCCATAAAGTAAAGAATAGACTTTCCCCCAGGACATTGTCAAGGTAATAAAGAAGAGAGTTCTCTGAGACTAAAAGTGAGGCTTAATAGAACCAGAAAAAGACAAACACTCTCCTCTCGCTAATATACTTAGAAATTTTAAATGGATTTGTAGCAAAATGGCTTTGAATGTTTCAAAATTGTTCAAAAGCCTTGGAGGGGGGAAAAAAACCCAAAATGCTTGTTCATCCTGGGATGAAAGCCATACTGTCTCATCTGACATTCACTTTGTTGTTGGCATCACATTTTTGAAATGATGGGGTCTATAAAAATTACAAAAGACGCATGAGTTTAAGGCCCACTTCAACCAACTGTGTAGGCATTGCACCGCTTATCTGAAAGGTGCTGAAGAGGACAATGAAATGAAAGAAGGTAGACACCCGTGGTCTCCTTTTCTCTAGTAGGGATCATATCAGTCGAAAGGGGGATCAAGGGATAGGGATGCAACCTGTACTGGATGGGATTACCCTCCAATTGAAAAAAAGAGGTCCATAGCTTAGGGGTGCTCCTGGACTCATCCTTGAGCCTAGATGCCCAGGTCACAGCTGTGGCCAGACGTGGATTTGCACAATTAAAACTAGTATGCTAGTTACACCCGTTTCTTGAGAAACCTGCTGTGGTCACTGTGACACATGTCCTAGTGATGTCCCAGCTGGACTATTGTAATGTGCTCTATATGGGTCCAAAAGGCAGCAGCCAGATTACTGACTGGAGTGGGTTACAGAGATCACATTACACCCCTATTTAAGCACCTCCCCTGGCTGCCAATCAGCTATCAGTGCTGGTTTTAACCTACAAAGCACTAAATGGCCTGGATCCAAGCTACCTCACAGATCAAACCTCACAGTATGAACCAGCTCGGATGCTAAGGTCATCAGGAGAGGTCTTTCTGTCCATCCCGCCACCTTCACAGGTACATCTCATAAGAACACATGAAAGAGCCTTCTCTGTTGCTGCTCCTAGACTTTGGAACTCACTCCCACTGGAGGCCAAGACTGCCCCATCTCTGCTGTCTTTCCAGAAGCAGGCAAAGACCTTCCTCTTCAGGTAAGCTTTCCCTGAATGAGGGACTACCAATTATGTGACTTTTAGAAGGATTACCATTAGAGATGGGCACAAATAAAAAAAAAGGTGTTTCGGTTTTTCGTTTGTCGTTGAGAGGTCCGTTTCATTTCATTTCCGTTTTTCGTGAATTTTTGGAAAAATTCATTTTTGTTTTTTTGTTTTTCATTTCTACCCACTTTTCGCACAATTTTTAAAGCATTTCCATGCTGGGGTGTCCCCCAACGCCCCAGACCAGAGGGAAAACACACAAAAAATGATTCTGGCAGATACACAGTATAGACTAGGTACGCAGGGAGGCTGCAAAGGCAGTGGCGGGCATTGCCCAGGGTGCAAGGCAGCTGCAGAGCGACTGCACTGAGGGGCAGGGGAGGGTACTCACCGAGAGGTACTCACACACGCATGCAGGGAGGCTGCAGGACTGAAGCTAGAGTCACAGAGACAGCAATCCCACCTTAACTCCCACCGGAGACTACAAGGAGGACGGGGGCTGCCAGAGCTTTTTATGCCCTCTGTGGCTGCCAGAACTGCCCAGTCTGCAACCTGGGCATGCTATTGGTTGAAGTTGTCCAAGAGGCAGTGGTGAGGCCTCCCGCCATCCAGCATGACCACTGCCAGGGCCTTCCAGGCTACCGCTGCTGCTGCCATCCAGGTAAGCTGAATCAGTTCGGTTCAGTTCAGTTCATACAAATTTTTGTTTTAAACATTCGTACGAACTGAACCAAACGGAACTGAGGGTGGGCCTGAAACAGAGCAAACCGAACCATCACTTTTCTGTTTCGTGCCCACCTCTATTTATTGTAATCCATGGTACCCAATCATTTGTGGTAAAGATAACCTATTGACATCACTTTTGGGGGATAGCATATGATGCATGCTCTTTAGTTTCCATGCTTTTCAATCCAATTCTTCTAATACATTTTGGGTCCAATCTTTTATTTCAGCTGGGTATTTAATTATTTGAACTGCCCATGTGTTTATGGCTTTGATTATATTTCCACCTTTCAAATTGGATTTTAAGATTTTTCTCAGTGTTTTGATGTATTCTCTTTCTGTTGGTTCTTTAACTTTTGTCTGCAGGATATTATCTGCTTCTAGTATTCCAAGGTATTTATAAAGTTCATTACTTCATAGAAGAGAGGGGCACGAATCAAAAAACGGCATTTCGGTTTTTCATTTTGTCGTTGAGAGATCTGTTTCGGTTTGTTTCCATTTGTCGTGAATTTTTTGGAAAAAATTTGTTTCTGTTTTTCCTTTTTTCGTTTGTCATTTCTACCCCCTTTCTGCGCGATTTTTAAAGTATTTCTGTGTGCGGGTGTCCCCCAACGCCCCAGACCAGAGGGAAAACACTAAAAAAAAAGGATGCTGGCAGAGACACAATATAGACTAGGTACACAGGGAGGCTGCAAAGGCAGCAGCGGGCGTTGCCCAGGGTGCAAGTCAGCTGCAGAGTGACTGCACTGCGGGGCAGGGGAGGGTACTCACCGAGAGGTACACACGCACACACACAGGGAGGCTGCAGGACTGAAGCTAGAGTCGCAGAGACAGCAATCCCACCCTAACTCCCACCGGAGACTGCAAGGAGGACGGGGGCTGCCAGAGCTTTTTATGTCCTCTGTGGCCCCCAGACCTGCCCAGTCTGCAACCTGGGCATGCTATTGGTTGAACATGATCCCATCACATGGCTTGCCTCCATGTTGTGACTGGAGTGGCGACATCCATTTTGTGATCCTTAAAGGGAAAGGGAAAATACATTGTGATGGAGAAGACAAAAACAAATGTTTTAAGGACCCCAACCCCCTGGTAGGTAATAATTTAAAATAATTATCTCATTATCACTGCATTTTTATGGATGTCCAGGGCGTTTTAATACCCAAGAAATCAATATTAGGCATCTGGGAGCCATTTTGGGTCAATGTCCCCTAACTCCCCTTAAAGAAAAAAAAAAATACAGCGATCTGAGAAAAGACATAAATGCACGTTTTAAGGACCCCCAATCCCACCCCAGTAGGTATTATCAGACAGTATAAATAATTATCGCTGCATTTTTATGGATGCCCAGGGCGTTTTTTAACATTTAAAACAGCTCATTTCATTGCGCGTCGCCATTAACGAAAACAAAACGTAACGAACACAATTTTCATCGTTCTGTTCGTTTTGTTCCATTTTCATCACAATTTTCGTTTATCGTTCCATTACGTAATGAAATGAATAACGAATAACGGAAACAAAAAATGTTCGTTTCGTGCCCATCTCTAATTACTATGCATGATTGCATTGACTGATTTCATAAGAACACCAGTGTTTTCCATGTTAGTTTCCATCCCTCATAATGGATTTTTTCTTTTGTGTGCTCTTTTTACCTTTAATGTTTGTTTGTTTGTTTATACAACTTATAACCACTACCAAAAACTACCAAAAGGTCTCTAGGTGGCTTACAATTAAAATGAACAGTTTAAACAGTTAAAATGTTAAAAGGGAAATGGACAATTAAAACAATAAAAACATTTAAACACAAAACACGAAAATTGCCACCAGGACCCATAATTTATGTTATGTCAGTTAAAAAACCTCTGAAATAGGAAGGTTTTTACCTGGTGCCAAAAGGTCATCAGTGTTGGCACCAGGCAGATCTCACTAGGAGGGCATTCCACAGCCTGGGGGCAACTGCCAAAAAGACCCCATACATACAAGCCATCCCTTTCACGTCCTTGAGGGAATGACTCTTTCAGGAGGGCCCCTTGGCTAGATCTTAATTGCCAGGTAGGTTCATATGGAAGGAGGCAGTCCTTCAGGTATCTAGGTCCTACGCCACCCAATGTTAATGGGTGTCATTAGCTGTTCTATTGTGTGAAACACCCATCAACCACAGCGAAGGATCACCACCCTTCATGATTGCAGTGAAACTTCTTAATCCCTCCACATCACAATATAATGACTAGCACCTATTCTCCTGAATAGGACAAGTTTCCCCTTTCCCACAACTTTAAAAACCCACAATCTCACTCATTCTATACCCCAGAGCAGTTCCCTGAGCTCCTTGCCCTCTGAAGATGCCAGCCACAGAGATGGGCAAAATGTCAGGAAGAAAAACTTCCAGAACAAGGCCAAACAGCCTGAAAAAACTCACAGCAGCTATCAGTAGATTTCATTATAAATCAATTATAAAAAATAGGTTTAGTAGCCTTAAAATATTTCTCCTCCAGCAGATCATCTTCTCTCTCTCTCTCTCTCTCTCTCTCTCTCTCTCTCTCTCTCTCCATGTACACATATAAACACTTTATTTAAAAAATACATCGTTTCTGATCTGGCTCTTCTGATCCTGATACTGAACACCAACAAATTAAGATCTGGATAACAGAATCCATATAATTTAGCCATTTTTGAACTTGACCAGCAGCCATTTCAGTTTTAGGCTGGAATGAGTTTGGTAGTGAAATTTTACATTCCCGGTATAAGGCAGCCTTTCTTCCTCCTGCTGATAGAGCAAACTGTTTATAGCAATATGTGCACGCACTAGTGGATACTTTGGCCTAGTTCCACTAAAATACAAATTGCTATGCTTGCTGAGTACTGTTTGTTTTGGCCAAGTGTTCTGATTGCAGAGTTGGTGGGGTAGAGGAACCCCTTGAGGGGACGCAGACATCAATTCTCAAGATGGTGTCATCAGGTCTTGACTCTTGATGCAAATCAACCATATCCTTGCCAGCTTGAAAAGTAATCTACACAAAAGCAACAGACCACATGGTAATCTGTTCCTGGACTCTAACTTTCAGGTACTGAACAACATGGATATGTGTTTTCATGTATTGTATTCTTTTAAAAATTGCCCATGGGAAACTAGATACTGGATGAAATGAAGATTTCCCTCTGCCACACTATTTTTAATGTAACTCCCATGCTGGAACCTTCTCACATCCAGCCCAACACGAAGTCCATAGTGTACAGTGCAGGAAGAGTTCAAATATGGTTTGATGCTTTTGTGGATCAGGCAACAGATCTGATTCAGATCAGGCCTAGATTAGCAGATCTCTGCAAGACCATCTCCAGTTGCTAGCACCTGCTTGATTTAAAATGAGAAACCTTTAGAACAGCAATGGTAACCTGTTAGAGAAATGAAAACCATAAAGTCACAGCAGTGTTAAGCAATAGTTCTGTAGCTACGCCATTACAGAATCCTTCTCCCAGGTCCTGGGCAATAGTGGCTATGGTCTGCTGAGACTGGTGGGGCAGTAGAGAGATAAAAGTGTGATGGGAGGCAGAGGTAAGAGGCAAAAGTGAATATTCGTATACATCTGCACACACATATAGGTAGGTAAGCATTTACATACACACACACACACACACACACACACACACACACACACAGAGAGAGAGAGAGAGAGAGAGAGAGAGAGAGAGAGAGAGAGAGAGAGAGAGAGAGAGAAATAGGGGAGCAAATGTGGGTTTTTGAACTCCTACCTCCAGATAAGTTTCTACTGGCTTCCATGCGCAAACAATGCTTTTCCTTTTTCTAAAGGGAATGCTTGGAGAATGGGATTATTGCCTGTGGCATGTACATGCCTCCCATTTTTACCTCCCAAGAGTAGATTTTGCAGAGGCTCAAACAAACAACAACTTGCAATCAGGCCTCAACACAGCTCCCAGGGGTGCAGTTGGCCTTTCTAGGTCATTATTAAGGAGACAGATCATCTTTCTAGCTACTTTCCTATTTTTATTCAAAGAGCTCATCCAAATGAGGTGTGTAGCTTGGATTGATGTGTGTTGGAACAGTGGTAGCTTTTCCTTAGAGATCTGGAATTGCTCACTCCAAACTTCCATGCCTGTTAGTTATCCTTCATTGTAATCTAAATTCTTCCAGTTTCAATTTCCACGCCATCCTCTTCCTCCTCCTACCCCTCCCCACCCTCCCTTCTCAAGCCCTCCCCATTCCTTCTCAGCTCCACCACCAGGTGGCTCTTCTGCCTTTTAGAGAATGAGAGATCATAATATGAACAAGGCTGCAGAAATGCTCCTAGTTGCCAAGCAAAAGAAGGGGACCCCTCTCAGCACCCTAACCAAACAACATCATCAGAACCCACTCAGCCATTCAGGGAGAGGAACCCATCCAATGTTCTGTTTGATTGTACAAACGTAATTCCTTCGTGCAGAGAGGGAGCTCTTGTAAGACAGAAGTGGCCCATGCAAAAATAATATTGCAGCCACAGGCACCTCTCCATCTGCAGCTGTATGACCCAGGGACTGGCTACCTTGACTCTGCATAGCAGGTAAAATGTGTTATATAATTTGCAACACTAGAGATTTTCAGGAGAAAACTTTTATTGATCACCATTAGAGATGGGCACGACTCAAAAAAATGGTGTTTCATTTGTCGTTTGGTCGTTTAGGGGTCCATTTCGGTTCGTTTCCGTTTCCGTGAGGTTTTTTGCAAAAAAAATTGTTTTCATTTCGTTATGTAACGACCCAAAAAACAAAAACAAAAACAAAAAATTGCTGTTTCGTTACCATTTAGCACAATTCAATGTATTTGCCGTAACGAAAATGAAGTGGTCGACAAAATTTTTCGTGTTTTGGGTTGTTTCGTTTCATTTTGGAGTCAAAATTCATTTTTCATTTCGTTACGGAACGAAACAAAAAAACGAACATGAAAACGAAAAATCGCTCGTTTCGTGCCCATCTCTAATCACTATAACAAAAAAAGATTTCTATGACCTGGGTCTCTCCTTCTTGCCTTTGTGCAAGGCAACATTGACAAACCTTGAAACAAACTCCAGGAATGTCACCAACAGCCTGGTTCTTTCAACTAAAGCCAGCAACCAGAACCTCATCATTTTCCTCAATGAAGTTCAAACAACCATCATAAGGGACAAAAGCTGTTATCTTCTTGCCATTCCTGATCAACTGGACTCTGACACACTTCCTGATGGCAGAATTTGGCTGCTTAACCTCTATGCTGACTTTTTCCAGGACAATTCCTTTAGCATGGGAACCTCCCCCCAAAGAGTTGGCTTTTAAAGCAGTACAGTGACCCCCCGCCAATAGTGGGGGTTAGGGACCTGACCCTAAAAATCCATGATATACAGATACAGGTCAGGTTGGGTCTGGAGGGCCTAGCTGGGGCCCCTTGTACTTACACCAAGCCTGGTGCTGCCCTGAATGGCCCTGCCAGGGCCTTGTCGGGCTTTATGGAGGCCCCAAAAGGGCCTCCCTGCGAACCAAAAGTCACTTCTGGTAAACCGGACGTCACTTCCGAATCGCCAAAAATCTTTTCTGAGGCCTCCGACAGGCCTAGAATGGCACTTGAAGGCCTCAGAAATGATTTTCTGCAAACCAGAAGTGATTTCCGGTTCACAGGGAAGCCATTTTTAGGCCTCCAGAAGGCCCAGGAAGGGGCAGCACCAGGGGTCCTTTTTTCATATACTGTGGTCCCATGATATAGTGGGACTTCAGTATATGAACTGCCAATGGGTGGGGGACCACTGTACCCAAAGGAGCCTTCTTGTATTGCATGTCATGCCATTTCTGGTTCCAGAGATGACTGCATAGCTTCTTGGCTGTACAAAGCCGATGACACTTGCCCATCATGCTGCCCACAGAGCTATAGGAAAGAGAAGTTTTGTGCAGTGGTAGTATCGTAGCCAATGAGGTTAATCTGAGGTGTGATTATTGCTAATTGAAACTCCAGAGATTTTACTTCTGGCCAAGTACAATTTGGATAGGCGGTCTAGAGTGGGTGCTACAAATAGACCCATGATCTATAGAAGAATCCGGAAGTGCAGTAACCTTGGGTAACTTTGTAAGGTGTTCTTGATCTTCAGTGCCCAGAAGCCTTTGCTACTAGCTGTGCTGGTCTGGGTTTCTGACAGCTGCTGTCCAAGACTACTTGAGATACCCCAGCCTGGATACCACTGATGTAAAGAGGGAAAGCAGCAGGTATTTACCAAAAACACGGAATAATCCCTCCACCGTGACCACCACCCCTGTAATCAAAATGGTCTGTTCCTTTTCCTTCGGAGAACATTACTCATGTAAAAGCAATTCTGGCCATTTGGCTTGAGGTGCATTAAGGAGAAAAGGAGACACCTCCAGGAGGGTTGCTATTACCCAGTCCTCTGCATGCAAGTCCACTTTCCCACATGTACTCTTGTATTTGTTCTAATGGGATATTTATCCCTTTGAGACCACAGCCAGCGAGGAGAATATTTATGTGGCAGTAAAAAACTTTAACAGGAGGCTGCCTGGATCTAATAGTCTCAGGTATTTCAACACATCTCTGCTTGCCATGTGTCATGTTGAATTACACCATGTCCTGCCTGTGACAGGAGCCCATAATGTGACCCATGTAACAAAGTCTGAAATGTAATTCGACAGGAGAGGATCTTGAAGGGAAAATGTACCTTTTGTCTTGCAGGGGACAGAATTCATAAACCCAGAATCAATGAATAAAATATATAATTTATAACAATATACTAATAACATGAATTAATGTATTTCTCAACAGCCCTCCACGTTCTTGGCAATATCATAATTTATCTGAATCATATCAATTATTTCCCGATTATTATATCTGACCAAAATTCAACCAGAAAGGTTTTAGAATGGGAGCCAAAAAGGATTCCTTTGTTTTATTATGGTTGCTTACCCTGACTGAGCAGAATGGAAATACATAGAAATAGAAATTTCTAGATGCTTTTCTTTTCTGTATCAAAAGAATATTGACACATAGCTATATATGTAGAAAGAAAAGATAAAAATCATAAAACACAAAATGTCATCAGCTCAATGTGAGAAAACAGTGAAAGTCCAGCAGTTTAAAAGCCATAAACAATACCTTGTTCCCACAATCTGGTTCCTTAGAAGTTGATCACATGTTGATCAGAATCCTAATTTTCATTCACTTATTACTAGGATACTCTGAGTTCACTATCCATAAAACTGATTGATTGATTCAACTGCATAAATTTGGATAGCTTAAAAACCACATACAAAGGTTTTAAAGAGAAGCACTAGAAATTTAATAAGTGGCAAGAAGTCAGTAACAAATGCAATATATTTTAATTTTAAAGGGG
>JAHTLZ010003542.1:25305707-25322936 GCA_023846285.1 Phrynocephalus versicolor
TTATTATTATTATTATTATTATTATTATTATTATTATTATTATTATTATTATTATTATTATTATTATTATTATTATTTTAATCCTGCCAGCTCACAGGACAGTTCGGAGGCCTGTGGGCCAGATTATTTTTTAAATAATTTAATCTAATTTAATTTAATTTTTGCTTTTATTTATTTTTTTAAATGGCCAACCACATGGCCTGCCTACCAGCTGTAGCATGGGCCGGTCAGCTTCCCCCCCCCTTTTTAAGGAAATACCTTGGTTCAGGTTGGCGGCCCACACGTCGGATCCGGTGTTCGCAGGCTGGAATCAGCAGCCTGTGGGCCAGATTGGGTTATTTTATTTTATTTTATTTTTATTATTTCTATTTTTTTGTTCTGCCAGCCCGTAGGCCAGTTTGGCGACCCGTGGGTTGCATTGGTGACCCACGGGTCGGGTCCGGTGCTCACGGGTGGGATTGGCTGAATCGCATTTAAAAAACAAATCTTATTATTTTTACTTCTGCCCACCCACAGGCCGGTTTGGAAACCATGGCTTGGGTCCAGTGCTCGCAGGCCAGTTCCGTGGCCCGTGGCCTGGTAGGTTTTATTTTATTTTTTAAAAAATTATTTCATGTTTTAATTTTAATTTTTTTTAATTTTTTTAAAACTGGCTGACCATGTGGCCCGCCTACCAGCTGTAGCATGGGCCAGTTGGCTTTTTTTTTCCTGGAAGCCCCCTCCCTGGGGGCTGGTGGTGGCAACGGCAGCCGAAGGAGAGAGACCACCACCAGTCAGGTAGGAAACACTGGTGGAGAACAAAAAACGAACCAGAACAACATGGAAATTTCCATTTTGTTTCATTTTGTTTTTCTTAGAGGGCAGTTTGTTATTCGTTCCATTACTTAATAAAATGAATAACGAATAATGAAACAAATCAAAAGTTCATTTCATGCCCATCCCTAATTATATACATTTTCTACTCAAGAGTAAGTGCCAATAATTTCCTTACTTTATAGGACTGGAGCCTAGCAGTCATATATAATAAAAGATTGTGAAAATTCAATACTGTATGTTCCAGTTGAAACCAAAGGGGCTCAGAAATGCCTAACTTGGACCTTTCTCTCATCTATAGAAAGAAGAGATTTGTAAGTTCACCCTTTTACATTTCTGCTCAGAACTGAATCCTAGGCAGCTTAGTTGGGTCTTACTCTGGGCCATGGATCTCCAGGATTGCAGCCTGATTTGATCAGAAACAAATTAATAGTCCTCCTTTCATTCTTTATATCTCTCTTCCAAGAATTAGCAGTGATTTTACCCGCTTGAGAAAGATTTTATTTTATTTTGAAGGCAGAAAAGGTAACATTTCACCCACCAGCCATCTGAGAAACTGACCACTCTGGACGTTTCTATAGCCGATTCCTAGACAGAGGACTGCTGAGCCGGCTTTCTTCTACCTAGTAAATACTGATGACAAGTGGAGAATGTTTTGATCAATGTCTCTTCCACAGGACACAAACTCAGAGGCTCAGAGTTGGGGTGGGGTGGGCGTAGATTGACAACCACCTCTCACACCCAGCCAGTGCTGGGGTAGCAATGGCAGTAGCGGTGGTGGCGGCAGTCGCTCTCCTCCATCTCCTACCCATTGGAAGCGTCAGCTAGCCAATCAAATCTGTAGTGTTACAGCACATTATTCTATAGCTGGGGTAGGCCATCTGTAGCCCTCTGGATGATCTTGGGTTACAATTGTGATCAGCTCTCCCCAGCACAGCCAGTGGTGTGGGTGGGTGGGAGCTTCAGTCCAAGAAGATCTGAAGCCGCCCAGCCAACAACTTACCCCTCTTTTAACTGAACATTATGCTGTTTGGTTGGCTTGAATTGTGGTCACCTGAACTCAATGGCTGTTTCTACTTACACAGGCTTCTGGACCACTTTGTGTTTACTTATCTGTTTCATGTACTGCTTAAATGGGTCCTTAACCTTCTAATTAGTACGTACTGTGTTGACATAGGTGGGTGTCACTTTTGATGGTGTGCAAGCTAATTTGGCACCAGCTGCGGTCTATGACCAGTTCTGCACAACTGGGGTGAGTGCGGGTCCAAGGGCTTATATCCCAAGAGTCTCTGGGTGGCTGCATGGCTTTACAAATGGCTTACCGCCTTCCAGAAAGGTTCTTCGGCAGGTAGAAATCAATGGAAAAGCTGGCAGGAGTGGCCCACTGAATAGGTAGCACTCTGCTCATTGTTCTTGGGATTAAAGGAGCCAGTGTGTCAATTTGGACGTATGCCCACTAACTGCCATACTGCAGAGATTAAGTGAGATTAAGTCAACATTAACACATAGTCCAAATTTCTCTTCTGCTTTTCATATGAAACTTTCAAATAAGCCATAACAGGTAAGAGTTAAAAGCAGCTCTTACTTAAAATCATTCAGCAAAGAAATAATTAAAATAAATTTTTCTTTTATTTGTATTCATGCAATGAACAGGAAGTTGGACTCAGTGCCCTTATCTGCCCCTTCTGCCTCCATTACTCTATGATTCTATGAAATTATTTTTTTAAAAAAAAATCAAGCAGAATCCAGCAACATGGGGTGATCTGAATCTCTCTTTGAATTTGCACTGGAGATGGACATGAAACACTAGAATGGTGTTTTGTTTCATTATTCGTTTCCCCCGGCCCACTTAATTTCATTAAGAAATTATTTTTTAAAAAAATAAATTGTTTCAAAATTTGTTTTAGTTCAGTTCATTTTCTTTTTTTCCCTTTTATTTTTATATTTTTTGAACCCCATCAACCAGCTGTAGCATGGCCAGGTCGGTTTTATTATTATTATTTTATTTTATTTTAATCCTGCTGGCCCATGCACCATTTCGGTGGCCTGTGGGTCAGGTTGGAAGCATGCAAGCTTAGTCAGCAGCCTGTGGGCCGGATCAGTGTTTTTTTTTTAATGGCCGACCACATGGCCTGCCTACAAGCTATAGTATGGGCTGGGTTGAATTTTTTAATTTATTTTTTTAATCCTGCTGGCCCATGGGCCGGTTCAGCAGCCCGTGGGTCGAGTTGGGAGCGCTTGGGCTGGTTCGGTGGCCCATGGGGTGGACTGATTTTTTTAAAAAAATTATATTAATTTATTTTTATTTTTATTTTTATTTTGAATGGCCAACCACATGGCCCGCCTACCAGCTGTAGCACAGGCCTGGTCAGTGTTTTGTTTATTTGTTTGTTATTAAAGTGGTGGCAGTGGAAACCAGAACAAAAAATGAAACAGAACGAAACAAAAATTTCTGGTTTTTTTTTTTGTTTCATTTTGTTTTTCTTTGATGGGATGGTTCGTTATTTGTTTCATTGCATAACGAAATGAATAATGAATAACGAAATGAAATTTTTATTCATTTTGTGCCCATCTCTAATTTGCACTTCATATCTAGTTGCCCCAGTGCAAAATTATGGACTTGGTTTCCACCTTTTCATCCTTTTCAACTTCTTGTAATTGTTCAGTAACATGAAAATGTAAAGGGTGTACATTTGAAAAGTGAAGTAAGAAGTCCTTCTCTTGCTTTCATATGCTTATATAGGATATTCATTTTTAAGTGGATTTTACTAGCCTTTATTTCAGGAGATGTTTGCCTGTGGAGTTCACCAGAGTATAAATAGATCAATGGGGTGGGGGAAGAGGGTTAGTGGACTGTCACACAGCAATCAGAGACCATGAGATATACTAATATATCGAACAATCAGAGAAGCTTGGTCAATAAGTCTACAGATTACTGTCATTAAATGATGGAAGAGGAAGAGAAATACCGTTGTTACTGGGGTTTTTTTTAAACGTTCTCCATATCTTTTGTGTGGGGTCATATTTTAATTTCCAGGCAGAAAGGTCCTACTGTAGTCTATTGCAGCAAGAGCAACTAAGAGGTTTGCAACATCTTAAGAAAAAAAACTAGCAGATCTTATTTGGTGTTCACAGAGTTCCACCCACTTCTTTGGGACTTGAATGGGACTGGCACAGTCACAATTGTGCTATGCGGATGTAGGGGCTCAGTAGTCAGATCATACGCTGCAAACACTCCAATTTGGATAAGCGATAACACGAATTTCCCAAGAAAAGTACAATCTATTGGTGGTTTGCAAGAAAATAAGGGCTATCAAGGCCCAAAAGAACAACATTGTCCCCCATCCCCCTTCACCCCAAGATGGGAGGCAAGCAATCAAGAATATCTTCTGAGAAGGGTACAGCATCATAAGCCACCCAATAGTTGACATTTTTAAGGGGGAGCTGTCTGAGTCTGTCCCAGCAAAAGATGAGTCTTATGGCACCTTGAAGACTAAAGTTGCATCCAGGTATTAATATGGAATCTGGATAAGAGAAGCTGGCTTATGCCATAAAGAACTTGCACAACTTTACAAATTCCCACAGGTTCTCTGTTGCCTTTATTTACCAGCAACACTAACGGAGGAGCAAAAGTCTCAATCTGAACTGTTCTGTCACCAGGCAGCTCTTTATAGTTAATGATAAAAAAGAACATATTGAAAGCATGAGCTTCAGAAAACTGGAATTCACTGCCTTGGAAATTCCTTAATCATCTTCTGCTAAGTTTTTTAAGGGAACCCGGATGGTTCTGATTGTTGTAGAGACAGCTCTCCTGCATTGACAGGGGATTGGAGCTGATTACCTTGATGACAGTTTCAGCTCTGTCATTCTTGAGTCTACTTCTATCTCTAGGATTTTAAACCATTCGCTTGTCATAGCAGCTATGTCACTGGATGCTGCCAGAACAAACAAGGACTTGTGTTTCCCCACAACAAGTTTGAAGGGCAGGGGCAAGGGGCAGAACACTGTGGCATGAAAAGCTGCAGCTGCAATTTAACTGGGAGTCTGTTGCAGGATCTTTGGGATATTTTGAAATATAAACTCCTGGCAAAATATATTGATCCCCACCGGTACTAAGTAACTTGCAGGGAGGGGAGAGACCCATGTGAAAGTGAAAAGGATGTGAGTTATCAGCCATAGCTGTATATGTAATAGTAATACCCACACAAAATCTACCTATTATTTATTTGTCTCTGTCACAATGAAGACCAGCAGGGCAGCTTTTCTCAAGGCAGCATGAGCTGAGTGACCTCTCTGGACTGCGTTTAAAGGAATGAGAGAGATGTGCTCTCCCTCTCGGATTGTCACGCATGCTTCTAGTGAAGATAAGGGCAATCTTCCCTTTCATTTTCATCAAGATGTTTGGAAGCAGAGTTAAAGGGATTACCTAACCTTTATAACACTTGGCCATTGAAGTGTTTTCCTCAGAATGATAATGTACCTCTGCTTCTTATTTCCAACAGCTGCCTTTTATGGTTATTAAGTCAGGAGCTGCCTTGCACATCAAATGGCTTCCAAATCTGGGGAAGAGCTGTGGTTCAGTGGTGGAGCACACACTTGGTAGGTAGGAAGGTGAATCTCTGGCTTCATGGAAGGCTGGAAAAGACTATGGGGAGTCTTGCCCTGTTGCTACCCAGGGATCTGATCACACTGAGAGAAATGGGTCAACAGCCTATGGTATCTTTCTTTGGGACTACTGTTTTCTGTTCATTTGCTCCTTTCCTGTAAAAATGATCCGTGATATGTTGTCCAGACTAAAGACCATCTAGGGGAAGGAGGGGCAGGGGCAGGGAGAGACCAGCTCTCATGTTCAAAAACAGGGATAACCATGTTGTCAAAAAAATAAATTCCAATTTCCAAAGCTGATACCTTTATAGGTGATTGGTCCTTCTGGCATTTGAATTCAAAGAGGGACCTGCCTCTCTGCTCAGGATCTTTTCCCTCTCTTCCTGGGGTTGGTGCCAATTATTTTTTCACGGTTGATCTGTTCAGTTGGTTGTTAAGTATGTGTACAGAAAGAAAGCAGCATACAAGAGCCTTATGTTCAAGAAACTATAAGCAATTTTTAATTATTTCCCATACGAATGTCTCAGAACAGGTTACTGAGACTTTAAATGCCAGTTCATAAGAAAAGGGTAGGCTCTGGGGGAAATGAAGCCATTCTCCTCTGTGAAGCTCTTTACTTCTACTGTATATTACAGCAAATATAGAATTTTGCCAAAAATTGGAAAATTATAACAAGAATTAGAGAGGGGAGGATGAGTGTTTCTGCATGTTCTTGCAAGATATGAGGGAGGGAGGATACTGCAGAAAAATAACTCTAATGCTATCAGTTTTCACCCAGGAAAGCCCCTAGACTAGAGATGGGCACCAAATGTTTCATTGTATAACAAAGCTATAGAAACCGTTTTATGATGAAATGAAACAAACCTTCTTTTGTTTGGTTCAGGAAATGAAACAGGGAAGCTTCCTCAAGCTCTTTCCTGTTAGCCCCCAAACTTTGGAGAGATTTGGCATTCAGGGGTATGAGTTATTCAACTGCAAAGAGGGTCCTCCCCCAGCAGTAATTGGAAGTGCTCTGCATGTGCTGTGCCAGCAATAGGTCAATTTATTACTCCCCCTTGCTTAAGTCCTATATTGCTGGTGCACGCTGTATACATTTCTGTAATCAGCTAGGGGGTCCCTCTTTGCAGTTGAATTACTTGGCCCCCTGAAGCCAAACCTCTCGAAATTTGTGGGGCTTATGGGGAAGAGTTTGAGGAAGCTCCCCTGTGATTTCCATGCTGCTACATGCCTGCAATCATTATTTTCAAGTACATATTTTATGTACTCAAATTTGGAGAGGTTTGGGGTTCAGAGAGCTGAGTTATTAAGCTCCAAATTGGGGGGGGGGGGCAGGAGAAAATCATTTATAATTAAGGGAACTGCTTGAGGAAGCTCCTGCCGTGGGGGCGGGGGTAATAGCAGCTTCCCAACTCAATTAGAATGATTTTATCCTAGGCCTAGGGGGAATCCCCTTTGGAGTTTAATAACTCAGCCCCCTGAACACCAAACCTCTCCAAATGTCAGGAGGGGCTTACAGGGAATGGCCCAAAGAAGCTACCCCACCAAATTTGGTGCCTCTAGGACCCAAGGGAGCCATTATATAGAGTAACAAATCATTTCATTTCATTTCATTCCAAAAATTCTTTTAAAAATTTGTTAGTAACAAAACAAAATGAAATGAAACACTGCATTTTTATTTCATGCCCATCTCTACCCTAGACTGACTGAAGACTGAAAAGTTGGAAGCTTTATGTCCTTCATTTTAAACAAGCTAAATCGCTATAGTGAACTCAAAACAGCTTTCAGCTTCTGACTGTAGAATAAGGTTCATTTTTCAATGATTTGACCCTAAAATCTCAGAGAATGAGATACTGTTGACCTCATAGCATCAGGACTACCATTCAGACATGCTCAGAAATATCCTTGTCTTTTTCATAGCCTTTCTTGCTCTACAGCATAGATCCTCAAACTACCACCAGGGTCCTGAACCACCTGCTGGCCATTGCAGAAACCCCCACTTCCCTCCCACACTGGAGCCAAAAACCCAGCATGTCATGGAGAGGAGAGGTGAGGAAAGAGAGTGTGCTCAGCAGCGACCCTGAACAGCAAGAAAAACTAGCCGGAGCACAGCCTGCCCGAGATGAACCTACCCAGGGAAGATGCACCTGGCGGAGGGAAGGGGGTGGCATTGGCAGTGCCTTCGCTGCTGCTCCCCTATCAGCTGCACACAGGGTTGGTGGCATCCACTCTCGGGGGCGGTGGGAGAGGGTTGCGCAACACGGAGGGAAAACGAAAGCCACATCTCAGAAGTTTCCAAACCACATTGCTTGAGTTCACTGGAGTTTGGGTTTCTCTCCAAGTTAGGAGCTAGGATTGGAGTTGGGGAAGAGGTGTTGAAGGAAGAACTTTAAAGAGTGAAAGTGAAACAATCAAAACACATGTATATTTTCCTTTCTCGCATTTGGGGCATGCCTTCCACAATCTGGGAGTCCCTCTTGCTCCCTCTTTCCCTCAATGTAACCAACTCATTAAAAAGGAAGTGGGCTCCTTAAAAAAAAGAGGCCAGGCATTCTGATGAATAAATAACATATTGAACACATTCTTTTCTGATTAGTTAAGATGTGGAGAACTTGTACGAGAAGTCCAAGAAGGCTTAATTTGAAGCTGTCTTTGGGGAAGGCCATTGCAAAATAAATAAATACATTTGTTAGTTGCAATTTTTTAATATTTTAGGGATTTAACAGTCCACGCGCCTGTGCTGTGGAATAACCCTACTGTGTCCCAGTGGTACTTACTCTCAGGAAAGTGTGTAAAAGGCTGTTGCCTAAGTTAATATTAAAACTAGTTAAGTACGCTGATAACACACAGCTCTATCCTTCCTTTTCCACCTCTGCAGTTGAGGCTATACAGACCCTTGACTTGTGCCTGGAGGCGGTCATG
The DNA here is from genome assembly GCA_023846285.1 of Phrynocephalus versicolor. Taxonomy (NCBI): domain Eukaryota; kingdom Metazoa; phylum Chordata; class Lepidosauria; order Squamata; family Agamidae; genus Phrynocephalus; species Phrynocephalus versicolor. The sequence continues at coordinate 25,314,045 of JAHTLZ010003542.1, forward strand.
GAATGGACCAAAACCAACAGACTCAAGCTCAACCCTGAGAAGACCAAGGTCATGTTCTTTGGGGCTCCTTCTCCCGGATGCAGAGGCCCTACCCCCAGCTTGGAGGGTGTCTCCCTCCAGCTGGCAGATAGCGTCTGGAATCTGGGCGTGGTCCTGGACTTGGCTCTCTCCATTGAGTCCCAGGTGGCTGCCGTTTCCAGGACCACCTTTTTCCATCTTCGGCAGATTGCCCAGATCCGTCCATATCTGGATGAGGACTCCCTGAGAACTGTTGTGCAAGTGCTTGTGATCTCAAGAGTAGACTATTGCAATGCTCTCTATGTGGGGTTGCCCTTGTCTCTTATTCGGTGAATTCAGTGGGTCCAAATTGCTGTGGCCAGACTGTTGGCGGGTGTGCATCGGTATGACCACATCACCGCAGTACTGGCCCACTTCAGGGTCCTGGTTTTAATTTATAAAATACTCCATGGCTTGGGGCCTGAATACCTGGCAGAGTGAATCTTTCAAAGGTCAAATGAGGCCTGACCAACCAGAATGTCGTGGGCACTCTCAATTCGGGTGGCCACGCCCAGAGAGGCTCAGAAAACCATGACACGCAACCGAGCCTTCTCTGTGGCTGGCCCTGCGCTCTGGAACCATCTCCCAAGTGAGTTGCGCCTTGCACAGTCCCTGCCTGCCTTTAAAAGGGCCTTAAAAACCTGGCTTTTTTGTGAGGCGTTTGGTAACAGTTAATTGGTTTTTTCCCGCCATCTTGCTAATCATGCTAATGATTATAATGACTCTTCCTGTAGTTTTATTATGGTGTCTTAATTTAATTTTTACTATTGTTACCATTGTTCTTTTTAATTGCCTCTATTGTTTGTACTCTGTTGTAAACCGCCTGGAGTTCCCCAGGAAGATGGGCAGTATATAAGTATTAAAATAAATAAATAAATAAATAAATAACTTCCAGTGTTGGACGTTACTGCAGAGCGTTCTTTGCTGAAGCGCAAGCCTTGAGAAACTTAATCAGAAATAAGGCACTTCAGGGTCAGTGATGCCTACTCCCATGCAAGTGGATATCTCTGGGTGCCTCCATTTTCTGTTGATATTGAGGAACCATGCACTCAAAATTGAAACCATCTTTGATAGCACCTATGTCTGTGAGCAGATTTTTCCCGAATGAAACAGCTGAAATCTCCAACCAGATCCAGACTAACTGATGAACACTTGCATCGCTTGCTGCAACTAGCAGTGACAAATATAGAACTGGATATTGACCATCTCATTTGCCAAAAGCAGACCCATGAGTATTTCAACTTCCCATTGAAGTATTCTTCATTTATCTTGATTACAATTGTTCTTCATTTTAAATATTACATTCTTTTTCCTGTTTTTTGTGCACTACAAAAAAAATGTGCAGTGTGCACAGGAACTTGCTCATATTTTTCAAACTATAGTCCAGCCCCCAACAGTGTCTGAGGGACAGTGAACCGGCCCCTAATTTAAAAAGTTTGAGGACTCCTGCTCTAGAGCTACTGCTGCTAGAATTCATCATGACCACTTTGCTATTCCTTGTCTTGCTTCCACTGCAAGTGTTCCAGGTCAATTATCCTGTCATAGCATTCACTGAATTGTCAGAAAGTTGTGATCTAGAGGAAGAACCTCTGCTTGATGGACCATTGTTTAAAAAAGAAGTTATATTTTGCAAGAATCCTATACTTGCAAAATATGTGTCAACACTGCTTCTTTTCCTTTTACTCATAAACTTGTCTGTCACAGATTATTCTAACCTTCACTTCAAAATTTCTCCTTATTGACTCTGGCAAACAGACCAGTTGTGGCATTGCCTTTAAATTCATTATTTCCCACATGTGGTGGGTCTGCCCTAAAGCCACTCTGTAATGAATCCAAATCTGGGAGGAAGTTAAAATCTTCATGAACCAGAAGTTCTAACTAGATCAGTACTTGGTGCTTCTAATCTGTTTTGGGGGCTACACTACTGAATTGCATCATAGAGTTAATTATATTTCTGCCTAGGATGGCAAGAAGGAGCATGGGTAAACAGTTGGAAAGGACACAAATCTGTCTCCAATTACTTGGTATAAATGAGTCTGGGACTTAGCTTGTTTGGAGTGACTGACTCAAGATGTTAGACAAGCATGAAGCAACATAGATCACAATGACTTCAATGTTATCTGTTATTTGTTTATTAAATATGTTCAAACACATCAAAATAACCTAATAAACCCACCATACCTATATCACTCATTTAGGAATAATATGATAGGTTACATTTATTACATACAGTTCAGAGAAAATATTAATGGATGGGAAGGGTAAAACGGTGATCCCTGTTATGGAATGATTCTGGTACACAAATTATGTATTTTTCAAATTTACTGTTAAAGCTTTTCATGTTTTATCCTGTAGACTGTTAAATATATTTCCATGATAGTTTTCTATAAAAAGGTAGTCTGATGTTTTAAACAAGAAAGTGAGTTCATATGCAAACCATAAAGGGATCAGCAGAAGTAGGACCAGAGGAAGGAAGGAAAGAAGAGGGGTTCTGGGCTGGAATTGTCTTGCATCATATGCTCTATGAATGGCGAACTTCCAAGTCAGTCTGCACCCCTTTGTGTATCTGCAGCAAAGCCAAATAATTCTGATTCACACTTTCACTGTAGTCACACCCTGAGAGGCTATCCTGAATAAGGCTACACTTTAGGCACTCTGGTTGCCATGCAACTGGCTCATGTGAATCAGTCTTAAATTAGTGTGCTAGTGGTGCTTAATGCAAGAGAGATAGTTACACTTAACTATCAGCAGGTTTAGTGTGACATGTGGAATTCCACCATTGCCTTAACTGTGCCAAAAAGTGCATTTTCAGTGAGACAGCTGCCTGCTGGGATTTGGCCACACAATTAGAAGGGTTCCATAAGCAGCACATTTCCAAAGCATTACAAGTGCTCCAATTTTGGTGCTGCAACAAAGTGGGATGAGCCCTTTGGAGATGAAATAACATCACCTCCTCTTATGTGACTGTGTGGATTCTTATTCATGCTAGCAGCCAGCATAATACTTTGTTGTGTTGGACTTTGTATTTTGTTGCTTCTCAGATGTTTGCCAGTAAGTTGTTTTTCCTTTTGTGCTATTTTTCTTGAGCTTGCCAGAGCCGGTATCCTTATTTCTATTTTTGCCATGGATCCAGGACTGATTCACAAGACCATCATGCTCAGTCAGACTAGCTAGCACAGCATTCAGAGGCTTAATCCTGTATATGAAGGCTGCGTGACCAGCTGGCCAAAAGCAAAGAGCCAACATCCCCAGGAATGTCCAGAGAGATCACACACCCGATGATTAGCAGAGCCCAACATATGACTTGTGCCTGCTGTACCCAAGGTCATCACTCTAATGCATTTGAATAGTTGTTCATGAATGCCATTCCTGTGACATCTGATTCCTACCACAAGCAATTGCTAATTCAGAACAACTGTTCCTTTTTTTAAAAGTTGTGCATCGCTATATTCCTCACTTCCAGGGGAAGAGGTGTATCATCCATGTGGTTCATCTGCTCAAAGACCGTGGGCAACTGCTGTCCGTGATGTAGTACCAGCCCAGAAGGTGCCAGGTTGTCCCAAGGAGGGCAGGGATTTTACCTGTGCACATTGAAGTTCATATGTTCAACATATAAAACCCCATCTCAGAGCTGGGGAAGTCTTGCCTGTGACGGACGATGTCAACAGTCAATCAGATGAAACAGTTTCCCCCTAGAACATTTTATTATTTGGTATGACAACATCATGAATTCTGCTGTCAGTTCAATGAACTTTTGGTGTGTAGTCTAGAAATATTGTCATTTCCAACCTCTGAGGTTGCTCCATGTAAGTACAGTGGTTCCCCCACCATTTCGCAGTTCAAATACTGTGTTCCCAGTAAATTGCAGGACCCCAGTATATGAAAGGCAATGCCCCTGGGATAAGCTGCTTGGGCCTGTTTGAGGCCTCCTGCACTTACCCCAGGCCTGGTGCTGCCCCATACAGGCCTTCGACAGGGTTCCCAGCCTGTCGGAGGCCCCAGAAGTGGTTTCCGGCAAACCAGAGGTCACTTCCGAAAAAACAGAAGTGCCTTCCAGATCACCAGAAACCACTTCTGGGGCCTCCGACAGGCCCAGGAAGCCCATCAGAAGTCCATTTCGGGCAGCACCAGGCCTCCGGTACATGTAGGAGGCCCCAGATATGCCTCCCAGTCCAGAGCTGACCCAGCATCCGCATATCATGGATTTTCAATTATTGTGGGTCAGGTTGGGTCCCAAATCCCAGGATAGGCGGGGGATTAAGGAATTGCAAAACACAGCCCAAGCTTAGCAGAGGATTGTTGATGCAGCATTTGCCCTTTGGAATTGTAACTGCTCAGCTTTTGTCAAGACTCAGTCTACTGCAGGCCTGCCCAAAGTCCGGCCCGGGGGCCAAATCCGGTCCGTCAGGCCATTCTGAGTGCCCCGTGGCTGGCTGGCCCACCCCTCCCCCCTCCTTCTCCCCATGTTTTTTTTAAAAAAAAATTTTCTGCCAACACTGACACCGCTGGGAAGCTTGGGCGGCTGGGTGGATGGGCGGTCTGCTGCCACCGGCACCGCAGGGGAATGTGTGGGGCTGGGCAGGTCTCCGCCAAGGAGCTTTGGGGTGAGCCGTCGCCACCGCTGGGGAGCTTGGGGGTGCAAGGTAGCACAGATCGCCTCTTCCAAGGGGCGACCTGTGGCCACGGCTCCCTGTGCTTCCTTTGGTCCCCACCTTCCTTCTTTCCTCCCTCCCTTGGTCCCCACCTCCCTCCCTTCCTTGTTCCTCACTTTCCTTCCTTCCTCTCTTGGTTTCCACCTCCCTCCCTTGGTCCCCGCCTCCCTTCCTGCGGGTGGGGTTGCAAGGGAGTCAGTGGGTGGGGCTTGCAGTGGGGTGGCAGGGTTGGGGAGCAACCGACCCCTGACACATTCTCAGCCACCAAATCTGGCCCTCGTTACAAAAAGTTTGGGCACCCCTGGTCTACTGGGTACAGTGGTCAGCCAAGGGACTGGCACCATTCTTTTGTGTTCTGCGGATGTACCTGACACTTTAAAAAGCCCTTTCTTTGGAAGGACCTTCAGATTAACTCAGTAATACTGGTGTACTTAAAGTACATCTCCGCCCCTGTGAATCCTTATCTTGTTGCAGATCATAATGGTTTAGAGTTAAATGGCAGGATTAGTAGGGCTGAGAAGTAAGAAAGTGCCTGTCGCACTAATCTAAGACTCTTTGGATTATTACATGGATTTCCTCTATAAAAGTTCTGTGGAGTGTGCGAGCATGATTTGTATCTCAGGCAAATGAATAAAGTCACAGACTGAAGCAAGCCAGCTTTTTGCTGCAGACAACATGAATAGGTTCAATAAAAATCAGATATACAGTGGCCAACAAGGCTTCCGGCCACAGAATGTCCCTAAAACTTACAACAGGGAACAGAATAATCCCAAATTAAAAGTTAACCACAGTGGGGCCAGTTTTGTTCTCCTCCAGCACTGGAGTACCCACAATCATTTCCAGTATATGTTTTCTATGCAGTAAATAAATTTTTTTTTGCAAGAATTTCCATTAATATAGTTATTTATGCTGCTGTTCTATATCATGTTGCATAAATCATGCCTGCAGAAGTGTGGTGATGTCACTAGGAATGGACGGATGTTTATTTTGTTTATATATTTATTCATTCTGGTAGTTAACTATTTCTTCCTTCGGTCCTGCAGCTTGTTCAACTCACACGGGTAATCTGTTTAAACGCCATGAGAGTCATACCTGTAGAACACAAGGAAAAGATGTTTAATTACCAAAAATCTTTCCTTAGTGGTGACATCACTGTTGTTCCACATGTGTATATCAAGCAACAGGATTGGGGCCAATATTTTTGCATTCCTGCTTAAACTGTTTAGTAAATGTGATCACCCTGATTAAAGCTTCAGAAAATCCATAAGTGTAATGCACTTTGTCCTGCGTGTACATTTTTCTTTTCAATGGAGGGGGTCAAAAGACCCTTCTCCCCTCTGCCAGACAAGGACCAGGCATGTACTGGTGACTGAATGGAAATTTCCTCTGCTGTGTCCAGAGGGAAAGAAAATCCAGCCAAGAGCCCTACCTCTTTCCTAGACTCAGGCTTAAAAGCTGGTGTGCTCTTGGGAAGAACTGAAGCCTCTGGTTCCTTCTGTTACAGGAGGTCCATAAGGAATGTCTCAAAGGGGTGGAAAAAACTGAAGGGCCTTGTCATATCTGGTAGGGAATAAATAATGGCAACAGCGCAGACCTGGCCTAGCCAGGCCTTCACACAAGGCCCTCACACCGCTGTGACCCAGGTGACTTAACCGCTGTGCCCCGGAGGCTCCCGGTTCGCAAGCAGTTCAGTGAAATCCAAATCCAATCAGTCAGAGATGGCAGGAGGCAGGGAACTGTCCCTGGTTGTAAGCTAGCTAAGAGCATAGGTGGTTTTTGCCCTAGTGGACTACTCTTGGCACCTTCTTCTGCATCACAGGTCTTTTTATATAACAAAGGAAAACAGGAAATCGTATGTATTAAGGCTCATTTTACTTGCAGTAAATGAGAAGACAGTGGGTGAGCCAAGTTCCTGCCAGCGACTTAACTTGCCAATACATTCACTGCCAATGCAGATGTTTCATGTTGAACATGTTCTTCTTTCCCACCCCTTCATTTTTTCATAAGCCACTGAAATGAAGCCAGCCGTTTCTGCAAATGGATGCCCCACAACCCTGCACTTTTAATAGCCTTCAGAAAGATACGGCTATTGCCTTTATTTGACAACGTTATAGTCCCCTAAACACTCATCTGCTATTTGCTCATGACCTTAGCAGAACAGCATCCTATTGCTTTTAATAGAGTATTACCCCTAATATGTTGTTGACATAAAATATCGTTTAACAGGTAGTATGGGGACCAATTTGATACTGCCTACAAAAAAAAAAAAACAGTTTGGCCAGAGATTTTGTTTTATATTTTTTTTTGAGACAGGCCAAGGCTGAAAGCTGTTATATGAGGAACTGGGGAGGGATAAATGGTGTACTTCCAGAAACATTTAATAATGGGACAGTCCCAATGAACAACAGGGGACCTCCTTATCAGAAAAATGGCTTAATATTGGGCTCTAAGTTAGATAAATATTGTACATAGGTGTGCAGTCTTGTGTGCATGCAAGGTATACTGCACATAGGTATAAATAGGGTTTCTCAGGCAGTGTGCTTTTGTCATGCAATCATTTGAGTTTTACGGGGCCCAAGTATTTGCTCTTTACATCATCCAAGGACAGCAAGCTTGTACTAAAATTACAGTATATCTATTTAATAAGAATCAGTTCCGTAGAAATAGCTAGGGTGAAGAAAACAGAATGATTAATCTGTATTATTTTTGGAAATCCTTCTTGGATTGCATAGAACCAAATAACCTGTAATTTGATTAGATAAGCCCCTAATGCTGCCTTCCATTCCTAAAGGTAAGCCCGTATCCATTAGGGAAAAAGATCTCATGTGCTATGTCTCTTTAACAGAACAAAAGAACAACTACTATAAGTTGCAGGGGAATAAACCAAATAAAGCAGGCATGCCCAAAGTCAGGCCCGGGGGCCAAATGTGGCCCATTTACAAATTTTGAGTGGCCCACAGCCTCTTCTCCCCACTGGCTCAGCCTGTCATGCATCCCCACCAGCTGGCCCTTCCCCATACCAGATGGAGGCATTAGCTTGCAGTTTTATGTTTTGCCTGCCCTCCCTGCCTCTCTCCACCACCCCCTCCCCAGCCACCTGCCCACTCTACCTGACCCTGGCTCCATTGCTGCTGCATCTTCCCTTCCTCCTTGCATGTTATAGAGACTTGTCCAAAGTCCGGCCCAGGGGCCAAATGTGGCTGATTCATCAGCCCCCACACATTTTCACCTCACCAAATCTGGCCCTCCTTGCAAAAAGTTTGGAAACCCCTGAAATAAAGCCTTTGAATAGGAATCTGCATATCATCAAAGGGTTTCCTAAAAGGGACTGGAAGAAAGAAAGGAAACAAAGGTCTATCTTGCTGTATTTCTCGCTCTTTCCCCTGGTTTCCTACGGGCATTAGTGGTCTACCTCCAACTGTCCAGACGTCAATGTCCTCTACCTATGTTTTCCTAGCACTGCTTTCATCTGTTTTGGACCACAGCCTTGACCTCTGGCCAGCAGCTGCTGGAATAGAATTTCCTTGGAACTTCCCTGTGTAGCAAGCGCTGTTGTTTGATTCAGTGACATCAAGTCCTTTGAGGTGCATCTTCTGTGCTTCTTGGGCTTCACTGATATTACTCACTATCTTCTAAGCATAAGGGGATTAATTCTCTTTCAGAAAAGCCTATAAGTCAAAGTCAGCATCTCCAGGCTCATTGCAGGGGAGGTTTATGTGCGAACTCACTGCCGTTGAGCAACATTGATCTAGAAGGAAAGCCACTGACTGTTGGCATCTGATCTAGGTCCTCTGAAAGGACAGCAAACCCTGCTGCCCCAGCTTATTTCTGTTTCAGTCAAGAGCCAAGGAGCAGGGCTCTCTCCCAATGTCACACATATCCCATGCATCAAAGCAGCAGCTCAATCTGTACTGCAATAACAGACTTTTCCAGCTCAGCAGGGACACTGGCCTTAAGCTGCTGCTTTGAGTAATTGACATAGTTGCCCAATGCTAGAAAAGAAACTCGGGAACTATTCTCATTAGACATCCCTCTGGTTAGCTACTCAGCTATTGTGAAACCCAAATGCTGAGATCCTGCCAGCATGGTTTTGTTTTTAATTAGTTCTGATGGCACTGGGCTATGTGCCAAGAAAAGTGTGTGTGTGTGTGTGTGTGTGTGTGTGTGTGTGTGTGTGTGTGTG
>JAHTLZ010003542.1:25357775-25405760 GCA_023846285.1 Phrynocephalus versicolor
TACTGCAAAAGTGCTCGCCGTGCTTCATCCAGTTTAGCTCGATGAAAAGGGGCCAGCGGGGCTGGGGAGGGGGGGCACTGCAGTAAAGAGGCGCACCGGATAGCAAGCATTTTGAGAACTTAATCCGGATTCTCAAGGAAGCAACGCGGAAGCACGTTTTGGCATGGGTGTGTTATTTTATCCGCCAGCTTATTCTGGTTTCGTGCCGTGGCACACCGGCGCTGTAATAGGAGAGGTAAGCACGAGGCGTTTGTTCCACCTTCATCCACCTCATTTGGCTCCAGTAAAGTGCTGACTGCAGTACTGAAGTACTGGGCTCAGTTTAGTACTGGACTCAGTTTAGTTCTGTTCAGAAAGGCAGCTTTTAGGAGTTTGCCCGATGCACCGGTATGGGAGAAGGAAGACACGTCCGTAGGCAGTGGCGGCGCTGGTGAGACAATCGCCTGTGGAGATTGGGGGGGGGGGGGTCGATTGAATTTAAGGCCTTCGAGTGCGACCCCTTCGAGGGACTCCTCGTCCCGCCGCCACCTGCCCATCTCTGTGGAGCCCGGTTACCCGGGTACTTGGCGCCATTCCAGGCATGGGAAGGGAAGGAAATGGGATAAACCAAGGAGCGCCAGATGCTCTTACGAGAGGAAGCTCCCATCGGCGGCTGTCAACGGTGGTCTCGGGGAAAACAGGATGAACAATCCGGCTAAGGAGGAAAGTATTTTAATAGGAAGGCCGGATTCAGTGCCACTCCGGGCTCTTACACCAGAGGACACACCCCCCCCCGCTCCCGCACCGTTCAGGCCCGCTGGATCTTGTACGCGTCGGGGCTGGGGGGGTGGCCTCTGCGTCCCACTTGCCTGGTGCCCGGCGGGTGAAGGAACCCGGGCGGCCACTCTTGCTGACCGACCTCGGCAGCAGCGGGAGCACTTCTCCGTTCGGCACACTCGCGCCCATCTCCTGCAGCTGGCGACAAGAGACGGGGAAGGGGGGGTTCCCGTCTAAGTCCTTAAGGCAGGCAGGAGAACCAGCCTATTGACTGGGTTTGTGCGCTCGCTCGCGCCCCGCCAGCCTTCGGACAGCTGCGGAAGGTGTGAAGAGTCACATGCCCACACGGGATTGCCATCTACACTGTCCTCTGTCCGGTGGCCACCCGGGCTGGGCTTGCTGACGCTTGACTTGACTTGATACGCTACCGCCTTTCTCTCCAGGACCCCCAAGCCGGCTGCCAGTCGGAATTAAAACAGCTATTGCTGTGCGTGCGTGCGTGCGTGTACGCGCCTGTGTGTGAATCAGTAAGTTTTCACCTCCGAGTCTCACTCCCTAGGCCGCCCTCACACGGGGGAGTGAGGAAATATCTGCAGAGGTGAGAGACCCACAAGGCGGAGCACCCCCGTGTCCTGGTTTTCCCATTTAGGATCAGAAACGGACGTGCCAGTGGCGTCTGCTTCCCCTTCCGCGCGCCCCGGGGTCCTTCCAATTAGCGCCCTTGAAGATAAAGTGACACCGGATGTTCTGAGCTTTTCCCAGGGGATGAGGGCTGGAGAGGAGTCCCGATGCCTCCTGAGGATGTTCATGTTGAGGCGAATTTAGAAAGGTCACATTTTCACACACACACACACACACACACACACACACACACACACACACACACACACAAGCCCCTGAATGTCCGTGGGGGCTGCGGGGTCTTTTCTTTGAGGTCCACCAGGTGGATAAGACGGGGCCACTGCAACTCCGAGGGGAAGGGAGGGGAAGGGGAACTCTTCAGGTTCGGCGGCGTTCCGAGCAAATTTGGCGTCAGCAGGGCTCCTCTGGGCCGGCAGGCGTAGTAACCTGCTCAAATATATTTATTATCTTGTCACTGATCCCTACTGACCCTGGAGAATGTGACTCTTAAGTTCCGTTACACCGGAATGATCGATCCTTCTACACCACGTCTTGTTCAGGAAAAGATGCCAAACCCGGTCCCGTCTAAAGCAGAGGTGAGATCTACCTTAAAAACTTCCGCTCTCCGTCCTTGGCGGCAGTTTCAGCCCAGTGGTCGGGGAAAGGGGCCTCCTGCATGTTGAAGCCGCGGGGGAAAGGAGGCACACAGACATTTCACCCAGGGGCACTTCCACAAATGAGTTCCTACCTTCTTTCTGTTATTTGCCACCCTCGGTTCGGACGTGGATGTTTTCAAACACCTGGAGACACATCTCCTGGGCCTCCTGGACCAGATGCTTATCCTTAAGTTTGCCTCCCAGAAAATGAGACGCGATCGACCCCTTAAATGGCCATCCGCCATCAAGATGCTTGGGTTTTTTGTTTTGTTTTGGTTTCACCCTATACACAAGGAACGGGATTCAGCCCGTCTCTAGGAAACCCTCAGACGCGTCTCCCCAAGGGCACAAACGAGGCTCCAACGGTCCTGCCTAACACCTCGGCCTCCGTTGTATCGGGGTGGGTGGATTGAATTTCCAGGTGATTCGGCCTGCAACTCTTGGCTGCCGCACCCAGCATGGCCTGGAGTCAGGGGCTGATATGTAGTCTCAATGTCTAGAAGAGTGAAGGCCCGCCGCCCCGAACACCAAGAACTTGGTACCTCACCCTTCCAAAAGGAATGGAAGATGACTTCGGGATTAAAAAATTAAATAAATCAGAGTATCTCCCACAGGGAGAGTCAAGTGGAAACTGTGCACAGGAAATATTGCCCAGCGGTGCCGGGGCTCATCCCGGAACGTTGCTGCTGACTTCCAAATACGGGATGCCCGCCCTGCCTGCTGATGGGGGGCCAGGGAGAGATCTCGCCCTGATGGCCTCCTCACCTGTCACGAGTTGCGGGCGGCTCCATCCCACGAGGGAGAGCGTACGATCGCAGCCACATACTTTGCCTGCCTAAATAAAGCCTTTAGGCAAGTAGGGCTTGTTGCTGAGGAGAAGTGATGGGGAGGATTGGGGCTGTCATTCTGTGAGCTTCTTCCGCAGTGTTTGGGAGGCAGTCCCGGGGAGCTCCCTTCCGCAGGGGGTGCGGTGGAGGCCTCAAGGCTGGTGATGCGCTCCGGGTCCTAAGAGTCGTCCTGGGGACGCAGGGGGCCCCTTCCCTGCCTCCTCCCAGATCCAGGAGCAAAACCAAGAGCGGAAAAAGAGGGGCGCCGGTCGGAACCGGGGGGGGGGCTTCACCGTCCTCCCGTCCTCCCCAGATATTGGGGTGAAATGCCCACCTTGTCTACTCGGGACTCTCTCTGTAGGACGAAGGCTAAGAAAAAGGGCGCCCCCTCCCTTCCGGAAGGGCCCGAGAGCGCCGTCCGCCGCGGCCCTTGTTGGAAAGAATGGCAAGGGACGGGAGGGAGAGAGGGGACAAGACCTCGCCTCGCCCTGAATGGCTCCAGGGAGAGTCAGGGCGGCGGCGGGAGCGAGGGGGGGGGCGTTCCATTTTAAAAACAGGCGCTTTTCCAATTCCTTCTTCTGAGCATCGTAGGAGCGGGAGAAACTCGACGTCATTCAAAGTGGGTGGCGGTGGTGGTGGGCGACGGACTGATCAGACTCGGAGAAACCTGGACGTTTCTCTCTTTCTCGGATTTACGCTCTTGATACTTGGCTAGAGTAAAGATCAACTCGTAGCTTAGCTGATTAGTCGGGAGGTCATTTTTATGCTGTTAGTGCTTTTAGACGTCCTTCGGACGGGCATGGGGCTAGAGATATAAAACTGCCGGTGGTTTGATTATATTTTTTTTTCCCCAAGGAAAGGCACAGAGGGACTGAACCCTTCGTTTTACCCGAGAAGGTTACTTCAGAGTTCATCGTCTCTAAATAAATAAATAAATAAATAAATAAATAAATAAATAAATAAATAAATAAATAAATAAATAAATAAATAAACAAACAAGAGCATGGCACTCGTTTCGGTTTCGGCAACCTACAGTTTTATTTCAAGTGAATGAATTAGTCGCTTTTAAAAGTCCGCGTTTATTCGCTAAAGGTAGTCCCAGTAAAAAAATAACAGAAATTGAGATGCCTTATCCACTCCATTGATCACCTTTGAATTCTGCTGGTTTCAAGTCGATTGTTCAGTACATCATTTCCTTTGATGAAATGGGGGGGGGGGTCCCGAGGAGCTGGATTTCAGTTTTGAAATTTGGTTGGTGATATGATTGGGCCAAATATTTGAAAAGAAAATTAGCTATATTTGAAGAATTTATTGTTTTAACGTTTAATGCTGTATTTTTCTGATGTAAGCCACCTTGGGTCCCCTTTTTTAGGAGAAAAGTGGTGTAAAAATGTTTAAATAAAAAAAAAGTATCACAAGCATTCTTTGTAGAGTTGTATGGGAAAATTGAGTGGGTCTCCTCCAGAGTTAACTATGTATTGTGCCACGTTGTTAATCAAAGGTCCAGATTTGGAGAAAACATGGCGACCCCCCCACACACACACACACGTCAGTGGAAAGATAAATTGTACATATAATATGAATGTAAGTTTTTAGTTTTTTTCCTGCATTAAGAACATATTGAGAGGGTTAAAAAAAAAACCCCATCGATTTCAGTTCATCTTACCCCACATAACAAGCGTGGACAATTTGTTCAGTCAAGGAGGAGGCTGTTACGGAGGTCTAGAAAATAAAATTTGAAGAACAGCTGCAGATTATTTGGAATTACAGTACTGCTTTTATTACACGGAAATGTCGCTTATCGGGAGTTTCTATACTTATTGAGACAAGATGTCTTTATAAATCAAGAAGAACAATCCTCTCAGGAAAGTGAGGGAACTGCTAGATGAAAGGGAGAGAGAGGGAGTCGGGGAGGAGGCCTTTTCTGGAGACAGAGAAACGATAACCCACCACCACCACCACCACCACCACCACCACCACCAACAACAACAACAACAACAACAACAACAACAACAACAACAACAACAACAACAACAACAAAACAGACTGTAAAATTAAAATACCCGCCAGAAGTGATGGGAAGAAAGATATTCATGGGGGGTGGGGTGTCTCTCTGAAATGAGAAGTGTGGGGTAAAACAGTAGAGAGGGCCAGAAAAAAAAGTGTGGTTAGATGAGGCACATTTTGTTTCTGCGCTGAATGCACATCCCGGTCCTAAAAACACCCCTCCTCCCACTGAAATCAAGACTCATTTCTGGCACTAATTTCGAAGGGAGTTAAGTCCTCATGGATGTTGGCTGCATCTGGGCCTTTTGTTTTAGGAATTTCTCTTCCAGGCAAGATACTCTTGCGTTTAAAAATGCTGAGGATGGCAGTCTTCCTAGATACTATACTCCCTTGACCCAAATCCGTCAAAATTAGTCAAGATTCCGTTTTACTAATTCACTTTTTTTCACACTTGTGAACCGCCCTCGATCGGCTCCTAAACTGTCTAAGGCATCTGAAGAGACTAATAATCACGCAGGGATTCTTATCAGAGTAAACGTGGTGATGATAAAGGCGCCAAGGATTAAACTTCCGGGAGGCCACCACTGTTCTCAGTTTTGCGTTCGGTGCACTGCCGTCCGAAGTACCCACTGTCCTCCGAATAAAACGAAACAACATAGGGTGTGTGTGTTGTATGTGGGGGTGTGTTTTATTCTCCGCACTAATGCTTCTTCCGAGCTGATGGCAAGGCCGTGTAAAATGGCTCTGGTTTGGCAAAGCCACAAAAGCGTGTAGCCTTCGAGATACGGGGGCGATTGAGAGAAAGTGCCGGTAGTTCTTTTCGAATTATGTCTGCTGGCAATTGCAGAGAGGCGTTTGACTTCTCCAGAAAACCCGTCCTTCCTGAAAGCGCCTTTCCTGGTGTCCTGTGCTTTTTCTCCCTCCGGGAAATCTCTGTGTCAGGTGGGGCGGGGGTGGGTGGGGAGAAGGTTTGGGTGAATCTTTGGTTTCTGGTTGTTACAACCACGTTGTCTTTGCCCGTTCGCTTTCTAACACGATCTCCTTCACCCCCTCTCTCCCCCACAGAAGAACCGGTAGAGTCCCTAGAAAGACAGTTTTAGGGCCTCCCCGGGGGAGCATCCCTGCCTGCCTGTCTGTTCCCCAAAGGAAGGAGGAGGGAAAGGAAGAGAGGAGGGAAAGCCCCGCGCTTCACACCTCCGCCTCCGCCTCCGCCGGCCTTGGATACAGACGCTCCCTTCCCTGCCTAGAGGCTGGGGCAGGCGCTCGGCTCGGTGGCTTGAAGCGAAAGCACCAGTCTCCCCGCAAACGGGTCTCCTCCGGGTATCTTAAAGGAAGGCGGAACTACAATCCCTACAGCGAGGGGGCGTCATCTGGGAAGCAAGTCATAAGAAGGTAGGAACATAAGAAGAGCCGTGCTGGATCAGGCCCAAGGCCCACCTAGTCCACCTTCCTGTATCTCACAGTGGCCCCACCAGATGCCTCTGGGAGCGCATGAGACTAGATATCTGTCTCCTGATACCACTCCCCTGCATCTGGCCCTTGAAGTACCCCGGTTTTAAGCCTGGATATTACACAGCTCCCTCCTGGTTTGTAACTTGTGATTGACTTTTTTCCCCTCCATGAATCTGTCCAATCCCCTTTTGAAGGCATCCAGGCCAGATGCAATCACCACATCCTGTGGCAGGGAGTTCCACAAACTAACAACACCCAAGCCCAAGCCCAGGAAGGGGAGGTTCCTATCGTTAGGATCTCATCTGCCAAGGAGCAAAGGTGTATAATAAATACTGTAGTTCTAAGGAATAAGCGCAAACCGACTGTGAAATCAGGACTGCTCGAATGCAGATGTTGACTGTGTAAGAGTCAATATCTGCACTGAAACCTTTACCATTTACCATACAGCTATGTGTAAGATCCTATTTGGACCCAGTGGCTTGTTCACCCAAGGCCCTCTCCACTGGGCGCTTTTCTTCTCTGTATCTTTCAAGGTTGTGCCTTAGGTGCTGTCAAGCCTGGTCTGACTCAAAGCGAGAGTCTGGGGGCGGTTCAGAAATCCCAGTAGATCCGCCTCCGCCTTCTTCATGGCAGAGCAGAGATTTGAACCCAGGTCAACTGCATCCTAGGCCAACCCTCCGCTGCATTCCGTTGGTTCGCTTGTCGACCACCTGCCTCTCGTCCTGGTTGATTCCGGAGGTGGCAGGTTCTCTCGAAAACAAACCAGAACAAACGAAACGAAACGAAACGAAAAAGAAAACCAGGCTTCTGTAATTTTGGATAAAACCAAAGCAACCTCCAACACTGGAACCCCCAGGTGTGTTTTTGAATTTATTCTGTAGGATAACGGCATTATTTAAGTTTCTGAAATTAAAATTTTAACTTTCTATCAGTTTTCCAATTTGCCTTTAACGATCTTTTGTCATCAAACCCAGCAGGGAGGGATTGGCAGGCCTCCTTCATTGCAGTTTCACTCCGGTCACTCTGTCCAAGTCAATCTTCTCCAAAGATCCGATTTGTCCTGTACTTGGAATGAAGCTTCCACAAAAACGAACAAGGCACGGAGAAACCAGGGTCGTCACTTCCACCTAGCACGTTGGAGGGGAACTGATTTCAGTGGCAGAATTAAGGACGTCGCTGATTGTCTGGTGCCCAGACTCAGCAGGTCCTTTTAGACACGCGTGAAAAGGGGTTGACCTGTTTGTGGGAGGAAGGGTTGAGTTTTTAAGCTTCGCTTGAGCCGAACTGGGCCAGGACCGCTTGTGCTCTTCTAGGCCGCTTTACTCAGGGAGAAGCCCTTATACGCTTCCGGTCGGATTTACTCCGACACAATTGGCAGGTCTAATAAACGACCCGCCTCCACAAAGAGGGCCGTGGCTGGCAGGGAGCCTTTTGATCCGGGGCCAAATTCTAGGCCAAGGAAAGCAAGACGGCGCTGGGGGCGGTGTGAGAGGAGACTCTAGTCGCTTACGAGACAGGTCGAATCCGGTTCCTTGGAAGGCTCATCTGACCCCCCCACCCCCACCCCGTGATGGGGAAGAAGGGCGAGACCCCCTCCCCAGGAGGTTCCATCTCTATCAGAGGTGGGGGAGGTGTCGCCCTCCATCCAGGTGCTGCTCGGCTTCAACTCTTCTCAGTCCCAGCCTCGTGGCCAGTGGTCAAGGATGTTGGGCGCTGCTGTCCAGCCACATCGGGAGGGGATCCACATCCCGGACCGTGAAAGGGGTCAAAGCAAATCGGGTCGGATCGGTTCCTTAAATCTCGTCCAATAGTATAGAGGGAGCTTCCTTCTGGAGGTTGTAGGGAAGAGGGATCGCCTTCCCCTTCGAGCACCTTCTTGGTGGGAGGGATCCCTTCCCCTCCTCACAACAACAATTTTCTTCCGTCTCTCCTGCCTTGGTTCCTAGAGGGGTGCTCTCCACCAAGGATTACCCCCCCCCCTAACAGCATACTCATGCAGCCAAGGGGTCCTGCGCTCGCCTAGACCAGTGATGGCGAACCTTTTAGAGACCGAGTGCCCAAACTGCAATTCAAAACCCACTAATTTTTTCGCAAAGTGCCAATACAGCATACAGCCATTTAACCTGAATGCAGGTGGCTGTGAAGGGGTGATGTCGGGTGCCCACAGAAAGGGCTCCGAGTGCCAACTTTGACACCCCTGCCATAGGTTCGCCATCACTGGCCTAGAGCTTGGCCGGGTGTCCCTTCCAAAAGCAGGCTTCCGCGCAAGATGGGGGCTGCGGCGGCGCTTGCCTGGGGCCGGACAAGAAGGCACGTCCCGTGGGCCAGGGAGCGGCCCCTCCATTGCGGTGGCCTCGCCAAGAGAGGCCCGCGCCAACGGGTTTTGGGCTGAGCATGTGGGGCGGGGGGGGGCTGAGGACCGGGTGCGAAAGGGCGCTGGGTCTCCCATCAGCGTCCCGTGGCTTGTTGGGCCGCGGAATCGGTGGGCGTGTATGTTGGGGCGGGATTGGGGGAGGGGGCTCAAAGCAAATCAGCAGCGGCGCCCGCAGGCAGGCTCACAAGGCGAAAGACACAAAGGGTTCTGTTTTGCAGGAGGTTAGGTTTTATTACGACGGGGACAGGAAGCAGGCTGGGCTGAAAGGGTCAATCAGACACCATCCAACGGGCAAGAAAGACTTCGGAGAGGCAACGTTTATTTCTTTCCACAGCAGAAACCGCGTCCTGCATTTCCAAAAGCCCAGAAGGGGGGAGAAAAACATTGGGTGCTGACGTAAATCCATCTTCTGAACTGAAGCGCCACCCTCATAGATACTGTATATATATACATATTAAAAAAAAAAAAATCTGAAGAGGAAAATACAACAAAACACAACAATCTTTTTATTATTATTATTTATGTAAATCAGGTCATCACTGGACAAGAAACCAATTTCTACCCATTACCATAACAGCTTGTCTATAAAGAACGGGGGGGGGGGATCAGATTGGGTACTATCTAGAGTCAAGCCTTTGTAATTTTTTTTGTCTTTTTAAAAAAATCTTTTTTCCGTTGGTTTAAATTTCCCACCCGTTCACAGAGGTATAGTCACAGATAAATAACCCCCAAACTACTTGCTCACCATATTTACACAATCCCGTTAAATTAAGCATAAATAAATATATACAAACTCATCACTGAATGCCTCTCCTGGTGTGTGCGTCCCCCCACCCCCACCCTTTCTTTTCTGGAAGAGTCCCTTAAAAGGATATTTTCTCACTGTTATGGAAAGACTATTCAAGAAGAGAAGGTATTGGCTTGGCTTTGTTTTAAATAAAGTCTTGATTTTGCCACAGACAGGAAATGCTATTGATTTGACATTATTCCCAGTCTGTTTGCCTTGTTGGTTCCGTTTAAGTCCTTGATGCCTCGCCTCTTAAAACTCATAAGGAATGTAGATTCCATCGGATATTGCGGGCTTTGCATTCTCAGGGTGTTTTACACAGCGTACAGAAAGAGTTACACTTTATTTTGCCATCCAGTTCTCTGTCCAAGTCACATGACTGTTCATTTGAAACCTTCCTATTCACATTATTATGATATAATATTTAAAAAGAAATGTGAACCACCCTTATAACGGGAAAACATATTTAATAAACAGGGCTGAAAGCATTCATCAGTGCAATTAAAGCATTCATTTATTAATTGCAGATACTGAAATGTGGAGATGGCTAGATGAATTTTAATGGGAGCTGTCCCTCAGGGTGTTCAATACTGATGGCCTTACTTGGGGAGTGGGGGGGGGGAGCAGGAAAACTATATATACATAGAAGGACTCAGCAAAGTTTTAGAAAACCTTTTCTCCCCAAACTGCAGTGGAATACTTTAATTATGATGCAATGATGTAAATGATGTAATTTCACGGTGAAGTGATTTCATTATGGTATAATAAACTATACATAGAGAACAGTATATTTTGGGTTGCAGAAGCTTGGATTGGTCAAATAATGAGGCAACTGATTAAAGCAAGGCAACTGATCAACTGAAAAGCTGATGTTTACAGATTAACTCAGAGGCCAGACTAGGCACAGGTAAAGAACAAAGTCATAGAAATAGAAGGGCTGACCTCTGACTAATCCTGTAGAGCAGTGGTTCCCAGTCTTGAGTAACCCAGGTTTTCTTGCACTATATAGTTCCCTAAAGCCTTCATCGCCAGCTGTGCTGGTCCAGGTTTCTGAGAGTTGCAGATCAAGAGTGTCTGAGTTACCCAAGGATGGCAACCACCATTGTAGAGAGTTGGAATGCACAGCACGAATTCAGTATCTATCTTGTTTGTTAAATCCAATACTTTGGTCAATGATAATGACAGTAAAATAAGGGAAACAGACATTTGATTAGTGGTTCATTCTTTTCTCCAATAATTGTTTGTAGGGCCTTACTTAATTAAAGAATATATTGCTAATAGAGACTGGTGAGAGTGCCATGACTGAATACCTAGGTGAAGAATCTGAAGGGGCCGGGGGTGAGATGTAAATCATCAAGCCAGCCTAGACTCAGTGTCCTGCCTTGGTGTTGTCCTAGATTCTCAGATTTTCTTCCCATCTGAGAAATGGACCTAGGGAAGAGGCCAGGCATCTTTCTGATGGGGAATAGGGGGCCAGAGAGCTGATAGAGGTGAAATCAAACAGAAATCATCTAGAGCAGTGTTGGCGAACCTATGATGTGGGTACCAAAGGTGGCACTCGGAGCCCTTTCTCTGGGCACCCGACATCGCCCCTTCACAGCCTCCTGTATTCAGGTTAAATTGCTGTATTGGCATTTTGCGAAAAATTAGTGGGTTTTGAATCACAGTTTGGGCTCTCGGTCTCTAGACCAATGATGGTTCACCATCATTGGTCTAGAGGGGAAAGGGTTAAACATTCCCTTCTCTAGTGCCTTCCATGTGGTTTCTGCTTTCCTTTAAAAAGATAGTGGGAGTGGAATAGAGATGGCCACCAGTAAAGTGCCTCTGCTAGATTGTAATTATAGCACTCTAATATCAACAGGCCACAATAAAAAAATACTTCATTTTAAAAAGGTGTTTCACTTGAAATGAATTAAAGCAACTCTTTCATACAAATGTGCCTTAAAATCCAAGGTAAAAACAATTGCGGCCAATACAGCCTTACCATTCCTAGTTTAATAAAGGCAGCTTATTTTAGATTTTTAGCTTGCTATATGAATGAATTTGCATCTAAGCTTATTAACAAGACAGAGCCCAGAATCTGAACCAGAAGGCAGGGTACCATACATACGGCCAACATCTCCTTCATTTTGAGATGGTTGTATAACGGTGCCACTTATTCAGCCATCTCAGAGTAAACATGGAAACTCTGTGTTATCTATTACTTTAGTGAGAGGGAAAGGTTCTGAGAAGCTCACGTGGATCTCTGGGGAGGAAGAGTAAGGGGGCTATAGAGAGATTGGTTTGTTTGATCAGAACAGTAAGATGTTCCAAATCCTACCATAAGAGCAGTAGAGCACTTTCTGCCTGATCTCAAGACAAAAGAGACAAATCTCTCCTACATTTTGGGGGGAATTGGGGTATTGACAGTGTTCTGCTTCTCTGCCTCCATATGACGTTTATTTACCCAGTAGGAAAAGGTGCCACGCCACCAACCTTCAGGGTGGTAAGGAAAAGTGCCAAAAGTCTGTGGGAGCATTTAGTACTTCTAGCACTTTCCAGCTCACATCTCTTAAGGCCATTCTTGTCTGTTATGCAGCCACAACAAAGCTTACTTAGTCTGCCATGGAGTGTCTGGAGAGAGTCACAGCTAGTCCTGGCACTCCAGATGTTTTCAAACACAGACCTGCTGCATTTGGACATTGCATTAGGAAAAATGTACTTTGTACGCCCTTAGGATGTAGCAGGAAGTGGCCTATGTGGGGGCTTTTTCGAGCAGGAGCGGACCAAGGCAGCTCTCCAGATGTTGTCAGAGTGCCACTCTCGGCAGCAGAAGCAATGGTGAGCAATATTGGGAGTTCTAGTCCAACACCATTTGGAAGGTCATATTTTACTCACTCCTGTTTCAACCGGATTATAATTTGTTCAGCCTCCAAGTTAGAAAGC
The DNA here is from genome assembly GCA_023846285.1 of Phrynocephalus versicolor. NCBI lineage: Eukaryota > Metazoa > Chordata > Lepidosauria > Squamata > Agamidae > Phrynocephalus > Phrynocephalus versicolor. The sequence continues at coordinate 25,370,181 of JAHTLZ010003542.1, forward strand.
ACTGTGCGCCTATTCCATCTTTTCCTCCGGGATGATTCAGGGCAATTGCAGGGCTTGTGTAGTGCAGTGTACTAAGTGTTGTACACTTTGCGTAGTGGTTCCCAACCTTGGGTCCCCAGACGTTTTTGAACATCAACTCCCAGAAAACCTGACCAGCACAGCTAGTGGTGAGGAGGCTTCCGGGAGCTTCAGTCCCAGGACATCAGGGGACTCAAGGTGGGGAACCACTGGTCAAGAGGCCCTCTTTCTCTTTCTCTTCCTGGCCTGGAATGGCTTCACAACAGGAAGAGCTAGCTGAACTGGCAGCAGCTGAAGCATTCCACAGCAGGGAGCTGCTGCAGCCAAGGGGAAACCTTGCCTGTTCTTGCCTGAAAGAAGAGTTTTGCCTCAAAACGCTGGCAGGAAGGCTATAAATTCAAGAAGGTTATCGCTGGGTGCCTGCTTTGAGTATCCCAAAGAGGCAAATACATTAATCCAGGAGCTCTAACTGCCAATAGGTGGTCGCAAGCTGTTCAATATTTACTCACACACAGACCTCAAGCTCTGGAAGGTTCCTTTGCAGTCTTACAAGGAGCTAATGGCACATGACCGGACACACAACCTGCACCTCATTAGACCACTGTTATATCTTTCAAGCACCATCGGCCGACTGCCCAAATGTAGTTTTCTAGGGTTGGCCAAGAGTCTCTTCTAATAACATGAGGTGGTAGAGGCCACTTTCAAAACATGGGAAGCTTCATCTGAGCAATCCCACCTAAGACAAAAAGGTGTGCTCCTTCATGCATAGACAGCCTCCCAATAATCAGTGGACCACACAGAGTGTCTTCAAGTGTCACACAGGTTTTTGTCACCAGTGGAGTGATTCAACGGGGCACACTGTTGTTCCTCACACTTGACCAAAGTACTGCTCACCCATGGATCAGTCTCAGCCAGAACAAAAGTTACTCATGGGTGAGCTGAAGAGGGCAGCCAAAGTTCCTAAAGGCTATGATGGTGGCATTTTAATATGTTGCCCCATGAAGAGGCCACAGCCCACACTTGTGGGGGCAACAACACTGAGAGCCCTTAAACTTTCTATATATCTATAAAGTATCTATGAAACCAACTCCTTTGAAGCAAAATAGTGGACATAATTTTAAGAGCAGTGACAACAGATTATTAGCTTCTGGGGACAGAAACTGTAGGCACCTATTGGAGAGATTAAGGAATATGACTACTACAGTGGTGTCCAAACTTTGGCCCTCCAGATGTTTTGGACCCCCAACTTCCATATTCCTTTGTCATTGGCAGTACAGGCTTGGAATTCTGGGAGTTATGGCCCAAAACATCTGGCGGGCCAAAGTTTGGACATCCCTGGACTACTAGAAAGTTAATGCAAGCCATCAAGTATGGTGTGAGGGCCACAGCACAATGGTAGAACACAGGCTTTCTATGCATAGTCCCAGGCGACTTCGGGCGGGGATTGGAAAGACCACTCACTGGAAACCTGTTGAAGCCTCTCCTGGTGTAGACAAGACTGAGCTAGGTAGGTCAATTTTTTTAAAGCTGAAGTTGGTAGAAGGTAGCTTTCCACATTCCTGTGGTTTTCAATCATGCTTCTGCGCACTGCTGTGAGGGTCTTCTAGGTTTGTGATGAATTAGCTGAAATTTAGACAAGTTTTTGTTTTTAATCAGATGCTATTTCCAGGGGCTACCTAACCTAAATATCTAAGTTTTAGATCTAGTATAATTGTAATTCGTCCTCAAGACCAGAATCTGAAGTTGTGTCACTGAAGTTAATTGGAAAAGACAAGATGTGTGTTAGACATTTCTTACAGCTTTCCATGGGTTGTTGGCCACAAGCTTAAACAAATCTAGATTTGGGGGGTGGGCATGCCTCCACCTTAGGAAGTGAGAACTTTTGGTCCTCTAGAATGATATTCAAATCAGAATTTTATGGAAAGAAAGAAAGAAAGAAAGAAAGAAAGAAAGAAAGAAAGAAAGAAAGAAAGAAAGAAAGAAAGAAAGAAAGAAAGAAAGAAAGAAAGAAAGATGTCAGCTTTGCACAGTTTCAGCTCTTTTGGTACCTCAACACCTTCCATCAGTGACAGGCAGAAACATTTTCATTTTAGGATGTAAAATATGTCTTCAGAGATTTTTTTTAATGCAAAAATTAGTCCAATTTTGGTTCTTTAGTGAGAATGTTACTCAGACCAATGAGTTGAAAATAGAAGTCAATTATTCTTGTCATGCATAAAAAAGACTTTTCTAAATTCATAAACTTCTCCAAATGCTTTTCTAAATTCAGAGCTAACAGATGTGGATGGGGGAAGGGCCAGTCAAGATTTCAGCTGTTGTCAAACTCTGCAAAGTGTTCTGTAGAGGAATACAGAAAATAACAGGCACATTTCCTTGCTTTCTCCCCTTCCTTTCAAATGCAAGAATGAACATGAAGCACAAACAGGAGTACAGATTTCAGGCGTGTCCTTGACAGGTTTAAAAATGAGGTCTAGCAAAGGTTGAGCAATGTTTCTGATTGATTTTAACAAGAGTAAGTTCAGTGCATCCTTTTGTCAAAGCATGGAAGCGTTTTACAGCTTTTCTCATCCCATGAGTCACTGGTGGGTTTTAAGGCATACATGATTCTGTAAAAGAAGTGCTGACATTGGTTTCAATGCTTACGATGCTACCATTTCTGCACTAACTGGAGTGCCACTTCTTAGAATACTTTTCTCCAGCACCATCATTCTCAATGGGAGAGGGGCATAGGGCCCCAGGCATAGGAGCCACAGGCCAGAAGCAATTATTCACATATCTCCTTATAATGTCCTGGTTCAACCTATATTGTTTTTTATACTGTGGCCGTGGCTGTGGCTTAAAAAAAAGTTTGAGAAATGAGAATGGCTGCTATTGACTTGCTTGATTCATGTGATTGATCATTTAGAGCAGTGGTTCTCAACCCGTGGGTTCCCAGATGCTCCTAGACTGCAACTCCCAGAAATCCTGGCCAACTTAGCAAGTGATGAAGACTTCTGGGAGTTGCAGTCCAGGAACACCTGGGGACCCACAGGTTGAAAACCAGAGATAAACCCAATTGTTCCAACCAGAGTAGAACTGTTGAATCACTGGAATGTTGGGAAGTCAATACAGTATTTATGTTATTTCCATTCTTTCAATAGGTCTCCTCTGGCCAACATTAACCATCTAGTTTAGCCCCTCACCAATGAATTGCCCTGATAATGAGGCAGTAAAATACACTACAAGCACTAGGCTGCTAGTACCATTTAAAGGCACCTTCTCCCTTTTCTTCCAAACAGGATGGAAATGCTTCTGCGGAGGTAGAGCCTGGCATTTAGAAGAAAAGGAAGAAGACATACATCTCTCTTCTTAACAGTTGGTTTTACTCATATTCCCATTGCACTAACCAGGGCCCATAGTTTAATGAGTTAAGATTTCATGAAAATTGGTGACATTGGTTCCAGCACTGCTGCATGGAGCTGTGCTCACGTATGCCGCAGCGGCATTGCAAAATTGGTGGCCTGAGGACTTGCACCACAGCTAGGAGCCAGAATTCACAGGCATGCATGTGTAGACTTAGGATAAGAGCTGAAAGCTTGATCCAGAGTCAAATATGATAAATAAATTTAGGCCAAGTCAAGTTGGATGCCAAACCATGGTACGTGGCAGTTTCCACGACTGACAAAACTGTCTTCCTTGATAATGCACTCAAGAGTTGGAGTCAATTTGATTGCATCCAGTAAACTCTGGATTAGCCAGCTGGCCAGTGTGTTGTTAAAAACAAACAGAAACACAGCTCAGTTTGTAATAGAAATAGCGTGAAAATTCTAGATGAATTACAAATATATGTTAGCTTGACTGTAGGTTAGAAACTGGGAATTTTAGGGGTCAGTTCTAAATACACAATACATAGCATATACAATGTACTGTATGAAACATAATAGTGAGAGTTACACTATAAAGTAACAGCCTGTTTGCCCTCATAGCTGAAGCACCAGCCCAGGTATATTTTACTGTATGCAAATACAGCAGGAAACTGCATTTGATTACAACTGTTTGGCATGTGCTGAATATTTATACATATGGTAAGAGAGATGGGTACAGCTGCTTCAGATGTCACACTAATCACTACTGTACATGTACTTTAAGTTCACATTGAGCGAATTTATCTACATTTTAACTGAAAACTGCAAAGACCCAAACTACATTTGAAAACAGAATTTCAAATATAAAATTTACTCAGGTAAAATGGAAGGATGATTAGGCATGGACCCGAGTGCCGAAGTGGAACTAAGTTATGCCAGAATTAATGGAACTTACATCCGTGTAATGTGTTTAGAATCAGGGTGGCAGGCATAACACATCTTTATCCTATTCTCATCTTCTAGAATGAATTCAGTATGTGAGGCCAAAATGATGCATAGGCATAAGCTGTTGTGACAAAATGGAAATGAACTTTCAGAATGCATGAATCTCTATAGCCTTTGTCAAGTCAACAAACTTTTCCCAAGCTGATCACATGCAAAGTGAAATTCATCTTCTTGCGCTTAAATGTCACTATTTTTACTGGGTATTCCAAACAAGGAGATCAAGCATTTTAAAATGGCATTTGCAGAACGTACTGCATTGCACTTAATTTCTGGACATAATTGGAAGTTGGTTGATTTTCCCACCCAAAACATGCTGTCTGTCTTCTACCTCAAGTTTTGTGGGACCGTTTTAATAATCTGCAGGGGGAACAGAATTCCTTAAAATGAGACACTAACTCCAAGACTCACAACAGTCCTTTTTTTTTTAACTTTCAGTCCCACGCTTGTCCTATAAAGAGGAGAAGATTTGGCAAACCTGCTTTACTCTGTGCATCCAATACTAAGGCCCCCTCCACCATCTCCCCCTCAAAAAAAAAAGGTTCTCTATACCAGAGAAAGTAACATTTGCCTCTCAATGTGACATCACTACTCAGTTACCATCGCCTTGCTTAATCTATTCCCTTTGAGCTTCTTTAAAGAAGTACACCTGCAGAATTCCAAAACAACTGCCTTTGATTTGAAAAGCAAAAGTGTCAGAATTGTGGATTTTCATCTCTGTACCTGAGGAAATGTGTAGGGAGTTCTAGTCCTCTTTGAAGAAGCTCATAAGCCAAGCGGGCAAAGCTTTGGGAAACAGAAGAAAATGAAAAGGGTACATACTCCTGAGAAGGAAATTACATACTCATCAAGACATTCTTTTTACTTCCTTTTTTCCCTTAAAAAAGTGTGCAGGTGATCTGACACATTTTAAAGAAAGAGGCTGCCATTGCTGAGAGTTAGACAATATCTAGTCACAGCAAGAATGAGCCGGCTTATCTCATCCGAAACACACTGTCCGCAGTCTATGAGCCCTATGTGGACACTCCAAAGGACACGGGAAGCTCCTGAACATGTGTGAACTGTTTGCTTCAGCCTTGTGCAAAGTCTCTGGGTATACTTTGAGCTCTTCCTTCCAAGGAGGCATACAATCTCACTGCAAGCTACCCAAGACCTTTGGAAGTGGGAGAGCTCCATGTGCACCTGAGAATTCCTGCACCCACGCATGGGATGGCCCGAATGCCAAATCTGACATGGAAAGAAAATGTAGTCATTTCAGACATAAGGATGTTTCTAACTCATTCTTCTTCCTTGGAGAAGACATCTATATAAAATCAATAGTACGTCTGAAGACAAAATGCATTTGGAAAGAATCGCCCACAAGCAGCAAAACACAGACCCTCATTGACTGATGCAAAAGTTCACACGTCTCCTATACCTGTGTAACATTTTTCACATGACTCTATGAAGGACAGATCTTGTTCTGGGACGGGAGAGCTGATTCTGAACTTGACCACAGCCTTGCTGGTAGTGGTTCAGAGCCAGATCTTAGCAACAGGCTCTATGTTTGCCCCATGCAACTCGTGGCCCATTGATTCAAGCTGGTGTCCTTGACACATGACTGTCTTCAGATCCAACTCGGTAGTTCACTGGATGCTATATGTGAATGACATATGTTTACAGCCAGTGGCAACTGCAAACTGGAGGCCCAACATTTCAAGATTAAATATGCTAAGTTTATGTAGTGGTGCCATCAAGTCAGAACTGACTCACATGACCCTAACAGGGCTTTCAGGGTCAATGAGGTAATTTCAGGTAATTTCAGTCCCACGATGGCTGAGCAGAGATTGGCCTTCTGAGTCCAAGTTCATTGCTCTATCCACTAGATTGCACTGGGTCTCCATCTGCCTTCTTGCAAGCTGGACATGTAGAGAAAGGGCCTACATTGTCAAGGGGCCCTCAGTTAATTTTTTGGTGAGCTGACATTGACTCTCTTGTGTAGTAATGGCCTAACTCATCCACAGCATCCACTTGCCAGCTGTATATGCAGTTATTTCTATTTCTCCCTTATAGCTCCCAGTCTTTATAGACATACAAAGTAGGGTGTTTCCCCTCCCATTCGCCTCATCCGCCCTTCTGTTAAAACATCTATAGGCCAGAGATAACTGATAATAAACTTCAGGTTTAACTATTTGGCAATACTGAGGAGATCTCATTGCCAATGGGGGGGGGCGTGGAGGATGGAATTGCAAACAAATGAAAGGCCTACAGTTGGTTGGGACACAGTTGAAAGCAGGATATTTTGCTCTGAGTGGGACAGTCCAATATAAAATAAATCCAACCCTTTCAAGTTTTTTTTCTTTTTCTACTTTAGATAGAGACATATTTTTTTTAAAAAAACTCCAACAATAATACAGAAACAGACTATGTATCTGCCCAACATATATCAACATTAACAAAATGATTCTTCCAATAAGTTACTGATTGCTTTAACACCTATTAATATTATTATTATTACGGTCTTCCCTACCCCTCCCAACCCTTCTCAAAACAAAACAAAGCAAAAAAACAAGGGGGGGGGGAGGATGGTGGGAGGGCAGAAGTGGAAATTCCTGGAAGTTGTCTTCAAAAGTTCCTTTGTAAAAGGCATTGAGCTTTTCCTGCTCCATTTGTGCACCTCTGACCTTTCTTTTTCTTTTTCTTTTTCGTTTTTTGAAAAATTAATTGTGGGTGTGACTTATCTACTATAATTCTTCCAAAGCCCAATCCAGTATTTTAAAGCTAAAATTAAGATGTTCTTTTTAAAAAGATTTATCTTTCTTTCTCTCTCTCTCTCTCTTTGCTTTTCCTTTCCTTTTCATTCCCCCCCCCCTAATTTCATTAGCGTCATCGGTTTCATTTTCTGTGCTTCTCTTCCTTGTCTCCAGTTTTACTACCTGGTCCTTCCCCAGACGTGTGCCTGTTAGCAGAGTTGTTGTTCAAGAACATCTTGTCCATGCCTTTGAGAGCTTCAGTCAGGTAGTTCTGGAGAGCAGTCAGGGCAGCACATATGGCTGGGGACCCAAAGCCGTGGGTGATGAGGCTGAAGTGAGTCAAGCAGCTCTGAATCCCAGGTTCCAAAATGGGACTAGGCCTGCTGTTGCCAATGGGCGTCCGGTCCTGGGCCAAGAGATCCGTAAACTCTTTACAAAGTTGCCTGCGAGAGAGGGAAAAAACAAAGCAGTTGACAAGAGCCAGAAAGCATGGGGATTGGACAATTTCCTCGTCTTTCGCATGCCCTGCCAATGAGAAAAATCACTTCCAGTGCACAGGAAAGAATTTGTTTTCCCCATAGATTCCATTATTTTCAGCTGCATTTGTGCTCTGCTTTTCCTCCACCAATCTCTGATGGTGGGCAGCAATCCTATTTTATCTTTACAACCATCCATATCACCCAATGATGACAAACTGTTCTAACTGTAGATAGTTTCGGGGCAGGACAAATATCTGAGCTTGGCTTTTCCCTACACCACTCTGCATTAGGAATCTTGTTCAAGAGGAGAGGAGCTGTCATCTTTTCCCTCTTTTCAAACCTACAGAAGCTAGGAGAGTACTATGTGCTAGAACCTTTTAGCGACCGAGGGCCCAAACTGTAATTGAAAACCCAATAATTGGTGTTAATGCAGCAATTTAACCTGAATGCAGCTGGCTGTGAAGGGGAGATGTCAGGGCCCCACAGAAAGGGCTCCAAGTGCCACCTTTGTCACCCGTGCCATAGGTTCTCCAACACTGGGCTAGATCCTAGTCTGAGTCCTGTCTGACAGATGTTGAAGAATTCACATGTTTCATATGTAGAGAAACATGAGGTCCCTTTATCCAGTACAGAGGCCTAGTCCAGATTTTGTAGTATATCCTGATTTGGTTATAGAGGAGTGCAGGTTTGTGTTTTTTTGGACTACAATTGCCAGAATTCCCCAGGAAGCTCTAGGATTGCTTTGGCAAACTGATCCCTTATCCTGGAGCAGAGTCAATTTATAAGACTCCAATTTATTTGTGTAGGAGAACCAAAATGGCTACAACTTTTTTGTTTGTTTTTGTACTGATGCAAATCTGTAGAAATCTGTAGAAACAAGAGACCCTAAAAACAGGAACTAAACTTCAGAAAGCTAAATTCAGGGGCTGTGCACAAAGCACCTTTCTGCTTTGCTTTGAAGAGCTGGGTGGGGTGGTGGTAGAATAAAAAGCTGAATCAGTTAGTGCCTCATCACATTCAATTTGTGCTGTGGATACAAATTGATCCAGAACTAAATCTAGCAATTCTGCTTTGATCTGAATCATAACTATTTGTTTTAGAATTTGCAATTAATCCAAATCCTATGCACAGCCTTGTCTGGTATCATTTAAGCTCATGATGCACATCACCACAAATTTTGCATTTCAGCTTGCAAATGTTGGGAGGGGAGGGATCTAACAAATCCCAGTGTCATAGCTTTTCATTCAGAGCTTTGCATGAAAACTTTGCAAGGCTTCTACAAGGCTGCTGTTTGAATCAGACACATGGGGGAGGCAATGATGCTCTCTGATGGTGCACTAAATAGCTCCCATGCTTAGAAGAAATGGTTGTGTCTGGTTACTGCAGGTGTGTGTGTGTGTGTGTGTGTGAGAGAGAGAGAGAGAGAGAGGCATTGTAATTTTCATAGTATTAAGATAGCGAGAATATCATAAGCTTCATAATTTTCCAGGCAATGTTATATGATTGTATCTGATAAGCATTTTTATATTTTCCATTATTTTTATGAGTTTTTTTAAAATTTTTGTAACTTAGTGAATAAAGGAATTTCATTGAATTTCTGCTCTCAGGCCATTTGTTTTATTTAAAAGAACCCACAAGAACTCAGGTAATTCTCAGCCAGAGACACTCCTACCCCCTGAGTTTCATTACATGGTGGCAGCGGTGGGATTGCTATGCATCCTAAGATCTGACCAAGGACTACCAGAGTGATCAGAAATCTCATGGCCGAGTGTGCATAAGATTCCAAAGACCCGTTCTGTTGAAGGGATGGAATGAAGGAGGAAAATGCTTCTCAAAACAAATAAGTTAAAGGCACCCTGAAAAACTAGGATAATAGCACTGTCTTATTTCTAGGAAGGCAGCAGTCTGTGTACTTAGGAATACCTAATGAGGAGAACATTTCCCTCCTGCAAGACCCAGCTGCTGCCTATGCTGATACAGTTGAGTAAGCCTGGTTCAGCCATTATCAGCTTTGTTGCCTTGGTACTCCTTTATGGTTATTTGCTCCATTGTCAAGAAGAAAGGAGCAACCATCCAGCATGCATCCACACACTTGGGTCTCTCTGACAGTTTCCCACACTGCAGCATCAGCTGACAATTAGAAAGTGCTTCTTTTATGTTCAAGCATATTGAAAAGAAGTTACCACATTGTGTTGCCAAAAGCCTAGACCTCATTCCCTCTATTGCAGAGTCCCGTGTTGCAGTGGTTAATTGCCTATACTGCAGGTAAAACTGTGCTCATGACCTGGGGTTCAATCCCAGTAGATGGCTCATGGTTGACTCAGCCTTCCATCCTTCCAAGGTCAGTAAAATGAGTACCCAGCTTGTGGGGTGGGTGATGTGTAGCCTGCATACTGTAATTAAACTGTAAACTGCCCAGACACTACTTGAAGTGGTACATGGCAGTGTATAAGCAGAACACTGCTTTTTTATTCTGAAAAAACTAGTTAAGAAACAGTGCTGTGCACTGCCTGCTCCTCATCGGTCCATCTCCAATAATGGTCACATACATTAGGATGTCATCAGCTGATTGAATCTTCCTAATTGATCCATGTTTGTGTCAGTATTTTTGTTTTATAGATCTCCCAGAGAAAATGCCATTCCCATGAGCGGAGAAACACAAACAACCCTAACACAGGGGTGTGCAAGTTCCACAGCCCCAACAGAATTATTTCTGGCAGTTATTTGCCCTTTCCCGCTCAGAGACCAAAAGAAAGGGAGAAACAGGAAACAGCTATTATGGGCATTAGCAGAGGCACCACAGAACCAAAAAAAAAAAAAAAAAAAAGGAAAATGAACATAGAGTGCAAGAGAAAATACAGGCCTTAAAATCCTAATGTGAAGTTTCATTGGTCAACTAAGAATGCAAAATACATGCAACGATCTGGGCTAGAGATGTGAAGGCCTCGGGGTGGGGGGGAACCAAAAAAATTTGGGGAAAAACCTTTTCCCCTGTTTTTTCCTGAATCCTTGTGGGGTGTTTTTCTGAAAAATTGGATAAACTGAAAAAATAAAGACTATGGAATGTTTTATTTTAACACAATGAATAAAATGTTATAAGATAGGATGTTCTAATATTTTCCAAATCATTTCTAAAAACATGCTTAGTATCAGATTATTCTAATTTCCATGCACTGAAGACAAGCAAGTCCTAGGTTACAAACCGAACTCTCCAATGAAATAACAAGATGCATTTCTTCCTTTTTAGGAGGTACTGCTATTGTGACAAGAAAAGGAAAAAGGTTTCACTTTTGTTTTTGCATGTGGGTGGGTATGTTTGGTTCTGTTTTGACGTCTTCACAAGTACTCAAAGCAGTGGGGAAAAATACAGAGCAACAAAAATGATTCTGATTAAATTTCATGCCCATTCATTGAAACTTAGTCCCACTTCCTTCTTCAGTTTCCCCCTCTTCAGTTTTTTTTTGTTTTTTTGTTTTTTGTTTTTGAAAATGAAGTTTTTATTTTATTTTTATTAAATACTGTGGAGTGGAAATATGAATTGTTAATCCTTGATTTTTAAACATTGTTTTGTAGAGTTTTTTTGTTTTACCTAAACCAGTAAACAGTTCAGGAGATTGTTACTCCATTTTTACTTACAATTATAAATTCTGTTTGTAATAATTGTTTAGATACACTATATTTTAATATGATAGTTGCGATAACTTTATGCCAAGTTAAATTGTCCATAGTCATATTTTATGTTCCTAAAGAAACAGAATGACTTCCATGCTGTAAAGGGGAGTGAAGAGTGCTAATGTAGCATTTTTTCAATTTTTCCAAAAATGTCAGTTTTTTGTCTGAAAAATGGGTTTTTTTCCCAAGCTTCAGAATATCTGGAAATTCTACATCTCTAATCCGGGCATTCATCTGCACACCCTTGCACACTCGGTCCTAACACTGGAAGAAACTGCAGAGAGCTAAGCTGTTGACAAAGTTAAAAAGAAACGGAAAGATGGGAGTGCCTAGACAGTGTGCTACCCCAATGCAAATCGCTGCACTGCCACCAAACCAACCACGGTGGAGAGCATCATCATCATCATCAAAGAAATACGTACTGCCTTGTGACTTCCTTCAGAGACCCTCTTTGTCTCAGGCTTCTCTGGGGAGCAAAGCCGGTGGTAATCACATTCTGCACCAGCACCAGCTCCTTTGAAAGCATCAATTCTTCTGATTTCCTGTTGGCCACTTTTAATTACAAGGAATCGTTTCAATCATTTTAAACTGCATGGATGTTGTTTTTAACACATGGGAACTGCGGCTGGCAGAGGTTTGCCCCAGGGTCACTAGAGAAATGCAGAAATCACTCCAATCTGAATAGAAGTTCGGCATTTCCTGAATAGCCTTCATGGCCTTACAGGTACTGAAGTCACTAGGCTTACAAACAGATCCAGATATCATAAATATTCAGGTGCTCTCTTTCTCTCTCTCTCTCTCTATTTATTTATTTATTTATTTATTTATTTATTTATTTATTTATTTATTTATTTATTTAATACACTGCCTTTCTCCATATAGGAAAACCAAGGCAGCTCACAAAAGATAAAACTATAAACAAATTTTAAAATGCTATATAAATGTATTGAAAAGCAGTCAAGCCTATATTAAGATTCAAAGCCAAAATTAAAAAGAATGCAAAATATTTAAATATCTGTATGTTAAAAACCAGCATTCCTAACATAACCAAATGCTCACAAACCTGCCTGAAGAGTAAGAGTTTTGCCTGACAATGGAATGATAAGAGAGAGGAGGCCAAACTGGTTTTTTTTTGGGGGGGGCAGTGAATTCCAAAGGCTGGGAGCAGCTACTGAGAAGGCCCTCTTTCACGTCCTTACCCAGTGACTTTGGGAAAGTGGTGGAACCAAGAGAGGGGGGGGGGCTCTCCAGAAGATCTTAAAAGCCAGGAAGGCTCACATGATTTGATATGATTCTTTCAATAACCTGGATGCAAACTATATAGGGCTTTATTGGTAATAATCAGCAGTAGAGATGGGCACTATACGATAATGGTTTTATTATGATCCAGTGTAAAAATCATATGAAATCAAGAGGATCCATAAAGATCCGCCTTTTTACCCCAACCTGTGCCCAAACCTTTTATAAGGAGTGGTCAGTGGATGGGGCTTGCAGTGGGGGGCTGGGTCAGGGGCAGACAGCCCCACACACATTCTCAGCCACCAAATCTGGCCCTGCTTACAAAAAGTTCGGACACCCCTGCTCTAGACAAATATACAGGAATTAATACCTTGTGTAGCAATTCAAATTCAATGCAAACATCAGTGTTATTATAGAGGGCTTGTGATATCAGAGATCAGTTCTAGAAAGTCTTACATCTGAAGCATCATTCGCCTGTATGAGAAACCAGATGAAAATCTTGGCTAGCCTGATAACCTATCACAAATGGTTGTTGACAGGTCTACTTACATGGCTGTAAGTGAGCCCAAAAAAAAGAAATCATCACCAAGTCTAGTATTTTAGAGAGTGGTGGCTAATATGTGCACAGATGTTCCCACATGGAGTGCCCATTAATTAACCTTTTTACCCCCTGATTAACACTGAACAGACTGGATGAATGGCTAAGATGGGGAGGGGAGGGTTTATGAAAGAAAGTAAACTATTCACATTTCTTGAAATATGATGCAACTCCCTAACGGCATATATGGTATATAGATAGATACAGTCCCTAAACTGAAATGAAAGTTTAGAGATCTATCCCATGACAGATGGGTAAAGAGATCCTCTAAAACTTATAGACTCTGAAGACTGAAGACTGTTGATTACACTATCTGTCTTCTAGCTGGGATCATATGGGTTCACAAGAACCACTGAACAGAAACGGCAGCAAGCTTTAACTATGGTGTCATGAAACTGAAGACAGCTTAAATGGTTCAGATGTAGGAAGTTTAAAAGGTCTTCTACTAGTGTGCCCTACCCATTAAAAACAGATAAGGGGGAAAAGTGGAAGCTTTAAATTTGCAGGCCAAACAATAATGAGTCAACTGTTTTTCATCTTCAAAGAGCAAAGGCTGGATCTGTGAGCAATTAAAGTTCTGGGACATTAATATCTTTTGACCTTGCAGAAAAGGGCAATCAAATTCCAATCACGTCTAAAAAACATCTGGACAAATTTGAGCAAATGATTTTTCAGGCCATCCATATATTTCTTTAAATTACGCTGTCAATGGAGCAAGCCACGTCCTAGGGCAGGAAATAAATGAGGTCTGTTTGGGGCTTAACTGCAAGACAGAATGTATGGGGAAACAGACAGCCTGCACTTCCAAAGGCCTACACCTGCCATAAAACGCCAAACAGTGTGGTGTAGGAGCCAAAGGGAGGCATAAATCAAACAAACAGAACAGCTATTGTAAAATTTTCAATGAGCTAGAAGGACACATCTAAATATAGCAGCAGATTTAATATAACACCCACCCACCCCGCGCTGCCCCCCAGCTGTTGCTGTAAAAATGTCAACTCTAAGGATGATTGACAGTAAACATAGGGAGACATGTAGGAAATTTTATTTTTTGTCATCCTGGATGGATAGTCAAGAATCTCAATGAAATCAACCTGGACTTTCCATGACATGGAGTTTGACCTGAGGTCATTTCTCCTAAGAAAAGACCAATGGATAAGAGTCATCAGTTCATTTGACTAAGGTGGCTTGTTTTAAAGTTGATGTACCAGCTGCAACCCTTTCTGGAAATGTCTGATTTGGCTCTGGTGGCACATGCTCTAGTTACTTTCCACTTGGACTACTGGGACATGTTCTACATGAGGCTGCCTTTGAAGAGAGTTCAGAAACTTCAGATGGTTCAAAATGCTGCAGCCAATCTGCCGAGTGAGTCAGGGAACATAACAGGGAGCCTACACTGTAGCTTCCCTGAGTGGGGCCAGGAGTAAACTCTTCACCGTGGCTTACCTTTTCCCTACCCTCTGGGAGCACTTTGCAACGTGCCCATGACTACACAACTTGGCTCTTCTCCCAGGAGGCACTGTGGGGAACCTAACTCCTGGTTCCTGGCTCCACAGCTAGGCACGCCAACTCACTGAGCTATTTTGCCAGCGCAATTGTGTTTACCATCCACCAGCAGGCAATGCAGCCATGCAAGATGCTGGAATTAAATTGCACACTGTGTTCAGGACTGAGCACTTTTCGGGGGGGGGGGGTGTCCCTGTCCTTGCGAGCTCAGGTGACATCTCTGGGAGATATTCTTTTCCAGAAACATCCTCCCTATGAACTCTTCTTGTGCTCTGTCGTGTCAAGAAATGACAACATGATGGCCTCACACATTCGTAATAAGTCATATAAGCACTAACTCTGGATATGCTACAAAACAAGTTGAGCCATATAGCTATGACAAAAACCAAATACAAAAGTAGAACAAGTGATACCTTCAGGCTACTAGAAAAATAACAAAGTTGCTAACATTTTGAGGGCAAAATCCCTCTTCCTCAGAGCTGTACCAACAGGTTAAAACATGGCAAAAGATGGAGTTGCCAGGACTTATTTTTTCGATGTAAAGTCCTTGGCACGATGGAAAAAATGCCAGGTAGTTTCTTAGTTGAGATGTTCTGAGGCTGCATCTGAAGTAAAGGGTGGTGTTTTTATTGTCCCCATCCTTCAAACCACATGTCACGGCTCTGGTACACATTTTCACACCCCCTCTCCATGTGGCTCATCAAGGCTAATGGCCCCTTCTTGGCCAGGGAAGTTCATCTTTTGCCATGTTGGTACAGCTCTGAAGAAGAGGGATTTTGCACTCAAAATATTAGCAATGTTTTATTATTTTTCTAGTGGCCTAAATGTATCACCTGTTCTACTTTTGTATTTGGATATGCTACAAAAGCAGCCACCAAAAGATCTCAGCATGTACATCCCCCCATGTCTCACTCTTGTATCCAAGAATAACACATTCCACAGACAGACAGACATGACAGACAGACAGACAGAGGATGGCTGCTCCTCTGAATACATTATAGCCAATGGATTGTCTGGGCGCATCCTCTGACTGACCTTTGCTTCCTTTGAGTGAGTGCAGTCCTGCCTGCACATACTTTGCTTCAGGAAGGGAAAAGACACAAGGCTGCTAAGAGAGATAACTGGATAAACCATGGGACCCTCTCTGCATTGCTCCCAGTAGGGCAATGGGACAGAAAAACAACATTCAGCTACCACTGACCCTGGGCACAAATGTTACAGTGAAAGAAACTGCTGGCAAGTAACCAGCACACTGCATGTGCTCCAAAATTATTAGTCAGTCCATAGCCTCTGGCAATTAAAAGACTAAAGCCAACCCTGGAACAATTACTTTGTTTTTCATGAACAACAAAGCAAGCCAGAACCACTTAATTCACAGTTTCTGTGTACTGCATTTGTATTACCGCTACAAGAGGTCAGCAACCATTCAAATTGATCAACACAACCAGATGGAAAAGGATAAAATCAGAAATGATGTGCATATACATCGCTGAAAATGCTCTCTCTCTCTTTCTCTCTTTCTCTCTCTCTCTCTCTCTCTCTCTCTCTCTCTCTCTCTCTCTCTCTCTGTTTAAGCATGTTCAGAAATCTTCTCATTCAATACTATTAAGGTCATGCTTATGAGATTTGAGGAATAATGGTCTGAGTCCTATTGGCAATTTATAATGAATAAATGAATTTGTATTGTTGCAAGCAACGAAAGTGCCACTAATTAACAATGTGCAGTCACATTCCAGATTTTATGACCAGGCACATGATCAAGAACTTACCTTGTACCTCATTAATTAGGAATAATTTGGCCCCACAACTTATGCTACTTCACAATTATCAATAGAATTCTAGCTATATTGTGATTAATATTTATTTTCGTGAATTTAACACATGGAAAGATATGACTTACTACACAACCACTGGATGTGTACTCGTATAGATCTAGAACAGAAATACATTGGGCAGGGGGGAGAAACACTTGCACATTTATCACACACACTCTGGTTGCAAATTTGGTTGCATACTGTTCATGCAATACACATCCCAGCAAACTGTTCTCTCTATCTCACAACACTAGAAATAGGGGGCACTCCATGAAACTGTTGGGTGCTAGATCTCAAACAAATAAGAGAAAGTACTTTTTCACCCAGAGGTTCACTGGTCTATGGAGCTCCCTGCCACAAGTGGTGGTGACAGCTGTCAGCCTCAACAGCTTTAAGAAAGGATTGGACAAGTTCATTGAGAACAAGGGTATGTATCCATGGCTGTCATTATGGATGCCTAAGGACAACCTCCAGGTTGGAGAGATAGGCAGGCTATCTCTCAATACCGTTTGCAGGGATTCGTAAGTAGGTGAAGACATCTGCTTGGAAATACCCTGAAGCAAATGGTGAGCCACTGTGTGAGACAGAATGCTGGACTGGATGGGCTGTGGCCTGTTCCAGCAAGGCTGTTCTTATGTTCTTATGACCACTTGCCACGTGAATGCAGTGTGCCCATTTCCACTACCACCCCAATGGCCATAGACACCAACAACTAAGGACTGTGAACTAAAAACTAAGAAGCACCTGGTTATAATGCAAACTATTATATTTAAGCTTGTGTAAAAAATCAGTCACCCACTTTTAACAGAAATACTGTAAAATTTGGAAATGATCACATTAATGCTTTGGGGAAATGCCTTTTGGGACAGATTATCCATATAATTGTGTTTGGTCTGAATGAGAAATGACCTCACCTGCAGACAGGTTCTGTTAGAAGAAATTTGAAGTTAAACATGTTCTTCCAACACTATTAATTTACAATGTCAGATTTTGGCTCTTGAACATCTGTCTTAGATGATAAACATTTGCATGGCACTTCGGAGGGTTCCAGGTGATTAACCTTCCTATTGTCTATTTTATGGTCTAGAGAAGATTCTCACCATTGAAATAAATTGAGACTTGCTTCCAAAGAAATGTTTTGGACAGAAAAATGAAAAGAAAACTGTGCCTGGGTCTTAATGTCACATCTAACAGACTACTACAACGGCTACTGAAGTGCAGGCCCCTTTTAAGCCACTGTAGCTTCCTTCCGGCTAGAATCACTTATACACAGGCAAAGGACACACATTTTTCTTTATGCTACTTCTTCATAATTAATCTACAAAAGTGTCCTCTAGATATCTAGCTATGACATTGCCTGATGCATTATGATGTCACTGGGGTCTACTATTCTGAATGCCCTTCTTATCCATGACATGAGTTTCCAATAAGCTCCAAGCCCAAGATTTTGCTGGTTGTTTCAAATGAATGCGGGGTCCGGAGCCAAAGGCAACTCCTTTTTCCTGGTGCCCCTTCCCTTCCCTTGAGTTCTTGCCCCCAGTTCCCAAGCTCCTTTGCTTCCTCCAGGGCATGGCCTTCTTACACTCTAGGTCTTAAGGACTGTGTTTTTGCAACCACTCCTTTTGTAGAACCTTCCACTTCCCCTGCATCTAAACAGAATAGAGCAGCAGTTTTGGCAGACTCTTTCAACTAACCCTGCCCTGCCTCTGTCCACTCCCCATATTACAGTTCCATGACCAAAGAATTTGGGTGTAATTGCGGATCAAAATAAATGATGTCTAAAATTATAGATAGATAGATAGATAGATAGATAGAGAGAGAGAGAGAGAGAGAGAAACTGCAGTATATAGTTATAGAAAATTTGAGTGAATTAGAATAATCTTCTTCTCACCTACAAGGAAAAAATTAGGTATTGTTATCACAAAAAAGACCCAGAATAGTTGAAGAATAACTAAAACAAAGCTGTCAATTCCAAATATTGCATTCACCATTATAATCAAAATACCAAGCTCATGTCCTCATGAAAAGAAAAATAGAATAGTCACAACCATTTTGATTCAGTATCAAAAGTGCCTTGTGGGTATGCTCTGGGCATTGTCTATCTGATACTGTCCTGCTTCCAGAAACAATTGGACCTGCAGATTTCCTGGAACGAAATGTAAGCCGCTCTAAAAAAAATTGGAGAGAATACAACCACTACTTGTAATCAATAATCAAACTAGCACTTACAAATCTCAGCTGGACCATGACAAGTAAACATGGCAAAGCGTCATGCATTGAGAGGAACTAGAAATCAGAGCCATGCACTAGTAGGATCACTACTCACTTTGTGGCAAGCAGCATGTTCTTCCTGGAGTGGAGATCAGTGGGGTCCGTGTGCTGCCTGTTCAGGTACTCAGACACAGCTTTGGCTGGGAACTCGGTTTCACAAATGTATCCAAAATCCCGAGCTAAATGTACAGCTTCTCCTGGGGAAAAGACAAGCAGCTTTTGATCATTTGAGGTCAATTGGACTGCAGTATCAGCAATCCATTTCATGCATTTACTGAGATGGATTTATAGTCGGATCCATAGATTTGTCAGCCTAACAGCTAACTTCCCCGGATGTGGGAGGCCAACTGCTGTGCCTAGAAAATCTCATTAACATCCCAGGATGTTATTCTGCTATTTGCAGGCATCCTGTATTGTCAGCCTAAGCAATTCATGAGAGGCCAAGTGTCACACAGAAGCTAGTCTAGTTTTGGAACAGCAAACGTACGTTGGTTCTGGGAGAATTGGCAGTCAGCGCAACTGGATCCGTGCATAACTAGGAAGTGAGCAAGCAGGTTCAATGAGCAACAAAGCTCTTTATGTGGATCTTCTTCAGTGACTTGAGCTCACTTTGAAGAGTTGCATTCCCCCACAGCCCAGACATCTAGAAACTGGGACCTTATAAAGGGGCCAAAGAGCCCTAAAGGAATACTTAGACCTCTCATCAAATCCCAGAGAAGCCATGACAGTTTACATGGTAACTGATAAAGTTTTCCCAGGTTCTCTACACTATAGAAATCATGTAGGACTTGTGCATCCTGTGCTTGAACTCATAGGAATATGAAGCATTTTAAGCCCCTCTGATTCACTGTGAGGGATTTCCTCACAAACCAAACTCTTCCATTCAATTCAGCAGAACTGAAATACTTTGGTGGATTTATACCTGTACAATAAAGCTCTAGTAAACCATCACAGTTATCATGGGGGTCAGGAAGCTGCACACCACCACCACCACCACCACCCTGATTTTGTTGAATTCCATTTCCATTATCTCCGGCCAACATGGCCTACAGACTAGAGATGGGCACGACTTAGCAAAATTTTTGTTTTCATTTTCGTTTTTTGTTTTGTTTCGCAACGAAAACGAAAACGATTTTTTTTCAAAATCAAAACGGAAACGAAAACGAAACGAAAAAATTTGCCGTATTTATCATTTCCGTTACTGCAGACACACTGTACTGCAAAGAATGCTAACGAAACACAATTTTTTTGTTTTCGTTTCATTACGAAAACGAAACAAAAAATGTTCAAAAAATCACCAAAAAACGAAAACGAACGGAAACGGACCCCTAAACGAAAAACGAAAAACGAAAAATAATTTTTTTGAGTCGTGCCCATCTCTACTACAGACAGACATGATAGCAGCTGTTCCTTCATTATTACCTAGAAGACCAAAAGCTCCACAGCTCTGTTACAAATTCTAGCGCGGACCATTATTGACTAACCATTGGATTGAACAAGAGTTCAATATAAAATTCTTCTAGCTGATGTTGCATTCCGAAAGGAGTCGAAGACCAAAAGCAATTTGAGCAAAAGACAGGAAGATGTTCTTTCTTTGAGGTAGAAGACCTAGAACGGGGACAGTCAGGCTCAAAGGTCTCCTTGATTTATCTTTGCTAGACCTCTAAGATGCAGCTACTGGGGCTTAATGTGAAAAATGTACACTTAGAATTAAAGAATTCCAATGTCAGGAACATACCAGAACTACGTGATACTCCTATCATTACTTCCGTATCATTACTCCCAACTTTTTTCATTTCATCAGTATAATTTGGTCCTTTTCTTGTCCATCTTGTTAAACAAATCAGAGTTAGAAATGCTTGCCCATCTCTGCTTTCCCTCCCTGCTCCTTGTCTCCTACTACTCTGGCCTGTTCCTTTCTTCCTTCAGTCATCTCCCTGCACTATGATCAAATCTTTAGGCTGCAATTGGGAACAAATTGATCCTGTTTCAGTTAAGTTGAGCTCTGAAACTTTGGTACACTATTATCTTAGGCTCCTTTTCTCACTAGGGAATAAAAAGAGGTAACTTTCTCCAAAAGGCCTTTCCATACAGAAAGGTGGCCTGAAGGCTACGATCTGATGCTCAGACAAAATAAGCCCGGCTGCAGTCAGTGGGGGATTGTTTTTAACTAAGGATTTAGGGACTGGGAGCATGTTCCAATAATGTGTTTATTACATATGTTTGAGACTTTTTATGTACTGTACTGTTTTAAAACAAGGTAGTACAACAAAGAGTGAATACCTAAAAACATAATTAAAACACATGGTGGGGGGAGGAAGAGCAAAAACCAGTTAGAAGATTGAGCAGGTGTTAAAATAACCAATATAGAATTCAGAATAAACTTTAAAAGGTGTAGCAGAACAAAAAAAAAACACCTTACATTGATAAGAGAAGGAAAACAATGGCTAAAACCTTATTACACCACAGTGTGCTCACAACGTGAGGTTCTGTGTGTGGTTGCTGAACTAGCACTGAGGCAGAAGGACTATCCCTGAAGCACTTCTGCCAGTGCACTGCATGAACAATTGGCACCAAGGGGAGCTTTCACAGAGGGAACACGCCACAGTCAGAGGCCACCGCCAAGAAAGCTCTGCCTCTTTTACCGCCAATAATCTGGGCTTTGTAATGAAGGGCTAATTTCAGGGCAGCCTCAGTTGGATGCCCTTGGTCATGAATGGCAGGAGGCATCTCATCAGGTTCTTGGGACCCAAGCAATGGGGAGTTTTTTTTAAATATCCCCTCTAGGATTTTGCACTAGATTCAGAAACTGTAGACTGCACTCAGAAACAAATAACAACAGAAGAAAAACTATGAATCGCGTAAAGCTCAATTTAAATGTTTTCTTCTTCTTGGTTATTTCTGTCTACTGTCAAACTACTGATATCTCACTGCAGTTGAAACCCATAGGAAGGAGAGAAGGAAAAAGGTCTGCCCCATTTACGTTTAATCATTATGTTACTAACCTTCTGTGAAGGGGCCATTTTGGGGGTAGGGGGAGAACCATGTAACAGAAGAGTGGCTTTCCCCCTGGATGGTTACTTCTCTCCCATGAAATGTACAGAGAAAAGCAACAGACTTGTAGACCTCCCCAACCCCTGGAACAAAACTCCTCCACCAACACCACCCACAGAAGCAATTATTAAGTGCTTGGGGCAGAGGCTACAGTGCAAGAGAGAAACAGGTGCTACTTCCTAGAAGTCAGCCTCACTTCTAGCTCTTTAAATCAGATTGTCTTTTTCTTTCCTTTTTTAACATATAAGACATATGTACACACAGCCAAGTATTGTATATGCTCGCCTCACTACCATATTGACTACTTGAGAAGTGTTTGCTGTTTACAGTGCAGTTCTTTGAAATGTGGAGCTAGATATTCATCTAACGTGCAGAGCTGAAAATAAATCATCCTGATCAAAAGAAACATCGGCCAGTGATGCATTCAGGACTGTGGTCTTAGACCTCCCCCCCCCCCACCCCATACAGACAATTGTTGCTTATTTCAATGAAAAATAAGAATAACTTGGGGTCTGTATTCTTCAGATCAACCCTGCACTTAATAATCTGCCCTGTGTTTAATATATTTTTTTCACCGCTGATTCACCAAATTCCCACTACTCCGACAGGCCTACTCTAGTGAGACTCACTAAACAGGATTTCAGCCAGTACCTTCACTCTTCATTAGAAGAGTGTCCTGCAATAGACCACAACCATTAAAAATCAGTTAGGAACTTGAACAGTATGAAATTCTAAAGATCCTCCAAGCACATTCTGCTAAAAGTGCAATTTTCTTGAGGAAGTAGCTCCAGGGACTGAGGCCAAAGATGGTCATGCTCCTTTATTACTGGATTAAGTCACACAGAGTTTTCTAGTGCCTTCACAGGTTAGCTGCCTTCACCTGAGCTTGCTTTATTTTCAGGGCCAGCCAAGTCATGATGAGACGGACTGCAGACTCCCCAGAATATTTGGGTATCAGAAAAGGGAAACAAATTACTAGCCATTTGATTTATAAACATGGCATGCTTTACCATCAAATATGGGGATTTTTGCCTCCTGTGCCAAAATAACAGCTGACTTTGGGTTCTGTGCACTTTGGCTTGGGTGGGAGGTCACATTTGCTATTCGGCCCCGAGCAGCAAAACATATATTCTTGTGCACCACCACACAACCTGTGGTTTTCTGCACCAAAAAGACTGCTACTGCTACTATATTATTATTATTATTATTATTATTATTATTATTATTATTATTATTATTATTATTATTATTATTATTATTATTATTATTATTATTATTATTATTATTATTATAAATGTCAAGGTACCCCCTGACAGTTAAGTCCCATCATTTTAGACTCTACAAACTGGTGCTCATCTCCATTTATACGCTGAAGAGCTGGCATTTGTCCCAAGACATATATATCCATGGCCATGTGGCTGGCATAACTACAGTAAATATGCATGTGCCCAGAATGCTTTTGGCTTCTCACCAAAGTGGGACCTATTTATCCACATGCATTTTACATGCTTTTGAACAGCAAGGTTGGCAGGAGCTGGGAGAAGCCATGGGAGCTCCCCTCCCCCAACCTTGCCTTGTAGATTCAAACAGCTGACCTTTCAATTAACAAGCCCAGTGGCTCAGTGGTTTGACCTGCAGTGTTACTTGCATCCCCTCCAACTTAGGTGCCTTGCACTGTTCTCTGCCTCATGATTTTCTTGAACTGATCTCTAAAACACAAATCTTCACCTGCTCTTCATGCTTTCTTAGAAAGAAGCCTGGCAATTATTTCTTTCTATTTACTTATGCATACCCTACCTTTCTCCTTAGGCAGATTATATCATTCAAAGGCAATGTTTATAGCTAAAAACAGTGCATATACAAATAGTAAAAAGGGTAAAACTACCACAATAAAATATTGTAAACAGAAGCAAGAGGAAAACACAGTCAATGCAGTAAGACATAAAAGTCAATTCATGAATCCATCTCAGGCAGCCAGTCATTACAGGACCACTTGGTTGACAAGAAAGACCTTTGCCTGCTTGAGGAAAGATCGCAAAGATGGAGCCAGCCTGGCTTCCTGAGGGAGGGATTAATGTCAAAGGCAGATCCACAGGCCTGTCGGGTTTTTCTTTCCCAGAGGCTCCCTGTCCCAGTGTACCCTGGCAGGACGTTAAGAGTATTTCCAACGTCATCATGGACCGCATTACCAGAGTTAAGCCTGCCTGGACACTGGGTGGTGGTGGGGGGGGGGTAGTATTTTGAGACACTCCCTGTCATGGGTAGGGAGTTGGAGGCAGAGGCTCCCCACATAGTGTTCGGAGAATAACCTCAGTTCTTCAGGAGGAGGAACTGGGTTTAGCTAGGCAAGACCATCAGGCAAAACAATATAAACATTAAAAAGAGAGAGAGAGAGAAAGAAGACTAAAATGCTGTGGTGTCCTTGAAGACTGCTGTATTTTAATGGGACCTTTTGTTTTAAATCTAAGCGTTTGAGGAAGTGGACTTGTCCAGAAAAGCTCCCATTAAATTACAGTACAGTATAGCAGTTTGTATTTAAGGTGCCACCATGTTTTTGTCTTCTTTATTTTATTTTTATTTTTGTTCTGCTCTGTTCTTTGGTTCTTTCTTGGTAAATCTTCCTCTGGTGGTGGGGGGGGGGCGGTTTAACTTAGAAAAAACATACAGGCCATTCCTTGATGGGTCCTGAGAGCAAGAACTTCTACTGCTTAGGCTTGTGTGTTATCACCAGAGTGTGATTGAATTCCAGCCCCTGGGCCAGGAGAAAGAACTGAAACTTAACTTCCAGCCTGATCGCACTCAAGCCTGACCGGGGTCATCTTGACTCAGAAGAAAGGGCTGGGGCGGTCACTCCACCTTACACCGAGGAGTGCAACAACCTTTAACAAAAAGCTCCTCGCAGTGCGACATGCCAACCTCCCGCGGGCTACAAATCTGGTTCTGGAGCCGCTGGAAGTCTCTCTTGCCCTCCACCGCCACGATTTCCAGGCGGCCCACGAAACTTGGCCCAAAGTAGGCAACCCTCCCCGCCCTTAAGAGCTGCCCCGCGGAGAAAATGGAGCCGGACCGCGAGTCTGCTTGCTTACCTTCTACCAGGGAGGTGAGTAAAGTGACATTGGCCGCTTTGCGCCTGCCGGCGGGTAAATTCAAGCCGATTTTTTCTAGCCTCTCTCGCAACGATCGCCCCCCGTTTTTCGATTTGGCTCTGCAACGGCAAAGGAAAGGAACCCCCTGACTCAAAAGCGCACGGAACGTCCCCGGGAAAAGAAGGGGAGCGGAGGAACGGGAAGGGGGCGGCATTGATAGCAACAGACTCCAGACCGCGGGAGCTTGAGGGGGCCTCCTCGGCGGCACCTGCGCCAGGGACTCAAGAGCGCGACTGAGCCCGCTGGGGCCCCCGAAGGTTCCAACGGAGAAGGCCCGGGGCCAATTTGGGAGTTCGATCCCGCGCAGATCCCGCCCCGCTACACAAAGGTTCCCGGGAGATCGCCTCGGAGGCGGCAGCGACGGTGGGACTGCGCCCAAGGGCTCGCCTAGCGAGACACGCACCTGGCCACTCAGGTGGGGGACGTGGGTCCGGCAAGACTTCTCCGGGTGGGCGGGGACAGCGGGAGGGGGAGTGGCCTGTAGAACCCTCCCTGGTCAAGTGAGGAGTGTGTCTGTTGCCGACCGGGTGCGTGCGTGCGTGCGTGCGTTTAATTACTGCCAGCATCCAATTAACGAACGAATAAGTTATCTGCCTTTTGACCCGCTTAAATAGCTTGGCATCTTACCCAGTCCTTAATAACATTACCGTTTTGAGACACATTTTAAACCAACAGCTCCAACATCTAAGATCTTGACCAAAAACAAAATGCACAGTCCCGCTTTTTAGAAATCCTCACTCTCAGGTTAAAAGGGTCCCTTATTTCCTGCTGAATGACAACAGCTTCAGCTGACGGAGTAACTGAGGGAAGATGACGCCGATTCTTCTTTGCAGGATGTGAACCTTTTGTTTTGCAAACATCGTGAAAAGAATCTTCCTAGTACCGCAGCTGAGTTTTTCTTCTTCCCTGTCCACGCCGCCGCCGAGATACCGTCTCAGGTTGGGGGGTGGGGTGGGGTGGGGACAGAAAGGCTGCCTGGTCCCTCGGCCTCAGCCTCAGGTCGTGCCTAGCCAGCCGTCCACCCCCACACCCCCGTCCCACCTTCCCCCTTCCCAAGACTCCGGGGGCTCAGGGCCGCGTTGGCTTTGCCTTCCTGACGAACTCTCCGCCTCACACATCTGGGTGAGGCTGGAGGGGGTGGGGGAAGCAGGAAAGAACAGGTAGTGCCAACAGGCTATTTCTCCCACCCACCCGCACCTCCAGCCCTCGGTGACTCCTGCCCCATCAACCACCACAAGCACCAGACATCGGGGCATGCAGGTACTGTGCCTACAGTCGTTTCCAACTGTGAAAACAAAAAACCAAGTCCCCTCTGGTCTAGGACAGCTCATGCAGGAGCCTGGCCAATTGGCTCCAACCCCCCTGGGAGTTAAATAAATTAAAAACTTGGGTGGGAGTTGAGTTGCATACTGCACAAATGGAGGTCCACAGATGGCCACATGTTTAAACTTCATCTAGGCCAGGTAAGCCTCAGCCTACCTCCCCTCCTCCAGCAACCAAATCTCTATAGTAGTACACTGTCTCCTTTTAAAGCCCTCTGAGTTGGTGGGGGGTCACCACTACATCTGGTGGCAGGGCCAAGCATTCCATAGTTTAACTACATGCTGTGTGAAGAAGTGCTTACTTGTGTTTGTCCCAGATCTCCCACCGTTCACCATTCAGACCCCAGGCTCTAGTATTATGAAAGAGGGAGAAAAACCTTCTCAACCTACATTCTTCATATCAGGCATAATTTTGCATACACTCTGTCATGTCATGTTCCCCCGCCCACCACTTCCTTTTCCCCTTGAGCTTTTCTTCATGGGGAGTTGCTTCGGCCCTAATCATTTACGGTTTTGTTTTTCGTTCGTTCCCCCCCCTTTTTTTTTCCAGCACCTTTTCTGACCATTTCCAAGTGGCATGAACATGACAGTAAACCACATTCCAAGCACAGTCACGCCATGGGCCAGTATCGGTGGGCCTTATGATCAAGGCTGTGCACTGGATTCAGACAAAAGATGAATTTCAGACCAAATTGGACACATTTGGACTGAAGTGTATGAATTCTGGATCAAAGTGAATTGGCCAGATTCGCTTCTGGGGCAAAGCAAAATGATTTTACAAATCTATTCATCCCTAGAGCATATATTGAACTGGATGGGTCACAAGCCACATGAGCTCACCAGGTTTGTTTTTAACATACACCTTAGAAGGTTGCTAATAGGCAAATCCCAGGAGACAACTCTCTAAAATTTGACAGGTGTGCCCCCCCCTTCAGGTGTTATCATACCTCCACATTTTACCCAAATCAGTGGGGAAAAACCAAAAGAACAAAAATTATGCCAATTTTACTTGAGCCGACCAATCAATTTGGATCTGCCAAACAATAACTCTGGGCCTTATTGGGATATATTCTGAAGCCCCCAATTCACCTCCATGCAAACGGGGAATCTAGGCACAGACCTAGATGTTGTTGGTATCATTTTAATTGTTGCCTGTTAATACTGGCTACCTCACTGCTCACAACAAATTCAAGACTGTTTATTATCATATTAAAAATACTCTTATTCCAGCTCTTTTTTATTTACATTCTTCCATCGTGGAACTGTCTATATACTATTCTTTGCTTTCTGTTCTTTAGCCAGCTTCTGGCCCTTAAGTGAACCTCATCTTTTCATCCCCCAACTTATCTGTTGTGTCCTGCAAGGGGCTTTTTGAAAGACCAAGTACAGTATGTTCCATTTACCAAATCACCCCCTATTTGCATGCTTGTTGATGCTCTCCAAGAACCACACTCTCTTTAAGCACGGGCATATTAACAAAAACAAAAACAGAAATGCAGTGTCTTTCTGCCCAGATCTTAAAGCCATGGGCACATGTTTCACAGTTTAAATTTGTGTGTGTGTAGAACAATGATCATGTGCCATCAGGTTAATGACACATTGTGGCGACTCTCCCGGGCTTTTCTAAAGGGTCAAGTACTCTGAAGTGGATGGTGGTTTGGGACTGGGCAACTTGCCAGAACAATATAATATACACACCTTCCAGACCATATAATCCCCCCCCCAGATGCTCCAGTGGGCTTGGCTGGCCCATCTCCAAAGAGCCACAGTAGGGAGTTGAACTCCTGGACCCTGATTCTACAGATACTCCAGCCCACTGAACCATTCCAGCTCTCTTCTTGCCTGCCATCTCATGAAGCCGCCATTCTTCCTGAAAAGTCATTCTTATGAATTCCTGCTAGGGATAGTGTGCTGAGGCTCAGAGACTGCACCTAGTTAAGATCACCCATTGTATTTGAACCCTAGCTTTCCCTGGCTTACACACTACTACCCAATTACCTAGAACCACTCTAGGGCTAAATATGTATTATTACATATAGTAAAGTAATAACTCCCTGCCCTTCCAATAAAACTACCAGGACAGCTTACTGCAATCTTGGAAATTAAAAGCAACGTAACTAAGAAGCAATTTAAATATCAGCAGAAAAATAGGATACTAATTAAAAAGCTTTGGAAAAGAGGAAATTTTTGACCTGGTTCCTCCAAAGACATGAGCGACTCATTAGCAAGCAAACCTCTAGGAAAAAGGCTTTCAGAGTTGGGATGCTGTGTCTGAAGAGAAATTCCAGACCTTTGAATTGTGCTAGGAACCAACTGTCTTTTCTAAGAAGTACTGAAATTGGAGCTCTACCTACAGTGTTAGCCCCATTGCATGGGTCATGGTAGCCACACTGTTGTGTCTTATATTCAGCATGTTCTTTCACGCTGGACACTTCCTGAGGACTTACAGAGCTTCTACCACAGATGGACCACCTGGATATCCCGTCAATAAGCACAGAGCTGTCTATCTCCATGGCCTTACCTTCTAAGGACTCCTCCAAGAAGGGAGGCATTCAAACATTCTGGAGGTGAGAGGCGCCTCTGAACTTCTCCAACAGTCACTTTGTACTTAGAAGTTGAACTGAGCAAGGAGAGCCGACCAGGTACAGAACAAAACACTTCGCCTGTGTTGACGGACATGCCACCAAGAAAACCATCTTTGTTCATCATCAAGGAAGTAACGGATTTTGGAGGAACTGGAACTGGGGAGAGAGAGAGAGAGAGAGAGAAGGTGCCATGAGCAAGATCACACATCAGGGGTTCATGTAGGTCAAGCATAAACACACTAGCTCAGAAGCAAGTCACAAATGACAGCTCCACCACCATTTTCTCGCTGGCATAGTTCAGCCGGGCTTTGGGACAACTAGGGGAAACTGCTGCCCCCCACCACCACCACCACCTCAGGACAACAGTATTGTTGCTAGATAGCTGCCCACTCTATGTCCTATAACACCTTTCATTTAATTCATTAGCCATTGATACCTTGGCTTCCAGTGAGGTCAGGGTGGTGTACTGATGGCACCAAATGGCACTTGCACCCTCTGAGGCATGCCATGCCACGAAAGAGTGATGGCCCCAAGGTCACCTCAGCATGTTTCCTGGCTGAAAAAAAAAAGACTAGGACTTGAAGCCTGGATGCCTTCAAAAGGGGATTGGACAGATTCCTAGAGGAAAAGTCCATCACAGGTTACAAACCATGATGGAGATGTGTAATCTCCAGGCTTAAAACCAGGGTACTTCAAGGGCCAGATGCAGGGGAGTGGTATCAGGAGACAGATATATAGTCTCATGCACTCCCAGAGGCATCTGGTGGGGCCACTGTGAGATACGGGAAGCTGGACTAGATGGGCCTTTGGCCTGTTCCTGCAGGCTCTTCTTATGTTCTTATGTTCTTTTGTTAAGCTCCTCTGTCCATCACTCTCACTACTACACTGGCTTTCACATTCTCTACATTTCAGACAGAAAAACCAAGGCGAGGGGTGGACATGCAATGTACCACCTGAGTTGGAATGGTAAATTGGGAAGTGTGGGTGCTCATCAGAACAACCCCTCTACCCACCTTCCTCCCAAGTAAAGTCCAGTAGCTGAGTGACTCCATATGACCAACTAAGGAGCAGGTGTCTTCTACAATTGACAGCTCTTAATTGCCCAGCAAAGACTGAACTACCTACAAATGACTCATATTGCAACAAGGCTAGCTGGCAACAAGAAACTCTTCTTGGGGATTCCAGGTACACCGGGAGAAGACAGGAAAGACTCTGGAGAGTCGCCAATAAAGTTGTCACCCAGGTTTCTGAGAAGGCCCCAGGCTTTAGCCTCTACAGACCCAACTCGACTGCAGCACTGAGTAAAACACCAGCTTAGTGCAACATCTCTCTTTTCTTGCACCACCACAAAGCAAAGGAAGGCCAAAATTATTGGGAGGGGAGCTGAGCACATCCTCTAGTGCTCTTTAACATCTGAAAACGAAAGCCAGGAAGGAAGGAAAGGTGTGCAGCTTATATATTGATCTTATCTCCATTCCAGGGAAGGGCATCTATGGCATGCTAAGGAATTTTCTTAAAATATCCCAAATATTGAACAGTTTTGTCTCTCCTTAATAACTGTGCTATTAGAAAGAGCTGATCATGATTTGGACCACAGCATCTGCAGTGCCTGCAGACTCAGGTTCTGACTGGCCCGATCTGGCACATGGCAGCTGCAGGATCAGGGCTAGAAAGATCCCAGTAATGGAAGTAGAGATGGGCACGACTCAAAAAAATGGTTTTTCGTTTTTCGTTTTTCATTGAGGGGTCCATTTCGGTTCATTTTAGTTTTCGTTGGGTTTTTTTTGCAAAGTTTTTGTTTTAGTTTCGTTTTGAAACAGAAACGAAAAACAAAAACAAAAACAAAAAAATTCTGTTTCGTTAGCATTCTTTTTAGTTCAATGTATTTGCTGCAACGAAAACGAAAAACACGGCAAAGTTTTTCATTTCGTTTCCGTTTCATTTTGTTTTTTGGAAAATTTTCGTTTTTGTTTTCGTTGTGTAATGAAACGAAAAAACGAAAACAAAAACGAAAATTTCGCTGAGTCGTGCTCATGTCTAAATGGAAGCTTAGGCCCTCTGTGGCAGCTGCCAGACCACTCTTGATTTTCGCCCGAGAAGCCTGGTGGAGGGCGGCTCTCTCACCCAGGAATTGCCTCAGCAACAAAGGTCCTTGACCAAGTTGTGGTGTACATCCTACCCTGCTTGCTTATTGCCTTGCCTCATCCCCTGCCTTGCCTCGGGGTTCTTGTGGTGGTGTGTTCCTGCCAGTCTTGCTCCTGACCCTGTGCTCCAGCCTCTGCAAGTGACTTTTGGGCTTGGTGCCCTGTGTGGTGGTCTGGACCCCAGTGCCCTTGCTTGAAGCTGAAGGCATCCCAGAGTACCTGGACTGTGTCAGAGCCTATTGCCCAGCTCTTGGAGCTGTTTCTGGATTACGGCTTCACCAGAATGATGCACGATCTACCTTTCTACCTTGCCTCAGGTGGCTTATCTGCCAAACAAGAATAAAGCAAAAGACACTGTTAACCAGAAGTTGGAATATTCTCTCCTTCTTAGCAATTAAGGGCACGTATCCTTTCTGGTACTTTGGAGCTGATTCAAACATTATTTTTCTAGCTCTTCAGTTCTATGGTATCTGAACAGTTCTGGCATCTTTAGGAGCTATATCATCATCAATACAGTAGGTGAAAATTTCTCCAATTACTGCTCATCTGTAAGAGGGAAATATTCCAGCCACTTTTTATTTCCTGTCTGTTGTTCAGCAGGGAAATTTGGCAGGAATAAAATATAAGCACTTAATCATCCTCTGTGGATCAGGTCCATGGGCCCTAGAAAGCTCTTCCTACACCACTCTCAACTTGGACCTCATGTGCACCCAGTCAAGTATGCACATACAAGCTACATTTGTGATGCACAACAGCAATGGGGAGAAATGACATACTTTAATGGGCCTTAGTATCATGCAAACTTTCCTGGATGTGAAAAGCTCTAAAGAACTGCTCAGTAAGGATTAGAAACCCAGAGCAAAAAGATTCATGATGCTGACCTCAGCCCCAAGACCACACGCTGCCCCTGCCTGCCTATGGGAAGGCTTCCCCTCTGCAGACATCTGCATTCAGTGAAGTTATGACAGAGGCAGGGCAGATGCTCCAGCAGCAATAGTGCAGCCATGGTCATTGGCACCAGACTCACTGTACTCCTAAGAAGCACCCGACACCCTCAGAGAAACAGTTCTCAATACAATCTGAAGTATATATTTTGACCCACACATTGCAGATTCTCAGTTCTGTCTTCAGGAGCCCAAGAACAATATATCAAAAAAGTTAGCAGTGTTAAAGATTGAAGACATAGCTTTAGATGGTTGTGTTATCAAAACCAAGCTAGTTTTCTAGACACACAAAAGCCCCAACATTTTTAATGTGTTGCAGTCTTGGCTTAGCTTTTCTAAGTTAACCTGATGACCCTTCGTCTTCTGTTTTCAGATTTCCTTGAAAAAGGACTTGTAATTCCAAAATCTGTTGTGTGCAATTATCCTGCATCTTTTCTCCTTGTGGCTTTCAAGTTTTCTGGTTTTGTTGGTTTTGTTCCTTGTTCTCGTGGAGATGCCTTTGTATGATTAACACAAGAAGGCAACTTGATACAACAAACAGTACATTCCATCCACCTCCCACCTGCCAGCTCCAGTGTGAACTCTCTCTCTCTCTCCAGCACTGCACACAAAGCTAGAAGCTTCATTTGAATACATACTGGGAAGCTGGTTGGCTAAATATAAATATTTAAACATTGCAAGTGCAGCTCTGAAGCCAGTTAGTGAGAGAAGAAGCCTGCCTGAAGGGAAAAGATGCCTGCAGAATGGCAGCAAAGAGGGGGCCAGGCTGGGCTCCCAAGGAAGAGGAGGTCCACACTTGGGGAGCAGCAACAGGGAAGGCCCTCTCTCATGCCCTTGCCAAAGACAGCTGCAGAGAGTGGGAATGAGATAAATGTCACCACTGGGGATCTCAAAGCACAGGCAGGCTTGTAAAGGGAGATGTAGCTTTTCAAGCAGCTTAGACCCAAGTTATGTAAGGCATTATAAGTGAGTCACCACCCATGTAAACACCATTAAATGTATAGGTCTACTTTACCCTTGTGACTTGCTACTGGATTGTGGCCACTCTTTTCATTCTAAATGGATGGTGGCCTCTGAGTGAAAAGGGGAAATTTCCTCCCCCTTAGCCATGCTTTTCTGAGTATATGAGCAGAGAGCATCTGGCTGAACCCAATTACACTCCTATACAAATTCACTCAATGAACAACCTATTCATGAATCCTCCTGGATGAGCAATTTGTCTTGAAAACAAAGGTTAGACTCCCTGCTCACTATGTATTAAACATAAATTGGGTTGTAGCTCCATTAACTTATGCTGTAGTCTAGCCTTGCTGGGAAGCCACATATTTGTTCCTGTCAATTTCTGTGACTTATCCCGGCAGCAGCAGAATACAACTATCCTGATCCTGAAATTGTTATCATCTGGGTGAGACAACACTGCATGAGCTTTGATGGCCATCCAGGTCTCCTCTCTCTCTTTTGCTGCACATTTGTTTTCACCAATGTATCTTCTACTGTAAACACTGTTTTTAAGACTAGAGTTCCTATAATCCAGGCCTGCCCAAAGTCCGGCCCGGGGGGGCAAATCTGGCCCGCCAGGCCATTCTGAGTGGTCCGTGGCTGGCTGGCCCACCCCTCCCTCCCCCTCCTTCACCCCATGTTTTTTTAAAAGAAAGTGGGTGGGGCTTGCAGTGGGGTGGCAGGGTTGGGGAGCAACCGGCCCCTGACACATTCTCAGCCAACAATTCTGGCCCTCCTTACAAAAAGTTTGGGCACCCCTGCTATAATCCATACACAGCCACAACATGGCCCATGGCCATGTGTAATGTAGTGTAAGCTCTGTCTATCGCTGGGAAGCCACATCACCTTAAACTGTTGCATAGAAATGTAATTTTTCCCCAGGAGCAGCTTGTAGTCATCTGTGCCACCCAATGAAATGATAGGCTACTGCAAATGAGGGATGTATCTAATCACCTTGTTGTCTCTTTGACTCTCAGGCCAAGAATTACATCTGTTTTTTCTGGACTGATGATTAGTTTGAGCTTCTCATAGATTATGTTTTTGGAGCATCAAGCTATGAATGTCTGAGTATTGTTCCAATAACGATGGCATTACAAAATCCCACTAATCATAGGAATGGGACACAGTTCACTTGTCCAGTGAGTTTCCTTGTTCTCTACAAGGATGCCAGCAATTATGTAGAGGCTGAAGGCGGCATTTGGCTTCTTCTGCACTAAGCAAAAATTCACACAGAATATATAACAAAGTTTTTGGTGACATCCATGAGATGTTCACAATATGAGCCACTGAAAGAAAAAAATGCAACCTAAACCTTAAGCTTATTAAAGCCCCATGAAGTGGCTGGAAGAGCTTTGTGTTAAATATTTCAATATATTCAACTCCTTTGAATATAATTCAATTGACTAACATTTTTATAATTTATGTTTTTATACCGGCTTGTTTTTAAGTGCTTATGAACTTCCTTGG
Organism: Phrynocephalus versicolor; assembly: GCA_023846285.1. Classification (NCBI taxonomy): domain Eukaryota; kingdom Metazoa; phylum Chordata; class Lepidosauria; order Squamata; family Agamidae; genus Phrynocephalus; species Phrynocephalus versicolor. The sequence goes on from JAHTLZ010003542.1 coordinate 25,404,517, forward strand.
ATTCCTATACTGGGGGAAAGAGAGCAATGAAATAAAATAAAATAAAATAAAAATAAGTAGACAATAAATATCATAGAAAAAACATCTCAGTTTTTCAAGTTTTTTGGTAAGTATGGTGAAGCAAAAAGGTCAGTTGCAGATTCATTTTGCTGTTTTGTTTTATAATAAAAGAGGGATATTGGAAGAAGTTGTACAACAGTGAATGGCAATCTAGGATAGGAACCTCGATCCCTACTCTAGACTGCTATAAGCTGTAAAACACTATGTGCATTAGTGGTCCTATATGCAAAACATGTTTTACTTTTTGTAGTTTTAATTGGTTTGGCCTTTTGAAATACTAAAGGAAAATCATCCAAGGAGTGGCTGAATCTGATTGGCCTTCTTTCTTTATAAGTTTAGCAGCTGGACCATTGCTGGATTCAATACTGTGTGGGTTTAAAACACACTTTTGCAGTTTTAAATTACACATCTTTACCCCAATAAAGGTGCCCATTGCTGCTTGGCATATTTAAGGATGGGATAGGGAACAGGAGGAGAATAATTCCAGTTTTAAACAAAGCACAGTTGATCATCCTTGTTTCAATATATTGGGTAAAATACCTCTATTAGCAGAATGCTAAACTACCTGGATTGCTAAGTGGTTTTCTGGAGTCCCCCCTCTGTGCCTTCTATGAAAAAAAGCCATCATGTGTGACACCCCAGAAGTAGAGAATGAACTACTTCTGAGAATTCAACAGAATTACAACTGAGAATTCTCTACCCCAAAAGTCATGGAAACGGTCGCTGTAAGTCATAATTGACTTAATGGCACATCACCACCACCACCACCACCACCACCACCACCACCATCATCATCGTCATCATCATCATCATCATCATCATCATCATCATCATCATCATCATCATCATCATTTCCTTAGAACATTATAGTTACTATTAATAAAACTGCCTTTTTCCAAAAAAAAAAAAAAAAGCTGGCCGTTATGGGAGAACGGACAGACATTTGCTTAAGGAAGTGGACTGGGTTTGAAACTTTTTTTTCTTGTGGGTCCCAAAATAGCTAAATAAAGGAAAGTGCTCTCCTTGTTACATAAGCTTTGTATCTGTTTGTTTACTAATACACTTAGGCACATCCTTCATTTTACCCGTGTGTGGGCTGCAGCAGCAGATGATCTGTTAGCGAAAGTGGAGTGTGTTTGTGTGTGTGTGTGTGTGTGTGTGTGTGTGTGTGTGTGTGTGTGTGT
>JAHTLZ010003542.1:25405770-25430030 GCA_023846285.1 Phrynocephalus versicolor
GTGTGTGTGTGTGTGTGTGTGTGTGTGTGTGTGTGTGTGTGTGTGTGCAGCCCCTACCTGGCTTTGGACCCTGGCTGGCTCCTGCTACCCTTCTTGGCAGAGAGGCAGAGGGGTCACTGCCCTGCTTACATTCCCCCCCCCCAAGTGCCAACCTCACCGGCCTCTGTGTATGTGTGTGGAGGAGGACAGGGAGAAGGCTGGAGCTGGAGGTGGCAGCAGCAGATTGCCATCCTTAGCTTCAGCCCCATTAGCTGCTAGGCCTTCCGCCCCACCAGCCACCCTGGGAACCATCCATTTCTGATAAGGTATGATTTATAGCAAGTGATCTGATCAATCAACCACTTGCAGTTTCAAGAAAGACTCCCTGCATCCGCCCCCCCCCACACACACACTCACGTGTTGCAAGTAACCAAATGAAGGCACACATAACGGTGTGCTTTATGTAGGAGTTAATCAAAGTTGATAGCCATGGCTGCTACTTACTGCTGCTGCTGTTTCTGCTTCAGTGCAGCCTAGTGTTCCCTTAATAGGCAAAATGGATTCTGAAATCTCAGGATTTGTGGCCTCCATTGAGCAATGAATTCTAGGCATCGGTGTAAGGTAGAGGTAAAGGTTCCCCCCGCACATGCATGCTAGTCGTGTCTGACTCTAGGGGCGGTGCTCATCTCCGTAATCAAGCCGAAGAGCCAGTGTTGTGCAAGTCCATGGCCACTGGCCGGCATGGCTGCAAGGAAGTTTTAGCTCCCTGCTTTTTATGGTGGTACTTATTTATCTACTTCCATTTACATGCTTTCAAACTGCTAGGTTGGCAGGAGCTGGGGTTATCAATGAAAGCTCGCTCCACTGCTTGGCACCCAAGATTCTAACTGCCGAGCTGACAACTTTGCAGCCGACAGTTTTTGAAGCCTTAGTCCGCTGAGCCACCATGCCTAGGTGTAGTGGGAACCAAAAACTGCATTGCAAATCCTTTCAGAAGCCAGTTCTAGGGAGAAGGGGTCATGTGTGAGAGCCACCCACCTGCAATCTGGTATAATTTATTCAGTCGCAGCCACCTCATGTTGTGCAAATGACATCCCATGTCAATAACAGCACAGGTCAGTGACATCACAGGTCACTTGTGCAGCTTATAATGGAGTCACAATGCAGATCATGCAGAAAAAGAAAACGTGACCTCGCAAGGCATCCTTGGAAATATACTTCCATCTCACTATAATAGACGCTTTTAGAAGCTGGTCTCACACTCTTGATAAAAATCCCCCTGATTTCAATGGGGCAGTTTCTAGTTACCTTTGCAAAGGGTAAGTACTAATTCAACATTTTTAGTGAAAGAATTACACAGCAATGATCAGTCATTCCCTGGGCTTCCCATTTACAAGATCGGGTGTCTCAAAGGTCTACCTGGTGCTCCCTATTAGGAAACTGCCAGCTCTTTCAACCTCCAGGCGAGGAACAGACAAAAACAACATCTCCCTCAGGTTTTACGGCAGAATATTTCCTACTGCAGCCCAAAAATCCCAGGATAAAGTGCTGTAACAACTGCAGAAATCCCAAATCCGTGTTAGTTTTCCTAGCTCCGTGCTACCAGAGGTGGATTGGAGAGAGATTTCAATGTCAACAAACGGCTTTGAGTGGTTTTCCCCGTCAGGGAAAGCGAAAAAATGGCTCTTCGATCCTCCTACCTGTGGCATTTTGTCTCCTTAATATTCTGCGCAGGGAGATCGGTGCCTGTAGCAAGCCAAGGTTTGACTATTAAAGCAACATATTCCTACCCTGAACATATTTACTTGGATGCAAACCGCACTGATTTCCCTCCAACCCCCACTTCCAGTCAAATACGTGGTAGAAGGTAGGTGATGGCACCACACGCCTTCATGTCTGAAGCGAGAACTTTCTCACCGTCTGGATAAACCTCATTCCGAACTGGAATAAAATCCTCCCTCTCCTCCCGGGGGTGAAAGGGTGGCGGAGTGGCTGCACCCTTTTGGTACCAGGAAAAACTCGGCACATGCGCAAAGGCGCTCTCCGTTGTTCATCTGCATGCGCCAGACTTTATTCTTATCGCTCTAAACACATTCCAAGGTTTACGAGTCTCATACATTGATCTTCAGATTTATGATTAAGCTATCAGTAGAATTTAATTACAAGCAGCGCTTTTGCAGAGCCAACCCCATGTATGTCAAAAAGGCGGACGTGAGGGCAAGACTTTAAAAACAAAGGTTTTTTTTCTAAAAAAGAAATCGACCAGTTGCCTGAATTTTAAAAGTGGCTTTGATGGATTGATTGAAAATATTGTGATCCCGCTTTTCTCCCCAAAAGGACCCAAGGTGGCTACACTTTCGCCTGCCAAACCTTCAAAAAGAAGAAGAGTCCGTTTCTGGATATCCTGGAACAAAGCAACTCAAATGAAACTCGGGACAACCCAACGCGACGGGATATGGCGCCAATGGAACCTCGGCTGGATCCGAAGAGGCGGGGTGGGAATGGGGTGGGGTGGGGGGGCGGGGGAGCTGCTTTGTCCGGGTCTCCTTGTACAAAACCTGGCAAAGGGGTTCCATCCGGGCCGCCCCCCTCCGGAAAGACGCCCCCCGCCCCCCGCCCCCGGGCACTGGCTTTGAGCAGCACCTAAACAAGAAGTCCTGCCTGTGGTCATGGATGCACTAGGTAGGAAAGCCCTGCTAAACGGCGTGGGGGGGGGAGAGACTCCCCAGGCTCTTCCTGGCGACCTCCTCCAAAGGAAAACGCCCCTCTGATGAGAGCCCAGTCCTACCCAGGAAGGATTCCACCCGCCCAGTATTTTCAGCGGCGCTTCCCGGCACGGGAGGAGTCCCGGGGAGCGGGGTTCAAGCGGTGCCACACACGCATCAGGGTCGCCTGGCGCTCCTGAGCCCCCAAAGAGGCCTCCCTTCAGGGTGTGTCTTCGGGGATTATAGCCCGCTCCCTTAAACCGCTACTGAAGGAGGAAATAAATTCTTCAGTTACTAGTTTCGCTCCCCATTCCCCAATCGCTTCTACCGACCGAGAGCTTTTTATTATTCTATTTAAAGGGCTGTGGGAGAAAGGAAAGACTCCTGCGACGGAGACCGCCCGGTTAAATCCGGCGCGAAAGCCTTTGATGCTCAGAACTCGCCGGTAAAGCGGCCGGCAGCTCTTTTGGGGGTTGGGGGCTGCGGGCTGAGGTCGTCGTGCTCAGAGGTTCGAAGCTGGGAACGTGTGGTATTTGGACTACAGTGCCCAGAATTCGGAGTTGGGGTTTCTGGGCCTCCTGAGGGAGCTTCGGCCCTCACTCCCGCGTGCCCTCCAGCCGCCTCCAGGTCTCTCCCCGGCAGGCTTTAAAACACCAGTATCAGCAGGGGAGGCTTGATGGTTTCCAACATGGCCTTTGAGATTAAGGGGAAAACGCAGCCTTCCTCTGCATCCCCATTGCCCCGCCTTCTCCTTCGCCAAAGCAGGGTCCTCCCTTTTAGCCAAGTCGCCGTTCAGGGGACGATGGGTGTTCTAGTTCAACCCCCTCGGGAAGGCGCTGGGTTGGGCGTGGCTCTCGTGCGCGTGTCCGTGAGTAAACGGCACTGGCCGGCCCCCATTGGCCAAGTCCCAACTAGACTGGATCCATTAAATCCTCCGCTGAACGGGGTAAGTCTTTGGCAACTCTCATTGATCCAGTCAGTGTGTCTCTGCTCTGACTGGAACTCGGCGCTGACTTCAGGCCCCTCTAGAGGAAGGGACTGTGCGCGGGGATCGCAGCCTTTCCTGGAAGTCAGCCCACCGCAAGTCCACGAGACTTGCTTATTATCACTGCGAAAAGCAGGAGCGAAGCAAGAGCTCTTCTAGATCAGGCCGAAGGTCCAGAACCAGGCCATGTCCTGTTTGCAACGGTAAGACCGGAAAATACCCTGAGAAGAATCCCAAGCATCGCCTCCCTACCGCCGCCGCCGCTTTCTTGGCGGGGGAGGGCCGGGGAGCTTGAACTGGGGGTGGGAGCCGTTCCCCGGCCCGCGCGCCAAGGCCAGGGTCCAACCAGCAGTCAGGTTTAGGTGTGTCCGTGTCACTTCCAGTAGCCCATTCTCCTGGAAAGTGACCAACCACGGAGGCTGCACCCCTTTGCATACGTACCTGGGAGTAAGCGCCGTTGAACACACTGGGACTTACTTCCGAGTAAGCATACAAAGGAACGGGCTGGACATGAAGGGAAAAAGACAAACAAGAAATTCTGCTTTACATAAAATCTTAATCTGGCACAGGTTGCAGTCCTAAAGGCACGTGGGAAGCCTCATCGGAAGGCACCGAACTTTACCTCTAGTTTAACCTGTTTGGGGCATTTTAGTAGATCCTACTTGATTCACTTTTCCCTCCTGACATTTTTTTCAAGGCAGGATTACTATCCCCATCAACTTTCTACACAATTGTGTCTTCTAGCGGGCCTTCTGTCAACAACCAGAAGGATACGGGCAAGTATTAATATATACCCAGGTCTCCTGCAAGCCTCTACAACCATAGCCATTGCAATTTCATAGCTCCAGAGATGTGAGCGCTAATCTTTTTTCCATCTTTTGTAAATTACCTAATTCTCCGTGCCAGAAAAAAAAAGACTCGAAAAGAAGCCAGCCTCCCACGGAAGAAAGGAGAGGAATCGAGTTATCTAGATCTGTATAATTACTTTAATATTAAAGTTCTTGCCAGAGGTAATGCAATTTGAAGATTTCAGTTAGTCAGGATACACACATTAGGTGTACACACAAACGCGGGTGTGTGTGTGTGTGTGTGCATAATAACGTATAGTTAAAGGAAAGCTCATCCGGCAGTTCAGGATATGTTTTAATTTAATGCTGTCTCTTCTAAAGCTTTCACAGCCAAAGGGCGTTTATTTGATTCTTGAGCTTCATAGGGTGACGACTGCGTTCTTCCAGGGCCACTGAACCTCCTTAGCGCCAAGACCCAGCCACATGTCCTGCGAAGTTATGGCCAATTTCCTCAGACCATGGGCAGAGTGCACTCCCCCCCCCCTTTTAATGCTGCCATTCCATCCAAGTCTTAGTCCCTTTAGCAAGCATTAAAGTAAGCCATGCGTTGCACTATGCGGGCAGAGGCAATAAAAACCGGAGCTGTCCCTTGGAAGGCGGACGTGTGGGCATCTTTGAATGAGTCTCCGGGGTAAACCAATCCCTGCATTTAGAAAACTAGCCGCTCGGCGGCAGGGCTTGCACAGCCTTCTTCCCTACAAAATAGTTTATCTCCCATCATGCTGGAGCAACAGAGATCCTCTGCATTTCTGGCGGTCTTGGGGAGTTGTGGGCTAACATATCCAGCGGGATATTAGTCTCTCCCTCCCCCCCCTCCTGTGGAGCACCCAGTTTGGGCATATCTGGAAGCAAACCTCATTCCAAGTCAACTGGGTGGATCCTTCCATAGATGTGGGCAGAAGAGGGCAAGGCCCAACGGTTTCTCCCACACACACCGAGAAGGAATCCCCCCCTCCCCCTGTCTCCTCTCGCCCTAAGGCAGTGGCACCGCTGCGGAGACTACATCAACGGCCGCCTTGTAACGCTTATTTCCGTGTCCTGCTCTCCTTCCCCACGTCCCACCGCCCCTGCTTCTTTTAAATGAAGGCCCCACCCCCCAGCCCATCCACACACACACGCACACACACGCACACCAGCGTGGCTTTTTCAGTTCCTCCAGAAATTATTTCTGTCTTCCTCCTCAGACGGGGGGGGGGGACAAGCGTCGGAGCAGAGGGGATGGGCGCTCCTTTTTATATGCCCCTGGAGGGTTGTGGGGCGGGGGGACCCTTCACCCACAGGGGGCGGAGTGAGGTGCTTCCACCACACACACGCGCGCGCGCGCGCATTCACTCCTTGCCTGACCCTGAGCCGTCAGTAATCCTTCCCAATCGTTCGGGGCCGCCCCCTTCCGTTCCCATTGCTGTCGCGCTTACCCATAAAAAGCTCGAGAGCGGCCAAAGCCGCTTGGTTTGTTAGTAATTAGTAGCCACCCTGCTCCCCAAAACGCCCGCGCGTCGCCGAGGAAGGTCGCTTTCCAACGACGACAGCAGGAAACGGCAAGGAAATGGAGCACAGGGCGACCCAGCGTGAAACTTTCGGCGCTTTCCCTTGATTGCCGTTCCCTGCGCATGTAATTAAAGCGAGGTTTAAGCCGCGGAACGCCCGGGGGTGAACAGAAACCGAGGCCTTGTTTGCGGGGTGCTCCCACACACACACCCCGCGAGGAAACGACGATTAGGCGTCGGTGGGGCTCCCGAGGGTCAGGAAACTCTATGGGCCCAGTTCAGTGATGGGGAGGGGGGGAGAGAGAGAGGTTTTAATTTAACGTGTGGTTTATTCGTCTTTTTTTAAAAAAAGTATGCACAATTAGGCTTCCTGCCGTGAAATAATTCTTACGTGTGCGAAATGGGTCTACTTTCAGGATGGCAATCCGGTACCCATTTCCTCTCAAGAGTAACCCTGTTAAGGTGGGCCGTTTGTGCACCTGGAAGTTCCTCGAATGACCATAGATCGCGCTCAGTTTAAAAAAAAAAAGGACCTCGCAGATAAACCCGCCGTTCCAATCCTTCCTCCTTTCTGGAACGAATCGAGTCGAACTCAGATGATGATGCTGGCTCAAAGGCAACTGATTGCGGTGGAACTCCTCCCCTGGTTAAATCTGGAAAGGTGTAGCTAACAGTGCGGCCTACCTCTCTTTCTGGGGGGAAGAGAGGCAGCCGATATCCTGAGTTCTGGGCTCCTATTCCGAGTCAGTTGCATTTAAATCGCGGACTTGTGAGTCAAGCGGCGGGACCGTCAGTTTACTGTGACCACCCCCAGAGACAAAAGAGTCCGTGTTCGCTGCTAGAACTGCTCTTCCTCGTGCAATGGCGCTGCAGGGGGGTCGCCAGGTTCTCCCTGTTGGGTTTCCCATTACAGTACTTCCTATCAAGACTCGCTCAGAGTCCCAGGTTAAGACTCCGCCGCAGAAGGAGGACCCACCGAAGAGAAACAAATGAATAAACCCAACCCAAACAAACAAAACCCCTCTTGGCTCCTCAGTGACTGTAGAAGCCTCGTGGATCAGGCTTCAACTCTTTCCTTCCGAAATGGCCACAGATTTTAGGAAACGTGCTCTGGGCTTTATGGTTCCTCCCATAAAACCTGCCTCTCTACAACAGCTCCGGATTCGATCCGGTTTGTCGCTTTGCTGCACAGGAAGTTCTTACTTTGGGCCACTGGTTCTTCCTCTTTAGTCCTCCAGAAGATGGGGACTACGGCTCTTGGTGATTAGGATAGAGGCGTCTCTCCCCTTTTCGCTGGAAGACAGCATGAATTTTGTAACGAAGCCCTTGCGGGTGTGTTGAACTCGGCGAAGTCAGGACAAAGCAGGCTCCTAGGCGAAAAGTTTCGCCCTGTAGCTCCCCAGATGCTGACTCGCCTACTCTTCTCTCGAGGGAGCTTTCGCCCCTGTTACGGTCATCGGAGGGTCCCTGTTTACTTCCTAGTCAAGGAAGGAGTCCCTTTTGGAGCCTCACCTCCACAACCACTGGGCTAAGTCCCCCGCCTCCCTCTCCGCGCACCTTCCTGGGATAACTCCGTAGTAACGGAAGGGGACGCAGCGGCAGGTAGAGCTGCTCATCTTGAACCGACGAAGCATGGAGGGCTCCCTTTCAGAGCACCTCCCCGTCCCTTGTCTAGATGAGGAAACCGAAAATGGGAGAGAGTTTCTGTCAAGCTCGAAACCCAGGTCCCTGTGTGTACAGTAGCCTACCTTCCAGCGGACCCCTCGCTGGCCCCAGCGTGGTATCGGAGCCTCCTCCAACCCTCACAGAGAAGTTCCCCAACAAGCGATGAAAAGCCATTGGCCTCTATAGAGATGATACCACCGTCGCAAATGATGCCCGGTCAAGAAGAGAGAGAGAACCAGGCTACCCGGTTCTTCTGCCCCACCGCCGCTGGCCGTTCCTTGTTCAGGGGAGCTCCCAAGCCCCAGGAAGAATCTTCACAGACACCCCCACACCCCCACACACAGAGACACTAAGACCAGACTGGGGGGGGTAGAACTGGGGGCTCCGACCGGCTTCCTCCCAGACTGATCCGTGTAGAAAAGGGTGGGGGAGAGGGAGGCCCCCTGCCCTTCCAAAGACCCTGGGGGGCATGGCTGCTCAAAAGGAAGAGCCAGGAGGATCCGCGGGCCTTACTCCCCAGGCAGAAGTCGGCAAGGCTCCTATTTTAAGTTAGATCACCGATGACTTTCCTAGACAACGTCTCGTGGGCTGGGGATAATGGAATCTGTCATTTCAAAAAATAACTTTTCAATTTCCGCCTCCCAGGGAAATGTGTGAAGGATCAAAATCCTCGCACTCCTTGGGCAACCATAAAAGAAACCCGTTATTCCGATGTTGTCACTGTTGGTATGGAAGGGACTAATGCGCCCTGGCAAGGTTTGTTCTCACCAAACGCTTCAGCGGCTACCCTTGTACTTTAAGTTTAATCGGAACAGGAGTTAATTGGTAGGTGTCCATGCGGGGCCACGGAATGAGTTAAGGGTTAGATCCGTGCAAGGGCGCAACGCTGACACACACCTGCTCCGAAGGAAGCCCTCGGGGAAAACAATTAAGTCGGCTGCCAAGGGAAGCGAATGAAAGGCGCCTCCAGGGTTCTTCTCATTTGCCCGGGAGGCTCCGGTAGATGCAGCAGGGAGGTACTAATTCGCATTTACATCTCCGAGGAGGAAGCCCCCGGGCGCCATCCTACCTGAAGCCCCTGATGCTTCAGTCGGCTTTTAGATCAGCCTTCAGAACTCTTTCCAAAATCAAAGACTGGGGAAGCCGCCGCCCTTGATCACCGCCCGAAAAAAAAATGGTTAAAAAAAACCCCACGAACTAAACTGGGCAGGCGATCAACTCGGAACTGGTGGGCTTTAAAGCCTCCTGCCATCTGGTTGGGGGGCGTTTGGTGCCATCTTTTGCCGCCGCGGCTTGTCACCAGAGCCCCAAGTGTCGCTGGGCTCCCTCCCTCCGCCTGCCTTAATGGGAAATAAGAGTTACGAATGATTTTTTAATGTCTCGTTGGATTTTTAGCCCGTTAATGTAGCGCATCTCTCGCATTATTACTTTATTGATTGCTCATTGACCATCCCCCTTCAGATCGTATTAACCACCCTCCGCCACCTTAGATGAAGAGGTTTGACTTGGGTTGGTCGGTCTCCGCCCTCCCCGTCCCCCCCCCCTCCAGCCCCCTTTCGCTGCTTTTCCCCGCCCGGGAGATCTGGCGTGGCAGCTTTAACGCAGCCTCTAATGGGGCAGCGCCGAGTCGAGGGGGGGGGGGCACGGTCCTTGCCGATTGCATTAATAGCTCAAAGGGGGCTAATACAGAAAATTAGCCTTAAACGAGCTCTGGAGATCTCCAAAGGAAAGAGCCATTTATCACGCTGGCTACCTCCACTCCACTCGTTTGCTCTCTCTACTGGGAACAACTCATTTCCTCTTAACTAAATTACCTCAGAAATGTCAAGGAAGCACAGATCGCAAACATAACGAGAGAAAGAGAAAGAGAGAGAGAGAGAGAGACCAGGGCGGGAGGGAGGGAGGGAGGCAGGGAAGGAGGGTGCGCAGCCTACAACATATTGCTCTTCAGCGACGGAGTCAAGCGCCACAGCGAGGGCGTGGGAGGGGCGGCGTAATATCGAGAGGAACCCATCTGTTATCTTCAGTTACACGAGACAAATAGATGGAAGAAGGAAGGGCGCATGAGAGAAACATTTAAAAGACTATCCTAGAGGAACCCTTAAGTGGGGAAGGATTAGATTAATAGGTTGATCCAGTGTGTGTTTACCATGAAGTCAAGCGAGAGTCGAGCTTAGCGGGATTTGCCGTCTAGCTAGGAGAGGTGCGTTAGGGCTGTACGCGCGCCCTCAGTCTTAGTAGCACCGAGGAAACCTCGAGATAAAACATACAGAGACTCGGACGGCCACGGAGGAGTCAGTCAGTTCTGGTTTTTATCTGGACTCGAAGGTCTCCAAAGTAACCACAGGACAGAAAAATACTTAGCATGGAGGACGGCATGGAGGACTTCACACGTGCAAATCTAGCGCTTCTCTTGTCCTCTACCCCCCCTCCACTCGTGCGAAGAGGCTCTTTTGAAAGCGAACGGCGCGAGAGATGATGGGGAGCATTCATCCATGAAGGCTCTTAGGCACCCACGCATGTCGCCACTTCATGGGGGCCAGGCTCAGAGGTCTGACCTGCACGTATGAAGCAGCGCTCACTTCAGTGCCTCGGATTAAGACGCGGGGTGGCTTTATTTCAGGTGTCTCTCCGCTGTTGTCGACAAAAACAAAACCAACCAAAAAGCTGGTCTCATTCCAGGGAGGGAAAGCAGGGCCGGCTTGTTAAGGCGAAAGCGGCGGGGCGGGTGGAGGGAGGGTGTCCCCCTCAGTCTAGGGCCAACGTGGCCATAAAAGATGACAGATATCGCTTTTACTGTTGGAGGCCTCGAAGACCGTAAGAAGCAGGCGCTACAGAATGAGCTCTTGGGGTTAATAATTTATCTCTATTTCGCATTTTTGTCACTGAGATTTTTTTTTTACTAGAAAAATGAAGACAGCTCTGTGAAAAGGAAGAGTAACTCCTTTTTTATTTAATGGTAGCGGGAGAGACTTTCCCGATACTTTCTCGTAGGTTTTCTTGGCGGAGGGGGGGGGGCGAATGGCCTAAGACCTGATCCTGAGCCGTGGGTCACAAATAAATCCCAGACGCTGCCGCCCCCTTTTCTGGCATCCAAGGGCGAAAATGACTTTCCCTGAACCACGGAAATACTTTAAAAGGCTCCTTTGGAAGAAATAACATATTCCCCAAAGGCTTTTGAAAAATAATATGAGGAACATTCTTAACTTTAAAGGTACTTAACATTCTAAGTGTAGTTATTGAGGTTCTGATCAATGAGTACAGTAAACGCATTTGATTGGAAATTTTGGCCCATGGCTCTTGTCTAGTACCTCTTTTTATACTCCTTTATTGATATCTTGTTTTTAATCATTTTGTGTGAACCGCCCAGAGTTCCCCTAGGGAAATGGGAGTGGTATATAAATGCAAAAATAAATAAATAAAATAAATAAGAAGCGTCCTACCCCTGGGTTTGTTGCTTCAGATGTTAATCTCCTCCCCTCCCGTCGGATTTATTTTCTGTCAAGGCTAAGATACACCATAGACAGGCTCGTTTACTGGTCCTACTTGCATAATTTTAGGTGAAAATGTTACAGTGGTGCCATGCCTATCAAGGGAAGGGGAGGCTAGCTATCCTCTCTCTCTCTCTCTCTCTCTCTCTCTCTCTCACGCGCGCGCGCGCGCGCGCCCCTGGAATGCAGCTCCCATCAGCCCTACAGCCAGTGGTGAAAGATCATGGGAACTGAAGTCAAACGAGGACACGAAAAAACGCTACTTTTAACCCGATCCTGATGCAGACTGAACAATTCGGCCAATCAATTCAAAAATCGACCCAGGACTCTCTTCTATAAGCCGAAAGGGGCTTCCAAAAGGCGACGGGATGACGCCGTCTTTCCTCACCTTCCCTGACCATATTATTTACTCAGGAATTCGTTACAAAGAACTCGGCCCCTCAAGATCCCGCCGCTCTCCATCGGTTCATTTTTCAACCAACCCCTTTCCAAGAAAACTCGCCGACTCCAGAATCTCCCTTTACAGTTGGAACGACCAGCCTGTGTCATTAGTTTGGGTCTTCCCAAACCCCAGAGATATAATCCCTGGGGAGGCCGTCTCGAGTGCAAGAGCAAAAGGGAGCGCGGAGAGAGCGAGTTTTTCCCAGGTTCGAGACCAATCAACCCCACTTCCTTCCTCGACGTCTCTAGCCACAAGTCACGCCCTCTGTCCAGGAAGACGACCGGAGGGAAAGCAAGGCACACACCAAGGAACCGGAGCAACCGTGCGCAAGGAGTGGATGTTTTGCCGAAGCAGGACGCCTGAGCTCAGTCTGCCCCCAAACGGGAAGGCCACAGGCCTCTCCGTCTACTAAGACCTCCAAACGCCACCGCCGTCATTCTGGGCTTGCTCCCTTCATACCTGGGGGGCTTCTTTCCCAAGGAGAAGTTTAAAAGCCCATAATAAGCATGTGAATGGATAAATAGGTACCACCACGGTACTATGTCTACGGACAAACCTGGGCTCTTCGGCTTATAAACGGAGCCGAGCACTGACCCCTAGAGTGGGACAGCACTGGATTTAATGGTCATGGGAGGTGGGGGGATATTGACCGTGACCTTTTCTTTCCCCACGCAAGCGTGGACCCGAGGAAAAATGCCCCTGAAGCAGGACTTTGCTCGTCTTATGCCCACGCTCCCCAGCTAGGAAGCCTTGGTTGTCATTTTTTTTTGTCCGTTCCTTTGTTTTTGTTTTTAAATCCAATCGCTGAAATCCAGTAGTAAGTTGTGGCCTCTCGAATCCCGGGAATCTGCTTCTCCGTAAATTCCATTGATTCAATGAGCCTACTCCAGGTGCATCCGCCTGTTTTCCCTCTGCATAATAAATACGTCACGTCATCATCCGCTACGTTCCTTAATTAAGGAACGTGCTACTTCTTGATTGTAAAACAAAGATGGCTGGGAGGAGGAGGCCGTGAGGCTTAAAAAGCTAGGCGGGGCGTGCCTGGCCTGGCCATCCCGATTGGGGTGGGGGGAGCTTTTGGTCAACCGCCGCCTCTGCCTTGGCCGGCGTGCCTAGGGGGACAACCACGCACACGCTTTGTCTCCCCCGGAAAAAAATAAAATAAGATAATCCACCTCTTAGAAAAAAATAATCTTTGGGGCGTTCATACGAACTAAGCAAGCTCAGAATCTAATGGAGTCTGTGGTTTAGCGGACATTATTTTTCTCAGTTTAAATCTGGATCTGAGAATCGCTGCTCCTAAAATAATAGCTCCCCACCCCACCCCGAGCGCCCGCCCCTCTTTCTCCCTCTATCGGCGAAGCAGGGCCTGTTTAATGTCTATTGCCCTAACGTGGTAATCATCCCACGTCTTCAAGTGTCTGCCAGGGAAATTCAAATGGGGAGGGGGGGGCGAAGCAGCTGCAATACGCCCAAAATGAGTTATTGTAATTACATTTAATTAGTTTAATTAGTTAATTATTTTGCTTACAGCTGTACAAGAGATTGCAAACATTTGTTAATATCACATTCCCTCTAACAGTATGGGGCGAAGCTGCACTTACACTAAATCATGTATGCATGTGCAGACAAATGGACTGCGCGTCACCCCAAACACTCCCTTCGCACACACCCCGGAAAATAAAGCCCATCCCCCATGCCATGCTTAAGCGCTCCTAGCTAGTAGGATCCAACGCCCTTGGCCACCTGCTTGTTTACTCGGAGGTTGTTCTACTTGAGGCTCCCTACATACAGTAAGAAGGAGGCACAGGGTGGGAGCCCCGTAAAGGGCAGGTTGATAGGCCAAGAGAGCAGCATTCTCCGCCTCCAAGGATCGTGGCCATGCCGCTTCCTTACCAGAGCACTCAGGGTAGGAATGATTGCTGGCCAAGCCCGCTGTAGACCTGGCACCGCTAGATTTTTTTTCTTAATTTAAACACTTTAGTGCAGCGACATTCAACTCCAGGCTCAGGAAAAGGAGCATCTCACGCCGCCACCGCTCTTACTTAGAAGTAGGTCCGGCTCTATGGTCTCTAACATCCCTGTTCCAAACCTCCCCTTGGGAAGGAGTGCCATAAATCCCGAGAACACAGTCAAAGATGAGTCAAGTATTTCCTGGAATGGAAACTTAGGATGACAATGAGGTTTGTTCCCACTGACATATTTGGGGATGGCCCCCAGAGGCATGCAGGAAACACAGCTCTGCAGGGAGCCCGTTTCACTGATTACCATCCAACCAAACCAAAAAATGAGAGCCCACACCATCTTTGGTTTGTTTTTGGCGTTCCCTCTCTCTCTCTCTCTCTCTTTTCTTGTGAACTCCTCTGGAGCCTTTGCCACCTTGCTTTCTGCCACATGCTTCGGCTCTGAAACTGGCCGCCCAATGCTATCTAGATTAACTTGAGAGTGAGGCCTTTTGGAACAGGTAAAATACATTTTTTCTGGTAAATCTTATGTAAATTGGCTCCGACGTTGAAACATGAACATAGACATATATACATTATTGAAATGTTTGCCATACCTTTCTTGATGACAGACTGGTCCAGCAAGTTCATGCCGCTGTTATTGGCATCTTCTACCGACTAGGAATACAAAAGAAGAAGAGGGGAGGGAAAAACTATTCAGATTGACTGGATATGAGGACGTTTACTTCAGTACAGACACACGGGCAGGATACATAGACACTTTAGGACTTGAATTTCCATTTATATTAATATCAGTGGGGTGAGGAAGACTCCTATTCAATCGGAAAAGCAATGATCCTTTCACATATTAAAGGTTTGGGCTAGGGAGAAGAGCAAAACATCTGGATGTATTTCTTTTGTTGATCAAAAAAAATGGCAAGCAAAGCATCGGTAATACACAGACTTCATTCCCTCAAGGTTTGTATTCATTTATTTAGTCTCTTAGAAAGACAGTAGCATCTGTAAGATCATCTAAGACACATGAGGAATTATCAGCCTCGATGCCTCATTCTTGTGCATGTGGACTTTGAAATAAGGATTATGGAAGGCATCTTCCATTCACAACACTCAGCAGAGCTTCCTCTCAGGGAAGTGTGACTTCCAACTGGATTTTCATCTTGTTTAACGGGCAACAGAGATCTCATAGTCTAAGAATTTGTTTATTTATTGCAATGCTCACTAAATTCATTTGGATTTTATAGCATACTTTAACAAATATTATACATCCTTATGTTAACCTGTCAGAATCTTTTAAAAACAAAACAATGACACACGTAATTCAAAATTCAAGAAATTTAAAAAAATATTAGTTGGCATTGGGGGAAGATGATAACTATGTGCAAATTGAAATTAACACATAACTCCCCTAGAACCCTCCCACTTTGATGAAAGGTAGTTATTTCTCTCTTTTCACTACTTTTCTAAGGTAGTGCATACAGATCCCACTGCTGTTGCCTACATCACGTTTACCGGTGTTTCCAAGGTAGAAAAAAATATTTTTCAAATAGGGTGGACAAATGAAACATGCACACAGTCCTCAAAAAGGTTTTGATGGCCCTCAACCTTCACTTTGCCCCCTCTTAAAACAAAACAACCACAAAAATGTGAATTAGATCAAAAAGTAGCAATTTGCCTTTTGAACAGATTACACTAAGCACCCCCAATCATTTTACACCCCTATGCATTTGGCAATGCTTTTAACTCTCTCTCTCTCGCTCTCTCTCTCGCTCTGTGTGTGTGTGTGTGTGTGTGTGTGTGTTGCTAAATTCTTATAGCATTTTGGGTTTCTGTACTCTTTCTTTTCAAGCTTTTTCGTTTGTTTTTTACTAGCTTTTATGTCCCCTCTTGTGTTCTACATTATTGCTTCTAAAGCGCAGGTTCTGAGAATGTTCCTTTCTCTCCCTGCAAGCTTTTAATCTGCACTGAATATCATCTGGAGCCCAAACCATGAGCGCACACCCGTCAGTGAAATGCACAGGCAGGTGTGTTGTAGCGGCATGCCCAGATTGCACGCTTTATGCTCACAAACCATTAAGTCGCTTCCTTGCCCCTTCACCTGCTGACATAAGGGCTCGGAATATTCTCATAAACGAAATTACCTAGTACGGTTTTAAATGTTTTATTAGAAAGAAACCAGTTGGACTTCACTTCCAAGGAAACACTCTTAGGGCTACAGCCTTAAAGATAGGGCGCCCAGGATCAGAGGCACTTAGGTAGTGTATTTAAGGAACCCAAGCTTGGTTGTCAAAATCTTTACCCCTAGTAACATATTGGTTCTGACTGCTAAAGCGTCTGTGAGTGGAAAACTCCTGTTTTCTGTCTCTCCTGTATTAGGATTGATGCCTGTTCAGGGAAATGAAAGCAAACGGCGAAGATGGCATGGGGGCAACAGCCCGGCAACGAAATTCCGGGCAGTTTTAACAGATCATCTGGAAAAGCTTGCCCCAGCCACCTTCTTTCTCGGACTCCGATTCTCAGGGATCTGGGAGCCACGCCTGTTAAGAGGACGGCCGTTTCTACAGCAGAAAACTCAAAAGCTGGATTTCAGCAGGTGCTTCCCAGATGCTCAGTGATGTGTGTTCAGTGATCCGCAGCATCACTCAGTACGGGGTGGGGTGGGCGTTACCTCCTGAAATCCAGCTCCACCTGGGTGAAGGACCTGCAGCCTCCCTGCTCTGTTGCCGGACTGAAACTCCCACCTGCTTCCCCACCGCCACCCTTCAAATACCAACACTCAGGAAGGTGCGGAACAGCTGAACAGTCAGATTGGAGCTCACGCTAGGAAGGGCTGCTTTGGGGCTTAAACTAGGGTGCATCTCCAGTTCTCAAAGACTTCTTAGGCAAAGGAAGCCCCACGAGGGCCAGTTCCAAAACCAGGAGGCTGTGGGTAAACTTGTGCCTGGACCCTACCACATTAGACTGCTGGGTGGGGTGGCTGGGTGGGTCACATGCCTTAATGCTTACTCCAAAAAAGGAAAAAGAAGAAAGGATGCATTTTGCATGTACCAGAGCGGTCTGCTGTAGTTTCTTTGTACATGGACCCCCATTTTCAGTCTGGAGTGGTATCGTCCAAGACCTCCTCTGATGAATTGGAGAGAGCAACCCGAATAGCGTAGAGTTTATTCCTGTGCAACTGAGCACCACCTGGTATCCTTAGGCTGCAACCACCCTACTCAGTTACCCGGCAGTAAGTCCTGTTGAACTCAATGGGACTTGCTTCCGAGTAGTGGGGGGGGGCAGACTACCCTCTTTATTTCTTCTGAAAAGCTATTACAGATCCTGCCCCAACCTACAAAGCTGGGGCATAGAAATATCTTCACCATCTTGAAAGAATTCCTCCCTTTATTGTAATCCGTTCTGGCAACCGGCCGCAACTGAATCGCTGGTATTCCTTTCTTCTTTCACCTGTTCTGTCTCTGGCTGATCCGGGTTCAGGATATTAGCCCACATTCTTTAACCTAGAATTTGATTTCCCCTCCTCCCGCCTTCCTTTAAACAACAAACCAAAAAGATAGAGAGAGAACCATGACAAAGGATGGGTTTATTTTGAAAAGTATAATTTAATGCTCAATGGGATTATAAAATCTTTTTCTTTTTGTGAAAGGGAATAATACAGTATCCAATCTATCCATTTCTCCTCATTCAATCCCACCTCTCTGATCCTCGGGTTACCTCCGCTTGACCTGAAGGTTGGAAGCCAGAATGTGTGGGGTCGACTGAAGCCAGAATTCAGGAGCTCCAACTAAAAAGGACCCGAGGCGACTCTATGGCTCAAGGGGAATCCTGGTTTTTGGGATTGTTTTGTCTGAATAACGGCCAGTGGCTGCCTCCATCCAAGGATCGCAGCCTAGCGCTCTCCCCGTGCCTCTGTGGGTCGCTTTGACTGAGCTGGGTTCGATGGAGGCTCAATGGATTTCAATGAGCCAAAGTCGAAAGAAATTTAGGTTAGGGGTTACTGCCGAATAAAAAGGAGAAAGGGTCGCCAGCTAAATTTAGCAAAGGGGTTCGGCTCGCTTCCCCTCCCGCCGCCAGGACGTCATCTCTCTCTCTCTCTCTCCCCCCCCCCCCCCACCGCAACCTGGCTCCGATCTGAAAGGTCTCTGATTTAGGGAGTAAATCCCATTTTTACTTGGGAATAAATTTGCTGAAGACAGAATGCGGAAGGATGAGGCTGCAAGGAAAGCAGGTTAGATAAACCGTAGACTACCTCTTCCCTGCCTGGGTTGGGATTAGGGTTGAAGCCTCTTCACAAGGTCCATTCTCCCACCCTGGGAAGCCCTCCCTCCTGCCTGTTGCTGCCTTCAGCAGAGACCCTCCGGAGACCAAGGGAGGCCCAGCTGATCCCTGGGCAGGTGCGGTTGGAGAAGAGAAAACACTCTGGATCCTCACCCACCCGTGAAGTCATGGAAATGCCTGGTCCCATCCTTCCCACACATCTTTCTCAAACCACGCACTAGCCTCTGCCCCTTTAGTGAGAGCAGCGATGTAACCTTGCTCCGGGCGCATCGTCATGGGTGAACATCCTAATCCGATATTAGCCGGATGGAGGGGCGTTTGGCCTTAATCCGGATTAACAACTACCCAAGGATGTGAATCCTGCCCGGGTGACTTCTCTTCGACGTGTAGGCACGGTGTGTGGCGCTACTTTTACAGCCAACTTTCTCACACCCTCGGCGCGCGCCACTCTCTGCCCCCCCCCCCCGCCGCCGACCCACTATCACCAGCAACGTGGCTGAGCTGTTGTAGTTAATGAGAAGAGTCTTGTCTGATTTTCGATCTAATTACGGCCCGCCTGCTGGTTTTTTGTACAGGATATTCGCGCAGCATGCTGGCAGTTAATAGTCACAGAGAGGATCGTAAAGATTTAATTAGGACTGCATGTGGAAACGTGGGGAGAAACGCGTGCACGTGCCCGCCCGCCGGCTCCGGCGCGCATACACACGCACGCACAGGCACAACACAGCGCGGACTTTTAATTACTAGGCTTCTTTAGTTACAAATGACACCAAGGGTTACTTTGCAGGGTACCCGGGTGCTTAGGTTGAACACGACTTGGGATCCTCATCAGCGCCTGTCAGATGAAGCGGTGACTGGGAAGAAAAGGAGGAAGAGGCGGAGAATGGTGTGCAGAGGGCGCTGGCTGGTGAAAAGTGTGTGTGGGGGTGTGGGGGTGGGTGAGGTCATACTGGACAGCCTCGGTGATAAACTGCACCCATTGGAGGGTTTTTTTTTATAAATGATAATAATGACCCTTAATCTTTCTAAGGGTCACCTTAGATGAGGGTTTATGTGGCAGTGAGAAGGAACGCTTGTATTATCATGGAACGTCTCAGTAACTAATTAATCAGAAGGAGTTCCCATTGATTCCTCCACGACTGACTGTTCCCGACCGTGATCTGTCTTCAAACCACAGCTGGAAGCCACCCGCACAGGCTCTCTCAGCGACAGCCCTTCCCAAGTCCATGGGCACGTCTAAGGCTTACAATCCTATGCCAGCTCACCTGGAAGTATCTCTCACTGAACCACCCCGAGACGGATTTCCTGCCAAGCAGGCATGCGCAGCATCAGGCAGAAAGGCTGCGAGGCCCCAGCAGGGCTGATTCCAGAGGAGGCCTGGGCGGAGGGCGCTCCTTTGCGCCCAGTCGTGGAATATAAGGTCCACGGATCCCCAACAGGCTGACTACCCGACACAGATGTTCGGGGCCGTATGGAGGGCTGCAAAAATGCGGTTTTCCTACCAGGGGCAATGGCCTTTTGGAGTTTTACGTCAAAGCATGTTAACGAAACCGTATTTGAAGACAACTCGGCCCACGAGCCCGTTCAGCCAAAGTGATCTAGTGAAGACTGTGGTCCCCCCCCCCTTAAAAAAAAAGATAAGTGCTAAACCACACTCCTTCCAAATAAATTTGTCTAATTTTGATTAAGGCGTAAACCTCATCCTTCCACTTCTCCTGGCTGGTAGATCTCCTTCCCCATGCACACCGGGCGTTTAACGTGGAAACAATAAAACATCTCAAACATACATCACCTCAGTACTAAACCGTAGTTTATCACACATACATACAGTATCTCAATCACCGCAATGCATCACGCCTGTTAACAGGGACAGAAGTCTCCCCCTCTTTATTAAATTAAAAGCAGGGCAACGTCGGACATATCCAAAGCACAAAAATGCATGCATCACGACCGTCTCTTCATCGATCTTTCAATCTATTCTTAATTTATCCAAGAAATCACGAAGAAACAAATGTCTTCATGTCCAACTAAGCTTACGTCATTTCTGTAACTTTAGTTTCATTGTGTTGCGAATTAATTATCGGTGTTATGCACTTAAGGTATGAAACGATCTTAGGCTCAGTTATAATGACAGATAATGATTATTAATACTACACCAGTCAGTCTGGCTGAAAGGGTTTGGCAAAGGTGCTATTTATCAAAGGGATTCGCCTTTGGAGAAACTACGAATCAGCATTTCATAATCATTTATTATATCAAGATCTAGTATGTTCCAGGAAGCCAGACTAAGCTCCTTACAACTGCATTCAGACTTAATGTCCCACAATAAATGGAACTTTTTCCGCCTCATCAGGCTCTTAACTCAACAATGCCGTAGAACCGCCACTTGCTCCAGAACAGCCATAGGCAGCAGGACTACTTAAGAGTAAATGGATCCATTGATCAGCCTTGCCCTTCTTTGTGAGAATATTTGCACCAAAGGCCCACCCGATGCCGATGGGTGACAGCTGGAGAAAACCGCGCGGGTTTTTTTTTCCGTTCTCCCAATTAAGACACCGAGACATTCATAGGCTTAAGGCCGCCGGAATCGGTGCCCGCTTCTTCACGTCCCTCGGGATGCTCA
Organism: Phrynocephalus versicolor; assembly: GCA_023846285.1. Taxonomy (NCBI): domain Eukaryota; kingdom Metazoa; phylum Chordata; class Lepidosauria; order Squamata; family Agamidae; genus Phrynocephalus; species Phrynocephalus versicolor. Next base: position 25,426,235 of record JAHTLZ010003542.1, read on the forward strand.
GAGAAGGGTCACTGGCTGGGATCTCGTTTTATTTGCAAGCCACCTACGCGAGACCTCAACCATTAACTTGGTTGTCAGACCAACAACTGGTCTGGCAAAACTAGATCTCAGGGGCACCGAGGCTCAGGGCATTTCCCCTTGCCAGCACCAACTCTACTTATTTCGGAATAACTTTTTAAGAAAGCAGGAGTAGGACAAACTTCTAAGGGCTGCTTCGAAAATTCTCCCACATGTTCTTCATCCCGTTATATACAGGGCGCGTTACATCCTCTTTCCTGTCCCCCCCCCTCCGAACCCCTTCATGGAAAGCTATGTAGATTACGACCACTTGTACGCTTGTATTTCCCGCCCTCTTAGCCAAACCGTAATTTATTTGGGCTTCTGTAGGGCTTGCTTCGGGGTAAAGACGCAAAGGATCCCCGGCCGCACCTGGCCAAGTACAGAATTTAAGGCCCGGAGGAAAGCAGCGCGTTGACAACCACAGAAACCTCTCCCGACACACCCGCTTCCTTCTGTAGGTGGAAATTGGGTCCCACGTGGCTTCCGATTGTATGTCTATAATTATAGAATTCTCCCTAATTTCTATTGGCCTTATTTCTGTCTTCCACCGGAAAAAACAACACTTTCCTTTTCGGCTCCCTTAAGGAAATTAGAAGCAAGAAAGGACGGTCTTCTTTCTAAACTCTCCCTACACATCTAGAGTAAACGAGATAAACTTCTCACTGGTGTTCAAGGCAAAACGCATCAAGTAGGCGAGGATAAACCCAGCGTAGTTTGCTTAAGAAGACAAGGAACTGAAGGTGTTTACACAAGTGTGTATCTAATGAGCATCCTTAGAAATCCCCCAACAAGACACCTTTCTTTCCCTTCTTGAGGTTTGCGTCTATCTCTTGGGTGTTTTGTCTCTCCCCTTCTCCCCCCACACCCACTTCCTGTCCTCCAAAGCCTGTATCTGGCTCAGGACTTGCATTGTTTAGAGAGTAACGTCTCGTTATTTAGTTTACGCCTCGGAGGAGCTTTCAATGGGCACTTTCCGGCCTGTAAGGGGAGTATTTTGACAATCACTCCACACATCTCTCTGGCAGGGAAAAAAGGTTCCCGTTTGAGCGCGCAAACACCACACATGGTGGTTCCACTGTGAAGGAAGGTGAAGCCATGAAACACTGCACTTTCGCTGATGTAAAGCGGAGGCGGGGAGGGGAAGAGAAGGGCTGCATTTTAGATAGATAGATAGATAGATAGATAGATAGATAGATAGATAGATAGATAGATAGATAGATAGATAGATACAGTGGACCCTTGTACAACAAACAGCTTGTATAACATAAAATTTGTACAACATAAAAATTCCTGAGATAGGGGAAATTTGCTTAACATAATTGCCAATGGGGAGAATCCGTACAACATAAAAATGGGATCACTCTGTTTTCAATGCATTCCTATGGGAATTTGTATAAAGGAAAATTTGCTTAACAATTTCATTTGGAACGAATTAATTCCTTTATACAAGGTACCACTGTAGATAGATAGATAGAGAGAGAGAGAGAGAGAGAGAGAGAGATCTATATAGATATAGATATAGATATAGATATAGATATAGATATAGATATAGATATAATATAAAACCGCTCTGTTCTCCAGGCTCAGGCTTTTACGGTTGCTTTACCATGGTGGAAGGGGCACGACATTCCGACTTTCCTTTCCTTTCACACAAGCTATTTCTCCCACCTCCCCCGCCCTCCCCCCTTTTTGACATCGGAAGGGCAGTCACGCTCAGGTCGCGGCCCAGCTCCTCCATTCCGCCCTGTGCCTCTCCGTCCCGAAGGCTCCTGGCTGCCCGCCCGGGACTGTCCTCGGAGAAGCTCTCCGAGAGACAGGAGCGAACCGGTCCTGCCGAATCTCTCTCCTTCCTACAGAGAGAGGCTGCGCCACACGCCTAGAAACACTGAAATCCCCAAAATCTGACGCCCCCATGGCTCGGAGCGCATAAAGACTCCTCAACACACACACGCACACAGACACACACACACACACACACACACACACACACACACACATCGCCCCTGGAGCGCCAGGCATTTCCACCCTCTCCTGCTGCCGCACGCCTCCCGGCGAGCGCGGGCGTCTCTCGCTTTACGGGAGAGGCGCGCTCCGGCCCTGCTGCGGAGGTCTAAGCTTCGCCTTCCCCGGACATTTAAATCCGCGCTCCCCCCCCCTCCTCAACGCCCGTCCTTCCTATTTCCAGGGATTTTAAACATCACGTCCTCTGTCTGCGAGGGCCGCAGCCTTCCCGTTTCTTTGGACCCAAGTCAAAGACGCCTGGGGTGGGAGGGAGAGACGCACCACCGGATCCGCGCGTCGACACGATCGCTACCCCCCTCCAGGCCGAAGTCCGCGCGACCAAAGGGAGGCCGCAAAAGAACCAGCCGGCGAGAGGATCGGGTTGCTTAGAGTTGACAGGCCGGGCCGGCGCCCAGCTTTGGCTTGAGAACCAAGGCCTGGCCTCTCCAGGTTGGGCTCATCGCCTGGCAGTTTGGGGGAAGGAGGCCGGGAGCGTTCCCCCTTTCTCTGACATAGCCGCTTAGGCGTGGAGCGCCGGGGGGGGGGTGCTCTGTGAGAACGGAGGGCTCGGGGCCTTCTGCCGACCCCCTGTCTCAGGAATCGGCTCGGCTCCGCAGGCGGAAGGGGGAAAGGGTGAACTCGGAGGACGCGGCAGGGCCGGGCTGAGCTGCGCGAGGTACACGTGGGCTCCCGCTGCCGGGTGCCAAGTCCTCTTCCATCTTGGACCGTGCGCTAGGTGATGGGAAGCCCCAGGGAGGGCCAGAGCTCCCTGGACGTCTCTAAGGGGCCCGCCAGTCCCATGCAGGTCTGGGGAATTGTCCAGGACGGTCAAGGCGGCTCTAGGACGGCAGCCTCTCGGCCCAGGGGGTGCTTCGGATCGCTTAACACTGAGAGATTTGCTCCAGAGGAATCGCCGCCCCACCCTGGGCTGGCAGGGGACGTGGCTTCAGGTCACCCGAGTCACCCTCGGTCCAGGTTGGCAGCCGAGAGGGGAGCAGGTGCTCCAGGGCCCAGGAGGTGAACCGACCTCGGTGGCAGGCATGCCCCCCAACCCCCTAGCACAGAAAAAGGGAAAGCCGTCGCGATGGCAGTAGCGCCTTACCTGCACGTCCTCCATGCCGGGGTGCCCGATGCCGTGGAGGGACAGCGCGTCGCCCATGCCGGAGTCTAGGCCGTGATGCGCGGAGTGGAGCAGGACGTCCGGCCGCCGGACCGAGTGATAGTCCCGCCGGGGGTCCAGCCCGGAGAGCTGCGGCAGAGATGCCCGGGGCTGGGGCAGGAGCGATCCGGCGTCGGAGCCCACGTCCTGCCGCTGCCGCTGACCCCAGGGGTGCTGCTGGGGCTGGTGCAGAGGGTTCAGGGAGTAGGGGTCATTGACGTGCGAGTAAGGGTCCTGGCTCTGGTGGTACGGAAGAGGCTGGTAGGGGGGCGGGAAGTAGGGCGGCTGGAAGTCCGAGGAAGGGGTGTGAGACAGCGGCGGGGCGCTGGAGTAAGGCCCCTGCGAGACCGAGCCCAGCTGGGACAGCCGGGAGCTGTGGCTGGGGACCCCATCGTGCCGGTCCTGCAGCAAGCGGTCCAGCCGGGCAGAGAACACCCGGACGCATGGAAGAAAGAAAGAAAGAAAGAAAGAAAGAAAGAAAGAAAGAAAGAAAGAAAGGGGAGAGGGAGAGAGAAAACAACATGTTATTATAATAATAATAATAATAATAATAATAATAATAATAATAATAATAAT
>JAHTLZ010003542.1:25436433-25489792 GCA_023846285.1 Phrynocephalus versicolor
CTCTCTCTCTCTCTCTCTCTCTCTCTCTCTCTTGCCTCAGAGTCGCACCTTTCCGGTAGGAAGGGGAAAGGAGGGAGGGAGAAGGTGCGCGCCTTCCGAAGAAGCCGCCCCGGCGAGCAGGCAGGTGGAAAGAGAGGGAAGGAGGCCGCTCGGCGCTTCTTTGGAAGTCACTAAAGCCGTTCAGAGGGATTGGCAGTGGCCAAGGTTGCCTTATATGCCTTGCTGAGCGGGGTAGGGAGGGTGGCGGGCGGGCGGGCGGGAGGGAGGGGGAGAGGCGGAGGGGGAGGGGGAGGGGGAGGGGGAGGGGAGCTACATCTTCACAGCGTCAGGAAGGAGCTTTCCAGCACCAGCGACGCAATCATTCGCGAATCAAGGATCAGCCTCGGAAAGGAAATCAAAGGGGAAATTAATGAATTCCTAGCCACTGTGCATACTCATTGGCGTGCGGGTGGGGAGTGTATGCGTTGCGTAGGTACCCTCTCTCTCCCCCATCCTAGGACCCTCCTTTACATTAAAGTCAGAGCACTACATTAAAATGTGAGGAATCTTTTCCCCCTAGCCTGGACAGGTTCTCAGCCAGATCCCCAGCTGTCCCCCCCCCCCCCCCCGAGAGAAAGTCTAGGCTAGGCAGTAAGGCTTCCTCCCCAGGAAGTCGGACAGAGCCCTCTTCCCCACTGCCATGAAATCCGGTCCCACCGGCGGTGGGAGGAACTGGTCCCCGAGGCGTAGGATCCAGCGCAGGGCCGGGGGTGGTCGCAGGCTGGCGGGTGGGCGGGAAGCTGATGTCTCCCTTTTGCGTTTCTCCCTCCTTGGTGGCGTGGAGGAGAACGTCGGGGGACGCCTGAGCCTCGCTCCTTGGCCTGTGATGGAGTGAGGATGGCGTGCGTGTGTGCCCTTGAGTTGGGCAGCGAAGGCGGTGGGGAGAACCCCACGCCAAGGAATTTGTCGGCCCTGCCCGCTGATTCACCGGCACGGCCCTGTTGGCTACAGAGGCTGCTGCACGAAACAGGTTATTATTATCTGCTGGGAAAGACGCCCCGATCCTCGTTATTATAAGTCAACGACGAGGCCGTGGAAACCAAGTCCCACATCCCACCAGAATCGGTTGTTAGGGCGAGCGGAGCAGTTTTAGAATTAGGCTCAGAATAAGATTTAAAGGAGCGTCTAGAACAGGTATCAAACCTCCGACGGTCCTTCAATAGATCTCATCGGCCCGCACTTGATAGCAGTGCTATAACCCAAACGAGATAGGGAAAAGGATTAAAAACCAAAAACCCAAGCCCTGTCAATTGCTGTTTTTTATGGAAAAAGAACAGCAATGCTTGATTTGTCCCTTTCTTTGCAACGCGAGTTCGTGTTCTTTAACGTCGCTGCATCGACCTTGAACTCCTGCACCTCTTCGACCGAAATTCAGGCATTTTCATTGAATCCGCTTGTGGATCGCCCGGAACTTTTTTGCAGGAGGCGTACTACAGAACAGGGTTTCACTTTTGAACCGGAAGGTTTTCTTTCCACTTATGATGAACCCCTGGGCCCGCTCTGGATTTAGGGATCCCTTCAAAATTCGTTTGAAATCAACCCAGGGCGTCCCCTGGGGGGTGGTGGGTCCGGTTAGGACTGCTCCAATCTCAGGCCGCCCCCTGGTGTTTTGAAGGGTCCCGCCTTCCAAGCCAAGGGGGAACCCACCGGCTAGCAGTCTGGTCCACCCTCCCCATTGTCCTCCGGATCAGGTTCAAGGTCCTGGTTTTGATTTTCAAACTTCTCCAGGCCTGGGACCAGAGTACCTGGTGGAGTGTATCTCTCAAAGATCAACCAGACCCACCAGACTGGCACAGGTGGGCTCACTAAGTGTGGCCACACACAGAGAGGCGTGGAAAAGGCGTAGGCGAGCACCTTCTCTGTGGTGGGCCCCACGCTTTGGAATCATCTCCCCAGTGAGCTGCGCCTGACGGAGTCCCTGCCTGCCTTTAAGAAGGCCTTGAAGACCCACCTCTTTAGGGAGGCGTTAGGGGACCTTTTCAGTTAGTTTGGCTTTTTTTTTATCCCTCCCCTGTTTTTCTATGCATGGGTCTTGTCGCCATCTTGCCTCCCTGCATTACTTATGCCTTGCCTTGCCTTACTGTTTTGTGTTTTTATTACCCGTTTTTATTGTTGTAAGCCGCCCAGAGTTCCCACTGGGAAGATGGGCGGGATACAAGATAGATAGATAAATAAATAAATAAATAAATAAATAAATAAATAAATAAATAAATAGCCTCCTGAGAAGAGAGCCTGCTGGGCACAAGAGCTGGGATGGAAAGGGAGCGTTAGGTCTTAGGAAGGAGAGCAGCCTTTTGTTGAAAAAGCTCTGGGGTGGGGGAAGAATGGGGGGCTTCAACAGGACAGGGAAAAAGCTGCACGTGCGAAGGGCCAAAGAATGCCTTGAGAGATCTCCAAGGTTTCCTTAAGGAACCGCGGGCGAGTGGAACGGGTGGGCGCGAATCGGCATTCGGCGGAGTAACAGCGCCCTCTGTAGGCGACTGGTGTTATTTGGCTCCGAGAGCGGCTCGCCCTTCCCGCGCGGTGCAACTTAAAAGGGTCATTGAAAGGAAGGCATGGGGCAGGGCGGGGCAGGCGGGCGGAGCTCTGGAGGAATTCTCGGAGTGATGGGAAAGAATCATCCTCTGCATCATCGGATAGTAGACGCCTCCAAGCGAGCAGAAAGAGGAATTCACTGCAAATACCTGTACGCTGAAAACTTGATTCCGTGCCCCCCCCCCCCGTAATATATGTTTTCATTGGAACTGCTTCTTCAGATGCAGAAACCCGAAAGCAATCTGTTCAGACTTTCGTCGGCCTCCGTTTCGTCGGCCCACCCTTGCCTACTCTTTCTGCATTTCTTTTTCTTGTGAAGGGGACGCGTTTCTACCTCCTCCTCCCCCCACCCCCAGTACAGCCCAGTATTTTGTCCAAAGGCAGGTCACGGCGTGGCGGCCCCCTCCCCTCCTCTTCCTCCTCGCTCTTTACTCTGGACGCTGGGGGCTCGCCCGATCTCCCGCTTGCCAGCGGAGTGAATAAGCAGGAGAGGGCACCTCGGAAACTCCAGTCTGTGTGGGTTTGCTTCAGTCGACAAAAGTCGCCTTCTTCTGGGGCTGGAACAATCTGTGTTAGCGCCCTCTGCTGACCATTAGGCCACATTATCATCACAGTTCGAAATGAGAGTGTATTTTAAACCGAGCCACGTGTTTGTGCGAGTGTGCAAATGCAGATGCAGTCGTCCCCCCCTTCCCTCTTTTTGTGACATGCAAAAGCCACCCAAGCCAGCCACTCAGACTTACACTCATGGGGACAGGAAGACTAATTTAATCTTACTAGGCACCAGCAGTAAAAGGGGAACATATTTGAACAGGCACAGAGTGCCTTTTAGCTCCCATCCTATCCCGTATTTCAGGATTTGAAGGACTGAAAGTGTGTGGGGGGGGCATCCTGTCAATCCTGGCCCTTGAAAAACTTTTGCAAGGTAAGGCCAAGCCCTCCTTCTCAGGACAATCCTCCTAGAATGGAAGGTTGAATCTGTTTTTAGGAGGAGTCCCATGAAGGGCACCTTGCAATAGTTCACCTGGAATGTCACCGAATGTCCACCCCACAGGGATGAATCTGGCTGTATCAGGAATGGGACACTGGTGGAAGAGGCAGGAAATACTCTCCTGGCCACAGCTGATGCCTGAAGCAGGCCAGGTCTAGGAGGATTCTCAGGCGGTGGAGCCTACATGAACAGGGTGACATCTTACCTTAGGCTTCCCAGACAACATCCTCCTTGTCCTGTCCATGTGTGGTTTTAGCTCTTCCTCATGTGACCCATTCTTATCTCCAGTTACCAGTTCAGAATCTCCATGGACCCCCATGGCCAAAGTCCTTCTGCCACTGCTGTCCTCCCTCTTTCTTGTGGCTGATGCTGCTGACTCCCGATTCTTTCTCCTCGAGCCCCTAGCACTGCTACCAAGGCTTACCTGCTCTTTGCCTCCTACCTAGCTGTTTTCCCTGCTAACTTGGATCACTGAAGCTACTTGAAGCATGACAGGTGTGTGTGTGGCCAGGTAGGGGTTGGGGCAGAAGTACAGCAGAAGTGATGGACTCTCTTGTCTTTGAGTCTTTATTTAAAGTAGGCCGCAGAATGACGGCGTCTCCAGAATATGATAGAAATGGATGTTTTAATGGAAAATATTTGCATAGCAACCAGAAGCTAGGCTGCAGCTCCAGATGCCCTCTTCCAAGAATTTTGCTACATATCAAGAGACATACAGTAGAAGAGTCCACTGAGTCCTGTGGGCAAAACTATGTAAAGGAGACATAGAGCTTGATCAGGTGGACATGTCCGTAGTTTGCTATGGGGAAGGTCTAGTTTGCTGCTTTATCCAGTGGTCACACCACCTTATCATCAGAGTGAACCACACCATCCACAGAGTGGTCCTACTCCCACCTTTTTGAGCTGCTGTCATGAACTTCTAGTTGTTTTTTGGGGGTGGTGGTGATGGTAGTATTGCACTGATTTGGTCCACTTCAAGGATTTGGGATCACTGGGCATGGACCAAGAGACAGCCTTTTTGGCTGTCAAGCCTCCTAGTTTGAATATCCACTGTCACGAAGTGGCTTCATGAACAATTCATTTCAGGAAAATGATGAATTGAGCACTTCTTGTGCTTTTTGATGGCGGGACAAGAGAAATAAAACATATATATATATTAAAAATTTAAAGGCTGGAATGATCAAGGATGTATTGCATCACTTAAACATATATTATTTGGTTCCTCTTAAAGGACCGGTCATGAAACTCCCCACATCTCAGCTGTACTTGTTCGTCAACAGGAAACCACAATGTGCTTCTTGCATTTACTTTTTGTCCTAGATCATTTTCCTGTTCAGATAATATAAAGCATTTCATTAATGTAAGACAAACCATTTTACCAATAATCCATAAGCTTGCTTGCATACATCAATATATTCAAATCTCACAACATCACTTCTCAGGTGGCAGATGGGTCCACAGTCATCAGGGCCTCATTGGGAAAGTTTTCCAACTTCTCCTAAATGTGTGGCAAAGGGGAAAAGACTTACCTGGCCTCCTGAGTGGTATAGGCTATAGGTGATAAAAGTATACCTTATAGCCTAGTCTTGCACTTGCATTTTGTAATGGCCACACGGTTCCCCCTTTTTATTTCAATGATGCAGAGGTATAGATATCTTATAGATAATGGTCTGCAGATGTAAAATCCCATCAGAGCCCAAACTGCTTGTTTTTGTGGCTCCCCTCCCCCCGCCAAGAAAGTAGCTAGAGAAAGCCACAGAGAGCTTGGAAGGCATAAGAGTGCATGCTTGCTGTGGAAGGAGGGAAGATCACATTAATAGATGTGTGTGTAAGATAAATTAGTTTGAATGGAGAAGAAGGCAAAGTAACTGGCAGAGTTCAGGATGAAATAGAGATATCAAAAAAATAACGGAACAGTGAGCGGGAAATGGCATATCTTATACAAGTGGTGTGCATGAATCCTACTATAAATAGAAATCTCAGTCATTTCAAAATGGAGGCAAAAGGCCAAGGGGAACAGAGCCTCAAGTGGTACGAAGCAAGGGGTGTTCATGACTAAGGAAGGCCAAATGATGGCAGTCACACACAGTCAGAACCAAGGAGAGAAATAGTCTGCTTCTAAAGGGATGTTTCACTTCTAGCAGCAATCAACAGTGTGCTCAATATCCTTGCATTCAACACTCTTTCAATCCCGAAAACCCCAGAAACAAACAAAAAATGCAAGATTGTGGAGCTTCCTGGATGTTTCATGCTTTGCACAGGGGCAATGCTTCCTCCAGATGTTCTTTAGATGGAAAGCAGGATTAAAATCAAAACAACAGCAGCAGCAGCAGCAACAACAACAACAACAACAACAAGAGAGAGAGAGACAGAGAGACAGACAGAGAGACAGACAGACAGACAGACAGACAGAAGATCTAGCACAGAGGAAAGTAAAGGAAATGTGTTTCTTTTAGGTCATATTGTAGGCACATGTGGAGGGGAAATGGGTATGATTCTATTTGAGCTATGGTTTAAAGGAGATTTTAAAAAGAATGTTTTTTTCTAATTTTTCTAATTGTCATTGAATGCTACAATATTAACCACTGAACAAAAAAGCAAATAGGACTGAACTGTGATGAATATGAAAAGAATCCATGAAGGCAGCGTGGCCTATTTTCCTCACATACTTCAGATAAATTCATCATATTCTGCTTCCCTTCCCTCTAAATAACAGGCAACCATATGGATTTTTCCATCCTGCTGACAAGTGGCCAACTTTCCTGCAAGCTTCTAACAATAAGTTTTAAATGAGAGCCTGATCTGGAGACATTGGCTGGTGTTAAGTTTCTACCAAAGTCCCAAGTTCTCCTGCTGCAGCAGGCTGAGATTGGTGGGCTATGTAGTTTCTGTTGGATAAATCAATCTATCATGGTTGATTTCACCACAGATGGGAGGGGCGATTCATGTCACAACCTATCTGGTCTATTTGCATGATGACCAGTCAGAGAGATTTATATTTCCCAGGGTTTGCTAACCATGCCTTTCTATTTCCTGCTTCTTCCCACATGGAAATAATTTGCTTGAGGTCAGCCACCATTGCCCCCCCCCACTCAAAATGACAAGACGAGTCAGGAATATGGGGTAAACTGGACCACACTTTATTTAACACATTCAACAACACAACACAGGAGAGGCCAGGCATCAGCAAAACATGGTTGGAACCCCGGGTCATCCGAGACCCCTCCAACCGGGCAGCATCGGGCGATAAGCAACCCCCAGGTGGTGCAGTTAGCCGACTGCACCTCCTGGGCCAGTTGACGTTATTACCCCTCCCTGCCTTCAATGGCCAAACCTGGGTAATGCCCAGCGCAGGGAGGCGTCCCCTCATATCCGCCCCAGCCCAGTGACCTCCTGATCTGCCGTGCTGAGGTTATGGGTACTTGGAGACAGATGTTTAGCTGCAGACTCACCGCTGCCCTAATTAGGGCAGCGGTGAGTATGCAGCTAAACATCTGCAGACTTCTTGATTCACCCCCCTCTGAGAGTGATTCAACTTCTGTGGCTCACAATCTGCCCTCCAACGCTGACGGGTTATGATATTTGACCATACAACTCGACTGGCTGGATATGAGGCCTTCCACGTTGTCAAGTCCCTATTTAACAGGCTAAAGATGTCCATAAATTCCCCACACCAAATCTTTTCTTTCGTGGCTTGGGCTAAATGGTGTCCGAAAGGGGAGGCGTAGTCGCTGTGCGGGAGCGCCACCCCAGGCACCCCCGCACAACCTGCTGCCAGCCCCAGGCATGGCCAGGGTGGCATCCCTAGTGAGGGCTGGCCAATGTGCCAGAGGGGAGCCACACCTTGCCAACCCTGCGTGCCTGTAGTGGCAGGCAGGGACTTCGCTGTGGCCAGCCCTGCAGCCGGTAGTTGCCCTGGCCCCTGTAACATGGCAGGCATCTGGGCCCCCTGTAGGAACTGGGGGGAATTGCCCCACACAGAGGCCACTCCAGGCGGGTATTGTTGTGCAGCCGCCAGCTGGGCTGTGGGGAACACTGGGACAGCGGGCCCCGGGGCCATGGAGGCTGTGAGACAAGGCCAGGATATTGTGGGAGCTGGTTTAGGTGCACATGCCAACTCACTGGTTGATGTGGTCTCCGGAGCAGGTGGGGCAGCCGTGACCTCCTCTTCGCCCTCATCCTCCACAGGGATGGCTGGCATGTCCACTCCATGCCGGGATGCCGCTTGAGGCTGCTTGGAGGCTGTAGCGGTGCCTGTTGCCGCCCCTTGAGCAGGTGGTATGGACTCCAAGGCTTCTAAAGCTGCAAACCAAGCCGAAAAATTAGTCACCACCTCCCGCAACTGGGCACGCTTCCGTGCCTTAGAAGGTCGGGAACCAGAATGGGGTGCGGGGTTGGGCATGGCCACATCCCCGCTCACTTCCTTAGCTGCCTCTAAAGCCAGCAAGCGGGTTTTCTAGCTCAAGCCAGATGGGCCTCTCTCCTCCTCTGAGGAGTTCTCCGCCACTTGGGGCACTTGGGGCTGGCGCTTTGGGGCTGGCTGCTTGCCCTTAGCCATCCCCCGACCCTTCTTGGGAGCCATTATAGATGCGGGCCTGCGTGGTAAGGGCAGGAGCAAACAACCCCCGCCCAGTGGGGAGGGGAAGAGAGCAACGCCCCAAGATAATGGGGGGACGTGATGCCCGATGCTCCCACATGTGGGGAGCGAAGAAAGGGGGTGGCTAGGGGGGGGTGCTATGGCCGGCAAAAGAGGGGGAAGGATAAAGGCCTCAGTGGACAATCAACCCCCAATCCCTGGCTCTCCAGTCCCAGCTAACAGTGGGCTGGCAGCAGAGCAACGGGAACAGCCCACCACGGGGCCCTAAGCTCCGGGGAGTGGCACCCTCCCAGGCCTCGAAGGCCTCCCAACAATGGAGAGAAGGGGGCGCAGGAGGAGGCAGGCGGCGGCTACAGTGAGGCCCTGGACCGAATGCCGCCCTAGCTCACGGGGGGGGGCTGGTGACCCAAAACCCACTCAAGGCCCTCTGGGTCCCTCCCACGAGAAAGCCAAGAGGGCCCCGGCTCTAGGCCTTCCGGTGCTTGCTCATGCTGCGGGGAGGGCCGATGCTGCTCCCCCGCCAGTTGTCCTCCGCTCTTCCCGAGGGCCGGGAGCCCACCGCTGTGCAGCCGCGCCGCCTACTTGGGCCTCCCGCAGGCTCCTCAGGTCGTCGTCGCCGCCTCTCACCACCGCTCCACCTGCAGACACCATCCACGCGGCGCTCAAAATGGCGCCCGCCACGTGGAGCGGGACAAGATGGCGGCCGCAGCAGAGCGTCCAACAGGTCTTCCCCTGCTGAACACCAGCTCTAACTGCCTGATGGGCGGGGGTCAGAGCAGCCCTTTTATAGGGCGCTCCTGCCCCTTCCCAGTTTGGCGCACGTATGCGCCCTCCTTCTCTCGCCCTTCGCGAGGGGAGGCAAATCAGCTTCCATCGGGCGGACGAGCCGCCCACGGAGCCCGCATTATTATCCATTTTGAACTCACAGAGAGAGGATGTGACTCTGTGATGTGTTCCTTTCTGCCTCAGCACGTGGGTAGGAAAGGACACAGACCAAACCATTTTTGGGGAATGTTTTCTATTGTTCTTTATTCTTTCCAACTGCATTTAATCCAAGCTGCATAACTTAATTAAAACTAGCTAGGGTATCCCTGTTTGATGAGTTGCTATCCTCATCAAGGCACCAAAGTGAAGTTTGAACCAGCCTATCAAGATCCCTGATTGGAGTAGAGGTAGGAAAATATTGTGTCAACACATGTTCATCCATTCATCCATTTGTGTAAATGGAGCAAATCTCACAGGATCTCACCATGTATTGCAACCTCTGTTGTCTTCAAGTGCTACCTAGTTGTTAGCACTGAAATAGGAAAACACTTGAGATTATAGTTATAGAAAAGTGTGTAATTTGTTGTTTGAAAATGAGGACAGTAACAGTTTTCCTTTTCCTTTTAAATTCTTTGGTGAATGGATTTTGGAAATAGCTGGACTATGAGCTACTTTGACTATAGCTAGTGATAAGTAGCATTCTGCAAATGCAACAGGGAGAGCACCCAGAAAGAGTTAAAGGATGTCAAAAGAACATAAGAACATAAGAAGAGCCATGCTGGATCAGGCCAAAGGCCCATCTAGCCCAAATTACTTTATCTCACAGTGGCCCCACCAAATGCCTCTCGGAGTGCACAAGACTAGATATCTGTCTCCTGATACCACTCCCCTGCATCTGGTCCTCTTTTTAAGCCTGGAGAGTACACATCTCCATCATGGTTTGTAACTTGTGATGGACTTCTCCAGGAATCTGTCCAATCCCCTTTTGAAGGCACCCAGGCTAGATGCCATCACCACATCTTGTGGCAGGGAGTTCCACAGACTAACAACACGCTGAGTACAAAAAAAAAATATTTTCTTTTGTCTGTTCTCACTCTCCCAAGCCACAATTTGAGTGGACGTCCCCTAGTTTTGGTATTTTGTGAGAGGTAGAAGAGTGGCCCTCTATCCACTTGCCTCATTCCCTGCATTATTTTTTACGTCTCAATCATATCCCCCCTCAGGTGCCTTTTTTTCAGACTAAAGAGCCCCAAATGTTTTAGCCTTTCCTCATAAGGGAGGTCCCCCAGCCCAGTAATCATTTTATCTCCTTCAGTACCTTTTCTAGTTCCACTATGTCTTTTTTGAGATGCGGGTATCTGGTGCAGGGTGTGGGGAGGCTGGAGGGTCAGAAGGGAGGAGGGGTCGCCATCGTCCATCGGGATTCTCTTTATGTTTGCAGGGCCTCGACATTGGTTAGCCAGGGGTTAGAGTGCCTTCACCTGTTGGTGGGACAGCGGGACAGATTTGGCATTGTGCTCGGTTACCGTGCTCCCCGCAACCCAGCACAATCCCTCCCGGAGCTCTCCGAGTTCATCGGGGCTGCACTTTTGAAGTCCCCGCGCCTTCTGGTTGCGGGTGACTTCAATGTGCATGCCGGCGGTGAGCTTTCTGGGGCAGCTCTGGAGTTCATGGAATCCATGGCATCCATGGGTCTGTCCCAGCATGTTGTATGCCCCACTCACAGGTCCGGCCACACCCTGGATCTGGTTTTTTCCTCCATGTCGGGGATTTCGAGTCTGGAGGTTGGGGGCATTGTCCCCCTTCCTGTGTCATGGTCAGACCATCACCTGCTTACTTTCCCGGTGGCGATTCCGGCCCCTCCTCGCGGGGACCATCGGCCTCCTGTTTTGGCCCGTCCCCGAAGACTCATGGACCCTTCTCGGTTCCAGGAAGTCTTCGGGGCGTTTCCTGGAGAACTGACTGGCGCGCCGGCCGAGGTTGTGGCCAACCATTGGTTTGATACAGCTGCCCAGACCATCGACCGGATCGCCCCTAAGCGTCTTCTCCGTTGCCGAGCTCGGTCCTCGCCGTGGTTTACGTCCGAGCTCCGAGCGATGAAGCAGGAGAGGAGAAGACTAGAGCGCAGCTGGAGAAGAACCCGGACGGTTATTAGCAAGGCTGCTGTTGTTTCCCAGACTAGACGCTGTTCCAACGCGATCAGGGAGGCCCAAAGATCTTTTGTCTCCCTGAGAATTGGTGAGGCCTCGAACCGTCAAGCGGAGCTTTTCCGTGTGGTTCGGGACCTCACCAATCCTAGTCTGGTTGGGCCTCCTCCTACTGAGTTCAGTAGCGAGAATTTTGCAGCCTTCTTTTGTTCTAAAATAGAGGCCATCCGGACCGGCTTCGACTCCGGTTGCAGTAGCACTGTCCCGGCACCCCCAGATGCTGGGCCGCCTTCGTCGCCGCGGTTGGATGTGCTTGGGCCTGTTTCTGCTGTCGAGGCCTCCAAGGCTATGGCTCACTGCCGACCGGCGTCCACTCCTTTCGATCCCTGCCCAGCCTGGCTCATTAAATCTGCCAGCGGGACCATGGCCGAATGGGCTTCGGTTATTGCTACCGCCTCCTTCAGCGAGGGGGTTTTTCCCTCTCATCTGAAGGAGACGGTGGTAAAGCCCATTCTTAAAAAATCTGGCCTTTCCCCGGACGATTTAACCAACTATCGTCCCATTGCCAACGTCCCGTTTATGGGCAAGGTGATCGAGAGGGTGGCGGCGGTTCGGTTACAGTCATACCTGGAGGATCGGCAGTGCCTCGATCCATGCCAGTCCGGGTTCAGGCCTCGTCGGGGGACCGAAACAGCTTTGGTCGCGCTGCAAGATGACCTAATCCGGGCGGCCGACAGGGGTTGCTCTACCCTGTTGGTTCTCCTGGATTTGTCAGCGGCCTTTGATACCGTCGACCACGGTATCCTGTTGGATCGGCTCTCCGAGGTTGGTATCGGAGGCACTGCTCGCAGTTGGCTCCGATCCTTCCTGGAGGACCGTCCACAGTACGTGCTGCATGGGGGGGAGTTGTCGTCTCCTTGGATACTCCCTTGTGGGGTTCCACAGGGGTCGTCGCTGTCCCCCATGCTGTTTAACATCTACGTAAGGCCGCTGGCTGGGGTCATTAGGAGATTTGGAGTCTGCTGTCATCAGTATGCTGATGACACGCAGCTCTATCTCTCCTTTTCCACCTCTGCAGTGGAAGCTGTGAGGATCCTTGATGAGTGCCTGGACGCCGTCCTGACTTGGACCGGGGCGAACAGGCTTAAGCTCAACCCCGAGAAGACGGAGGTTATGTTCTTTGGGAGCTCACCATCTGGGTACGGTGGCCCTCTTCCGCAGCTGGGGGGGGTTTCTCTCCAGCCTGTGGAGAGGGCGCGGAATCTGGGCGTGGTCCTGGACCCGGCGCTGACCATGGAGGCTCAGGTGGCGTCGGTGACCAGGGCTGCTTATTTCCATCTTCGTCAGATCGCCCAGATCCGCCCGTACCTGGATGTTGACTCTCTGAGAACAGTGGTCCAAGCACTGGTGATCTCGAGACTGGACTACTGTAACGCACTCTACATGGGGTTGCCCTTGACTCTTCTCCGGCGCCTGCAGCGGGTACAGAATGCAGCAGCCAGGCTGGTGGCTGGTGTGCGTCGTTATGACCATATCACCCCAGTCCTGGCTCGCCTGCACTGGTTGCCCGTTGCGGCCCGGATTAGATTCAAGGTCTTGGTTTTAGTTTATAAAACCCTCCATGGCTTGGGACCGGACTACCTGTCAGAGCGTATCGTCCAGCGATCCACCTCGGTCCGTCCAGTTCGGCAGGTGCGAGCGCACTCGCTTCGGGTTGCCACCCCTCGAGAGGCCCGGAAGACGGTTACCCGAAACCGGGCCTTCTCGGTGGCAGCCCCATCCATTTGGAACGCCATCCCTAGCGAAGTGCGCTCTGCAGAGTCCCTGCAGGCCTTTCGAAGAGCTCTAAAGACCTTTTTATTTCGAGAGGCCTTTGGCGAAATTTAATTTAATTTTTTTTTCCGCCATCGCTGCTATTACTGTTATTATTTTTCTGCCCATTGGTGTCTCCAATTTATTTTAGGATCTACGTCTTTGACGTGCTGGGACGCGTTGGAGGCTTTAGGTTTTATGATCTTAGGATTTGTAGGTTTTATATTGTCTGTCTTAACTTGTTATTTTTGTATTTGTTTTGTTGTATTTGATCTGTTGTTAGCCGCTTAGAGTCCTTGCCGGAGATAAGCGGGATACAAATATAAAAATAAATAAATAAATAAATAAATTGTACACATACTCCAGGTGCGGCCTTCCTATCGTTTTGTGCAATGGCATTATACTGTTGGCTGTTTTATTTTCAATCCCCTTTTTGATAATCCCTAGCATGGAATTGGCCTTGTTCACTGCTGCCACACATTGGGTAGACACCTTCATGGAGCTGTCCACCAACACACCAAGATCTCTTTCCTGATCCATCATGGATAGCTCAGAGCCCATGAGTTGATAGATAAAGTTTTGAGTTTTTGCACCAGTATGCATTACTTTGCATTTTGCTACATTGAAATGCATTTGCCATTTCGCAGCCCATTCCCCCCGTTTGCTTGGATCCTTCCAGAGCTCTTCACAATCTTCTCTGGTTTTTACAAAATGGAAAAGTTTTGTGTCATCTGCAAACCTGGCCACCTCACTGCTTATCCCTGTCTCCAGGTCATTTATGAACAGATTGAAAAGCACCGGACCCAGGACAGATCCCTGGACACACCTCTTTTCACATTTATCCATTGTGAAAATTGCCCATTCACACCTACTCTTTGTTTCCTGGATCTCAACCCATTCTCAATCCATAATAGGACCGCCCTCTTATCCCTTGACTGGGCAATTTTCTCAGCAGCCTTTGGTGAGGGACTGTGTCAAAAGCCTTCTGAAAATCAAGATAGATAATATCCACCAGTTCAACAAAATCTACATGCCTGTTGATTTTTTCAAAGAATTCTAAAAGGTTTGTCAGGCAAGACTTACTCTTACAGTAACCATGCTGATTTTCTTTCAGCAAGGTTTGTTCTTCTATGTGTTTTAAGATTTTCTCCTGGATGACGTTTTCCACCATCTTCCCTGTGATAGACGTAAGGCTAACTGGCCTGTAGTTTCCTGGGTACCCCCTCCTTCCTTTTTTAAAAATTGGTGTGACATCCACTATCCTCCAGTCCTCCAGCACTGTGGCCATTTTAAGAGACAATTTGCATATTACCATTAAGAGATCTGCAATTTCATTTCTCAGTTCCTTAATTACCCTTGGGTGGATGCCATCTAGGCCCAATGACTTATTGATCTTCAATTTATCAATTAAACCTATAACAGCCTCTCTTTTAACCTGTATTTGATTTAATTCTTCAGTCAAGAGGGGCTGTTCGGGCAGCAGAATTTGCCCAAGGTCTTCTGTCGTGAAGACAGATGCAAAGAACTCATTTAATTTCTCTGCAATTTCCAAGTCCTCCTTTATCTCCCCTTTTCCTCCCTCACCATCCAGAGGATCAACCTGTTCTCTGGCAGGTTTTCTACTTCTAACATATACGTTCCTCAAAGTCTTTCTTTGGCTCTCATCATCTTCTTACATTTCTTTTTCCAGAGTTTGTGTTCCTTTTCATTTTCCTCATTTGGGGAGGATTTCCATTTACGGAAAGACCTCTCCTTGCACTTTAGAGCCTCTCTACCTCCACTCGTTAACCATGCTGGTGCCCTCTTGGACTTCAATGAGCTCTTCTTTCTTTGCACTTGTGCTGGGCCTCTACTACTGTTGTTTTAAACAGGCTCCATGCACTCTGAAGAGACTGGATTCTTTTTACCTTCCCTTTCAATGTCTTTCTAACTAGTTTCCTCATCTAAGGGAAATCTGCCCTTCGGAAATCAAGGGTTTTTGTGTTTGAGGCTCTGAGGAGTTCAATGGAACCAACTCTTTTGTTCGTACCTTGGGTGACTTTTTTTCCTCTCCTTTTCTTGCTGGAGTCTAATAAGGCCCATAAGAGAGATCCCAGCAAGACTGTCTGCAGAGAAATTTTCCAAAGAAAAGTGAAGCTTCCTAGTGATTTTGTTACCAGAAATGGTATGCATAGCATGAGCTCTTACAACACATTAAACCAGTCCGTGTAAAATAAGATAATTTATTCCTTGTGCACAATCATCAATCCTAGGCTAGTAGAATTTTTTAAAAATTGCTGCAGAATTGGGTGTTTTGTTTTGTTTTGTTTTGTTTGAGGGGACTGTCATCTCATCTTGGTATCAAATATTTTCCAGTTGAACAATAACAGGGCAGTTCAACTGGAAAATATTTCTTTCCAGTTATTAACAGTTAACATAGAATAAATCAAAGGCAGCACTGCAGGAATCTCTGCCCCACCCCTTGGTCTGATTGGGCAGCTGCTGGAGGAGGCAGAGAAGGGATGTCCAGGCTCCTGCCAGAACTGGAAAATCATATGACAAAGAGGGAATGAGCAGCACTGCTGGCTTGTGAGTGAGGGGGCCAGCTGAGGATGTGGGGGAAGGGAACACAACAGCAACTGGGCACCAACAACTTAGGATGACCTGGCACTAAGTGATTCATGCCCATTTCTAGCAAACTGGTGTTTGAATTTGCACACACAGATTAACTGTAACAAAGCAGTTCCTAAATTAACACCATCGTTTTCAAGCTCTGCTTAGGCAAGGCTTTTTCCTTCATAGATCTGCCCAGGGGGCCTACAGAATGCCATGGTGGCTGGGGGGGGCATGTCTGGTGGAGTAAGAGACAAAAAGAAGTAGCCCTGCCCTTTTCTATCAGGAAATCAATCTGGTAACCTTCCTGAACCTTACCTGCATGATGGCTGAACACAAGGGCCAGAACGAGGTTCCAACTTGCCTCCCTCACTCATAGTCCTGGGGGTCCTGGGGGTGGGTGGACTTGGGAAGACTTCTCTCTTCACTTGGAAAAGGGTACCTTATGGGAGCAGTGGGGGCCTGGGGATGAAGCCTTCTCCCTGAGTGAAGTGGGCTCTGCCAAATTGCTCATAAACGCTCCTGTAAATAATGCAAAATGTCCACCCCAATCTAACCTCCTGTGTTTTCAGCTTCCTTTCAGAATATATTAAATCTTGAAGTTTTCTTTATGTGGCCCCCATAAGCTTTGCATATTGACAGGGCATAAGGAAAAATCAGGACCTCACGAGCCTTCTCCTTTTCCCGCTCTGGCGATCCTATGTGACAAACAGAAGTTCATCAGAGAATTGGGGTAGTGTAAAGGGGAAAGCTAGCCCTCTTCAGGGACCTTCTGGGAGCCGATGAGAGCAGGTACCTTCTTTTGGAATAGAGAGAGCAGCCTCCCCATTTTTTTTTTTTTTTTGGCATGATCTTGCAGTTGAGAAATCTCAGAGACTAAAGCTATTTCCATATGCATAAACCAACATAGATTTTATTGCCGTGACACGTTCACTTAAATGTGGTCATCGTCATCGTCATCTTCAGAGATGTATGCCTAGCGGACAAGTCATATAAGAAACAGAAGAGTCAAGAAGGATGCGTTTCATCACCAAAAATTATTACTTGTCTCCTTGAAATGGAGGGATAGGGAAGAACCAAGGGCATTTGCCTTGCTTGTGACCATGTGCTCACTCACATTTTAAGTACAATCACAACAACTGCTGTACAGAACAGAAGCCATCATACAAATGAAAAAAAAAATAATTGTTTAAAATTCCTAATCAGTTAAAGAAACTGACATCTGACCTTAGCCTGAAGTAGGAAAATCACCTGCCTTTCCCATCCTCCCTGCCTGCACTTCTAGAAAGTTTGTTAATACCACCAAGAGGACAAAAGGCATGAAATCATATTCCAGGACGACTCCAATTAGCCGAAATCTTCATACTGCCTGCTCCTCTTTCCCTTTTTATTATAAACTACCACAGCAGCAACATTCCCTCTGTGAAGGTTCAAATAAATTCATTTCAATGAATTTTGGCAGCCCTTTCTGATTTGCTAATCTACAGAGCAAAAAAAAAAAAAGTTGTATAGTTTTCTCTGTTGCAGATAATTTTAAAAATAATTCAAGGCTGCAGGGCATGGCAGGGCTTCCAGATGGCAAGAAATGCACAGGATGCCACCAGCTCAGTGCTTCTAGAGAATAACCATGTCTGCAAGGAACTCTCAGATGGAAGTTATGAAGAGCGGATAGTATTTACAAAGAGATTTGAGGAAAAACTGTACACTGAGTTTGGTTGTTGTATTTTAGAGAATGCTGAGTCAGAGTTGAAAGAATGTTATATTACAGAATGTTATATTACACCAGGAAATGGGGCTTGCTATCAAATGTACCATCAGAAGACTCTCAAGTCCTTTCAGGTTGCTGTCCACCTTTAGTTCTGCAACAAAAGCACTCACCCGAAGCAGACATGTTTTCAAACACTTCTCTGTTACATTCACAGTTTTTAGGTGTTCATTTAGAAATAAAAATAAACCCCAAGTGAATACTTATACCAGTGGAAGTCCATTAATTGGCATGAATGTCAGTGGCGAATTGTCACTGGTTGGGAAGTAGGTGGATGGGTGTGTTGCATTTTGTGCCAGTGGCTGTGCAACAGGAAAGATAATTGTTGACTTTCTAATGAGCGTCACTTTCCCCAGAGGTATGGGCTGAGAAGTTCACCTTGGTAAGCGTAAGGAATTGGACTCTGCCCTGTTTTTGAAATAGGCCACACAATGTATGGTTGGAGAAAAGATACAGCCAACATTAGATAATAAAGTTACTTTCGGCTGAACGCCAGAGGACTGCTGAGCCACAGACAGTTTTCAAAGGCCTTGAGCTGTTCACTCTAGTGAGAGGTCTGAATATGAAGCTGAGGCAAAAGTGGCGCTAGAGCATCAATTGTGTTTTTGCTGGGATTCTACATTAAGGAAGGGTTCTGGATTTTACCACCTCTCAATGTTGAGACCTGTATATTGTGGAACAGTTTTCACAATAAATCCTATGAATTTTAGATACAAAATTTCAAACACCATCCTTTTTTTTTTTTAATTTGTGGAAGTTCGCAGCTCTCTCTTGAAGACGCCAGATTACCGCTCAACAAAGGCAACCGCTTTCATCAGTTTGCCAGTGTCTATCATGGTAGACACATACAGTAGCGAAGAGTGGCAAGAGAGGACCAGATACTTCTCCTGTCCCACACAATCAATTTGAATTTTAAATCTAACAGTATTACAGTACGCACAATTTGTCCAAATGGCTCCCAGGGCACTCACAACATTTACACAAATACATTAAGTACTATCTTCATGAAGTTACAGTGGAACAATATCTAGGTATGGAGAGTTCTGTTATAACACCATTGTTTTAATGGAACCATTTTGTTTTCTTTTTTCTCCCACCCTTGTACAAATTGCTGGTGCTAAAACAACAAGCTTGCTTTATAGGAAGAGAAGGGCTTAATTTAGTAATATGCTTTAACGGATTTTTGAAAGGCCCACTAAACTTAGGTTACAATAAGCTGAATGAACCACCCCAAATTTGGCACTGCTTCCTTGTGAGTCATCTTTGATGAACAAAAAACAAAAACAGGAACTAGCTTTTGACTTCCTAAATGAAACCCTCTACCTTACTTCTTACTTGGGGTTTACTCACAAGAGCAAAAGGGAGTCGTGATCCAATATAAAATCACAGCTTCATTATTGCAGTGCTAATTCAAGCAGAAGAGCCATCAGAACCAGGGTGTTGAAGTCAGGGGAAGAGGTATCATCAAAACTAGTCCCGTGGGTTCCCGATGGCAGAGGTGTTGGTAAGGTGCCATCTTGTGGTGTTATTTTAACTTATACATATATGTAGGTGGCCACCTTGGGACAAAATTCAACAATGCACAGAAGGGCAGAGATCCTTTTGTCTGACAGCAAATACTGGTCAATCGAACTAAATGTGAACAACATTGCTACAAAGCTTGGCTGCCAAGTTGGAAACCCTACTCACATTTTCCAAAGTAGTCATGTCAAAGAATGTTGGTGAAAATTAATGGTTTTGCTCTGTGTTTTGTCAAGTTTTAGGGAAAGAAGTTCTGAGAAGAAGGAACTAACTTAAGCCAAGCCAATTTTCTAATACTAAAGCAGAATGAGAAGGGATGGGTCTAACGCCATTCACTCCTTCGAAGAAGACCCCAGGCTCTGGCTGGCAGGACCATCACGGAACTGTAGTCAATTTAGACCTGTGCTGACTCACAAAACATTTTTCTTGGAAAATGGAAATGGTTGGCTGGTTTGGCTGAGATCACAATCCACAGGGGATACTGTTCTATACCTGATTTGCCTAAATGTGTGGCCTGAGAAATAGATTGGCACAAATAGGATATTATCTAAAGGAAACAAATGGGAGCATGATCCCACCTGCTCCAACCTGCTGGACCTCCCCTCACCCCTTATGCGTGCTTAGCCTAATGTCTACAACTGGCAAGCCAATGCATGCAAAAACTGTACATGTGGAGGCTCTACGTGAGCCACAGCCCAGACTGTTCTAGGGTTCTTGGCATGCACTCAGAGCAAACATGCATACAGGTTGTGTGCATAGGCTCTTCCAGATATGCCCACAACTGGGTACAGGGCCAGGAGAAATAATGCCAGCCCATCCTGTCCATGCATTAAAAAAAATAAAACATGTCATGAGCGCAGTGAGTGATGGTCACATTAGTAAACAAGACTGAGAGGGACTGGAAAGGGGAGATGGAAATACCACAAAACCAAGTCAACACAACAGACCTCTCCAGCCACCTTTTTTTTTTTGTCCCAGCAGAGCATATGCACTGGCATATACTGTAGTCTTCTGCAGGGATGGAATTCAGCTGCCAAAACCAAGGGCAGATGGAAAAGAAAGATAGATAGGGATTATGCTTTCTTCAAACTAAAGGCAAAAAGGCCATGTTCTCCACTGCCGAGGCATCTCCATTTTCAATCAGTGGCGCCCTCCCAATGGAGGAATTGATCGGTGATGGATTGTGACCTAACTCTACTGCAGAGTGAACCATACATTCCCGGGTTGTAATTTCATGGGATGTGTTATCCTCAAGGTCATCAGGCTCTTTCTTTCCTCTTTCTAGGCATTTTTCCATATTGTCTCTTCAAGGACAGTGGCAAGAAACACTCTTTCCTGTTTTGTCCATTACACCGTTGGATGGGTGACACCAGTTTGCTGTGAGCTTCCTTCTCAAGAGGTAGTAGTTCTCTTAGTCCTTCATTTGCTGTCCAATTAGAAAAGTGTTTCAGGCCAAGTTCATAACAGGTTAGCATTGTTTTACTTGTTCCAAATCTGGAAGCACTAAGAAAAGAAATGCCGGTGTATCACTTGTGACGATCAAATGTACATACATGCTCTCTCTCTCTCACCCACACACCCACACACACACACACACCCCACCCCACCCACACACCTTCATTCTCGCTCCCACCCACATATACACACACAGCGCAGTTCAGAAAGAGCAACACATTAAAAAAAGTTTCCTCTTCACACAGTTACTGTACATTGCTGTCCTTCTGGGCACTGGGGTTGGTGAGTCTTTAAGAAGTTTTTTCCTGCATTCAGTTAGATCCACTGAAGCTAAACCACCCTCAATAAGATATACAGATATATAGATATAGATATATATGTGGATAGCTATATGTTTAAAAAAAATAACAGCAGCAAGGTTCTCTGGAAATAGATTCTGTTTGATGTAGCTATTCTGTCTTTTCTGTTTTGCCCTCTTTCACAGCCGCCTCTGAAGCTTTCCGCAGGGGGCCCTTCTCTGAGTTGGTGTGTCCTTGGCCAGATTCTGCTGCTCCGCCATTCTTGTGTGTGGCGTGTTTTTCCAAGTAGTTCAGCATTTCACTGAGAACAGTTTGGAAAGTGCTGAGGGCAGCACAGATCGCTGGAGTTCCAAAGCCGTGAGTGATCAAACTGTAAAGCAGGGAGAAAGAGAGAGAGAAATATTGAAGAGTTTATGGTGCACAGATTTTCTCTCTTTTTTTGCTGAAATTGAAGACTTGCCCGCTAAAATATTTATTACTGCTGAGAAAGGAAGAGGGAGGGAATAGAGGCCAGACACAACTTCAAAGGTGTTTTTTTTCTGGTTGGAGGGTGAGATTAGAAACATCTGGAGACCAGGTCTTCACAGGGTGTAAATCAGTGTAAGTTCACTTGTCACAACAAGGATCACTGAGTGGCACTGGCACAGGGTGCTGCCACTGAGTTTCCCAATGGGATTGGCTACTGGGATGAAAAGAAATCATCAAGTAGATTTCTTTTATCCAAATCACAGCAGCTCTACACACAGCAGCTCCTGCTTCCCTGAGAGCCAAGCGAAAATTTGCAAACATATAGTAAGGGTGGCTGCCTAGGTGCCCTAAGCACATCCAATCTCGTCTGATTTCGGAAGCTAAGCAGGGTCGGCCCTGGCTAGTACTTGGATGGGAGACCACCGGGAAATACCAAGTGCTGCAGGCACCTGGAGTAGGAATTGGCAAACCACTCCAGTATTCCTGTCAAGAAAACGCCATGGACATGTTGTCACAAAGAGTTGGTCACGACTGTAATGACACAACACACACACATATTTGCCAATTTGCCAGGGAAAATTTCCACCAAGCAGTGTTGTGAGGGCGAGTGCCAGCAGCCAACCAGAACTTGAAGGGGCAGTAGGCATTCTAAATCTCTAGTAGTGTCTAGATCAGTTGGAATCCAATCAGAGTTTCACTGGATGCCTTCTTAGCCATCAGTCACTCTCTGCCCCTCAACGACTGGCTTGGGTGGGTCTCACTCTGCTACTTAGAGAGAGCCCAGCCTCCGGCATGCAACTAAAGCCATTGGTGGCCACATCATGGTCCCTGTTATTTTCCCTCCCTCTCCTGCCCCCCCTCCCATGTGCCTCTGTGCCTGCCTCCCTGCCATCACCTCAGGGCCAATGCAGCACAGAGAGGTGAGGTGAGGCAAAGAGGTTGCTTGTCAGTGGGAGCAGAGCTACCACAAACAGGATGACAAACAAACAAGCACAGCATGGCTTTGGGATGCCATGCCCTGAAAAGACAGCCCCCCCCCCACA
The DNA here is from genome assembly GCA_023846285.1 of Phrynocephalus versicolor. Taxonomy (NCBI): domain Eukaryota; kingdom Metazoa; phylum Chordata; class Lepidosauria; order Squamata; family Agamidae; genus Phrynocephalus; species Phrynocephalus versicolor. The sequence continues at coordinate 25,458,463 of JAHTLZ010003542.1, forward strand.
TACCCACACTTAACCCAGCTCTTGTCCACTGTCATCATGTAAAAGACCTTCCTCTTCAGGCAAGCCTCTAAGCAGTAAGTTGTCTTGGGAAGGCTGGTTTTTTAGCTTACAGTAGGACCCCGGTATCTGCTGGGGATTGGTTCCAGGCCTTCCCGTGGATAATGAAAACCGTGGATAAGAGAGAACGCCTGCCCACCCACCCCCAAACTGCTGTTTCCTGACAGTAGCTTGCTTTATTACTGCTGTTTTGACACAGTAGCTTGCTTTATGGCTGCTGTTTGTGACAGTAGCTTGCTTTACAGATGCTATTTGTGACAATAGCTTGCTTTACAGCTGCTCTTTGTGACAACAGCTTGCTTTACAGCTTGCTTTGTGGCTGCTGAATTATCTAATTTTTTTTCCTCTGCCAATTGTGAATAACTGAATCAGTGGATATGGGGTTCCTACTGTATAGGTTTTTAAATGTTTTTGAATTGTTTTGATACTTAAAGGGATGCTTCATTTAAAAACAAAACAACATTGCAATATGTATTTAATGTTTTTAATTTAGTGTTAATTTAATGTTTTATTTATTGTTATTTGTTGTGAGCCACCTTGGGTCCCCCATAAAATATAATAAATAATAAATAAAGGCTGAGTTGAACCTGCAGGAAGAAGAGGTACCTTGCTGGTGGGGTGGCAGTAGCAGTGGCCATGTGGTGACAGCCAGGGACTTTCCTGCTCCTGTTGAGCAGATATGGCATGCCCGGGTTATATCCGAGAACCCTCGCAGGCTTGGGGGTGGGGGTGGGGAGGGACAGGGATTAGAAATTCCAATGTGGTCTGGCACAGAAAAAAACAGATTATTATTTTTGTGGACTCCCTCTTCCCTTGCATACATTGGGTTTCACTTCCATCTGCTTTTGAGGCTGCAGATAATTTTTTGTACATGGTCTTTAATGAGGCAACCCCTTTCATTGTTTATTTAGCAAAAATGATTGATGTGAAGAAGATAGGAAAACAAAAAGGTGCAATCTCAAAGATCTAATAACAAAAGCAAAATGAATGTTTTTGTCATGCACATCCCTAGGAGCAGCAAAAGCTAAGGAGACAACTTTAGCTTTCTAAATGTCACAAGTCTCTACAATATCTTGCAATATATAGAAGTTCTCCTTTTTCTTAAAGCAAGAGGAATGCACAGTTGGGGATGCAGGCTTGAAGGAGTTCTTATGACAAGGAGTTACAGTACTTAGTAGACAGACTGGGTGGGCAGCTGCATGGGGGCACCATGCACAACTATTCCGAAAGAAGCTGCTGGTGGCGGCAGCCCTGCAATCTTCTCTGCTTTGCTAGCTCTACTTTGCAGATGGAATTTTAGAATGGCCGTGGCAGTCTCCTGAGTGCCAAGGACAAGTCCTTCAGCTCAACAGCAATTGGAACCAAGAGAATGCTGATAAGGAGGTGAATGTGAGGAAGGCGACATTTACAGAACCTAGTGAAGCAGGTCTGAGATATGTAAGACTGGTGGAGGGCAGGGCTGGTGGTTTGAAAAGAGCTTTTCTGTCATTATGTTTCCCTGGTAGATGTAATCATGCCTAGAAACTCTATGGAAGGGAAGCTGCAGGTGGGGTTGTGGTGCCCCCTTTTCTAAATTATGTCTCCCCCCCCCCATAGATGACGACAGCCAAACAGACTCCAGCACTTGGAGTCCCCATTGGCAGCCACCACCAAGGTCTCTCACACCCCCACACCACCCCTCCACCCTCAGGCTGACACACAGCTCGGTCTTATGGTGAAGGAAATGTCGCCATTCTCTGTGGGAAGAGGGTAGAGAAAGGAGGAGGAGGAGGAGGAGGTGCCATCTGTCTCTCTCCAGTTTTCAACCATGGCCAAATTCATATCCTTCCAGTGGCAGAAGTTGCCATCAAATATTTACAACCTGCTGTGCCTGACTGGTGAGACTCCAAGACAGTGAAGTTCTTCTGCTGTGCCCTGCTTATTATGAAAAGCATCTCTCTCTCTCTCTCTCTAACACACACACACACACACACACACACACACACACACACACACACACACAGAGAGAGAGAGAGAGAGAGAGAGAGAGAGAGAGAGAGAGAGAGAGAGAGAGAGAGAGAGAGAGAAGTAATCCCTCTGACCTCAAAAGTTTCTACCGACATCCACCATATATGATCTGAAACTAAAACTATGGTGCTCTTTGCATTCAACAACTTGTTCGGTGCTAACGAAAGAGGGGCATCATGAACCCTTGGTCCAGCCATTGGTGCTGGCTTATTTCTCAGTTGAATGGCTGTTTGGGTTGGCCTCCTCTGAAGGGCACCCACTCAGAGGCAGCGCCAGGAGGAGGTGGGTCAGGGCAGGCAGAACGTTGCTTCCGAGTAGGTGTCGTCTGGAGGAGACAGGGCTCGGAAGTGCCGAACATCTGTTCAGCCAAGCAACAAACTTGACACGAACTTCTGAACCAGTAGTTTAGTGCCCACCTCCATTGCTCATTAGAGAAAAAAGTGTCTAAAAGGACAGAGGTGGACTACTGAGCTCTCACAGAAAGAGACCCAGGATGTTTCTTTCTTTCTTTCTTTCTTTCTTTCTTTCTTTCTTTCTTTCTTTCTTTCTTTCTTTCTTTCTAATAATCTAAGGTGTGAGGTACTGCTAATCCAACACAGCTTCCTGATTCATGGTGAACAGTGGAGAGACCTTTATTCTTGTCAGTTTCCACAAACTTCTGCTAATACAGAGTTTCATTTTCAGTGGAAACCTGTGTAAGTAAGAAGGTATTCTCTGTACAGAGAATGAATTAATTCATCCCAAAGGAAATTCTGTTAAGCGAATTTTCCTTTATACAATTTCCCATAAGAATGCATTGAAAACAGATTAATCCTTCATAGCAACCGTTTTTCTGTTGTACTGATTTGCCCCATAAGGGATTCTGTTAAGCGATTTCCCCCATCTCTGGAAATTTTTTCCTTTAAGTGGATTTTCTGTTAAACCACTTGTTACATGAGGGTCCACTGCACTTAGTTATTTTCATTTTAGGTACCTCAGACCTGGGCAATAGAACTGGGTGACTTCCCTTCACACAAACAATGCATAAAAGGGTTTACTTTATTTCAAATGCCAACTTGTGGGTTACATGGGCATCCACACAACCCATATATAAAGGTAAAGATTCCCTCCTGCACATGCATGCTAGTCATGTCTGACTCTAGGAGCAGTGCTCATCTCCGTATTCAAGCCAAAGAGCCAGTGTTGTGCGAGTCCATGGCCATGTGGCCGGCATGGCTGCAAGGAAACACTGTTTTTACCTTCCTGCTTTTTACAGCGGTACCTATTTATCTATTTGCATTTACATACTTTCGAACTGCTAGGTTGGCAGGAGCTGGGGACATCAGCGGGTTTTAAAAATATACTGTATATGTTTTTAAAAAGAGGATGTTTTTCTAGAAAACTGATGCTGGCAATGAACAGGTTGTTGAGAGAATATATGGCCTGTAGCTCTACCCATAGTGCTTTTGGTTTCTCCTGTGTTATTCCTCATCACGCCTACCATTACTAAGGGTAAAATGTAAAAGCTCTTTAATAGTTCTACTAATGATTGTTATGCTTGTGTTGGCTTCGTTCCAGTCTTCATTTCATTTTTTTTCCATTAATAATGGATTTTTAAAAAGAATTTTCATCAGGAAATAAGCTCAACGGCTGATCAGCAGGTTGATCAACCACCACAGTCCTACTTAATCATGAAACGAACAACCAGTTTAAACTTTAAATCAGCTTGCAGATACAGGGACAGCCATCTCAGGGAAGGAAGGGGAGAACTTAGCACCTGCTAGCTGCAGGCAGGCAGATCAAGATAGGAGATAAGTAACAGCAGAGGCGTGGAGGGGGGAAGGAATCATAGAATCATAGAATCATAGGGTTGGAAGAGACCTCAAGGGTCATTTAGTCCAACCCCCTGCCATGCAGGAACACCATCACAATATTTCCAACAGATGGCCATCCAGCCTCTTCTTAAAAACCTCCAAAGAAGGAGACTCAACCACCCTCCGCGGCAGCATATTCCACTGTCGAACAGCTCTAACTGTCATGAAGTTCTTCCTAATGTTCAAATGGAATCTCTTTTCCTTTAGTTTGAAACCATTGCCCCGAGTCCTAGTCTCTGAAGCCATGGAAAACAAACCTGTTCCCTCTTCAATATGACATCCTTTCAAATGTTTAAACATAGCTATCCTATCCCCTCTCAGTCTTCTTTTTGAAAGGCTAAACATTGCCAGTTCCCTAAGCCATTCCTCATAAGACATTTCCTCCAGACCCTCAACCATCCTGGTCACCCTCCTTTGCACCCACTCAAGGTTGTCAACATCCTTTTTAAATTGAAGCGCACAGAACTGGACACAGTACTCCAGGCGGGGTATGACCAGAGCAGGATAGAGTGGCACTATCACTTCCCTTGATCTAGACACTATGGTTCTGTTGATGCAACCAAGAATTGCATTGGCTTTCCTGGCCGCTGCATCACACTGCTGACTCATGTTCAATTTGTCGTCCACCAAGACTCCCAAATCCCTTTCACAGGTACTATTCTCCAGCCACGTGTCCCCCATCTTGTATCTGTGCAATTCATTCTTTTTACCTAGATGCACCACCCTACATTTCCCTCTGTTGAAACCCATTCAGTTAGCTTTGGCCCAGCACTCTAATCTGTCAAGGACTTTTTGGATTTTCATCCTATCCTCTAGGGAATTAGCAACCCCTCCCAATTTGGTATCATCTGCAAATTTAATTAGCATACTCTTTATTCCTTCCTCGAAGTCATTAATTAACAAATCAATCTGATCAAAAATAAACCTCCTGTTCTCAAGACGGCTGGATCAGGAGGCTTCTCACCACTAGGACGAATCACTTCATTTCTGAAACAAAAAATGGTGTTTCGTTTCATTTCTTGATGACATGCTGTTTGTTGTTTCATTTTGTAACATTTCATAAGCTTATGAAACTATGAAACGTGTCTTTTTTGTAAGGTGCCCATCCCTAGCACAGACTTCTTTGTTCAACTTGGCAGCAGAGAACAGTAGAAGAAAAACCTCAGCTTCTCTCTAGAACCACCAGAGGGCACTTCACAGTTTATGGACCATTGCAGAGCATTGTGGCATTGACAACCTGATTGCGGGAGGGGGGGGGCTCAGAGCAGGCCTCTCTGCTGTATCTTGACCTTTGCCTTCCTGCAATTAGTTTTCATGTCTTCAGGTTTCATATTAAAATTTGATTTTGTCACATTTGACCGGAGAATTATTGCATCAAGAGTGCCAGTGCACCATGTTATTTAATTAATGGTTTAGACTAGAGATGGGCACGAAACAAAAAAAATTGGTGTTTTGGTTTTTCATTTGTCATTGAGAGGTCTGTTTTGGTTCGTTTCCGTTTGTCGTGAATTTTTGGAAAAATTTCGTTACTGTTTTTCATTTTTTCGTTTGTCGTTTCTACCCACTTTTTGCGCGATTTTTAAAGCATTTCCGTGCGCAGGCATCCCCCAATGCCCCAGACCAGAGGGAAAACACTAAAAAAATGGATGCTGGCAGAGATCCATTTTAAAGGGAAAAGAAAAATACATCGCGATGGGAGAAGACAAAAACAAACGTTTTAAGGACCCCAACCCCCTGGTAGGTATTATCAGACAATATAAATAATTATCGCTGCATTTTTACGGATGTCCAGGGCATTTTTTAACATTTAAAACAGCTCATTTCATTGTGCGTCGCCATTAACGGAAACGAAACGTAACGACCACAATTTTCACAGTTCTGTTCGTTTCGTTGCATTTTCATCACAATTTTCATTTTTCGTTTCGTTGCGTAACAGAAACGACGAACGGTAACGGTAACGAAAAAATGTTCGTTCCGTGCCCTTCTCTAGTTTAGACAACTGCTTATTAACTTCAAACAGGTACAGTATATCTATCCAAACTACTAGCTAGAAGAGCTTGAGGCACCTCACAGCAATAAGTTTAAAGAAATACTGTATAGCAGGCATGTCCAAAGTCCAGCCTGGGGCCCAAATGTGGCCCGTTTGCAAATTTCAAGTGGCCCACAGTCTCTTCTCAGCCTATCATGCATTCCTGCTGGCCATCCCCTCCCCATGTGAGCTGGAGAGGTCACCTCTCTGGCCCTCCATGACTGATGTGGCAGGGTTGCCGCTGGGAAGCTGTCCCTGCCTCAGGAACCTCTCGCCCTACAAGGAAAAGATGGCAGTGCCGCAGTACCTGTCAGTCCCCTCAACCCCACCCTCTGAAGACTGCCAGGAAGTGGTGCGCTCTCCCTCAGAGGCGGGAGGGCGGGCAGGCGGCAGAGGGCCTGGGCTGGGGCTCTGCCCCCTTTGGCTGCTTGATGCTCACTCGCTGGCAGGATCTCCCCTCCTTGAAGGCCACTGGCTGGTGAAGTTGGAGGCAGCGGTGGCGGCTCTGGCAGAAGGGGTACAGACAAAGAGGAATGCATGCCAGCCAGGCAGGTTAAAATGGGGGCTTCCATCACTCTGCAATGCTGACACTGTGAGGGCCCCCTATGGCCTGGTTGCAGAACAATGTAAGACAAGAAGGCTCCACCTTTTGTCTGCCTTACCTGTTTGCGCATCCTCCTCATCATCATCATCTGGGCTTGGTATAAAAAGCAATAAAAGGGGGAGCAAAAATAACTCCCCACCTTGAGGACCAGCTTCTTTGATAACAAGAGTCAAAAAACAAAAGAATTGGGAAACAGAGCTCTCACGGAGCAGCAGGGAGGGAGGGAGGTTGTGGCAGGAAGCCAGCAGTCCCAACCCATGTCAGGCTGAATGGTGGCCCACACCACCCACCCACCCCCACATTTTTACCTCACCAAATCTGGCCCTCCTTGCAAAAAGTTTGGACACCCCTGCTGTATAGCAAACCAAAATGATCAAAGTGGCAGGAAAAAAATTCAAAGCAGAGAGTGAAATAATGGCATCTACCAGCAATTTTGGACACTAGAAGAGCAAACAGATTAGCAGCTCTGGGAACGAATTGGTCAAGGAGCACAAAAGTCCTTTACAATCCTAAAGGCCAAGATGGAGAAGATAAATGGACATTTCCCACTATGATTGTTGTAAACCGCCCGGAGTTCCGCTATGGAAGATGGACAATAAATAAATAAATAAATAAATAAATAAATAAATAAATAAATAAATAAATAAATAATATTCCAGAATCTGAAGGTAGATTTTTTAAAAAGAGGTGTGTGTGTGTGTGTGTGTGTGTGTGTGTGTGTGTGTCTGGAACGGGCATTACGAGGCTTGGCTCTGCAGGCCTCAGACATACATTCTTGCACTTCTTCATTGTTTCAGAAAGGTATGCGTTCCCCGGGAAATCCCTCAAAGGTCAGACAGTTTTTCAGTCTTGGGAGCCAATGATTTTTTTGGAGAGACTGCAGTGGTCTACAAGGAATATGCCTGGCTCTGCAGCCTAAATGCTCTGAACATCCTCACTCGATGCTCTTTATGCCCATTCTCCACCCCGCACAGCACAGAGGACTGATCAACACCTCAAGCGGTAGCTTTCACCGTTCCCGATCCTAATGCTGAGCATCCTAACATAAGCAGCTCTTCTCTCTTCTTTTTGCTAAGGAAGCCTGCAGGCACTGAAAGTGTTCACAAACTTTCTCAACATTTCAAGCAACTTTAATAGAGGAGCTCCACGGATGAGCTTCACGGGCCATACCTGAAATGTGTTAAATGTCTCTGGATGTCAAGGTCTAATATTGGAGTAGGTCTTGAGGATCCAAGGGGTGATCTGTCTTGGCTTAGCAGGTCCTGGAATTCTTTACATATTTGCCTAAAATCAGAACAGAGACCCAACGATCAATTACACAAAATCTATTAAGAAAATAATCTTCCCCATCATACCACATATTATTATAATTGTTCACCTCTAACAGTATTTTTTTAAAAAAATTCTGTCTGAAGATGCAGCGGTGGAAGAAACAGAAGTGTACTGCTGATAACTAGTAACTGGGAAAAGAACATTTAAATGCCCCAAGTGTTCATTCTGGAATTTGAAAAGTTACTTTTAAAAGTAATTGGTTATATTGCATAGCTCAGTGGTTTCGATTTCTGGCTGTGGAGCCAGAGGTTGGGAGTTCAGTTCCCCACAGGGGCTGGGCTTGATAATCCACGGTGCTCCTTCCAGCGCTGCAATTGTAAGATTATCCTAAGATTGCAGTTGTGAGTTTTTTGGCCTGTTTGGCTGTGTTCTGGAAATTTTTCTTCCTGGCGTTTTGCCAGATTCTGTGGCTGGCATCTTCAGAGGGCAAGGAGTTCAGGGAACTAGGGGTTCTCTCTGTGCTCTGGGGTATCGAACACAGAGCACAGAGCACAAAGAGAACTAATTCCCCGAGCTCCTTGCCCTCGGAAGATGCTAGCCACTGAGTCTGGTGATACATCAGGAAGAAAAATTTCTAGAACACAGCCAAACAGCCTGAAAAACTCACAACAGCTGTCAGATCCCAGGTGTGAAAGCCTTCGAGAACATATTATAAGATTGTTTATATATCCAAAGCCCTGACCATTATTGTAACAAATTTATACTAAACTGTAATTAAAATAAAATTATATCACAAAAGTGATGAGGCTATCTGTTATTTTAAAAAGTTACTAATTACACCTGACTTGCTCTTTTAATGAATTACTTCCAAGCAGTTAAAACATGGACTCAGCTTTTCCGTGGAGCCCAGATAAGTTTCAGACATGCCCTTCCGGCTCAGTTATTTAACTGGAAGGTTACTGGAAAGTGGTGGACTTTCCTGGCTGGAGGCTATAGATGGAGTTCATACAGCAATCAGTGAGGGATACTTAAGTCTGCAGATATCTGTGTTGGCAGGGAGGTGGACTAGATGATCTTTGAGTCCCTTCATGCACTACAGCTCTGCAGTTCTATCATTCAAGGTCATTTACGTTTGGTGAGAGGCAGGGAAAGGCAAGAGCAAGAAAAGAGCTGAAAAACAGATGGCACAAGTCCTGTTCCTTTGCTTTCCATAATACACATGAGAGAGCGAGACCATAAAATACGAAAGGCACACTAAGCATTTTGCTCTTTTCTCGCCGTCAAGTCAACCTGTGTGCAAATGTTTGAATGGCACCTTGATGAATATCAGATGATCCGAGACAGACCTCCAATTTACTGTTCATATTGATAGTTCCACCACATTCCTTAATGCATGCACCCCGAGAGAAACACGTTATGGTGCACTCATAATCACAAACATTTCCACTCTTAATCCAGTGGTAACAAGCAAGCCCAAGCTGTATATAGAGAATGTTTTTAAGATGATTAAGTTCTTTGTATGTACTCCATTCTGCCCCTACCTTTTTTTGCTTATTTGCTCTTTCTCCCTCTTGCTTGCTCACTCTTTCCGTTTGTGTTGACTTGCTGTGACCTTTCTCAGGGTTTTCTAGATAGGAAGCACCTCGAAGTGTTTTACCCTTCCCTTTTTCTCTAGCATGCTTAAGGCCACACAGGCTGGCTCTCATCCAGAGAGGCACAACATGGAATCCGACTCCAGACCCTTGGTTCTGCAGTCAGGTACACCAGCGCCCTCAGCTTTGAAGACAGAGGCCTGGATACACACACGCAAGGACACTCAGCTAGATGTTGCTGTTTTTTGCCCTCCCCCCCACACACACATGTACTTTTTAATAGAAATGTGGGTCATTTCATTGCCCAGAATCATATTTCCTTATGCAGCTCTATAAGGGGAACTGGGCAGGTAATGGGGATTGCTTCCCTGGCTGTCCATTATGCACTGGATCTCCCTACAATTGTCCAGACTATTGTGGGACCGCCCATGTCACCAGGGGTGTGATCAGAAGCCCAGGAAACTACTTGAAGGATTGCTTCTTGTGCACACAATGTTTCTTCAGCTAGATTTTGGCCAGTGTGCTGATATGTTTGTGTTCAGAAAGTGATTGATTGTGTGTGTTGTTATCAAGTACGACGTTCTGGGTAGCTCAGCTAGCAGACCCTACAGAAATCCAGGCCCTAGAACACCTTCTCAGAATATGTTCTCCATTCCAGTGCATCTCAGGATTTCAAACATGGCTTTCAAAAGCTTAAACATTCCACATGTGCCTTCTTTAGTTCATTCTCAGCACAGTGAACTTACTAGCCGGGCACTTCAAAACTAAACATACACAGTTTCATTAGTACAGTACAACTACAGGGAGTTGACTTCTGAGGAAGAACACTTGCTTTCTCATGAAAAACAATGTTTTCCTAAATGACCATTTCACAACATATATACCAATTGTCTGAAAAGCACAGGTTTACCACCATTGATTTACCATGTTCATGGATTGATTTTTAGCACTCATGACAAATGCCTTCAGAGAGAAAGAGCCACATTTCAGGTATGAACTCCACCCTTTTAAAAATCAAAATTTAAAGGTATTGTGTTTATGTTCCTTGTGTAGATTTCCTACAATGCACAACAAAAACACAGTGAAGAATCCCAATATGGCATGAAAGATGGGTATCCTAGGGTCACCGTAAGTCAAGTGTTCACAGTTTAGATATGTGACAAATTTCTTGCATGAAAAACCCCTTTGTTTTTGAAAGCGCTGTGTAGCGTTCAGCATGGCCAAAGCTTCCTTCCCACACTATCTCCATCCCAGCCATGAAGATGGTTATCAATGATCATGGAATCACAGGATCGTAGAATAGTGATGTTGCAAGGGGCCTACAAGGCCAACGCCCAACCCCCTGCTCAAGACAGGGATACAAATCAAAAGATGTCTGCCAGGTGGTTGTCCAGATTTCTCTTGAATTAATGTTAAATGTTATGACTATGATTATAGATGAAGGGGATCCAGGCAGAGCCCTTTTTTTGCTCCTTAGCACCTTTTGCTCTCTTATTGCCCCTGCATGCCTGGTAGGGGTATATAGTGTATTAGAACAGAACCCCTTTTCAAAATAGGTGGGCCAGAAACTGCTTTAAAATGAAAACAGGGAATGTTCTTTATTATTGTTCCAGTCTTTACTGCATCAGAGCTTAGCTGTGAAGAGTGTAATGAGTAAGCCAAAAGTAATTTCTTTTTAAATCTGGTTCTTGTGTAAACCTCCATCAGTCTTGTCAGGAAGAGGTCTCTTTGAAATGTGCCATTGTGCATGCAGATGCATGGATTTGAGAGGTCTGCCTTTGTATTGGGTAAATGTTTTAAGATTGTATTTGATCTTTAGAATTCAACCAACATAATTATTTTTATTGTTCCTTTGGAGTTGCAAAAGCCTCTCTGCCTCTAGTGTATTTGAGCATTTCAGAACTTCTGGTGGTAATGGTTGTGTGTGGCCTAATAAAAGTGAAGACTCATTGCCTTCCATTTTAAGACAGGTATGATTATTATTGTTGTTGTTATTTTGGGGGCCACTGCCTCCTGATATTGCCACAGGGGACTCTTTGAAGATGGGAAACACGTCAAGTAGGAATGAGGTTCCCTTTTCAAGGAAACAGAAAGCCTGGCATTTTCACTGGAGCCTTTGATACTGTATGCATGATTTGTGGCCACCTGAATCTTGCTACTCAGTTTCATGTCCTGGCTGGCTGCTGAGAATGTCAAAGAGGTGTCAGAGAGGAACTCAAAAACCCATCTACTGTAACTCAAAAAGCTCACTCTCTGCATTTAATTGTGAATTAAAATTTGGTGAGGGGTACAATGCAGAGAGATTGGCTGCTTTTTAATAAATGGAGTCAGGGTAGAACTTGAACAACAAGTAGGTAAAAATAACTAGCTACTCATAATAGACCTTTTACCCCAATAATGAAGGTATAAATTGTATTAGGGTGGTAACTCAATGAGAAGTAACTTCACTACTTTTTGTGGCATCCCTATAGCATTTTAAACTGTTTTTATAGCTACAAAGGTTTGGTGTAGTGGACAAAGTACAAGCCATGTTTCAATTGCTGGCTGGTGCTGCTACCTTCGCCACTGTCGTGGGTGTTGAGACAGAGATAAGGTGAATGGGGCAAGTATTTTTTTTTTGTGCTAACAGAGACATTGTAACTGTAAAAACTGAAACAGACCATTTAGTTACTTCTGAGAAGCAGAACAGAGGGAAAGCCAGCTGTTCTTTTCAGAAACTCAAGTATAATGGCTGTTAACTACATTTTGTGGATTAGGACTCTGGAGACCAGGTTTCAAATCCCTGCTCAGCCATGGAAACTGACTGGATGAGTAGAACTGGTAAACTCTTTTTTTAATCCCACTTACTTTATTAGGGTCATTGTAAGTGGGCTCCAGCTTCATGGCACATAATTAATTAATTTCTTTTTGGGAGACATATAACTGCAATTATTTTTAAAAGAAATTTCCCAAACTCTTGACTGGAGTTCTTAGCTAAAACTGGCTGAAATCCTTTTGCTTGGTGTAGGAGGCCACACCTGGAGTAGGACCACTGAATTAATGGCACTTACAAAGGATTCACCAAATCCCGACTGATTCACTGGGATTTCTCTAGTGCAGGCATGCCCAAACTCTGGCCCTCCTGATGTTTTGGACCACAGCTCCCAGAATTCCAAGCCTGCATTTCCAATAGCAAAGGACTGTGGAAGTTGTGGTCCAAAACATCTGGAGGGCCGAAGTTTGGACATGCCTGCTCTAGTGGCAACACAGCTACACTAAGCTACAGGATTTCAGCCAATGATTCGCCATGGCTCCCATTCACAAGGAGTTTCCTGGTGGGAGGGGGGGAAGCAGGGACACAACTCTACTGAGTTCTCGCCTCATGAACTTTCTGAAAATGTGAAGGAACACCTGAGCTGGACCTGATTAAAGATGAGTCTTTTTGTGTACTAGCTAGACTCTTGGCCTGCCTGGATAAGTCCATGTTGCCATGGCAATGAAAAGCACTGTCTTTACCTCAGGCAGCAGATGTTGGGTATATATATATATATGTTTTGACTATAGAAGGTCATGGCGTTTTAACTCCTAGAGACTGAAAGAGATCTTCTGGATTCTTTAAAAATTCACATTTATTTATTTATTTATTTATTTATTTAGCTTTTTCATTAATTGATCACAATTAAATACACACAGGGAGAGAGGGGGGAGGGATGGAGAGAGGGGGAAGGGTTGGAGGGAGTGGGTGGGGGAGAGAGTTCCTAAAAATCTGTTTTTTTCAAAACGTGTTGACTTTTGTGAAATTCATCAAAATGATACGAAGGGATATTTCTACTCATTTTTCCAAATGTGTTTTGAAACTCTAAACACTAGTAGCTTCGGCACCCTTAAAGAGAATTCTGTGAAGGACTAACCCTTTGCCCATAGAACATGTTTTCTTCCTGAGGCAGAGGGCTTTTAAAATTTTAATTTATTTTTAAAAAATCCAATTGCACAATGTTTGCGTACTGACGTGAAATAGCTACTTTCCGCTCTGTACTGGGGCGTGCCACAGTACGTGATGGCATGAAGCTGATCGACTCTGATTGTGGCCAGCAGAGGGCAACGGAGACACAACAGAAAACAACCCTGACTTTCTTTCCAGGTTGTCATCCATCAGAAGGTTGCACATGGACTTTTTCGTCATAGGAAGACTTGTGATCTTTGCCCAGTCTGAGCCCTCTTTTTCTTATAAATAGTGCCCATCATGAGCATTGTACCAATGGAGACCGAATGGAGAGGGGGGGGAGGAAAGGTTGTGAGACAGCCATTCCTCTTCCATGAAAAGAAAACTCTTCCCTTGCAAAGGAAAATAAGGTGAAAATACCATTGGGAAGATCATCTCTTGTGTGCTTTTTGCATCTCCAGTATTACACCACTCATGGTTGTGAGCCAGGGATTCATTTTATTTTCATTTCTTTCTTTTTTCTGCCACCATATTATTAGAACTCATTGACACAACTCACCCAGACAATTGTTCATAAATCTCAAAAGAGTTCAGCATGGCTGAGGCAGAGTTTGTTTAGGAGTGAAATCTCCAGGGGCTCAGAGAGCAAACAGATTATTCTCCGTGCTCCTTACATGAACAAATTGTGTTGTGCATCGATATCATTTTCAACATCAAGGAACTTTTGTCTTGGAGCCCAAGCATTAGGCTAATCCCATGTCAGTTTCCAAATCAAATCCCAGCAATTTAAGTTAGTGTAAATGGTGTGTGTGTGTTACTTTCTTACTTACTTTGTGGCTAGGATCATCTTTTTCCTTGCTGTCTGTTCTTTCTGTTCCATGTGCTGTCTTGCAGGATGTTCCCCGACTGCCTTGGCTGGGAATTCGGTTTCACAGGTGTAGCCAAAATCCCTTGCCAAATGTAAAGCTTCTCCTGTGAAGAGATAGCAACAATAGTACCAAGGCAACCAATTGTGTGTTTTCCTAGAAGGCCAGAGGAAGCAGCACTTAGGTATATGCTTTTTCTGAAAACCACCTTTTCCTCTCTTTTCTGTTCAAAACCTTCCTATTGCAACACCTGGCTTCCTATTCCCACTCCAACATGAACTCATCAGTCCATTTCTCTAGGGCAAAATGTTGAGGTTGTCCTACTCTGGGCACATAATGAGAAAGCAAAATTTTCTGGGAAAAATGCTCTGAAACTATGAAGTTGGTAGGAAAAGAGGAAGACCAAATATGAGATGAACTGACTCCCTAAAGGAAACCACAAGCTTGAGTTTACAAGAGCTGAGCAAAACAGTTGAGGACAAGACATTTTGGTCATCCCGCATTCATAGGGTCACCATGAGTCAGAAACAACTTGACAGCACATAATAATAACAATGTATAAAGCATATGACAGTTTATGCATTTTAATCATGTTTCTCCCTACAAATCATGAGCAATATGGCTAAAATAATAATATAAATACAATTAGAAACATTGTTGAATGAACAACAATCAATATGAAACACACCCACTAGAATTCTATTGAAGTTTGCATAAGGAGCCACAGCTAATTGTGGCTAAAAGTGCAAGATTACATTTCAGTGGTGCAGTTCGGACCATGACCAGGCATGCAAGGGAGATACAACTTGGCACCTTATAAGTTAGCTGCAACTGGCCGTGACAAGTTATTGAAACACTGATAGAATTCTGGCCACCCAATAAAAGTACATTTTTTAAGAGAGAGAGAAAGTGTTTTGCATTCTTCCTCTTAGACCAGTTTAGCCACATGGTTGCTTGTGAGGATAAAATGTAGTAAGTGTGCAATCATTTATGCTAGAACAGTACAATAAATGTACAATAAGTACCAATTTGTTAACAAACGCATGGTGCTATGCTCTCCCCATGTCACAATTAAGATTTCCTTTTCTGAAGTTATTTGTTATCATAATAGTGTAGCTTTCCAGAGGCATTGGAGGGATGGGAAGCTTCATCAGAGAACACCATGGTTGGTTTCCTTTCTCATTTCTCAGCTGTAGCCCTATAAGTGGTGGGCTATTCTCAGACTCACTCCTAAAAGAAACCTTGCACATTTTTTTCTTAAAGGTACAAAGCCTCCTTACACCGCAAAGCATTAATTTTTATTTTGGGATCTCTTTTTCAGTAAGTTTCAGCCCAGTTGCACTGTTCCTTGTGGTTTCTGCTCACTGGACATCAACAACAACCACACCACCATAGCTCCCTGGGTTTTAAAAACAATGTTTTAAGAAATCCTACAAAATGCATCTAATCATAGAATAAGACCATGGCAGGATGCACAAAAGTGTGTACATCAGAAAGGAACAATGGCAGTGCCATCTCCAGGCTTCTAAACAACAATCCTTTGCTGGCTGTCTTTAAACTCCAAATAACTCATGTGTATGTACAGCTACCATTTCCCCTGGTGTCTGATTACGCAAGTGTTTTGTGTTGGTTTCAAGTGATTTTCTTTTTCTCTGCCTATTTTCTTCTCACTCCTTATTGATTGTGGGGTTTTTCACTATTTAATTAAACAGCAGAGGTTGTCTTAAATGAGGAGTCCAGGGAAGAGCTAATACTGTGAGGAAAATGATCTTCTGAAAAGCAGTGCAAATCCATTGGAAGCTCCTTCCCATTTCCAGCACATGGAAAATCCATGGAAAGCTTTTCTGAGGGAATGGCCTTTTGCCCGCCACAACCTAAGCATTGGTGTGTGCGGAGCAATGTCCAGCAAGCAGTGCCCATAGAGTTGCCACACTGGTTGATTTGGCTTTATTAAATATCCTATTCCAAACATCTATTTACTCTCCATAGTGCAGTAAGTGATTAGTAGGCTTAGCGTAAGCCCTTATTCCTGCAACATTGGCAGCTGATGGATAAGTTTCCCTTCTGCATTGTGTAGTATACAAAGTGTTGGTCTCAGAATAACTGCAAACTACTTATTACTTTATTTGTCAATATTACCATGTTTGTCATTTGTAGCTTTTACTGCTAGAGATGGGCTGGAGGTGGGGGGGGCAGAGTCTGAGGGATTTTCCTGGGAAAACAGGAGAGCTTGTTTTGTTTTCCATTTTCTTCTTTGGCAGTATAGTATTTTAAATGAAGAAAAAATAATCAGTAATAATACTAACTGTACAATGTTCAGAGGGAAGAAAGCTGCCAATCACTTTACCAGCCTGCCACAGCACAAACAGCAATGGCCTGAGGCCCAAGTGACATTTTAAGAAACATTTGTGAATGCCTTTTCAAAGGGAACATTCCAAAGTCAGATTATGCCATCATGTCTTCGCCAAGGCAGGGTCAGATGTATTAAGAGAGAACCAAGTGATCTCAGCATGAGGCCCTGCCATTTTGCTGGAGACTTCTTATCCCGACTCAAGAACAGCACAGGTTAAACAACAAGATAACATCTCTCATGCCTGCCAACCTAAGGCAAGGAGAGGACTGTGGTCGGGTTGGAAAAGTGGGACCCCCTCTAGGATGTCTGCAGGTCCACATTTCAGCTGGAAGGAGAAATATGGCCCCACTCCCTACATTAACATGAACTCAATGAAAGCACAAGTTCTGTAACGCCCATTCAGAAAATATTTACAAACTGAAAGTCTTATATTCCTATACAAATTGACTCAGCGAAAAAAAGGTATATTGGTGTGTCCTCTCACCTTGCCCCCCCCCAAATCCTCATTTCCAAGCTGCTGTTTTGGGTTCATTTTAAAGGTAACAAACTTTGCCAAAGACTCCCCAAAGCCTGCATGTTACCTGGATTTCTTGTTCTACTATACATTCAATAACAAATACACTCCAAGGCTACTTTTCCTTTTGGATCAAAAGCTAGCACGCCCTTAGCTTTTCAGGATGAAAGGAGGCAGGTTCCTGCAGGCAGGTTGTCATAGCCTTTCCATCCAGTAACATGATGTGACATAGCAGTGCAGGTGAGTAGCACAGTCTAACATGGAAACTTTTCTAAAGTTGCAAATCATCATAATCTTAGAATCAAAGAGCTGGAAAGGATCATCATCAAGTCCAGACCTTGTCAGGGAGACGCAGAGGGGAACTGAACTCCCAACCTCTGGCTGTACAGCCATATGCTGAGAACCCGGAGCTATCCAGCAGTGCTATGTGAAATAAAAATCTACATCTGGCAGCTATGTGGGATGAGCTAGCCTCTTCATCATCATCATTCATCACCTACAAACAATGGCAAGTAAGCCCCCGTATCACTAGCGTTATTATGGGTCCTTAAGCACTAGGAGTGGATTATGGTACAAATCCTTGGGAAAGGATTCAGATGATTCTGTTTGTACAGAACAGCTCTTTTTATTGCTTGCTTGCTTGCCTGCTTGCTTTTGTTTGTTTTTCTCAGAGCCAAGTTAGGGCAGTACAACAATGAGAAATATTCTATCGTTCCAGAATATGAAGAATATTTTAACATCAACATTACAGAAAAACCCTCTAGCTAGTAGTTTCTGTTTGTTAGGTGGTAAGTTGACTCACACCTCAAAGAAGCCACCCCTCTTTTTCCCCGTATTCTGGCTGAGGTTTGCATTCCATTCATTCATTCAGCTCAGCACCCGACGGAGCTTCCACGGAATGGCAAAGAACCGGCCAATGTTAGCAACATGGGATGCTGTTGTTAGTGCAAGTGTGAAGGTTGCACAAACAGGGCAGGTTTTTTTCTTCATGGAGATGGCCTCTTGCACAGTGGGAAGGCTTGTACCAACAAGCAGCCACAACCAGTTGTCAACATGCCTTACCACCACCTCACAATTCTGCTAGGAAGCTGAAATCAATGGTAAGCTTTTCTTATACAGTGTTAATATGGTTCCCACAGGGTGACACACCTTCATTTTAGAAGCAAGTTACTTCTACTTCCTCTCCTTCTAGGGGCCTGGCCATCACTGTAATGTGCAGCAAATAGATCCTTATAAAACTGCCTCTTTTTCTTCCTTAATGGGTGCCAACTTTACTTCTCTCCCGTTCTCCTGATCTTCCTTCCAGCCTCTGTTCCCCCTGTTGTGCATTGATAAAGAATGCTTTCCTTCTGATCTTTCCTTCAGTGGGGAGAGAGAAAGAGAGAGAGAATGGCAGTGCTGACCATTGGGTAGCAAAGCCCAGGGGGAGAAATCCACAGCTCAGCTTTGGGGTGCCCCTCAGTCCCCAATCTGCCCAGAAGAGCATGTGTCTGCTCCCTGCACCGGCCAGCAGAAGCCTGTCAAGGTCCACTACCTGGTTCCTCCACCAGGAATGGGCAGAGGGCTCTGCATCAGCCCAGCACTTGTCTTTTTCAATCAAGCAAAGCTTTCTGTTCAACAGTTGAGCAAGATATTAAGAAACCCTTGCTGGTTTCCTATCCTCTGTGGCTATTAGAGATGGGCACGGAATGAACATTTTTTTCATTTCCGTTACCGTTTGTCGTTTCTGTTACGTAACGAAACGACAAACGAAAATTGTGATGAAAATGAAACGAAACGAACAGAACCACGAAAATTGTGGTCGTTACATTTTGTTTCCGTTAATGGCGGCGCACAATGAAATGAGCTGTTTTAAATGTTAAAAAACGCCCTGGATATCCGTAAAAAGGCAGTGATAATTATTCATATTGTCTGATAATACCTATCGGGGGGGGGGGTTCCTTAAAACATTTGTTTTTGTCTTCTCCCATCGCGATGTATTTTTCTTTCCCCTTTAAAATGGAAGTCGCCACCAGCCACAAAATGGAGGCAAGCCATGTGATGGGATCATGTTCAACAAATAGCATGCCCAGGTTGCAGACTAGGCGGGCAGGTCTGGCAGCCACAGAGGGCATAAAAAGGTCTGGCAGCCCCCGTCCTCCTTGCAGTCTCTGGTGGGAGTTAGGGTGGGATTGCTGTCTCTGCGATTCTAGATTCAGTCCTGTAGCCTCCCTATGTGCGTGCGTGCTGCGTAGCTCTCGGTGAGTACCCTCCCTTGCCCCGCAGTGCAGTCACTCTGCGGCTGCCTTGCACCCTGGGCAACGCCCGCTGCTGCCTTTGCAGCCTCCCTGCATACCTAGTCTATACTGTGTCTCTGCCAGCATCCATTTTTTTAGTGTTTTCCCTCTGGTCTGGGGCATTGGGGGATGCCTGCACATGAAAATGCTTTAAAAATCGCGCAAAAAGCGGGTAGAAACAACAAACGAAAAAACGAAAAACGGTAATGAAATTTTTCAAAAAATTCACAACAAACAGAAACGAACCGAAACAGACCTCTCAATGACAAATGAAAAACTGAAACACCATTTTTCTGTTTCGTGCCCATCTCTAGTGGCTATAAACAAGGCAGCAAGAAGAATCAACATGAATAGAAGGTTGCTGCTTTAGCAGTCAAAATTTTGTGCAGAGGATGCTTTGAACAAAGGGGTCACAGTGTACCAAGACACCACCTTGTAGAACATGTACAGGTTTGCCCCACAGTCAGCTCCTGGAAATATTACACCCTGGACAACAAAAATGAGAATTAATTGGTCATGCTGAAAGGGGAAAATCTGGAATTGACTTTCTAGAAAGCAGCTTTTCCATACCTTGACATTAGCTTAACAAAAGCTTCCCACTGTTATCTCTTCCCGTTGGCAATAGCACAAAGCTGGCATAGCTCAGTGAGTTTTGGGTCCGTGGCTAAGAAAGCATGGGATGAGCATTAGAAGTTGGACCAAGGTGGGGAGAGGCCAGCCAAGATCACACAGAGCAGGTGAAGTTGATTTGTGAGCTCTGGATGATCTGCACAGTCCCAGAGTGTCACCGGTATACCACTTCTGAGTATTTTCTCTCTAGAAAATCTTGGGAGGGTGGGCATAAGTCAGAACTGACTTGATAGCACAGCATTATTAAATTATTTGCTTTAGCCAAATATAAATATTTCAGGATTTTTATTTATTTATTTTATTCATTTATTAAGCTTATATACCACCTGTCTTCCCGAAGGAACTCCGGGCGGTTAACAACAAACAATGCAACAAAATAGCAGTTAAAAAAACACAGAGTTAGCCAAATAACAAACAAAATGATAAAAACCAAAGTTGCAGATGGCGGGGCGGGGGGGGGGAAATCAACCAAACGCCTCCCAGAAGAGGAGAGTTTTCAGAGCCTTCCGGAAGGCTGGCAAGGACTCTGCTAGGCGCACTTCTGGTGGGAGATGTTTCCACATGGTGGGGCCAGCCACAGAGAAGGCTCAGGTATGGGTGGATGTTCTCCGAGCCTCCCTCGGCATGGCCACATGCAGCATGTGCGCCCGCGACAACCTAGTCAGATGGGCCGATGTTGACCGCTGGTCGATCCGCTCTGTCAGGTACTCAGGTCCTAGGCCATGGAGGGTTTTGTAAATCAAAACCAGGACCTTGAATCTGATTTGGGCCGCAACGGGCAGCCAATGCAGGCGGGCCAGAACTGGGGTGATGTGGTCGAACCGACGCACACCCACCACCAGTTGGGCCACCACATTTTGAACCCGCTGCAGGATGACACCCTTGCATTTTTTACACCTTTGTAATACAACTGGTGCATATTTTGGCAGCAAATTGCTTACTTCAAGAAGTCAGTAGAGGCATTCGTGACAATTAGTTAATTAACTGAACTGAGTTGTGCCAATAGATATCACTAGTGGGATTCTGGCTATTGTTTCAAAGTATAAGAAAGTGGCTGCTAACCAATTTCTTTAATCAAATATAAGGCACACTTGGTGACACACCAATGGAACAGCCTTTCCAATTTGTCAACAGAGGCAGTTGCTGTATATAGCACATGCAGTAGACCACAAAAAGCAGAAAGTTTTTTAAAAAAATTAGTACTTGATTTTAATGTCAAGAATCTGGGACATTCCATGCACCCTATACTCATAAATCTAGTCCCCAGTTTGCAAGGATGAATCCATTAGATGTAGCTCAGTTTGCAAGTAACCATGTTAGGGCAAATACTGTGAAGGCTTGACTCCTAGCCTGGAGCCCTACTAAAACGAACCGGTTACTTACCTGTAAAGGTGGTTCTTCGAGTGGACCTTCGTGAAGCCACACAAAAGGGTTTCCCAGGCGCCCCTGCGCCGGAGGTCGGCCTTTCCAAGCAAAGGAAAATCGTTAGTCTCCGCCCCCCGCCCTGCGCGCATGCGCGCGGGCCTTCCCGCCCAAACCTCAGTTCCTCTTGACCGCCACTAGGCAGGTGAGTACCAGCCCAGGCGTGACGGTCTGAGGGGAGGTGGGTGGGTGCTGTGTGGCTTCACGAAGGTCCACTCGAAGAACCACCTTTACAGGTAAGTAACCGGTTCTTCTCCCTCGTGGCCTTCGTGAAGCCACACAAAAGGGTGATTACAAGCAGTACTCACGGCTGGTGGGAGTCACGCCGTTACGTAGGACAGCACGGCTCTCCCGAAGGCCGCGGAAGATCTCATTCGGGCGTCTAGCCTGTAGTGGTTCACGAAGGTCTCTGGAGTGGCCCATGTGGCGGCTTGGCAGATGTTTTCCAAAGGGATGCCCTTCAGGAATGCCGCTGAGGAGGCCATGGCCCTGGTAGAGTGGGCTTTGACTGGACCAGGGAGAGGTTTCCTCGCTAGCTCGTATGCGAGGGCAATCGTCTGAGTGATCCAGCGAGAGAAGCGCTGGGAGGAGACCGGTCGACCCGCAGCCGCGGGGTCGTGGCAAATGAACAGCTTTGGAGAAGATCTCAGGGACTTTGTCCTGGAGACGTAGAAGGCGAGGGCCCTTCTGACGTCCAGGGAATGCATCTCTCTTTCCTCAGCGGTCGCGGGGTTAGGAAAGTAGACCGGGAGGATGATGGGTTGAGAGATGTGGAAGGACGACACCACCTTGGGTAAGAAGGTGATGTCTGGGTAGGCGATCACTTTATCCGGGAAGAATTGAAGGTAGGGTGGATCGCAGCGGAGTGCACAGAGCTCGCTGGCTCTGCGGGCTGAAGCGATGGCTACCAGGAACGCTGTCTTGAAGGAGAGCATCCTCAGGTCGACGGTAGCCAAAGGTTCAAAGGGTGGTCTCTGGAGGGCCCGGAGGACCAGGGGAAGAGACCACTGTGGTGGTATGGGACGTCGATCGGGGAACGTATTGTTGAGCCCCCGGAGGAAAAGTTTCAATCTCGGGTGTCGGAAGAAGCCGGCCGCAGGGGATAACGGAGGCTGGTGGGCAACGATGGCAGAGAGGTGCACGCGGAGTGATGACATGGTGAGGCCTGACTTCTTGAGGTGTAGTAGGTAACGCAAGACCCAAGATAGATGGGGGTTCACCGGGGTGAAGCCTCTTTGGTTGGCGAAGGCAGTGAACCTGCGCCATTTAAAGGCGTACTGAGTGTTAGTTGACGGTTTACGGCAGGCGTTGAGAATAGTATCTAAGAGCTCTGAATCCTCCATGCCGTCAGCTGGAGGCGAGGGAGATCGGGATGCAGTACCTGTCCGTTGTCTAGAGACAAGAGGTCCGGCGTTTGTCGGAGCCTGAGGTAGGAGGAGGCCATCCTGAGGAGGGGGGCGAACCAGGGTTGCCTGGGCCACCACGGGGCTATCAAGATGAGGTCGGGAGCCTCTTGCGTGGCCTTCGTCACAACCTTGTGCAGGAGAGGTATCGGGGGGAACGCGTAGAGGAGAGTGCGGTTCCAGGGGAGGAGGAGTGCATCGCCCAGGGAGCCTCTGCCCATCCCTGCTCTGGAGCAGAAGAGGGAGCACTTCGTGTTGGTGGGAGAGGCAAACAGGTCGATCTGCGGGGTGCCCCAAGTCTCGCAGAGGTGGGTGAACGTCGTCGGGTGAAGCTCCCATTCGTGATTCGAGTGTTGCAGCCGACTGAGGTTGTCGGCGTCCAGGTTCTCTTGTCCCGGGAGGTGCATCGCTACTGGATGGATCTTGTGGCGAATGCACCAGTCCCAGAAACGCATCGTCAACTCGAGAAGTGGCCTGGAATGAGTGCCTCCCTGCTTGTTGATGTAGTACATGGCAGTCGTATTGTCTGTGACTGCCAGTACCACATTGCCGGATAGGTGACGGCGGAATGCGCGACAGGCCTTGAAGATCGCTAGCAGCTCCAGTTCGTTGATGTGGAGGCGACGTTCCTGAGGGGTCCAGGAGTCGTGGACCCGAAAGGTAAGGCAGACCGCTCCCCAGCCGGTGTTGCTCGCGTCGGTGGTGAGCTGTATTGTCGGGAATGGGTCGCTGAAGGGTCTTCCCGAGAAGATGTTGTGACGACAGGTCCACCAATCTAGGTGGGGGGGGAGGGTCGGAGGCACCGTGAGGGTCTTCGAGGGGGGGTCGTGCATAGGATGAAAATGGGCCAGGAACCAGCTTTGTAGAGGTCTGAGTCGCAACCTCGCGTGTGGAAGGACGGAAGTCATGGAGGCCATATATCCTAGAAGCTTTTGTGCCTGGATGGCCCTTATTCTCTGCCCCGGACGGAATTGGTGAATGAGTGCTATGGTCTCGCGCACCCTGTCTCGCGGAGGGTAAGCCATCGCCCGGGTAGAGTCGAGGATTGCTCCGATGAAGCTTACGACTTGGCACGGCTGGAGCCGGCTTTTGTCCCAGTTGACCTGTAGCCCCAAGGAGCCGAGGGTGGACAGCACTGTGGAGATGTCGGCCCTGGCCTTTGCCTCTGAGTCCGCGACGATAAGCCAGTCGTCGAGATAGGGGAAGACGGTGACCCCCAGGGTTCTCAGGTAGGCAGCGACCGGAGCCATGCACTTTGTGAAGACTCGTGGCGCCGTGGCGAGGCCGAAGGGTAAGGCCGAGTACTCGTAGATCTGGTCGCCTACGGCGAAGCGGAGGAAGTGGCGGTGGGATGGGTGGATGGAGATGTGGAAGTAGGCATCTTTTAGATCCACAACTCCAAACCAGTCCCCCCTGCGGAGGAGGGGGATAATCTTCTCCAGGGTCACCATGCGGAATTTTTTGTAGACGAGATACCTGTTCAGTACTCGCAGATCCAGGATGGGTCGAAGGCCTCCGTCTTTCTTTGGAACTGTAAAGTAGCGGGAGAAGAGGCCCGCTGGGTGACTGTGTGGTACTCGGCGGATGGCGCGTTTCTGGAGAAGGGAGGCGACCTCGTCCAGTAGACAGGGAGAAGGAGGCGTGCGGAGGATGTTTCCTAGGGGGGGAGTGGAGGAGAGTTCTAGAGAATACCCGTTCCTCACTACTGAGAGCACCCATCGATCGGAGGTGATGGCTTCCCAGGCGGCGAGGAAGGGACGGAGCCGGACGGACTCCGAGTCAATAGTCGTCTCGATGCCTCCTCTCTCTGGGCTTAGAGGGAGGGGCTGAGGGCTTGGGCTTCCTGGTCTTAGATCCGAGGGAGGCGAAAGGGGACGGCTTGGATGGCTTATCCCGGTGTCCCCTGGAGGTGGATGGCTGAGCTGGTGGCCAATATCGACGTCTGTGTTGGGTCCGAAAGGAATGAGGTGATTTGGAGGGTATGACATTTAGCTTTTTGGCCGTGTCATGCCTCTTATGCTTCTCCTCCATGAGGTCATCCGTAGAGGAGTGGAAGAGACCAGAGCCATCAAATGGTTGCACCTCAATCTGGGCTTTGTGGTTGTCCGTGAGGCCCGTTGTACGCAACCAAGCGTGCCTCCTGAGGGTGATAGAAGTGTTTATCACCTTGGAGGCGCAGTCAAAGGTGTGCTTGGCTGCCCTCATTTGCTGTCCCGCCAGGGTCATGGCTTCATCGTACAGGGCGAGAGCTTCTGCCCGGTGCTCCTCTGGAATTTTCTCCAGGAAAGGGTGCAGGTGGGTGAGGAGGTCTCTTTGGTAGGCACCCATGGCTCCCTGATAGTTGCACGCCTTGTGGATAAGGGTGGAGCAAGAATAGAGGTGCCTACCAATGGTGTCAAGCTTGCGGCCCTCTTTAGATGGCGGGATGGGCGTCTGGCTTGTTCTGGACTGCACTTGCGAGTCGGCCACCACCAGGGAGTTGGGAGGCGGGTGTTTGTCCAGGTAAGGGGCACTCTCATCGTGCACCCTGTAGAGGGCCTCAAGCCTTCTGGAGACGCGGGTGGCCGCCGGGTTCTGAAAGGCATCCTCCGCCATCGTCAGGAATGAAGGAATCATGGTGAGATGGACGGGCGCCGTCTCCTCCGCTGTCAGCCGGCCGAAGATGTGACATGGCCTCTTGGGCTTGGGCTGGTGCACCGGGAGGTCAATAGTGTTAGCCATGCGCACCACGAATGCGGTATAGTTCCGCATGGACTCCGACGAAGAAGGCGGCATCTTCTCCTCTAGGTCGGAAGATGGCGATGTCACAAATTGAATCGAATCCGAAGCCTCGGATTCGACGTCGGAGTCGCTGGAGTCCTCTGAGGAGACGGGCGGTGTCTTAGGGCGACGGCCCTGAGGCTCCTCGGCGTCTGTGGTCTGTAAAGACCATTGTTTGCCATCAAATCTGAGGGAGAAAGCTGGTATCAGGAGGTGAGGCATCGCGAGAGCTGCGGGTGCCTCGGATTCGGCGCGGCGTCTCTTGGGCGGAGCGTGGTGGTCTTTTGGCGGGCTCAGCGCCTCCGCCACCGCGACGGCTGCTGGTAAGGACGAACCCGGCAGGGAGTCATGCGCCGACATGGCTGACTCCTTTGTCTTGCGCTCCGCGTGGCTCGAACCCGAAGGGGAGTGGTGCCTCTTGCGGTGCTTGTCCTTCTTCCCCGATTTCGACGGTTTTTCTTCTGTTGTCCGTACCGACGGGTTCGAGGAGGTAGCGGTCGAAGCCGTAGCCTGAGTGGTGGCCGGGACCGACTTCTTCTCGGGTTCGGAGGCTGGAACGGCGTGCTTTGCCGGTTGGGTAGCCTGAGGTGGAGGCGCCGTACGTCCTGGGGACCGACGGGTCCCGGGTTCGGAGGAGGACCGACGGGTCCCGGAGTCGGCCTGCTTCTTGGACTCCTTCCCGAATAGGGCCGCCCTCGTTCCATCATCATAGTCATCATCGGATGACTCCCCGGATTCGTCGGATCGCTGCAGCGGGTCGAATTCGGGGCAGGAAAAGAGGCGTCCGCCGGAACCGGAGTACTCGGTCTCGACGAGAAGCGGGCCCGAGGCCGCCGCGGCCTGAGAGGCTGCCGGCTTGTGTGGTTTCGCCGACTTAGCGGGTGGGGGGGCGTCTTCGAAGATTTGGTCTTCGAGACGGCCTGGAGCACCGGGATCTTTTTGGAAGTCCCCTCCCGCTCTGTAGCCTCCGACTTACGTGGCTGCTCGGCGGCGGCGGCTGCTTCCATAGCTGGCGGACGAAGGGACTTCTCTAGCAGGTAAGAGGCAAGCCGGTTACGGCGGTTTTTCAATGCCTGTGTACTGAAGCCTCGGCAAATGGCGCAGGCCTCCGGGCGGTGTCCCTCGCCGAGGCACAACAGGCACTTCTCGTGTCCGTCGGAATGTGGAACTTTAGCTCCGCAGTCCGAACAGTTTTTAAAAGGTTGAGCAAAAGGCATGAGTCGTCGTTCCGAGGTCAAAAGCCGAAAAAATCCAAAAAAGCACGTGAAACGCAGGAGACTAACGAAAGGCGAACCTCTAGCCAAGGCGGTAAAGAGGAACTGAGGTTTGGGCGGGAAGGCCCGCGCGCATGCGCGCAGGGCGGGGGGCGGAGACTAACGATTTTCCTTTGCTTGGAAAGGCCGACCTCCGGCGCAGGGGCGCCTGGGAAACCCTTTTGTGTGGCTTCACGAAGGCCACGAGGGAGAACAGAGACTTTTCTTTGGAAGTTTTACTAAACATGAACTATGCAAGAGCAACATCTCATGAAGGTTTGACTCCCAGCCTGGAGCCTTGCCAAAGCAACCGTACTTTTCTCTGAAGTTTTCTATAAGACATGGGCCAGGCAAAGGCAACGGGTTCTGCAGTTTTGACTACTTCAGCTACACAAGGAAATGCTACTTCCTTCGTCTTCTACAGAAGAAGCCCTCTTGACAGTGGCAATGAGCGGAGCCCCTGCCATCCACAAAGAGGAGCTTGATCTCCACATTGGATGGGTTATTATGGTGTGTTTTGGCTTCAAACTTAGAGCCACATGGAAGACATAACTACTTGTGCACGTCTATGGCTGCGATTGTGGTGCCATTGTAAAAAAAAAAGTTGGGTTAAGTTTCAGTATGGCTGCACATGCATCAATTACTTTTGTTTGAAGAAGAAACGAAAATGGAGTGGGTGTTTTGTTTTGTTTTGTGTTTTGAAAGAGAGATGGAGAGTTAAGGTTATAAAGACTTGGCTTGTTTGACTCAGAGAATCCCTTTGGGAAGAGATGGGCTCAGCTTACCTACTTCTATACAAGCTGGGTCACCACATGAACCACAGGTGCTTGCATTTTGCCAGCAATTTGCCCTCTTAACTCATGCTTTCCTACTCTCTCCTGCCTTTCTGAAGCCTGAACCTAAGCCAAAAAAAGTATATATCACTCTGAAGGCTGGACTGTGGCCAAGCCAAGCCAAACGTTTTCCCCTGTGAGTAGTGGGAAGAAAGTGTGTATGTTATGCTCTTTGTATAGAATATATTCATAGATAATGATCTAGGTCGTTGAAATGTTAATCATAGGAATAACAACAGGAACAAACATGTATTACTCTTGCCTATGATGCACACACAATGATAATATTTTAAAATAGAAAAAGAGAGGCAGTGAAGAAATCTAATTTCACCATGTATACTGACTAATTGAAATAACTGGAACAAAAAGAGTTCAGAACACGTTTGTCCTTCTCATTCATAAAGAGAAAATCTATGTTGATAGAAATGAAGTGCCCACCTCAGAGAAAAGATGACATAGAAAACAGTGACAAAATGGGAAAAGATGCAGTTTTTTGCACCAGACAAAACAAGAGGGGACACGGGAAACTCTAAAGGAAGCAATATCATGAGAATGACTGGGAAATAATGGTAGTAGTAACAGTAGCAGTAGCAGTAATTGTAGCAATTGTGTTAAATATGTTTATGACGAGCAGTAATATTGATTGAAGCCTGTTCACCACATCTCAAAAAGAGACAGAGTGGAACTCTGCAAAGAGAACAACTAAAATGATTACTGGGCTGGGGGACCTCCATTATGAGGAAAAGCTAAAATATTTGGGGCTCTTTAGTCTGGAAAAAAGGCACCTGAGGGGGGATGTGATAGAGACGTACAAAATAATGCTGGGCATGAGTCAAGTGGATAGAGGGACACTCTTCTCCATCTCACAACATACCAGAACTAGGGGACATCTACTCAAATTGAGGGCTGGGAAAGTGAGAACAGACAAAAGAAAATATTATTTTGCCCAGCATGTTATTAGCCTGTGGAACTCCCTGCCACAGGATGTGGTGATGGCATCTGGCCTGGATGCCTTCAAAAGGGGATTGGACATATTTCTGGAGGAAAAGTCCATCACAGGTTACAAACCATGATGGGGATGTGTCATCTCCAGGCTTAAAACCATGGTACTTCAAGGGCCAGATGCAGGAGAGTGGTATCAGGAGACAGAGATCTAGTCTCATGTGCTCCCAAACGCATCGGGTGGGGCCACTGTGAGATACAGGAATCTGGACTAGATGGGCCTTTGGCCTGATCCGGCAGGGCTCTTCTTATGTTCTTATGTTCTTATGTCAATCCAAATGGATCATGATTAAGTGTTGGGCTCAATCATCTTCACAGACTCTTCTGCACAAGAGGAAGCAAGCTCTGTATCAGACACAATCTGATATGTAGGCGAGCAATAGCAACACAGTGGTGATAATTATTTAAACACACTACATACGTCTTAGAAGAACCTAATTCAAATAAATAATTCCTTTTTTTCTAGGACGCATGCACTCACTGTTTAAATTTTACATAACTGAACGTGCACATGGATGCCACAGAAAGAAATGAACTGAAGTAAATTATTTCATCAGCAGCCCACGGCCAAGACTGGCAAAGGCAGGAAGGCTTTTCTGACCAGGGCATCTGCACTAGGCAGAGCTGGGGCCCTGTTTATTCCCTCATTTTTTTTTTCTAGCCACTGAGGAGAAAGCCCTGATTCCCCTTTTTCAGTAGACTGGCTCCCCAAGGCAGTTTCAAGGAAAAGATTGTGGGCTGGACTTGAAAAGGGCAACACACCACAGCGCACAGTTTAATCTATTTTGAGAAGGACAAAGGAGGAAATGATTGGGATGGACAAACAGAAAGGCAAAGCTTTCGCATGAACCACACGGTCCCCAAATGCTACCCTGAACGTTCGAAAACATTTCTTGATTGCTAGCAAACAACCCAACAGTTGAAACAAAGCAAGAATCAACTCTGGGGGGTGGACATTTGTGTGCATTTCTCCTTCAATGTCTTTCTCAAACCAGAGTAATTTAAGTGTCCCTGGTAAAATATGTTACAGGATTAGAAGATGGATATGTCAGTTGGAGAGCTCCATCACTCCCCCCCCCCCATCCAGAGTAATTTACACAGAAATGACCCATAAACACTGGCATTTATTAAATCATCATCATCATCACACACACACACACACACACACACACACACACACACACACACACACACACACACACACACACACACACACACCAGTCTTTTTGTAAGCAGAAGCTGACCAGAAGCTTCATCTTGGGGGGGGGGGAGGGCAGTTGTATTGTTAACTTCAGATAGAAGTCCTCTTCACCTCAGGAAACCTTAAAATCAACTGAGAAGGTTCCGATTCTGCTGGGACTGGATTACCCGTTCTGTTTACTGTGACCCAGCAAGGTGGTTGCTCTTTATCTGCCCCAGAGGGTCTCTGTGTGCTTTCAAATTGTTGGCAGCCTCTCAATCAAAAGGCAAGGCGTAAAGAATAGACTTAAAACCTGTATCTATATGTTCTTGAATCTCTATGTTCAGCATCTGCCCCCTGATATATTCAGTGGTGTGTACTTCAAGATTAACATGTGCAGCATTTCACCATTGCTTATCCTGGAGTATCTGGGGCTCACTGCATCCTGATGAGGCAAAGGTAAAGGTAAAGGTTCACCCCACACACATGCGTGCTAGTCATGTCTGACTCTGGGGGCAGTGCTCATCTCCATTTTAAAGCCAAATAGCCAGTGTTGGGCAAGTCCATGGCCATGTGGCCGGCATGACATTCTGTGCATGGAAACACTGTTTTACCTTCCCCCCCTTTTACGGCAGTACCTATTTATCTACTTGCATTTACATGCCTTCAAACTGCTAAGTTGGCAGGAGCTGGGGTTAACAGCGGGAGCTCACTCCACTGTGTGGCACCCGGGATTCAAACCTCTGAGCTGCTGACTTTGCAGCCAACAGTCTCAGTGCTCTAACCCACTGAGCCACCATGTCCTGCTGAGAATCCTTACCAAGTGCAGCACGGCTAACTTAGTTTTCTCTCCCTCTTTTCTAATTCTCTTGCTCTAAGTTAAATAGGAATTTGAAAGGAACGAAATCAGGGTCCCTGAAGGATATGACTTTTCAAGCATCGTGTTACTCGCCGTATTCTAATCTTTTATGATGATTCTCTGCACTGTTTCAAGGAGACTCCTCTTTGGTTGCCAGGGTACACAAAAGGTATCTGAAGCCTTCAATCAAGCGCCGCAAAGGTAACAAGTAAGAATTGGTGTTACAGTCCTCTTGATCCTACCTTCCACCAGAGACGTGAGGAGGGTGACGTTGGCGGCTTTCCTCCTCCCTGCAGGCAGGTTGAGGCCCAGTCGGTCCAGTTTCTCCCGTAAGCAGCGCCCTCCGTTCTTGGATTTTGCTCTGTCAGGAAAGAGTGGGGAGGGCAGGAGGGTGGGGAGAGAGACAAAATCTTAATTTTGTAAAATCCTTCCCCCATTTTTCTTCTCTTAGGAAAAAAAAGAAACTCAAACATCTACCTAAGAGTTATATGCTCTCATCTAGGGGTTGGTTGGTTTTTTTGCTTGGCTCTGACAGAAAGTCTCAGGGAGGAGGATTGAAAAATAAGAACAGTTGGGTGAAATGGGGCTGACTAAGATCTTCTTCTTCTTCTTCTTCTTCTTCTTCTTCTTCTTCTTCTTCTTC
>JAHTLZ010003542.1:25489802-25510494 GCA_023846285.1 Phrynocephalus versicolor
CTTCTTCTTCTTCTTCTTCTTCTTCTTCTTCTTCTTCTTCTTCTTCTCCTCCTCCTCCTCCTCCTCCTCCTCCTCCTCCTCCTCCTCCTCCTCCTCCTCAACTTGGATAAGGAGTCTAAGGACCATGTCATGTACTGGGACTGGTATCCCAGCTCTCTGTTTACTGATTGAATGATTCCGATAATCTGGAAGTTGACTCATGGCACCTGGCCTAGGGTGCATAAAAGTCCCACTTATGCAACCCTTCCCAACACCCGTTAAGTTTGGGTTGTTAGCTATGGCCTTGCTGGTAGAGGTATCTAACCTAGTCCATTGTCCACCTAATGAGCCTATTCAGACCATTGTCCAATTTATGAGCCTATTCAGACCAGGATGATGTGAAATCAAGGTGAACTATCAATTGGAGTTCTCACCACTAACATTCCTCAGACTGACAAAGCTGCTCGTATGAGTAACGAAAGGTTTCAATACCACAAGAAAAGAAGTCCAGTTGCCATGACTCAACTTCTAGATAAGATCACCTGAATGACTGATAATCTTCACAGCTAATGTAGGGGCTACTTCTAAGATCTCCTTAATCCAGATTTTGTTGATTTGAATCAACCTTTTCTGTTCCCAGAATGAAACCTGAGAAGTTTTTTTTTCCATTCTTTTATTTGTTGGTTTCTAGTTATTTACAGAGTGCTACAGATCAATGCTGGGAAAGACGGCTTCCTGAAGCCCTGGGGGGGAAACCGTTGGTCCAGGCCAGTGATGGTGAACTTTTTATAGACCGAGTGCACAAATTGCATTTCAAAATCCACTTATTTTTCACAAAGTCCCAATAAAGCAATTTAACCTGAATACCATGGTACCCAGGGTTACAAATGCTTTGGGTGCTACCTTTCATGAAAGCAAGGATTGAAGAGCAGGGGTGCTACCCTTTGGGAAAGTGAGGATCGAAGAGCAGGCTTTTGAATTTCTTTTGGCAACAGCACACTCACTGTGGCCATGGGAAATTCAAAAAACCTGTTCTTCGATCCTCACTTTCCCGAACAGTAGCACCCCATCCACATCTCTGCCTTGGGCAGAGAGGCAGATGGGGTACCATCAGGGCCGGCACTTCCATTAAGGTGAACTAGGCAGTTGCCTAGGGTGCCAAAATGGAGAGAGGGCACTGGACAGCCTGCCGCCCCCCCGCCGCTGGCCACCGCCGCCCATCCCCCCACCGCCTGCCATCCGCCCGTCGTCCCCCGCCCATTGCTGCCTGCCGCCGACCGCCTGCCACCCCCTGCGCTCACCCCCACCCCACCCCCACCAGCCACCACCCTGTGCCCCCTGCCCCACCCCTGCCCCCCACCCCCACCCCTGCCCCACCCCTCACCTAGGATGCAAAAAAACCTAGCACCGGCCCTGGGTACCATACAGTCAGGAAAGCCAGGGGGAGTGGTGGTGGCTTGTGGGCTCATTTGTTGCCCCCATTTACTCTCCAGCCATGCCGCTGTGGGCATCCCAAAAGCAGCGTGGCTGGAGAGGAAACCGGGGCAGCGAAGGAGCCCACAAGCCGCTGCCTCCCCTTGGCCCAGCTCTCTGCACGAAGCACAGTGGCATGCTCTGAGCGGAGGGGGAAATGCTACGGCTGTGAGAGGGCAATGTTGCATGTCCACAGAAAGGGCTCCACATGCCACAAATTTGCCAACACTGGTCTAGGCTGACAACCTAGTCCGGCTGGATATTATATTACTCTCATGGAATTCATTGTGGAGCAAAAGAATTAAAGAACGCTCAGCCAAATTGGCTGAACCGTATTTTGCTACAACTGTCCTTTCCCTTTGTAGGCCCAAAGGGGGGGGGGGAATGGGAAGGAAAGGCTGATGTTCTTCCTAGTCCCAAAGAGCAGTCCTGTCCTTCAACCCCCAAGCATGTTCTCTGTTGGCTGTCAGAGAGCCTACTTTGGTCTCTGTTGGCATGTTCTCTGTTGGCTGTCAGAGAGCCTACTTTGGTCTGCTTTTTGCTTGGCCTGCCTTTTTAAGCAAAACAGCCAAAGCTACACTTCATGGGCCAACGCGCAGACAGGGACTCTGTTCTTGTACACAATTTGCCTTTCTCCAATTTTCAAAAGGTAGTTTCCAGCCAAAAAATCCCACCATTTCTTCACTTCTGATCACATGCCCCCCCCCAGGAGATAGATGGTATCATCAGGCTTAAGATACAGAATTAGGGATGGGCACGAAAGGAAATTAAAAAATGCTGTTTCGTCATGCCATTATGTAACGAAATGAAACAAAACAAAAGGAGGAAGCAGCATCTTGTTGCAGACAAAATGAATTTTTTTGTTGTTGAAATGAACCATTTTGTTCCATCCATAAGTTGCTTGGGGGAGGGAAAAAGTTTTTTTTAAAAAAGCTCTGGGCTTTTTTTTTTAAAAAAAACTTTTTCCTCCTCCAAGTCACACCAGCTGATCGGTGCTAGTGTGGGGAAAAGTTTTTTTTCCCTCCCACCCCAGAGCTGATCATTTGGCAGGCAGGGCTTGAAGGAGGGGAAAAGTTTAAAAAAAAAAAAAAGCCAAGGCTTTAAAACTTTTTGTCCCTCCACCACTTTACAGCCCCTCCACACACAAAAAAACCAGGTTGTTAGTGGTTTGTTCCGTACAATTATTTTTTTTTGAAAATTTCATATGAATCGAAACAAAAAAAATGTGGGGGGAGGAAACCACACCCAAACAAAACATAATATTTTCAATGTTGTGCCCATCCCTATACAGAATATTTCTAAAAGATACACCTCTAAAGTTGCTCTCCTGTATTTGAGAGAGTCCATGCAGATAGGATTATGCGGTAACTTATTAACAAACAGAAATAGTGTTCCATAAACCAAACTCCTTAACCTAACTCAAATGTTATATCTCTATTGCTCCTTTCATGCAGTTGCACTTACATTTTCCTCATATGTGTTTTGCCATCAAGCCAGTTCCAACTAATGGCAGCCGTCATAGAGCTTCCAGGGCATGTGAGATATTTATGGGGGTGGATTTGCCATTCCCACCCCCCTGGTGAGTTCCCGCAGTCAAGTGAGGATTTGAACTCAGGTCTCCCTAAGTCCTAGCCTCACCAGTTACCCATTACATTACAATGGCTTCCTTGGTTTTCCCTTACCTTCTCAAAATACCTCCCAAAAGCGAGGCATTGAGACATTCTGGTGGTGACAAGCGTCTCTTCACTTCTGCGATGGTCACTTTATACTTGGAAGTTGAGCTGAGTAAAGATAAGCGCCCAGGAACAGAGCAAAAGAGATCCGTGGGGTTAACCACGCATGTACCACCTGCAAAGGCATACACAAAACACATTAGCTCAATACATGTTTTCCTAAACTGCCCTTGGAATACATTACAGAAAAAGGTATGCCGCTACCCATTTTATCCCACTGAAAAACAGACAATCATATCAGAATTTGTTTATTAAAACTGGAAGTGACGTGTTTTCTGGCCACTGATAAGAGTTACAAGAACATGAACACATTATTGACTTAAGGGTCATTGTTCGTACTAGACAATTCACAATGAAATGTGGCTTGAAAAATAACTTCTTCTACTTTGCTTTTCTTATATTTTAATTCTGGAGCAACTTGCCTCATTCTTGAACTGAATGGCTTGGAAAAGAATATATTCAGCATTTTTCCATGCATAAGACAATATTTCTGTCTGAAATTGTTAGATTAAAATTTTAGGGTTTCCTTATACACAGAAGGAAAGCCAAGGAGAGAAATGCATGCTTGCAAAACTGTAATTGGGGGTTGGAAAAGTGGAGGTCATCTTATACACCGGGGAGTCTTATAGATGGAAAATACAGTAATTGTGTTTGTTGATCCTCCTGGCTATAATAAATATATACATAATGTAACTAACAGAGTCTGCACACAGCTGTTTCAAGTGTATTGATTAAAAAAAACACTTTCTGAGTAAACATTGATATTCTCTCTTGTGAGAGAGTGTGTGTCTCTCTGTGTGTGTCTGTGTGTGTGTGTGTGAGAGAGAGAGAGAGAGCAATTGATAGTAAATAATCGCTTGATCTTTGTTAAAACCATGAACAGCATTTATTGTTTAGAACCTAAGCATAATATAATTAAACACATCATGTTTAGACATACTGGATGTTATTTGTCCTAGTTGTGTACTTGACTGATTGACAGATGTATTCATTAAACAAGCAACTAACTTTTGCAACATTTTGGCACATGTAGCACTCTCTGACCTTATCAAAGCCTACCAGCCCTCTCTGAATATGGTCATTCATTTCTAGAGTCACCTGATCATCCCTATCGGAGAGACTGTGAATGGGCACCTACTTTATATCTCTGTCTGGCTCCTGCCTGACACATTCTGTTTGGTTAGAATGCTTCACTCTGCAAATATGACATTCTAGGACAGTGACGGCGAACCTTTTAGAGACCGAGTGCCCAAACTACAATTCAAAACCCATTAATTATTCGCAAAGTGCCAATACAGCAATTGAACCTGAATACAGGTGGCTGTGAAGGGGCGATGTTGGGTGCCCACAGAAATGGCTCTGAGTGCCACTTTTGGCACCCGTGCATAGGTTGCCAACACTGTTCTAGGACTTTCCATGCCAATTCATTTATACATCTGCATACTGTGTTGCATATATGGATAGTACAATCTTCTTTTTAAAGAGACATTGTTAGTCAATAGCCTCAAGAAGTCAATAGAAGTCAATAGTCCCAAGTTAAGAATTTCCGCCATAAACAGGGCTTCATGGTTTTTAGTTCAAAGCTTCCACAGTTATACCTTGCACATTCATAGAGATAATTATTAGTGGCAATGGTCATAAAAGACAGTCCCATTTTGTCATCCATGTATATATTGTGGTGGATGAACAAGCATGTCAGGGGGAAGCAGGCATTTCCCCCAGGGGGATGATTCCCCACCCCCAGGGCCTGAGAATCCCATAGGTCAGGGCAAGGATTCAGCCTCCATTCCCATGGCCTCCCAATGTGCACCTTGAACCTATACCTGGACATGTGAACGGTTGGCATTTTCTCCTCAGAGGGAAGACAACCCACTCCCCAAAGAGCATTTTTATTCTTCAGATGAATTTTCCTCCAGTTCTGTCTACTTACATTTGCCACTCAAAACCCTGCATGCACCCCACGATTGTCAAGTTTTTGAACATGGATGGAGAGAAACAAAAATTCTTATTTGAAGAAAAAGCCCAGAACATTGAACTAAAATCTGAGGATCACATTTTTTTGAATAAACACCACAAAAGCCCACTTTAAACATGATATTGCTTGAAAATCCCACAACATGCCTGTCTTTCTTCAGTAAACAAATGCCCTTGGCTGTTAGCAACACAATGACAAGCAGCGGTAGCTACATCAGTGACCGTGGGAGGGAAAGGGTGATGGCCAACAAAAGTGACAAAGAACAGAGGTTGTCACAATGGAACACTCTCCACCTAACAAGCCTATTCAGGCCCTTGTCCAACTTACGAGGCTATTCAGACCAGGGTGATGTGAAATCAAGGTGAACTATAAAACAGAGGACTCAACACTAATCTTCCTCAGACTGAAAACATTTTGATCTCTCAGGAAAAGAAGTCCAGTTGCCATAACCAACTTCCAGATCTCCACACAGTGTGAAAAATGGGATCAGTGGCACCCTACCCTGAAAAAACAGGGGATGCACTGAGAGACATGCTCCCAATGGAGGAAATGCTGTGCCCAGAACTCATAGCTTTAACCTTCATTAACAGAAACTCTCCATAGAAACAAAATGCCCTCTGCATAAGCTGGAAATCTGCAAGTGTCTCGGTTTCACTTTCTCTCCTCTTGGGACTCGGAACTTCAATAAAAAGAAACATAAGCACAAGTGGTACCTTGTATAAAGGAATTAATTGGTTCCAAATGAAATTATGTTAAGCAATTTTTCCTTTATAGAAATTTCCCATAGGAATGCATTGAAAACAGAGCAATCCTTAATCACAACTGTTTTTCTGTGGTACGGATTTGCCCCATAGGCGATTCTGTTAAGCAAATTTCCCCCATCTCCTGAATTTTTTATGTTGTACAGATTTTATGTTATACAAACCATTTGTTATATGAGGGTCCACTGCATTTCCCTGCCATCAATAAGTGGATGGGCAAATCCAAGTATTTCATTGTCTTCTAGATTCAAATATTACTAATTTTGCTATTGTTGATGCAGAATGAAACAAATTCCCCAATTATCTGCATCACATGCACACACACCATGCAAAGAGTGGTGGGCATTTCAATGTTACAAGACTGTGGACTCTGAAGTAATCTCAACACGTGCAATTCAGATGCGAAGCCGCTGTGTGCTGTGATTGAAGTTCAACACAAAAAAAACAGCGATGTTTCTTGAACCCATTTCCGGGAATAAATGTGAATATTAGCAAAGGGAATCATAAAGGGAAACAGAAGTGTCTTGAAAATATTGTGCATGGAAATCAAGGGGCTACATTTTCACGACATAAGGGAGGTTCCATTGAATTCCGTGAAAGAGAAGGCCACTGAACTTACTCTTGGTAAGAGGAAAGTGCAGTGTGTAGCCGGCATGCGCCCACTCGTGTCCCCCAACCCTCCCTTACAGCCCAACACCTTCAATTCTAGAGTTGCCCCAATTATGAATTTGATTAGTATATAAAATAATTTGGCATTTCCAGAGAGGAAATGATCATGGTTGCCTTGCTTTCTACTCATCGGTGCCTTGTGAGCATTTTCTCATAGACAGAATTATCAAGTAATCCTCTTCCAGTTTTTCAATTTGATCAAATATTGTTTAAGGGAGGCTAATTATGCTGCAGGGTGTTGTTCATTTGAGCTTTAGGTAGGCTTGCTTGCAGGCAGGTAGAGGCTTACTTGCATCCATGGATCTTTATATTAAACAATGTAAGAGACAAATTAAGACCACATTCTACAAACAAGGAGGAAGCGCCGCAATGAAATATTAATATTTCTCTTCAACAATCCAACCTGTATGTGCACAAATCATTTGTGCTGAATACACAATTCCCCTATAATAGGAAATGATCCCCCCCACACCTGTTTTACTTTTATTGTTCAACAACACCAAAAATGATGCATTCCATGAATCCCATCACAATGTTTTAAAATAAAAATTGATTCAGAAAGTAACACACTTATTTAGAACAACACTGAGAATAAACACCTTAGAAACAATGGCCGAGACTCCATGTGCCACTTCTGGTACACCTCAGAGGCATGGAGAAGCCCTCGTGGCTTCACTGCTATTTGCCCCGAGGGGCTCCAAGTTTTACAATACATGAACCAAATCATTCTTGAAAGTCCTCTCATTTTTCTCCTCGTGATTCAACAGCTGCTGTTTGCCGACCATGAGCCCAACGTTGCCTTGGGCGTGCAGACCTAGCAGTATGTTTTTCTGGATCTCAGCCAGCAAGAACAGCCACATGTCGAAAGAAAGGGGAACTAGGCCGGGCGCACACAATTCACCCATAAAGTCTCTTACTCACCGACTGGCATAAGCACGTGGCAATAAAGTGAGCTGATTTGTCACCAGTGGTATACCAAGATGATACAAAATCTGGCTGCATGTTGCTATGTTATGACTTAAATCTAGCACCGGCTTTTGCTGGAAGCACAAAATGACCAGCTGTGCAATCAGTCTATTAAAGAAAGGGAATATCTGGCACCAGGAGACCATCTCCAATGCACTCTTCTCCAGTTCACATTGTTTTTTCCCCTTCCTTCTTTTGTGGCTTGGTTCCTCAGCTTCTCTTTGTCATAGCTTTTAATACAGAGGGGGGATGACCTACTACAATTTGAAGAAGCCAACAGAGAGCACAACATTTTAAGCAATTATTCTTCCATCTGGCTTACAACATTCCTAGGCAAAAAGAAAGCCACAGGTGCTTTCTAGGAATTATTCCAAGTACTGAGCCTATTTGGATATTGTTCAGCACCCTGGACAACGTCTTTAAAGTTTGCACTAAATCCTGGAGTAGGTGCGCTGCCCCACTGCCACTGGAGTCACCAGGCTTCATTTGCTAAAATGGCACAGCCCAGTTTTCCAGCTTGGCAATTCTATGTATAGAACCCAAAGCAGAATTTACAGAACTACGAGTGGCAAAAGAATGCCACTACTGCCCATGGCACATTAGCAACCATTTCTTTTACCAATTATCATGTCTGGTCAAACTGACTTTATGGGTTTTTTAGCCAGAAATAGGGGGAAATTCAGCTACAACTCCCAGAATATTCCAAAATAGTTGTAGTTCCCACAAAGGAACTTTTCCCATCTGACAGTTCTCTTCTGGGAGGGGGGATGTTAAAATCCAAAATTCACAGTGGGAGAAAAATCATAAATGGCTACATGCCATCATATCTTCCATCTGTTGTCATGATGTTGCACCATCTGATCAGAATAACTTCCAGAATTTTCTGGTTCTCTCCCCACCACCTCATGATTGTCAATGCCTGACCTGACAAATGGTCCTTGTGGGCTCAAAATACCTTCTTTTAAAAATATTTTAGTGGTCTGATAAATATGTAGCCCACTCTTCTTTTTGGACCTTGTTCAAGGATTACATTGATATCCCACCCATTCTGGCTTTAAAAATATGTTTAGACTAAGTATGGCATCCCCAAAGAAGCTAACAGAAGAAGAAAAATCCCAAATGTCATTCATCCTTATAAGCATCTTACAATGAGAGATGTTCTGAGTTTTTTTGGGCTGTTTGGACATGCCCTGGAACTTTTTCTTCCTGAAGTTTTAACAGCCTCTGTGGTGGGCATCTTCTGAGGGCCAGGAGTTCGGCTCTCAGATCCCAATTGTGAAAGCCTTTGAGAATACATCTTACAATGACATTTATTTATAGCATTTATACCCCACTCTAGAATTGGTTACATACTACAAAATATTCTCTTCCCTCTGGCATACAGTTTCATAGACATAGCACAAAAGGAAAAGGGGATGAGGGTGGAAAAGGAAAAATGACTGTGTGTTGAAAGAGGCATAGTCATATAATGACAGAAGCATAAATATAAATCTGCTTGCCTCATTTTTCATAAACTGTACAGTATCTTGAAAACATCAAGTCTCAAATGTCTTCAATACAAAATATATTTTATGTATCATGTCCTATTTCTGTATTACTCCTAAACTACAGTGGGTTCAGAATTGATTCTTCCTAAAGCCAGGATAGAAGGGCCATTTGTAAAACCAATAATCACAGACCATGCATTCCTAAAACCACCATGGACAGCTCTTCTTGGAGTGCCCTAAAGAAGTTGCATTAGGTGGTATATTCCAGTTTGGACATCTTGTCCCAATTGTTGTTGTTATATGCTGTTCAGTCAGCTCTTGCCCGTGCTGACCATAATAAAGTTTAAATTCTGTGGTATTGGAGATGTTCAAGGCATAAATTATTACCACCCCTCTGCAGGAATTTATATCCAGATCTTCTAATTTATACACTTTATATTACACTTACACGTTACACTTTCTAATTTAAACACTTTGTCTTACACTTTATCCTCTCTTCCAGGGTGGCTCTCAGTCACTAGGTATAACTCCAAGAAACATGCTGCGTACCAAGGGTGAGGTGGTATGCCCAGTGTGCATTCGTGAACTTTTGATGCTTTGGGTGTCAGATA
This sequence comes from Phrynocephalus versicolor, assembly GCA_023846285.1. Classification (NCBI taxonomy): domain Eukaryota; kingdom Metazoa; phylum Chordata; class Lepidosauria; order Squamata; family Agamidae; genus Phrynocephalus; species Phrynocephalus versicolor. Next base: position 25,499,457 of record JAHTLZ010003542.1, read on the forward strand.
TTTGAGCAGAGTGGACCACTGTCTGGACTAATCAACTGTCCTCACCACTAGGCTAGATGATATGGTAGACTAAATACACTGCAGGCTAAATGGATGGTACAAAAAGATGCATTTCCACTCATGGAATGGGGCTTTTCCAGAGATCTCTCTGCTTTTTCTGGAAAAGAAAACATCCTGAGGGCTGAGGAACCGTCAGGTGAATCATACAAGAAGGTTGTATCAGGATAATGGAAGGTGTATGATTTTAGGAAGAGGCAACTTCCATGGCTTTTTCATTTGAAGGTAAGAAACCTTCAAATCAAAGCCCAAGATCTACCCAGCAAGAAGATATTTTGGCTTCCAACCTGTAAATTGTAAAGAGCATAATAGGGTTGATTTCTCTTCTCCAATTGAATATTTCCAACATCTATTCTGACCTTTACCCAACAAAATATGCCAGCAAATATTTAACATTATTTTCCTGGATGAAATCAAGTCACCTTTTAAGTACTGTACATAACTATGTGACATTGATGGAAAACTCAAATAAAGATACAGAGGTGACATACACGTTCTAAATGTGCACCAGTCTGGCTGGGTGAACTTTGCATGAGTTTGCATTTACAAGTGGATTTTGCAACTGTTCTTGATATTTCTACTCAGTAGTAAATTCCCCCGTGTTCAGCAAAATGGCCAAAGCTAACAATAAAATTAGCAATAGCAATTGTAATAATAATATTATAATTAGTATAATAATATAATATAATAGCATATCAATAATATTTCTGAGATCTGATTTCATAATATAATATAATATAATATAATATAATATAATATAATATAATATAATATAATATAATATAATATAATATAATAATATAAAGCAGTTTCAGGTCTCAGAAATAACACCATCAGACCTACAAAAATGGCATTATTAGGAACAGCATACATTTTGTGCTGATACTTAACTAATTAGTCAATGTTTTTTATAATTTTGATTGACTGTGCCTGGTATTTTAGAAGAAGAAGAGGAGGAGGAGGAGAGCCAGTGTGGTGCAGTGAGTGGAATGTTGGACTTGCAATGGGTTCAAATCCCAACATGGCCATGGAAACTCACTGGAGGAGAGGGTGCCCGGGTGGGGAATACTGAGGTTTGACCTCGCTTCCACCTGTCCAGGTCTCCCCCCATGCCAACGATTATCTCCCTTTCCCCGGGAGCTCCTGCCCGCCGGAGACCAGCCCACTCGCGGCAACCCCTGCTTCAGGCGGCATTTGGGGCGGCGGGGGTGCAGACGTTTCCTTCTGGCTTCTCCTCCTTCCTTGATCCACCGCCGGTTGCTGGCTCGGGTCCCCATCTCGGCTCTTTGGGAAGGTCGCCCGCACTCCTGGCCCTCCGCCCCTGGCCCTGCCTGGCTTCCCTGCCTCGTCGGAGAGGACAGAGGAGGGCCAGGCGGCGGCAGGGCAAAGGGCCAAGGGCTGGGCGGCCGAGGGCAGCCCCGTTCTTTCCTCAAGAAGGCCCTCTGCCCGCTTTCACTTGCGAGGATCCCTGCAGTGAAGAGCCTCGATATTTTTCCGGAGGTTTTCCGCCCCCGATCTCCTTTCTGGGACGGCGGCTTCCAAAGCGGTCGGTGGCCTTCTAGCTTTCTTCAGTTTTCGGAGGCAGGGCAGTTTCCCTCTCAGGTAATAAGTGACACTCAAGGCGGCGCACCTGGCGCCAGGGACCGACCTCAGAGCCCGGTCTTGTGGTCCTGGCGATGGACCTCGGGCGGCCTCCCGGCACTGGCGCCCCTCCTCATACGTGACCTATATGGTCTCTCTCCCCCACCCCCGTTCCCTCAAGTTCGCCCTGGGACTGGGAGGCTTTGATTCCTCACGGAGAAGACCAAGAGGCAGCGATGAGATGCAACCTTCTCGCCCGGCACGTTCTGCTTCCCATTTAGAAATCAAGGGGCCTTAATCCACGGAAGGGGCTGACATTGGGAAGCTCGGTTGAAGTCAATGGGGCTGAGAGAAGGCACCTGCCCGTAAAGGAAAAGGGGAGCGTTCGAGATGGGGATTTCTCCCCGGATGAGAGGAATGTCTTGGCTCAGGAGAAGGAAGGCAGGGTCGGGCGGGTGCTTTCAGAATCAGATCAAGGAACCATAAAAATACGAACGCGCGCGGGGGGGAGGGAGAAGATGTTGCCCACGTCGCGAGGAACGGAAGGCGCAGCTTGTTACAGCCGAGCATTCACGGTAAAAGAAATGGGAAAATGACGCAAAGGAGAAGAACCCGAGAGGCTTGGCTGGAGGCCCCCGGAGGCCGCTTCCGAGAGGAGCCGCATCCAGTGCGAGCGGGCTTTCTGGGTGTCGCTCTCGGGAGGGCTTGGCTGATAAGAAAGTTTCGCCAGCGCCTGCCTTGGACGGGTCAGGCTGCCCCAGGTAGGGAGCTCGGGCGGGGGGGGGTCTTCCTTGGCCGCCTCAGAGCCGCTTCATCCAAGCCGGTCTGGGGTGGGGGGCGTCCGATCTGGAAGCGTAGAGGCAGACCGACCAAGGCCGGTAGAAAGAGAAGGAAAGGACGGCTGCCCGTCTCTCTCCCCCCACCCCGACCTCCCCCCCCCCACTTCCCAGCCAGCGGCCGCCTTTTGTGGCTCCTCAACGTTCCACGGTGCGCCAGATGGGAGATTCCTGGAGGCCTCGCCCCCTCTCCCCCCTCCCCAAGACCGCAGAATCCTCAAGCCCCACGCGAGGCTTTTGGGGGAGAAGGGGGGTGATCTGGGAGGAGTCCTTAGGAGCTCAGTGACTTGCGGGAACCGGGAAGCCCAAGCCAACAGCCTCTTCGCTGGCCGATGTTCAAGATACGAACCCCGAGAGGGTGCATTTGAGCCGCTGGTTGCAGACTCAGCGCTGCACCCTCTCCTTCGAAGTAAACCACGCTTGTTTTCATCCGCTTGCACAAGGCCCTCTCTTTCATTGCGCGGTTGGTGCGATCTGGAGAACAACATGCCCCTGATGAAGTCCGTGGGTTTGCGATTAGACTCCTGCGCGGGTGGGGGAGGAGAAGCAAGCCATGCTTTTCCTTGGGGGGCGGGGGGCGGGAATCTCCTTGTCCCCGTGGCCGTCGGTGGGACGTCAGTCTGCAGGGTTTTGCTCTGGCCCTTTCCCTTCCGAGTGGAGTACTTTAATTCGGGATTTAGAGGGCGGACCCATCGGGGAAAAAAAATGATTTACTTTATTTCAAGTCCAGAAGGAACAGGACAATCTGCACAACCTGGCCATCCGAGAATATTGGTGGTAAAACCTGTTTACACGCCCTCACGTTTTACTCTGGCGTCCCGGACATAAGTCAACAGATGGTCGTCAGGGGCTGCCATCTCTTAGGGATCGGCCGCCTCCAAACAGGTCGGAGTCCCTTCGGCTAAGCTTGCGTAGGATCGGACTGAGCCTCCTCCCGAGACCCAACTGCGGCCAGGCGCGCTTTCGGCGCCTGGCTTTCAGCGGGATGAGCGTTTGGGGGAACGCCCCCGGCAGGAGGAATGGGGATCAGGCTGGGGTTCGAACCTCCGGCCAGGTGGGGCTGGGCTGCTGCTGCGGGAGCGGTTCCTGTGAGAAACCTGCCCCCGGCAGAGACAGCAGTTGCGACCCTCGCCTGCTAATCTGGCCGCCAAGCCAAGCGTCCCCCTCGCCCCCAGCTGGACCACCGGCCAACTCACGCCAGCCGCACCCAGAGCGGATTACAGCCGCTTCCCTTCTTCGGAACGAGCCCGTCGGCTCTTGCCCAGGCCCGTTCCCCTTTCTGTCCCCCCACCCCCAACACTTCATTGTTGTGACTCCGTTTGAAATTGGCTCGACTGGAGCGATTAATTAACCAAGCGCATTAAGGCTTTTTAATGGGACTCAAATTGCTTCCTGGAAAAAGAAGAAGAAGAAGAAGAAGAGAAAATGAGACAGCAGCGTTAATGACCATACATTAAGGGCAAATTATACGTATTATAGGATTATCAAGATCAGATAGGAGCTGAAGAGAGACTGGCAGAGCCGCCCGTGATCCCCCCCACCCCCAATATTTCTTTCTGGGCGAGGCTGGGAGGAGACCCACCACACCAGCCAGTCAGGAGGCAGCCCCGCCGAGCGCCCGTCGCCCAAACCCGTCGTCGGTCTTTTCCTGGCGGGTTTCCTGCCTGGCAGTCGCTGCCAAACCGAGAAGAAAGACGCCGGTTCTCAGGGATGGACAACACCAGGAAAACCTGGAAACGAAGTGAGGACCAGTAGGTTTTCTAGGTGGATGTTTGGAGGGAGAGGACCAAACAGACGTGGAACAAAGAGTACAAGAATAGGTTTATTGAGAAAAGCCTAAAAGATTACAAAATTAATAGGAAGACTTGTTAAAAAAACAGAAATCCCGTGGGCTTGTCTCTGAACACGCCTCCTTATGGGTACGGATCTCTACTCCAGGCATGATACCATAGTCTTTCGAGACTGAAGGATGCCAATGAATGAATGAATGGGTACGGAGAAAGAGAGCAGAGAGAGAAATGTTAGCACTTGTGTAAGACGGATCCGAAATGCGTATACACGTCTGGTGAGGTGGGGGGAGAGCCCCAATAAAACCCAGCCTAAGAGAAATAATCTGAGGCGTTTCAGGAAACAGATTAGGGCAGAGAGAGTGCTGGTTAACAAGCCTCACAGGGAAAAGTTGCCGTGTTGTGGGGCTCTCGGGGCATGTGGCTCCGCCATGGTTTGAGCAGAGGGCTGCCTCAGTCCCAAGGAACGGGTAAGAGCCTCATTGGACTCAGGGCACTTGGCGGGTCTCCGTGCCTCCCAATAATCAGGCGATGATATCGGGTCGGTTCACACAGAGCCCAGCTCCGAGCAAAGCCGGGTACGTGTAGAGAGGCAGACCGTAGGACGAGAGCTCCGTCCGACCTCCCTTTCTTAAACACGACGGCCATACGGCACACCTGCGCCCTGGAACAGCCCCACCAAAACCAAGCCTTTGGAAGCCCTTGGAAGAATTCAACATCGGTTCTGTGGGTCTGTTTGGATTGCTCTCCCACCGGGATCGGTGGGACATGAATGCTAAAAAGTGGCTTAGTCCAAAGGAGGTTACACAACATTATTTAAGTCATAGGTGTGTAAATACAAGCAGGGCCTGTGCTCTCTCTCTCTCTCTCTCTCTCTCTCCTCCTGCTCGATCCTGGCGATCCTGGAGCTCTTCTGCCCCAAATACGCGCGAATTCCCGTTCGCTTTTGCCTTCTGTTGAGGCGTTTACAGTTAAAATGAGCGAAGCCCTCCCTACTCGCTGCTCTCCCGTCTGGATTCCCGTCTCACTCCTCGGTTCTATGCACCCCGGTGCGAACGGCGTCTTTTCTCACACGGCATATGCCTCCGGGTGATAGTCTGCCAGGATCTGCCCTATACACAACAGTTGGAGGTTTGCTTTAAAAAATAAAATAAAATTAAAATTAAATGTTTGGTCTTGGATGTCCCCCTCCCCGGAGCCACACTCCACCCCATATTTAAAAACTCTCTTTCCTTTCCACTCCCCACCACCACCACCCTACTCCCGACTCGGCATCGAATGAATGAGTCATTAGGCCGCAGTTTCATCATTAAGTGCCTCAAATTAAAATTTCACATCAAAGGCCCGCGATCAAACCCCGGAATGCGAGTGATAGGCAGCGCCTTAAGTAAACACATAAAAAGGCAAGAGGCAGAGAACAGGGACGTCTATTGCGCGCTTTTATTGGATAGGCCGCTTTTGGTGACTGATGCAGAGGCTTTTAAAGAGTCTTTTTATATTTTTATTGTATTTTTTAAATCAAATAAGATCTGACAATGTTTCTAGCTCGGCATTAATGCTTCAGCCTTCTCATGTCAGTCACCTCTAAGCGATTTGACAAACTCAAGATCTCTTAAAACGGGAAGAGTTCAGATCATATTAATTCCCCCAAAATGTTTTGATTCAAAGTAGTTTGTATTTTACGTTGCCAAGGGCAATGGAGGAAGAGGGATTGCCGATCGCCCGGCGGGCCCCCTTTCTCTTTTCAGGGCCCAGAGGCGATAGCAGTATTTAAGCTTCTGAAATTAGCCTGGGGCAGAGAAAGATGGATGACCACAAAGCGGAAACAAGAGACGGGTACTGCTGCTCCCCCCCACCCCCACCCCCACCCCCCACCCACTCCTTCCTTTTTTGGAGTTTGCCATTTCATACAAGGACACAGGAGGGCTAAGTGTCACTAAGCTGTCTTTCTCCTCCCCCCCCCCCTAAAATTTCAGCCTAGAAACAAACAAGCAAACAAATAAGGGATTCCTGATCAATTATCAGCCTGCTCCATTACAGGCTTTCCGCAAACAAAAAGGGACAAGATCTAACCAAAAAAAGAGAGAGCGCGCCAGAGAGATAAGATAGTCATAATTAAGTCCAGACTGATAATTAAGGGCAAGTTCTTAGAAAAGTATCTAAGCAAATGTAGGGCGAATTGGAAGGAGGAGACAGCTGGGGGTGGGGTGGGGAATCGACTAGGGGCAGGAAATAGAGAGGGAGGCAGGCCAATCCCCCCACCCGCCCCGCCTGCCGTCATTAAAAATCGCAGGCGACTCCTGTAAACAGAAAGTTCCTATCTTCGCCAGTGATTTCTTTTGAAACGGCCCGATCTGAATATTCAGCTTTTAAGGCAAAGCTGCGCTCCTCTGTATGTACAACATTAATATGATCTCTGCAGAATTTGGGCTCTCAGAAAGATTAGCATATCAAAGCGGGCGCCTGAGGCGAGAGAAGCTATCGATACGCTCGCAGTAGGTAAAGTAAAGATTATTGGTTGTGATGGTGCGAGGAGCGCGGCTCCGGGCGAAATCCTGCACACCATTAACTGGAAGTGATAGCCGTGGGAGCGCGGCCACGGAATCCGTGGCAAATATTGGCTCTGGCTGGTAATTAGCTCGCCCAGCACCTCAGCCCTGCTGCCCTGACCCGTCTCACACACACACACACACACACAAACAGAGAGAGAGAGAGAGAGAGAGAGAGAGAGAGAGAGAGAGAGAGAAGCCAATCCTCACCCGCGCATAAACACAGAAAGGAAACGGGTAGTTCGTTCCCAAGTCTCATTAAATAGAGTCCAAGCAACAAACCAAGGCGCCACCAAAGAAGGTCTGGGTTGCGACGGGCGAGAAGGAGGAGGGCAAGGAAGAGGCGGCGGGGGTGGGGTGGGGGCGAGCGTTGTCTGCGGCTGGGGAGGGCCTCCTTTATTTCTCTAGAACCAGAGGAAAACCCTTGTTGGGCGCACGCCAATGAACAGGGCGGGCCCCTTTTAGGAACCAGAGGAGTCGCAGCCCGTTCCGTTGCCACTCGGTCTTATTCTACAAAGAGGGCTTCTCCGGATCTCCTCACTCTCACATTTCGTCTCTCCCGCTCGGTTTCTGACACCAAATCCTGTCTTTCTCAAAACTCAAGCGTTAGGGACCCCTCCTCTTTCTGGCTGCCGCCCCCCCCCCCCCAGCAAAGGCCCGTCCCCTTCTGCTCGTTTCCATTCCCTCCTGGCTCTTTCTGTATTCCTTTCCGACTTCCCACGGCGCCCTCCTTCCTCCGGTCCTGACAGCCCCAACTCATGCCTCTGTTCAAGGCCGGAGACACGGACAACGTGAGGGAACCCCGAGGAGACCAGCGTGTTCTTTGAGGGTGTGTGTGTGTGTGCTGCTGGCACTGTTGGTGCGGAGGAAGGAAGGGCGCCCAGGCTGAAACCCCCCACCCCACCCCATCCCCATCCCCGTAGGGAAGATGCCTGAGCGCTTAGGAACGTAGTGGTTGGGTTACGGTTAATACCCTTTAAAATAAAGTCGAACAAAATATTTATCCTGTGTTCCGAGTATACATTGGCAAGGTATACAGGTTTGCTTTTTGAAACATCTTCGTTCTTCCACCAAGAGATGGGTGGTTTGGAGGACAAGAGCCGCTCAGCCCTCAAGATTAGTCGAGAAACAGCCTCGCGTTTTCCATACTGTACTGGATTTCTTTTGCCATCAGGTCTTTAAATCCTGGGAAAACTCGATGAGCTTTTGAAGAGGGGTGGAAAAGGAGGGGGAGGAGCGGGAGAGAGAGGAGTCTTTCTGTCCTGCCATCATTTGCTGGAGGAATTGGAAGCGCCTTAACAGGAAAGAGAGATTGTATCAACTAGATAGGAAAGACTGGACAAAAGAGCGGGGGGTGGGGGGAGGAGATTAGAATCCAGTCCAGCAGCAGTAGGTATGCAGGCAACATCCCCGCTGATGGGAAGCCAGCCTTTCCCTGCCTCTTCTGTAAAGATCCAGATCTCCAGCCCGTAACCCAAAGCCCTTGTTTATGATTAACCCCAACCGAATTCCTAGAAATCCAAACAACCACGCGCACCCGATGGTGGGAAAGGGGAGGGGGAATGAGGAAGCATAAAGTATTATGCTCCTCTCTCATGTGGCTTATTCCGGAGGAGTCACATTACTAGATTAAAATCAGCCCTCTCTTTAAAAAAAAATCCTTGTCACTCCTTAGCCCGTTTTATTTCACCTGCCCCTGTTTGCTGCTTTCTGGTCTATCCAAGCCAGGAGAGCAGCTGCCCAATGCGCGGAAGTATCCCGAAGAAACAAAACACCCGGCAGAAAAGCAGAAAAGCTACAGTGAACCTTTGTAAAAATGAGGAGAAGAACCGCGGGTTGGCCGTTAAAGAAAACGGGGGAGTTTCGGAACGGCCTGCTATGCCCTTGCACGACGCCGGGCTCCACTAACTTACACAAAGTTCGTTTATTTCCTAAGTCAGCCCCGTGGCTTTCCACGGCCCTTGCTGTCACAAAGGTCAGCGGCCTAAAAACATACGGCACACGCTGAACCTTGGCTTCGAGAACAGAACCGTCGAGGGGCCACTTCCTGGCGCTGGTGATGGTGTGGGTGGGTGGGTGGGGGAGATGACGCCGCGGCCTCCGGAGGCAAGGCACCCGCTAGGAGCTGTTCATTCAGCACCACCCGGAACTCCCGCCTCCTCCCTCGGTACCTGCCGCAGGTCCGCCGTCGGACTGGTGTGAAGTGACCGTGTTTTGCTAGAGGGACAGGTTTGCTGTGGTGTGCCGCAATCCCTTTCTTCCAGAGTTCCACGGCACAAATGATTGGCTACGGCTCCGTTTTTACTTCAGCAGCCCTAGACCTAGACTAAATGCCTCCCTTGTCAATGTGGGCGGCTTCTTCGCAAAGATATAACTAAGAACAAATTAAAGCTGTTAACATTTCCAATGAGGGAACATGAAACTCCTGATAGTATAAATTCGTCTCTGCCTCTACACAGGACCCAAAGCATCTAGGAAACCCTGTACACTTCAAAAGCAACCCTGAAGACTCAGTAGGTAGGACCTTATTCTTTGCCTCCCTATTTTCTCCCAGGTAATGGATATGAACAGTTATATTAGTCCTTGTCTGTAGGAGTGCAAAAGGATATCTTCCATAAAAATGTTAATTCAATGCTATTATTTTATTCTTGTTTTTGCTTTAGAAATGGCCACTTCCTTGCTCAGTATCAAGCATTTACTCAACGCTAATTTTAAGCCTAACACAAATTCTATCCCAGAGCTAAGAGCTTAATCTGCCAGAGTAAGGTCAGCAATATACAGGAGGAAAAAAATAGCCTAGAAATCTGAATATTTTTTCCCCCTACACCAATTTCTTCTCCAAACACAGCTCACCTCCAGAGGAAAATCAGAATAAAGTTTTCTGGTATTTTTATTATGCTGCCTTATGACCACCCTTGCAAGTTAATGGAGTGGCCTGTTAAAAAGCTGGCCTTCATCTCTACAATCCAAAAGAGTACTCATTCACATTAGGAAACAAGCCATCCTTCCCCTGCCCACTCCATCCCAATATATGAGGATTTAGGGTTTGTGGCTGCTGATGTCCCTTCAACCCCCCCCCCCAGGCCAGAATTGCAGCATCCCTAACATCACCTCAAATAGTGTGTATCTTTATTTGTCTGTTTCCATAGGCCAACTTTCTGTTTGAAAATGCTCTTTGTAAACTGTCACTGGAAACCTTTTAAGTTCTTAAATCACATTATTTCTGTGGGCAATGGGGCTGGGGAGTTTTTGAAATATTTACAAACTGTAGGAGCAGGAACAGAAATGAGGAAAGAGTAATGCAGGCCCTAGATCTAGACAGAAATAAATGCCCCCCTTGTCAATGTCACCACAAGCTGAAAGCTAGGATTGCCTTTCATTTCTGGAACACAAAATGTATTAACTCCTCAGTTAATATATTTAACTGACCAACCTAAAATTGCCTTGAAAGGCACTAGTCATTTAAATGTTCCTCCCCCCCCTCTGGAATAGGTACCTGTGCTTCCTTGCACCAATCTCCTCAGTTCTGGGATGAAGTTGAGGTGCCATTATAGGAATACAAAAGAAACCCAGAACTCTGTTCCTTGCACAGGTATTCTCTCGAGGATCTGAGGCTCATCAATTAACACAAATGTTTCATAAAGGATGGGCCACACATTCTTACCCACTAGTAGAATCAGGAACGGAACCAATGGTTGCAAATCGGCTTACCTCTCCTTATCACCCCACCTTGGCCGTTCAACACCAGCCCACACTGGGCCTCCACTGAGCCCTTGAAGAAAGGAAAGAAAACAAAGTCAGATACAGAGACCCATGCAGGTAAAATGCCTGGCTGGCGGGGATCAAGGAGCTCAAAAAGACTCCCTTGAAATGGGAACGGAAGCAAACACCTTTCTCAGGGAACTGCTAAAAAGGGGCTTGTATATTTCAGAACCCCAGAAAGAGCCTTTTCAAAGAAAACAGCCCCCTTTCTAGTCTCAGATAGGAGGATCCTCTCTCATGTGCCTACTTGATTGTCAGGCAGACAAAGAGGAAGCGCGTCAGCGGGGACACGCCAAGCAGCAACAACCACAGGCGCGGTGGGGTGGTGGTGGGTGGGTGGGTGGATGGAAGGAATATTCCAAAGGGTTATTTTGGAAGTGGTGGGAGGGAAAGAATCATCATCATCATCATCATCATCATCATCATCATCATCATCATCATCATCATCATCATCATCATCATCATC
>JAHTLZ010003542.1:25520443-25543478 GCA_023846285.1 Phrynocephalus versicolor
GCTGCTTAACAAATCCAGCAACATCATGGGGTCATTTGTGACTGCAGAAGGCACAGTAGGATGCAGTGGTTCATGCCCAGGCTGCTTAACAAATCCAGCAACATCATGGGGTCATTTGTGACTGCAGAAGGCACAGTAGGATGCAGTAAGTTCATGAGGAAGCATTATTTCCTTTGAATATACTGTGATGGTATGAAATAAATGATTGCCTATTTACATATGTAAATACAATTAATCACCCCATGCAGATGGCACTTGCCTTAAAATATAACCATGCATGTGAAAAATATCCAGGCATTTATTTGACTCCATGTTTCATGTGTGAAGAATCACCAGTGGTGGCAATGCACATGGACACTCAACAGACCTACAAATGTTGGAAATGTGTTTGTGTACTCTGATAGTGTACACAGTTTCCTCCCTGTGACAACCATGAAGCAAACTCATCTTGTATGAAACACAGAACACCAGCAGAAACAGAAAAACAGAAAATATGTACTTCCCAGATATTAAAACCCAGCAAACTTTGAAGAACTGCAGCAGATAACTAAGTGATTTCTTTGGTTATCTTAAAGTTGTTTTTGATAGATACACTCAACAAGATATTTACCAACATTAACCATTTCAGGTGGCAAGGACTGGTTAATGTGTATATACAATATTTTCTCTAGTCATCTTGCTATAGATATTGACAGACATAAATAGAAAAAGAAAGAGAGAGAGAGAGAGATTTCAAACTGTGTTGGAAAAATAAAACCCCTTTCTTACATTTTTGCTCATCAACTTCCTCTGGTATCTTTTTTGTCCCTGCCATTGATCTAGAAATCTTATTTTCTCACACTGAATTCACATTGTCTATTGTTTCTTTATTTAAGGTATTTTTCAACAATCAGCAATAGGTCTAGGCAGTGCTTAACATTTAATGACCCAGAATTGGTTCATACAGCAGCCCCTTACAGGGGTTCCTCAACACTCAGAATCAAATTGCACATTGATGTTTCTGCCTCTCTCTTTCAGATGGCTTCTGGTACCTTTTATTTACTCACAAGGGATTTTCTTTCAGCATAATCTCTTCTAGTATTTCATTGGGTCAAATTCTGTAGTCTTTAGATACTTCCCAAAGATCTTTTATGAGATGTTAACTTATATTAGAGTAGCAAGCAGTGGGATGTTATCTCAGCTGTGGGATGTTACCTCAGTCAGAGGTTGACTAGGAAGATAGTTGTACTGGTCTCCACACTCCCTATTTTTTAAAATTGTTTTCTTCCAAAAATGTATGGTTTGAAATGTCCTCTGAAAGCTGTGGACATCTAATATTAATGACTGCCAACCTGTTTTAATGTCATAATTTACCAAGAACATTTTTGTGATGTTGCAGGAGGTGAACATGGGAATGGACTAAACATAACTCATCATCTTCCACAAATTAAGTAACTCCCTAGGTTGCTGTTTGGTCTAAAATATATATAATTTTCCTCATTCTTGAACACTCTGTAAATGTCTTCTACCCAAGTCATTTTTTTCCTGGAATTCAAACCTGTTTTTGATTTGGTGGTTAACATAATGGGCACACTCTCTTGTTTTGTCACCCATACCAGTTCACTCACATAGTCCAGGATATTTAGTAATGTTGAATTTGCTTGTGAAGCAAATTCAAATTACATATACCACATTTATTGCTATCACATTGGTACAGCGTTAAAATTATGGGTGTGTGAATAATGTCTCCTTCAATTAAAGCCAAACTATGTGTCTTAAAAGTCACAGACAATTCACTTCAAGCTGATTCGTTGTCCAATTTGATTTTCATCTGAATATTTTAAAGTATTTCCTTTATCTGTATTTGTCCAAATAGTGAAAAGACTTGAAAACCAGGAACAATAAATGGCTTGGACCTGTGATGGAGAGTAGAAACTCAGTGACATTTACTACAGTTTGGCAGCCAATGTCTGTCTGTCTGTCTGTCTGTCTGTCTGTCTGTTCGCCCGCCCGCCCGCCCGTCCTTCCTTCCTTCCTTCCTCACCAGAAGCTGTGCAATTTAAGTGACTTAGGTCCTATTCCTTATTCCTAATGCTACAGTGACTTAGTTCATTCAAACCCCCAAACAATTTCACACGTGTGCACTCATTTCATTGAACTGAGATATGCAACTGACTAAAGAGAAGAAGAAAAATCTCTAATGCACCCTTACCTTAACACTTAAAAATCAAATCAACAGAGTCATTCTCTATGGCCTCTAATATACATCACCCACAAAATGGTTGCCTGTTTCGAAATCCTTCCCATAATTCCTGTAGCAGTGGTTTCCATGGAATCCTGGGCTTTTCATTGACATGTCAGCCATCTGTCTCCAATTTGGCCTTCCCGGTTCCCAAGGGCCATAGACTTAAGTTTCTGAAAGAGCTTGGGCTCTTTCTTCTTGCTTAAGAGGTCCTTGTCCTTCTGCTTTGGACTTCCTGGTTCTATTACAATATTATTTCCCCCCTTGTATTTTTCTTGATTCAGTTTATTTTAACCCCTGAAGCAGAATTCAATCTTTTGGAGAGCTCTGATTCAATTCAAAAGCTGCCTCAGACTTCCTGTGTTTGAAAACCAACAAATACCACTAAGTCACTTTTTATTTCAAATAATTTTTTTAAAACGGAGGTCCATCTCTAATTTAAATGTTGTGGCTGCTAGTCTGTAACACATTATATAGCTACAAATGGACTTTGTTGCCTTAACAACATGATGTGTTTCTTGATTTGCAATGTTCTTGTATTTCTGTAACCACTTTAATGCTAAATCCTGCCTTAGGTTTGAGATGTGTGTCGATCAGATTCTATTTCATACAATGGATCCCAGCCTCCATCAGGGATGAAGGGAGCAAAGAAGAATATATACAAAAGGACCGGCAAACAAGTACAGTTTTTAACCCAGCATATACTGGACTGTTCTTCTATGCTAATGTGGGGATTCCCTTCCAAATCAGGACCCACCAATTAACTAGATCTTATTAAAAGGCACCTTTTCCATAGGTAGAAAATCCATTAGGATTAATTTTCTGAGCTCCTCAGCTGTGCATTCTTCCCCTAGAGGCTGGAGCAGTGGCCCGTTGGAGCAGGACTTTGTGTGTGTGTGTGTGTGTGTGGCTGCCATCTAATATCTGCTGTACTTTCTTTGAGGACATTTTCTTGGCACCAGTGTTACCACTGCAAATATTGATTTCCCCAAATGTCTGAACATGACACACCTGCTTTGGAGTTGAGGCATTCTTTACTTCCATTTAAAAAAAAGTCTGTGGGGTTTTAAGTGATGTTAAAGTGATCTGTTACCCTATGATACTTTGTGCTATCCAGTCAGTTCGGACATTTGGCGACCCCTTCCAAGGCTTTTCTGGTGGGAAATACACAGAAGTGTATGACCATTCCCTTCTTCTGAGCCGAGACTATGCAGCTTCCCCACGGCCACACAGGCCAGTTTTTGTCATATTGATAACAGATGATATTTATTTATATTTTCTTGCTACATTCAATATCTTTTCTTCTGTAAGTCACTTGAAGACTGCTCAGCAGTGGGAAATAATTCATAAATGCAATGAATGAACAAATTGTGCCATCTAATCTTCCTAATTCAGCAGGCCTTGATTGAGAATTGATGTGGGAAATGAATTGGGCAGGTGCCTTGAGAAATAGGTAACTTTGCCAAGAACTTATGATACACTCTCTTTTTGTGATGATGAGAAGCCTAAACTCTTTCCATTAGACATAGTCTAAAAGCGCAGGGATTGAAATTCAAGAAGAGTTGACTTACAGGGGTTGACATGACAGCTTGTTTTTGAAAGTCTTCCATCCAGAAATGCTTTTGGTATTTTGGGAAAGGGGGAAGATTCATCTAATTTTTTTGTGTTACATGTTTTTCAGATTCCAAAGAAGGAAGGAAGGAAAGAAGGAAGGAAGGAAGGAAGGAAGGAAGGAAGGAAGGATTAACTGTTTAAAGATGAAAACTGAGCCACTGCCGCTGGAAAAGAAAACTATAGAAATTCTTCCAGGTTATGAAATATGTCATGTCATACTCACTATATCAAGTTAATGCAGGCTGAGAAAATATTAGACCAGATGATGAGCTTTTGTGCCATCAAAAAGTCTAAGCTGACACTGTTTTCAAGATGGATTTCAATATTTGAGGCAGTATCCAATCATTAAACTTCTCTCTGGTCGCTGAGAATGAAAACATCTGTAGACTGTGATGTATTAAAGATGTACCTTATATTAGGATCATCCATAATTGATGCAGACATTTCAATAAATAATACAGTGTCAGGTTCTTTAGATTATTGAAGATAATCTACAGTGCTCATATATTTATGCACCACCAGTAATAGCATGCATGCCTCCTTCTCTAATTAAACACACAGCACCATGGTATCTTTAAATCACATTAAGATGGTGGCATCGATTTTAAAAGATTTCGTTCCAAATTAAAGCTGGCATCAAATCCTTAGCTCATCTTTGTACTTCTCCACTTCACAGAAACAGACATTTGGTGAAAATTCACATTTACACCAGACTGCTGGCAAACTCAAACAAATTCTGTAAGTGTCCATAATTTCAGAGCTACACCAATACATGTGAGGTGTTTCCGTGCGACAAAAAGCAGGAAGACTATGGCAACGGGAGCTTTCATGAACTGTATTCCCCATCTTCAGGTGGGGGAAGTGGAAATCTGTGGATTTTGCACCTTGGCTTCTGAATATGTCTATTATAATCTGTACAAGCTCATGATTTAAAAAAAAAACCCTAAATAAACCCTGTTAGTATCAAAGATGGCTCAAGATCCCCCTGTTCCTTTCTGGTATCAGTTAACATTGGCATCTCTTCAATGAGGTTGTTGGGATCCACTAGAACAAGCTCAACAAGTGGAACACAAGCGAAGCCTAGCAGTAACAAAGCAGTGTATTTGTTTAGAATTCACACTTGAACATAAACATCTACTACATTTTGGGCATTCCTTGTAAGATATACGGTATAAATAGGCAATTTATATTTTGTTATTTCCTTCTAGACCTATATTTTACCAGTGAACACCCACCACATTTAACTGCCATGTTATATATTAATATTTTTAAGACAGATTTTTTTCCTCAGGAGTATGAGTGGATTGAATAAATCAGTTTTTATGATTAAGGTGTTTTTTTTATAAAAATTTGAACACATATTTATTCATGGATTTGAAACATGAGGCTTTTATTGACCCAAGAATTCAGGATGGTTGCAAATGAACCACTGCATATGTTTTTCCTCAACTGATTCACAATTCATGCCTTTTTGCTATTAAAATGCATATGCTGCATTCCCCAGATTGAAGCCAACTACTTCAGAGACAGGAGAGTCCATCAGGGGAATGCGTATTTATGTTTTTAAAACATATTTTAATTTCCCCATTGATCATAACAGCTCATGAATAAAATCATGATTTCCCCCTAAAATTATCATTAAAAAATTAACAATTAAAAAAGCCCACCTCTTCAGCAAAACTGAGAGGGCTACTGTGGCTCTTTTATTTGGATTTTTCACCACCAAGGGCTGATTTTGAAATGAAGGTCTTCCACCTAGTGTTACCTCTCCTCTTTAAACAAGGAGAAAAGGCTGGCTTTTGATGACCTTTGAAGGCAGATAACAGAGAGTGGCCAGAAGCTTGCTGAGAGTGCAAATGATGCAGTCCCGGGAACCCCAGTTTAAACCCTACTGCCTACCTTGGTTCCCCTGGTGAGAGTCAAAGCCATAGAACTGCACAACAACAAACAACAAACAACAAACAACAACAATCATCATCATCATCATCATCAACAACAACAACAACAACAACAACAACATTGAACCCAAGCAAGTATTCATCAGGAAGGAAGGAAGGAAGGAAGGACATGCCTGTTCATACATAGATGCCAAGTGAATGGGTTTAAATCACACGTGCCCCATTGTTTAGAGGCTAATTCATAATTCACACAGGGCATAATTTGAATTTGCTGACAAGTCAGGGCTAGCCAACATCTTAGATGCTGCAAACAGAAGATTATCCTATCTAATCTTTTCTTATAGGAATGTATCCAGTCAGCTTTCAGGTGACAACTGGGAATGTAGAAGCATTGAAGGGAAGATGCTTAATTCCTTCGCCAGTTAGCATGTCTACACTTTAAACTTGCCACAATATTTTTAATGTTGTTTTAAAAGGGAGGGCAGGGGAAACCATCCCTTCTATTTCTATGCAGCATGTAGTTTGGCTCTGAATGGAGGTAACTACATCTTACTTTGTGTTCCTGCATGATTTACATATTTAGAGAAAGTGTCATGTTTTTTCACATAGATGTAAAACATTTAAAGGTGTGGGATTCCCAGGATAAATTTATGATTCAGTGCTGAAAATGCCCCTTTTGAAAATTTCAGCAACAGAAGCCCCTCTTTTTTTCCATCACTATGGATGGATGTGTCTGTACCGGAAAAGAAAATATGCTTCTGTTTGCACAAACGGGTCACAAAAAATATTTCTGAGCAAGTCTGCCACAAATAATTGATTAAAGAAAAGGAATAATCCAGAACACTGTTTAGGACACTGGTCTGAATGCATTTCTAACTCCAGTTCCTGATGTGCAGAAATAGGGAAATTGCAGTATCATCAGAATACACTTAGCACTGTCCTTGAGATTTCTGGCCATTAACTTTAACTTGCACAAAACTTCATTTTCTCCTGCAGGCTAATAGGAATGAGAGCCACCTAAACAGAGAATTATGTATCTTTCCTTTAAAGAAGGCCTACTTCAAAGTAAGTACAGTGGTACCTTGTATAACAGACAGCTTGTATAACAGAAAATTTGTACAACATAAAAAATTCCAGAGATAGGGGAAATTTGCTTAACATAATTGCCTATGGGGAAAATCCGTACAACATAAAAATGGGATTACTCTGCTTTCAATGCATTCCTATGGGAATTTGTATAAAGGAAAATTTGCTTAACATAATTTCATTTGGAACGAATTAATTCCTTTATACAAGGTACCACTGTATGTTTAGGAATCCTTATTCTGAATGGAGTGTTCACTCCAAATGAGGGGTATAGTAAAAACCATACAAACTAAAGTAATTCCACAAACATTCGTAATACAGGAATGCCATTATATTTCAGGCTACCAAGACTCACAGTATCTCCAGGACTCCAGCCAAGCCATAAGTGTAATCCATATTTCATTGAAGAGCTGTTCTTCAAACAGCTGCCCAATGTCCTCAGGTTATAGAAATGTGTTTCTTTATATACCTCTGCTATTAGTGCTAATAGTACTCTTGTAGGTGGAGCTGGGCTAATGCCTTCATAAATGCAGGTCACTAGCAACCTGGATCTAGTGACAGTCTAATCTTAGCATTCTAGGTTTAAATTCTTCTTGCTCATAGAATCCTGCATGGCTCTTTGACCCAAAAAGACCATTTTCCAAGCTGGGATGTCCTTTGAGTCACATTTTTTTTTCATGGCTTGAAAAATGGGCCATGCTTTTGAATCTCTCTTCCTCAGTTCTCTCTCCTCTAGTGTCTGGTGGTTCCCAACTTTGGGTCTCCTTGGACTACACCTCCCAGAAATCCTGGCCAGCACAGCTGTCGTCCAAGGCTTTGGGATTTTTATTTTTTATTCCAAGAACTTCTGGGGACCTCAGGTTGGGAACCACTGGTCTAGACTGATGATGCTATACAGAACAAAAGCTTGCCTTTTTGTGTGCATATAAATCTAATCTGAATAAACTGGATTTCGAATGTTTGGTTTTTCTGAAAACCTAGCAGTGGCCTTAATGGCCTGAGACCTAGGATTAAATTGAAGAGATTATCTTTTCCACTCTCTCTTCCTTCAAATTATTTGCCAGAGCACCTTGTTTAGGTTGTTGGGGTCTGCCTTCTTGCTTTTACTATATTGAGAAACACCAATGTTAATTTTCAAAACGACTCCCCCCCCCTCTCCCTACCACCCTACCCTCCTTTGCCTTTCAGCCAAGACTTCTGGGGCAGGCGGCCTTAGAATCCTTGCAGGAACGCGTATTTCCTGCAGGACGTTTCCCCCTAAACCTCAACATCTTCCAACAGTCCCTGAGCTGTCCCTGAGTTTGCAATAAACGGTGAGGTGGCAGCGGTGGGGAGGAAGAGAGAAGCCAAAGGCTGCCACAAGCTTGTTTGGCATCGCTTCCTTTTATTTTCCATAACAGGAGCAGCCTGCGAGTCAACCTAATTCCACACCAAGGCCCCCTCCCTCCGGCGTCCCAGTCCCCCATGCCCGCATCTCCTCCTTCTCCTCCTCCTTCCCCTTCCCCCAATCTCCGTGGGTTTCTGGGACCTCGTGGCCCGGCTGGAGCCCCGTGGCCGGGTTTTCCGGCGCCTGGACAGGGAGCTATCCGTTCAGGACCAGACAACCACGTGGCGCTGCCCGCGAAAAAACAAAAGAAGTAAAATATTAATTAAGAGAGAGAGAGAGAGGGAGAGGAAGAGAGAGGCAATCTGTTCAGTCCGACGCCTGCAGGCAAGCTCTAACGGAAACCACATATGCTTCCCCTCTCCCCGCCAGAAATCTTCATTTGGGCATTAAAATACTTAAAAGGATTAGTCATTAAATACTTGTACATTTGGTTTAATTTGCTAGAAACTCTATGTCACAGGGTTAGATCAGAAAGCTAAGAGTTTTAATCTCATTTGCAGTATTTACCTAGATGTTTCATTTCTTCTGCTGCTTGTTACAGGGATCATATTAATATCCCAGGCGTCCAGAGGGAGGAGGTTAAAAAAATGAGCTGGATGCTGACTGATGGCATAGAAATATCAAAGGCCCTTTTCAAGTAAAACAAAAGGCATTAGTGGGAATTGGGTGTTCCCTATAGCAGCATGTTACTGATGATGATGGTGGTGGTGGTGGTGGTGTGTGTGTGTGTGTGTGTGTGTGTGTGTGTGTGTGTGTGTGTAATAGTTGTCTAGGGAGACAGCACAGCTAAATGGGTAGAGTAGTGGTGGGCATGTTAGAAAATTCAGGTGATATTCCATCAGTTTTCTTTTCCATGGCAGCCCATTTTCTTCTCCTACAATTTAAGCCCATTCTTTCCCAGCTGACAAGCAAATGTATCCCAAAGTTTTCAGGCAGTAGGATCTTGGATGGGTTTGACTCACAACTGTGGTTATCTCTCAAGCTGACAATGCCGGTCGGTTTGCTGAACTTAAGATGTTTGAGACATGTTTACAATGAACATTCCTAATTAGGAAGGAAGAACACCCTGGCTAAGGCATGGTAACACAATTCCCTAAAGCCTTCTTCTCCCAGGGACCTTTGCTATTGAGGAAGGGCAGTAGTTGAGCGGCAGAACACATGCTTTGTGGACTAAAAGATCCCAAAGGGAATCTGCCATCTCCAGGTAAGGCTGAAAAGGGGCCCTGCGTGACACCAAGGAGAGCTGCTGCCAGGTGTTAAGGCTAAACACCTTGGCTAAAAGGACCAATGGCCTGACTCAAAATAGGGCATATTTTCTTCTTACATCAGTTGTAAGGAGGGCCAATTGTAGAACAATAGCTATTCTAAAACTCGTCACTCTCAAAAATAAGGTGGACACATTAAATCTTATTGATTAGGAGACAGCCACTGTGGTACTACAGACTTTATCTAGAGAAACATATGCAGGGTTAAACAGCCCCCCCCCTTTTGCTACCCCCATATTTCAGGAGAACTGAGTCAGGGGTCAAACAGTACTCTTGTTTGATACCACTGGTATGATCTGGCATTCTGCCTCCCTTATAGAGGAATACTGATAAAAAGAATGAAAAACTGATGTTTCATGTCAAAGGAAGAGGACACTTAGAAGTCTCCTCACCTCCAGGATCTTGCCTACATCCTTAGGCTAGATGAGTCTCCATAAGTTTTGGAGTCAAGAAGAGGACACTTAGAAGAAAAAGTGGATAGAGATGAGTATCAATAGCCTGGAGATGGGGTGCCCTGATTTTACATTCGTAGAAAGTCCTGTGTTCAATGATGAATGTTCCAAATAATGTAGCTGTATTTTTTCCGCATAGACCTCAATCCCTTCTAGGTAGTCAGAACCTTTCTTATTTAGTTTAACTGTTAGAAAGGAATAACATATGAAGACAGCAATGGAAGAAGGAGATTTGTAATCTTATTCATCAAGAGTTTGTAAGGCAAGACTGGAGGGGCATACAATTAGGAGTTTTCAGTATAGGGTTCCCCTCCTTGGAGCATGGGAAATACTAGATCAGTGGTTTTGAAACTATATTTGGGTGAATATGTGGGGGCCCTGCTGTTGTTATGTGTTGCTATTCTTGTTTCCTATGCACCTAAAAGACAACAAAAAGCTGTAGCATGGGAAAGCTACTAGTACACAACTTTGCTGGGAAACAGATGTGGTTCTAGGTGTTGATTAAATATTAGGGAAAGCAGTTTCTTAGCCTAGTCAAATCAAAACTTACTGTGGTCAAACAAGCCAATGAACCTACACTTAAAAATCCCAAATAATAGAGGAGAATAGATGCAAAATTCATTGTGTTCAATTAAGATAATTGGGCTGTACTGTGCATAGTAAAGCAAACAGGTAGCAAGAAAATTTATTAGACTATCTAGAAGCCTATTATGTAGCCAAAAAAGAAAAGAAAAGAAAAGAAAAGAAACAAATGAATGGAGTTGTGTAAAATCAGATAAAATTTTTAGTCTAATGATCAGAAGAATGCGGGGCTTTGGAAGATTACAAACATAAATCATAGAAGGAAGGTCAATGAGACTAGTGTAGTTTAAATTGTATAGCTAAAAATACAAATACATTTTAAAATACAAATACATTTTAAAAACCAAGCCACAGCATTGGGAAGACAGCCATTTCAAAAAGGACAAGAAGAGAGGTATGTGGAACTGTTTATGGTCAAACAGGGACACAATGTACCAATGAACAGAAAAACATAGTCTGAGATGGAATATTTGAAGAACAAGATTACAGAAATCAACCTACATAAAATAAGAGGATGAGAACAAGTTTCAGCATTTTCCATCAACAAGGGCATTGTGTATTTTAACAATACCAGTAACTTGACAATAAGGTAATGTAAGGATTTCTTGTATCTGACTGACAAAGATATAGAAGGTGTGAAACATGTCAGAAGGTAATGGTGAAAGTCCAGTTTATCCAGCAGTGAACAACAGCTATGAAAACATGTTTAATTCAAGATTTGATTGGAAAAGAACAGTAAACATAGGACAGGTAGCCCAGTGGTTTAGGCTTCTGGCTGTGGAGTGAGAGGCTGACAGTTCAGCTTCCCCACTGTGCTTCCCTGATGGGGCCTGGACTGGATGGTCAACAGGGTCCCTTCTAGCTTTACAAGTCTAAGACTGATGATGATGATGATGATGATGATGATGATGATGATGATGATGATGATGATGATGATGACGACGACGACGACGACGACGACGACGGCAATGATGAGAAAAAAGTAATATGCAATATCAAGCTATTTTTTTGGTATAATGTAAACAGTGCAAACCCGATGGATTTGGGTAAAATGCATGTCAAAAGTTCTGACGGGGGGGGGGTCTCAGTTTAAATGAGTTCACTTGCCTCTCATGGGTTCCATAATAGTGGACAAAGGATTTCTATGCGGCAAGAGGGACTCCATTCATTTTCACTGCCAACTTTTGTTTCACTTCTGTGCTCACCTTTGGGTGTCTTTTCTCCACTCTGCAGAGGAGCAAACATTCTTTGTTGATGTCATGTTGTTTCCACCCCACCCCCTGAATGTGCCCTGTTGAACACATTTCAAAGAGATAATGCCATTTCTAGTCCAATTACTAGGATTTCTGTTCAGAAGAAGAAGTGGTGCATGTCAGGCCACCAGTGTCTACCTTTGCTCCCATGATTCAGCTCCTGCTCTTGTTCCCGGAGACAAGTGAACACCTTCTTTACACCTCATGGTACCAAATAGAGCAAGAGGATATAAAATATCCCAGTTTATGCCAGTTCAGTTCCTCTCCAGATCCATTGAGGAAGGAATGGATGCCCTACCTGAACCAGCTCCAGCTTGTTCAATTTCCCATATGTTTGACATACAAGGGATCACTCAACTGGGCACTGGCCAAACTGGCTGGAGTGTTTAGATATCCTCTGAGCCATGCACTACATTTATGTAGATGAATGTGAGGCCTAGAATTGATTAAGAAGATGAAACATCTTCCTGCGGGAAAGGACTCAAAAGTCGAAGAGCTGAAAGTTGGATTAGATGTTCCAGGCTTATGTTTCCAAGATGTGCAATAGAAGGAAATAGAGAAAATAATGGGGGTGGAGGGTTGAACATGCAGATCACCCATTCATAGCACATGAAGTCAACTTATTGACCTTTAACGGTACCTCGAAATCTGCTGCCCGAGGCAGGCCACCTCATACTCTACAATGGTAGAGTCAGTTCTGAACAGCTGGCCCTGGAGGAAGACTCATCTCTTCCATGTATGTCCTGCTTAGAGGTGTTGACTTGGGCCCCAGACAGGGAAAGGAACAACAGTCTATCTTTTGATAGAGTGAAAAAATCTTTTATTGGAATGCAGACCTCTCTTTATAGCTCAAAGTTGAAGCTTTTAATTTGCTGGGTTTCCTTCTATATATATATCATAGGTAGAGAGTGGAGTCATTTCTCCTTTAGATGCTGCTCCCATGTTCAGTGTTATTTGAGAATGCAGGAATAAGCCTTGCACCACACATCAAGCTTTTTCAATCACACTGTTGTGCTTTTCTTCCCTTCTCCAAAGCTTGAAACTCTTCTCATATTCAAAGCGTTAAGCTCGGCTGCCCATGGGAACTCTTGGATGAGGACTAGATGAGAGAGTTACATTAGGGCAGAAATTCGGGTCACATCATATCAAACTGAAAGCATCAGGCCAAATACAGACCTGGCTAATAAGATTTGTACATCGTCATTTTAAATTTTTAAGACTTGCCTTGAAATTTAAGGGGACAGAAAAAGGAACAGAAGCAAGAACACATACCCATACAGTTATAAAAACCTTTTCCGAGGGGAAGGGCACCTTTTCATGAAGATAAATTTCCCAAAGATTTCAAACTTTTTGTGAGAGCTAGGCTTCATTCTTACCAGGGTGGTAGGTTTACAGTAGTACCTCTATGTATGTGTTTAATCCATTTTGAATGCATGCTCATAAGTCGAACAACTCATAAGTAGAGCAGCCATATCTAAAAAAACAAATTAAAACAAAAAAATTGTAAGTAGAGCAGACTGCATCTAAAATTTGTAAGGCAGCAGTTAAGATGCCAATGGTTTTCCACTCTTAAGTTGAATTGCTTGTAAGTAGAACCACTCGTAAGTAGAGGTACCACTGTATGTCCAAGTTGTTTTGCTTCATGGATGTTTTCTCACAGAAGAATATTCCCTGCACCTAAAAACTCGCTTGGCAGAGACAAAATATAAACAACTAGGTTAATAGGCAACCAATGAATAAATAAACAAGAAATGAGAGGTTTATATTTGATTGGGTGCAGAAATATTCAATCCTGCCATTTCAACATTTCAGTAACAACTAGACCTCAAACATAAGTGTCTTTCATTTTCTGTTCCATTTATCAGAGGAACAGGACTGAACAGGTCTCAAATCTGATAATTTTATATTTATAAAAAATTGAAATGACCACAAAACAGTTCCTAAATTTCTCAGAGGAGCGCTTTATGTTTATTTAGTCCTAGGTGTCACTGACTGAGTATCTAAAGCTCTTCTGATAAATTCGCACAAGCTGGAAGAGAAGGCAGCAGGCAAGGGGCTTCACTTGAAGCAACAGAAGTGCCAAATTTCTGCAAACAGAGAGTGGGCACCTTGTCCTTTAAGATGCCATAATTTTTTGACATTTTCAGACAAAAATATAAGGACTTTCTCCTTAAAACAGTGACTGGGAGGGGTCAAATATAGCATTTCAGCAAAGATTAAGCAGAGTATTATTTGTGTAATGTGAAAAGGGTGAACTGCAGCTGAGCATCTATTTTTAGGTGATAAATTTATAAGACCCAAAGACAGACAAAGGTATAGCTGGATGTCTTTAAAAGACTTGCAAGTCCACGCACCTGGAAGACTCAGGTGGATTAGGCATCCTAATCGTGCATACCTGAATGTTTTATGGATGCATAGCTGTCAGGTGTACTTTATGAGTAGGGTTTGGAAAATACTGGCATACCACTGGTGTCCCGACAGTGGTTGTGTTTGATGTCTGAGGTGTGGAGCTGCCCTGACTGATTTCTTGATGCTCTTACATCTTTTAGGTGTGAGATCAGCAGGACAGAGTGCCTCCCTCTGTGCTTGCCTGTATATCTGCTATTCTATTCCTCTGCAACTGCAGATAGGAAAGAGAATATAAGGTATACGGCCAGAGAGCCTGGGAATGAAAGGATTTAGAAATCTTAATATCTGTGGTCTGTTTGTTTCTTCATTTATCCCCCCCCCTCTCAAAAATTACTTCAAAAGACCAGTGTTCAGGATATAATTAACAATGGTAGGACATCTCTTCTCAGTACAACTGCTCTTTGTACAATTGCTCCTCAATCTTCTTACATCGTTTTGCAAGATAATACTACTAATACTAAATTATTTTTGAATTGCTGAGCTGGAGAGGATCCCATGGATACTGAGTCTGACCCCACTCAAAGAAGCACAGTGGGGGTACTGAACTTCCAACCTCTGGCTCCACCGTCAGAGACCTCAGCCACTGGGGCAATCCAGCAGTTCATATTCAGGGACTGATTTACAAGTGCTATCCCTTACTGTTTTCCCTTCTTCCTCATAAACTGGTAATGTCAGAATGGAGCAGATCTCATTCTCTGTCATAAATGTGTGTGAGGCAAATGACATTAACAGAAACATTTGCATAGTCAAGACTAACTGGTAGACTAGACTGTCAGTATTTAATCAGGCACCTGGTGACAGTCGTGAAAAAATATGTGTAAAATCTGGGAACCGATGTGTGTACATTTTTCATTCCTCATCCCAGCATATGGCTGAGAGTTTGCTGTTATGTTACCATGTTCAGATGTTCCTGAATGACACAGATTTAGATCCACTGCAAAAATATTCTGGAGTTGGATTGAGGACAGAAATAACCTTGTTCACCCAGGGTGCTTCTTCCTCCCCCCTCTGAGAGTTGCACAGAACTCTAAAAATTCCATCAATCCCTCCGCATTTACTTG
Organism: Phrynocephalus versicolor; assembly: GCA_023846285.1. Taxonomy (NCBI): domain Eukaryota; kingdom Metazoa; phylum Chordata; class Lepidosauria; order Squamata; family Agamidae; genus Phrynocephalus; species Phrynocephalus versicolor. The sequence continues at coordinate 25,535,672 of JAHTLZ010003542.1, forward strand.
GAGGAGACCCGGAGTCTTGAATCAGTATCTGCATGTAGCAAGCTGAGAGCCAATCAAGACAAGACTCTTATGCTGTGGATAGTGAACTGGATGAAGTGGGTGGAGATTACCAAGTGGCTGTAGATTGGTTTTCACTTCTCATGAAGGATGTTGTTTGGGAATGCTCAGGCAGAAGCAACGACTCCATGTGCTTTTTGGCCATCCCACCTGATCTTGCAGGGAAGGCATGCTGCAGACCCCATCAGCAAGAGAATTTCATCTGATGGGTTCTAGGATAAGAACCTTCTCTGCAGTGGCCCCAGCCCTTTGAAACAGCATGTCACCAGAGCTGAGACAGGCCTCCTAGCTCCTGGACTTCTGGAAGAGTTTGAAGATTTGTTTCTGCCAGCTTGCCTGGGATGGAACAACTATCCAGCAATCATGGATATATATGTTTTATATTAAAAGATTTTAAAATATTTATTGTTTTATTGCATTGTATATTGTAAATCACCCAGACTCCCCTCTGGGGAGGTGGGCAGTGACAAATCTAAATAAATAAATAATAAATGAGGGGCACGGTCTTCAGCCAACAAAAATGGCTGTGTAGAAGATCAGCTCTTCTCAAAGCCCTGAGATAAAAAGCAATGAAGCATGAATATTGGCAAAAACATCCTAAGCTGAATAGATACAGGGAGGCCAAAAAAGAAGATATCAAAAGAACTCCTTTGGAGGTCGCTATCTCTTCAGACAAGGAGGAACAGAGAAGTCTGACTGGGTCATCGGAGTCAGAGTCTGAGACCAAAGCGAATGGTAAGACAAAGGGAAGAAGGCGAGAAAAAGCTAAAAAAGACAATGACAAAATGAGGCAATTGATGAAACAGTTAAGGAGGAATTTACAAAATGACACGAAGAGGGTAATCGCACCTCTAGAACAAACTTTGTTAGAAGTCAAAGCAAATATTACTCAAATACAACAAACTGCTGATGCTGCATTGGAAATGGCACAGGAGGTACAGACTAAAAACAAAGAACTGGAAAAAGGAAATACAGCAGTTGAAAAATAAAGTTACTGATCAGGAAAATAGACAGAGATGATATAACATTCTTTTGAGATTTTTAAGGTGGCTGAGTCTTAAAAGGAGAATTCAAAACAAATAGAAGCTGTAAATATAAGTTTTTAAGGGAAGAGAACCACCACCACATTACATTCATACTATCAATATTAGAGCAGGTGGGAGGGGCCTGATGAGACCCAAGTGCGGTAAATCTATGAGCACCATCAGCAGGGGACAGGAAGGACTAGCCATTACTTTAAAGGAACTGTACAAAAAGCAGATAGTTCACAAAACCTATTGCAAGTGATCACAGAGGTGTACTTAATTTTACTGGACTGTATATTACCCCTCATTACTGTAAGCCACTTTGGGTCCTTTTCCAAGGAGAAAGGCAGGGTAAAAAACTCTAAAATAAATAAAAATAAATTAATAAGAAGTGGAGATTTCTCATTACAGAATTTAGGTGGACAATTCCGGCAAGACCTGCTGTAGGGAACAGGAAGTCAAAGGAGCCACCATACCCTGGCTAAGCCAAAGTTGTCTAAATCACTGAGATATTTCCCAGTGTTTCCTTTATCCTGTCTAATCCGGAATAGATATCATTTTGATACTCCAGATCTAAATTATTTCTAAGACTGTCCTTTGGAAGAAAAACGAAACAGAAAAGATATTGTAAAGGAATTTTTCATTTGCATCTTTTGAGCAGTAGTAGGAACTTGTTGAATGACATTTAAAAGAGGATTAAAGCTGATTTCTTACAAGCAGCAGAATAATCAGATCTCTAAGCTAAAGTGGAATTAAGGTCCTTCAATTCATCTGCAAAACCCGACTGAAGTTAAATCATCCTTCGGTAATTTACATGTCATTTACAGGGACATTCATTGTGCCTTTAGTACTGTAAATATGATCTGAACAGCTTTTGATCTTTTGCAGCATTTGCAGGAACACATTATTGTTTCAGAAGAAGGAAAAAAGGGGCTGTTTTTTTTTTAAACCAAGAAAGGGGGGTGGTGGAAATGCAGAAAGCTGTTTTATATTGTCAAAACAAATGCATCAGCCAAATGGTAATATCACTGTTGGCTTCATTTATTTCAGCTTGGCAGATGTGAAGATGGTTTAATGATTGTTTGTCAGGGAAATACATTTTTAAGAGAAGCAAACAGATTGCAGAGTAACCAACATGTTTTATGGAATATGCAACATTGTAAACATCCTTTTGTGTTCCAATAGCATTGTAAGACTAAGCGTGCAAACAGGGAAACAAGGTGTTAGAAACAAAGCTTCTCTTTTAAAAATCTTCTTTGTGACTCAGATATCAAATGGACTGCCTTGTTTCATACAAGCTTCCCCATCATGTGAAGTTCTTTTCTGGGCATTCCTACTTTCTGAAAATAGATTATAGGAAACAAGAGAGAAGGACTTCATATCCATGCATATTCAGTTGGAACCACTTTTATTCTCTTACAGTTCTCAGAATATATCCATCTTGTTGTCCAAGGTATTAGCAGCAATTAGTGTTTTGCTTTGTTTTTATCTGAACTGGTGTTACTTTTGTTTAGGTTATATTTGTATCTACATTATTTATGTTTAACTGAAAACCAAACACTTGATGTATCCTCTTTATCTTGGAGAACTCTAGCATTAGCACAGAAATATTTGCAAATGTTGCCCCTCTCCAGATTTCTCACTTTGGTACTTAGACCTTTTTGACTCGTAACTATGTTTTACTGTCTCCTAAAAAGCCATGTCCCGGTCACGAACTTTCTTTCTGAGCAGGGAGTTTGGGCAGAACTTGGCCTAGTTAAGCCTCAAAGACTTCTGATTTAGGCCCTTCTCCCAGAAGCATCGAATCCTACCTTTTGCTTCCTTTTTTGAACAGACCTGGTATATTCCAAAATACTGTCTAGATCCTAACAAGTCTTCAGTCCTTCACCACTTCCTCTCAAACACAGTCTTGCTGATTCTACACATAGAAATGTATTACCTCAATGGTCCAGCTTTCTGCCTCTCACCTTAGAATGTGTAATATATGTTTTAATCATGAAATAACGATACAAGATACATGCCAGCTGTGAGAGGAAATGCACCCGATATTGCTGATTGGCTCAGGAACTTAGCATGGAGTGTTAATATAAAAAAGTAACTCTTAAACAGGACTAGAGCTAATAATGGGAGCAATACAATAATCTAGCAAGCGCTCTGTGAGAAATGAGAATCTCCAGGTGGACTCATTGGGTTAACATGGACAATAGGAAAATGCATCCCATATAAATAGATGATGGAAACTGTGTAAGTAGTGGAATGTATAAAATGTTGGGAAACTTTATCCACGGCGACAGACTCTTCTACTAGCTTTGTGGGAGAGAGTCCATCCTGGCATCCCTTTATTCAGCTGATTAAACAGAAGTGAATTCTCTCTTGTGTCAGAGTAATTGGCTGTTTATTTCTGAACTGGACATTTGAGAAATAGCCCCGGACTCAACATTTTGGAATCCTGAGCGGGCTGTGAAGGGGCTAAACCTTCTGAGTCCCACAGGGTTACCTCTAAACTTACTAACACTGTTTTTGGGTGCCCCTTCCAACCAGCTCTGGAGGGAAACTGAAGGGTGGCCTGTTCCAGCAAGGGTGTTATTATGTTCTTATGTTGCAAGAGAAGTCCAGACAAATGCATGAGTGTGGATTGGGGGAGCGGCCTCCAATGGGAGTATTTAGCCAGTGGTCTTGCATCCCTGTAGAGGGAACAGCCAGGCAACATCTGTGCAAGTGAGAGAGTGGTTGAGGAACATAGCTTGAAGTCCCTGGACACATGGGCAAGGACTGGGGTGGAGACCCCCAGCGAGAGGGCTAGCAGAGGTACTGTGTCCATGAAAGGCAAAGCCCACATGGGTGAGTGTGTGGGGGAATCCTATGCCAATAAAATGGGGGGGGGGGAGGAAAGGCCATCCTTGATATGCAGTGCCTGGTCACTAGGATGCAGACCATGGCAAGAAACCCATTAGGCCAAGGGTGGTTTTAGTTAAGTAGTAGGTTAATTGGCAAGCCAATGGCAATGAGAGCAATAATGCTGCTTTAACATGAGCAGAATCTAAAACACCTCTTCAGTCCACATTAGATAATTTCAAGAACTTAATTGAGCCTGGGGATATGTGTACAAAGAACCAACTCATAAAACTCGGCAGAGATATTTGGCCCAATTATTATCTAGGGACAGACCTTCTGAGATGTCCACCAGAAGGCACTGTTGGCATTACTATCCAACATATGGCTAATTATTTAACCTTAAACCAAAAGGCCGATGAGTTTCCATACCTTTCTATTTTTATCAGTGTTAGCTCTGAATCAGACATGTGCCACCAATGTGGTTTTGAACCTCAATATATCCAGATATTGGTTAGAAAGCATGCACCTTCTGAAAGGCATGCTACCCCCACTTGCCCCAGGATCTTCTCTGGGAGACCTGTCAGCCATATGACGGTCCCTGAAGATTACTTCCCTCTCCCTTCTGTCCCACCTACATAAAGCAGCACACGGCCAAGATGCAATCCGCAAAAGAGGGTAAGATCACAGCCATCCAACCCACCATAACTCCTAGTTCCTTGCTCCATCTGGCAGTACTCTGGCCAGCTTGCTTCTCTTGGTTGAATTTGATTTAACTCTGCTACCTTAAGCGAGTGAAAGCACTCTCTCTATACACTCCTCTCTATTTAGGGTTTTACTTGACTGCTGCATATTCATCTGCAATAATTAACAATTTAAAAAGTAAAGGTAAAGTTTCCCCCCGCACATGCGTGCTAGTCGTGTCTGACTCTAGGGGCGGTGCTCATCTCCGTATTCAAGCTGGAAGAGCCAGTGTTGTGCAAGTCCATGGCCATGTGGCCGGCATGGCTGCAAGGAAACACTGTTTTTACTTTCCCGCCTTTTACGGCGGTACCTATTTATCTACTTGCATTTTACATGCTTTCGAAATGCTAGGTTGGCAGGAGCTGGGGTGAACAGCGGGAGCTCGCTCCACTGCGTGGCACCCGGGATTCGAACCGCCGAGCTGCTGATTTTGAAGTCAACAGTTTTTGGAGCCTTAGTCCACTGAGCCATCACGCCCCTACAATTAACTATTAAATGCTGTCAAATCAATTATAGGTTAAGGTAGCCCTTTCCATGGTTTTCCGGGTATAGAGTACCTAGAAGTCGTTCACCTGTGGGAGCGCTCTGAGACTGTGCAAGTTGCTGAAGACTACCCAGGTTAGCTCTTTGTCTAGGATGCGAAGTGGAGAATCAGACTTCTAACCACTATGGACCTCGTTACTCCCTAATGGTCTTCATGGCGGCATCCACTGTGTGCGTAGTTTGAGAATGTGGAAGTTCTTTATCATTTTGATTTTTAGATGTTTTAATGTTTCTAAGTAGTTTAAATAAATACATAAACCAAAGGCTAGCTGCTACAAGATTGGTTCACCTTTCTAAGCCATGTACAATGCACCTTCCTTCTGTTCTTCCCAGTGACAGCCCTACCTACTCCACCTTGGCTTTACCCATGGAAATGGAGATACTAATGGGATATATAATTTTCTATATTTATTCCATGTTATTAAAATATTATTAAGAAAAGTGTTGTCTATCTTTAATTATTTTTATTATCTTGTAAGAAGAGGATATTTTAAAAAGTCAAATGTACTATTTTCCTCTCCACATTCAACCAGATTAATTTTTTTGGGCTGTGATATAACATCTGATATACATGGCTTAGTTCATTGGCAATGTAATATAACGTTAAATTAGCCTGTCCCTATGCTTTTTAGAGTTATACCATCTCTTCTGATTTCTTCTCTCCATTAATTTTTAAATCATACCCAAACAATTTCAATCATATTTTGCCAGTCCTTTAATTCTTCTTCCTTAATCTTTATGGATAGTATCACAAATAGAATAGTAGTTTTAAGTAATATCTTCATTTTACATGAGGCAATTCTGCAAGATCATGGCAACCCTTTTTTTTCTGAAATCAGATAACTTCTTAATAATTACCTGTTTTAATACAATAAAATTCTTTTCTTTTATTCTTTCCAAATAGTTAGGATTCTCAATAACAAAAAGCTTAATAATCTATCAAATGTTGATATTCATTTCTTTTGTTTCTTTTCCCTTTTTATTATACTCAACACCCACTATTTCTGATTTATGCCAGTTCCTCAGCCTGGAGTGACTGTCCTGTTACCCCTTAATTAATCAGAGTGCCAAACTTTTTCTCTTCTTTCCATTATTGATCGTCCATCAGGCCTCATTCATGGAGAACATTTAAACCTACCTTCCTCAAGTGATTTATCATATCCATTGTCTTGGTCTAAAACTCTCAGAAAAACTTGTAGTAGCTTTCCAACTTTGTGTCATACCCTTGTCTAACAGCTCCACTGTTTCCTTTAAAAAGACCATCCAGGAGTGGCTATGAAGGCAGTGAATTGGGTTTAGCATCAATTACAGAGGTTCACAAGCTTCAGGGGAGTGTTTGAATCGGGCAGGGCAGGAATATTTGTGCATTTCTACATGGCTGTTCATTAAGTCCCCACTTGTCCCCAGGTTGGATTACATAAATCACTACAAAGAACTCCAATCTGATCTGTTATCTGAGGTTATCCCGATGTTGAGTCATGACAACTGGACTTCTTTTCTTGAGAGATCAAATGTTTCACTACTCATCCAAGGAGCTTCATCAGTCAGGCTGATGAAGCTTCCTGGATGAGTAATGAAACATTTTGATCTCTCAAGAAAAGAAATACAGTTGCCACGACTCACCTTCCAGACAGGTAGTGCTTTATTTCACACCTTGGATAGAGGAATCACTTAGGCTGATGCTGATCCTGTGTATGATTGAAAGTTTTCCCCTGGGAAAGACATTCCGGGATCACATGCATTCTATCTAAAGCGAGACCTTTTTCTGAGTTGGGGTGGGTTTTTTTTAAATTGAGAAATTAAGAAAGAATAACAAAGATAGCATGTTACATATAATTTTGCATATCTCACATAGGAACAAAGAGTTCCTCCGGGAAGATGGGCGGGGAATAAATTCAATAATAAATAAATAAATAAATATTTGATGTATTTATGCACACAGCTTGCATACTGTATTTTATATGAAGTGCATTATTTTGTCCTTTAAATTTACTTAGCACTTTGGAGTATATGCTCTGCTCAAACTAGATTCAGTATTTTTCTTAATTTATATTTTACTCCTTTTACATCTACTTCCTTCTTTACAAATATTACATCATCATTATATCTACCCCCTTATCTGTTCAGATAATCAGTTACTTTTTTGATGGGCATGACTCTGTTTCCCAATTTGGGGGGCCAAAGGAGAAGGAGCCAAACTCCTGTAAGGAAGATCCTCAGAAAGCCTAAAAAGGCCAGTGCAGAAAAAGGAAGTTCTGTGGGCAGATAATTGGTTGAGCAGAAAACTTGTTCCCTCCAGCTTAGAATGTGAGCGTCAGTGAAGGAAACTTGCTAAACCATTCCTGGCATTGTGTCGAGGCACCACATTAAATTGCATCAATGGAAATCACCATCAAAATATGTATAAACAACCCACTCTAAACAAACCCACAGGTGTTCGTTTTGTACAAAATTATTGCCTGTCAAGCTCAACCAAAGTGACCGACCATTAGGTGAGCTGCATTTGGAAAAGCCTGCCTTTGCAAGGGTGTCATGAGGTGTAATTAATTAGCATTGTGAAGAGCCCTAATGTCTTCAAGTGGAGAGAGAGAGAGAGAGAGAGAGGC
>JAHTLZ010003542.1:25543488-25563428 GCA_023846285.1 Phrynocephalus versicolor
GGGCGGGGGGCGGAGAAGAGAAGTAAGGAAGAATGAGAATGACTTTCTATTCACACACTGTTTAAATAATTAAAGCCATATTTACAAATGCTCCTAGGATCTTTTGTTACCTCTCATTTGCAATGAATTGCTTCCCTTCTCTTTCTTATATATAGAACTAATAAGTAAATTGCAAACACATATTATTCCTCACCAGTCTCTTCTCACCTTCCCCCCACTGGCAATCCAATCCACCAGAATTTCCTTCCATTCCTATTAATTGGTCCTCAGAGAATCTCACTCTCATACCTTTGCAGTGACAGTCAGCGAACATTTCTTCGTAATACTGAGTCAGAGACCCTGTGATAGCTCACAAGTCACATATTGAACTGGGGCTGTACTGCTCCCTTCCATGATGTTTAATGCATGAGGCTTTCAAAATGGCACCATTACAGCGATAGCTCTTTCTTGCTTTCGAAAGAACATCTGAGAGTGGTGTGGTTATTGTGTGCCTGTGTTTGTTACAAAATATGGAAAATATATTTTTCAGGTCTTACCTATAAGCACGGCATAAAATATCACAGCAGACTGTTATCTCTCGGATGGCTTCTTAGTATGTGAAACAGCAAAGGGACCAAGCTTTTCTTCACAGGCAAATAAACAGCAATTTGTTAGTCACCTTTGGGTGACGTCTGTACACTGCCCTGAGTTCCCTATGGGGAAAATTGGGCAGTTAATAAGTGTAATAAATAAATAAATAAAATAAAATAAACACTAGGAAACCGCACATTTCCTAAATCACTGATTTTGTTCGAAATGTGCAGTTTGGGGTGTTGTAATGTTCCTATATTCCAGATTTATTAATATATTATCAAATATTTAATTCATAATTTAGCACTTACAGCCAGGACTATTTTGCCTTCATTTCTAATCAATTCCTTTCAGAAATTAATCCATCTAATAAGGACTGTAATGGGTGGTGAATGCATAGAACTATGACAGCCATAAGTTTTTTAAAAAATGCAATGCTATCGGCTGGGGTTGTTGGCTGTGATAAATAGATGACACCCTGATTTACCTTTGCAGCCTTTGTGCATCATAGATTCACCTGGTTTTAAGAGCTGAATGCATGTGAATCAGACTTCAGTCAACAGAAGACCAAAGACAGAGATATGAAAAATCGGGCTTATTCAAAGTATTGCAAGACTCTTAAATAAGGAGCAGACATATATTTAAAGGTAACTGGCAAGTAATAATGACAAGAAAGCAATGCAGACCTGAGTGAGACAAAGAGCATAGAAATAGGCACTCCTTGCACAGGTGTTCAGCCAAGAAGAAGAAGAAGAAGAAGAAGAAGAAGAAGAAGAAGAAGAAAGGAAGGTCATGTTTACCCTCTCACTTTCCTGTCAGTTTGTGAGGGATGTGTGAAATTCCAACCCCCCGGAAAGTATTGTTAAAGGGCATTTACAAACAGATACTCACTGAAATCCTGTTGTCTAGTTATGCCAAAAGTGGAATATTTAGGGGTGAATTGCTATAAGTTAAGAAATTAGAGATGGGCACGAAACAACAATTTTTTCATTACCGTTCTCCATTATTCATTCCGTTACATAACGGTACGAATAATGACCATTGTGATGGGGCAGGCTCGAACCGAACAGAACCAAGAAAATTTCCTTCAGTTCTGTTTGTTTCCCTTATTGCCGTTGCGCTGCTCGCATGATGAATAATGGAGCAGTGGAGGGTGGTGAGAGGGGGCTGGGCCTGGTGGAGCCTCTTTTTGAACATGATGCCTAATTTGCATCTGCATAACATGTCAAATTTAATCCTTCCGAAGCAGGTATTTTTAACTGAACATTTACTGTACCACATAGATATCTGAGAATACGTCTGATTCCTTGCCAATGTTTATTCAATGGTCTTGCAGCACATTGACTGACAATATTAACAGCTGCAAAGATATGTGGCCGTGTCTAGGAAGACAAATACGGTAAAGATCTCAAAACAGACTGATATTCTTCCTTATTTGCAAACTCTCCATCATCAGGAATTATATTGAATCCTACCTTCAGTGGAATTGAAACTGAATTGTACATCTCTATTTTACACTTCTCCAGAAACTTTTCTATCTTTTTACATTGAGACATATAGAAATTACCTGTGGCATCTTTGCATATATCCACACCTAAGTAATTTTGAGTCTCACCCAGAGGTTTAATTTGAATAGTTGTACCTAACTTGTGAATTACCTGGAACAATTAAGCATAAATTATCAACAAATACAAGCAAAATCATTGATCCTTTGGTATAGAGATATGGGTTTGCTCTACTACATGTGAAGCCCAGTTGAGTTAACTTGACATCCAAACATTTATTCCAAGCATGTCTGGCTTGATGTAAACCATAACATGCTTTATTCAATTTCAACACTAGTTTTGTTGAAATTCAGGAATTTGCTTCAAGTATATGGTTTCTTCTAGCTCAGCATTAAGATATGCTGTGGCAACATCAAAATGATGTACCTTGTCTTTCTTAGAAACAGCAATGGACAAAGCCATTCTGAATGTGTCTGCTTTAATTGTTGGAGCAAAGACTTCATCATAATTTACATTTGTTTGCTGCAAAAAAACTTGTGCAACCAATCTTACTTTGAACTGTGTAGATTTATCTTCTGTCTTCTTTATTTTGTAGACCCATCTGCAACCAATTCCACTGTGGCCTTCTGGAAGCTTAACAGGAGTGAAAACATAGTGCTGCTTAAGTGAATTATTCAGATTCCATTGTCTTTTCCCACATTTTTTGCTCCTGTTGTGGTAAATCTAACACTTCCTCGAATGTTTGAGGCTCATAAGACAGAAAATTTACTGAGAACCTCTGAGGTAGTACTCCAAAATTGGTTCTTGTGGAACATTTGGCAACACCAGTTCCTCCAACTCCTCAACTTTATGACCTCCTTCTTCATGTTCTTCATATCTCTTCTCTCTGTCCCCTCCTAAACTTTCACTCTTGTGAATAGAGACTTCTTGACTGAGTGTGAGACATGTTTGGCAGGAAAACCTCATCATTTGCATGTATTTCCTTCCAGTTCTTGTGTTCACACAATGTGGCAGACCTACTTAAATATATGTTCCCAAGATTATCAACAAAGTGCCAGGATTTACATCCTGACGGATAGCCAACAAAAATTAGTTTACTTGACCTTGGGCTGTTCTTCAAACAATACTTCCTTGGAATGTGCACCCATGCTTCAGTCCCGAATGCTCTCATATATTTCAGCATTGGCCACTTCCCATGTAATAGAAAATAAGCAATATTATCAATTGCAGAGTTCCACATTCTATTTGCTACATGATTTGCACATTTCATGGCTTCCGCCCAGTAGCCCCTGGGCAACTTGGCATCAGCCAACATAGCATTCATAATGTTTTGAAGAAAATGATTCTTTCTTTCTGAAGTTCCATGCTCCTGTGGAACTGAAGGGTTTGTTAATCTATGAATGATTCCCTTCTTTTTAAGAAACATATTTGAAAGAAACTCAGAACCTATGCCTGTGTGAATAGACTTGATTTGGTCCTCAAATCTTCTCACCACCATAACAGTCCATTCCTTGAAGAAGGTAAACACTTGACTTTATCCATGTATACATGGAAAATCATCAGATATTACTAGACAAAACCTAGAACCACCAAGAGATGGCACTAGTAGACCAATTACATCTATATGACTCAGGTGAAAAGCTCAGTGGACTTCCTATTACTCACTTTTGTCACTGGAGCAGACTTGCTTTTGGTTGATTTACATATATTACAATTAAGAAAATACTTAAACTATTAAGATCTGTGTCCTGTACACTTTGAAGAGTCTTCTGTAAAACAGGAAAACTAATATGCCCATTCTGCGATTTAATGCATGTATACACCTCTTATGCAAAGGACAATTATGCATTGTGTTTAGAGAAATTTGATTAACATCTAATAAAAAAGATTATCATTCAAACAACCTGTTGCAACTGTGTTGCCATCTTTCATGATTCTACACATATCATTTGCAAACACAACTTCAAAACTGTTTCAACAAGTTAGACACACACTAAATTCCATTTTAGAAAGGCTTTTCAAACAAACAATGCAAAGGCTTGAAAAATAAATTACCTTCCCCTATAATTTGATTTAAAACAGAAAGGTCTTTGAGGTGATTTGCAAATATAAAAACAGAACTTTAAAGCAAAGCAAAGCAAAGTGTTCTGCTTATATACCACCCCATACCACTATAAGTAGTCTCTGGGCAGTTTACAATTTTAATTACAGTGTGCAGGCTACACATTGCCCCCCCAGCAAGCTGGGTACTCATTTTACCGACCTCAGAAGGATGGAAGGCTGAGTCAACCTTGAGCCTGCTACCTGAGATTGAACCCCAAGTCATGAGCACAGTTTTACCTGCAGCACAGGCATTTAAACACTGTGCCAGTTGTGATTCCAAAATCATATGGCTCTATCCCCTGGGGAATTAGCAACCCCTCTCAATTTGTTACCATCTGCAAATTTGATCAGCCAAAGCTATCTCCCAGTTGATGTACGGAATCCCAATTTGGAGATTACTCGATATTGAAAAGCAAGATCTCTTAGCAGCAGCCCACAAAACTTGCTCACCTCTGAATTTACAACTTCCATTGTACATTGATAAGTCTGCATTTTCTAGATAATCTCCAATAACGGCATGCTTTTATCTTAGCAAGATGTAACATACTCCCATCAAAAATTATGTATGGCAGATATAGCTCCCAACCATCAGAAGCACGGATCTGCCCTTGTAATTCTGGGGCCTTAGAGTCCCTGTCGCGTATGTTGCTCCACTGTACTATCTACAGGGATATCTGTAATACCCTGCAGCCTAATTATTATTATAATTATGTCATATCAGCTTTTTTAAAAAAATTATCTATTATTTTTTAAAATAATATTTTAATTATTATTTGCACGAATGCACAACCTAATCACCCTGCTGTTCCAGTTCCCCCACTTGCACAGTCACCAGATGCATAGATGGGTTTGAGGATCCCAAACTAAGATAAACAGGGAGTGGCTTGCCCCCACCAGGCTGACAGGAATCCCTCTGCCTCCCCTATTGGCACAATACACCCTGACTCCCTGAATAAACTTCAGTGCCACTCCCTAACCTGGGGACGTGGGGAAGAGATGGGAGGCCGATGCCTAGGTCCAGTGCTGCACCCGGCAACCCCCCACCCATGGCCAACCCTGGGCACCTGCTCACACGCTATTGCTCAGGGGGGCTGAAAGAAAAGCAAGCCACAGCCACCCGCACTGCGCACCCGCACTGCGCACCCACTGCTATGTGCTGTTGGCCAGCCCAGCCCCCACTGAGTGCAGCTCTCCTTCCACACTGCTTGGCCTGTCCGGGTCGCAAAATGGCACAGCAAGCCCAAACAAAATGGCAGGCACCATGTGCAACCAGCAGCAGCCAGCCAAACCTCCTCTCCACAGAACACAAAATGAAGGAAGAGGCTGGCAATGGGGAGGAGTCCCATTATATATGGACTCTTCTCCCCCCCTCCTATCTGAGGCTGTGAGAGCTTGCAGCTTCAACTTGTGTTCTCCTCTGCCCCGGAGGGCAGAAAAACCCACACTTCTGGATGGACCATCAGGTGAGTCACCACTTCTGCATGTAAGAACATGAGAACTCTGGATGATTAAAACAGAAGGAAATAAAGCAGAAAGCCCATCAACCAAACCATTGTCAACAGCTCCTGGAGCACAGGAGCCTGGGTCAACAGGCATGTCTAGGCTTCCATAGATGTTGCAAGCTTTTCATTCACTGTTGTCTAGGACTGTATTTTATTTTTCTATTTCGCTGCTTTCCAATTTCAAGACAGTTCCTGGCATTATAAATTCTTTAAGGAGTCACAGTGCATACTTCATTCATTCTTAATACATAAAGTGTGCTTCCTCTTCACCAACATTCCACTTTTAAAACTTTAGAAGCTGTTAAATTTCCCATCCTTTCTGCTCCATTTCCTCACTAAAATTCTAGTGCACACCAAATACATTGTTAAGACAAACACCTTCCACACAAATAATCCAAGTAAAATTGGATTTATGTGAAGCCAAAAGACTAATCTAGGCAAACACCTGGGAAACTGAGGAAGGAAATTCTAAGGGATCACAAATAACATTCCCAGAATGATGGATTTTTTATACATTGTATATCACAAAGGAGGCCAGTTCTAAACACAACCATGTGACTCCACTGCTTCATGAAATACCAAAGATATATGAGGATAATAATGAGTTGCTTGGCATATATCACAGGCAGCCCAAGACATCTTGTTGCCTGAAATAGAACAGCAAATGGTCTTCCCCTCAAATACAGATACTTTGTCCCAAAAGCCAGCCATGTTTTTTGGGGCGCATGAGAGAGAAAACTCCACATGCTCTTCTCTCCATTTTTGGCAGTAAAAACAACAATATCAACACGTTGAATAAGTAGGATTGTCCTTGTCCTGGCAATTCAAGCCTCTATGGTGCCTCTCAAGAGAGGGAGAAGCCATAATTAACCAGAGTGTGTGTGTGGCTGAGGGGGTTGCATGCCCTTTCACCTGTAAGACCCAACTAGGCAAGTGGGGACACGCCAAGTGTGGCATGAGAAGGAGAGCTTTGTGCCTAAGAAACCCTTGGAGGGTCACAATAAGATAGACTTGACTGAGTGGGATATCCTCCTCCTCCATAGTTCTAGCAGGTATATTGATATTTATTTAACAACTACCATGTCCAACATTGGCCGTACAAGCTGGGATATTTTGAGAGATCTATTTTTTTTTTAAAAAAATGAAAAATCCCACCTATGAAAATACTTACATTCCGCCTGTATCCAGAGATCTCAAGGGAGGCTAGACACAATAAAATAACAGGAACGTATTATAAAGCAATTCAAAATGATTTATCTAGATCAAGAAATGTACCAAAGTTCACAGGCCAGCTTTGAGTCAATAAGCTGCCAGAGGTCAGGAGATGACCCACGTTTCCATTGGGTGTCAAAGTGAAACTGGTGTTAAGTTAAACTATGAGAGGCTTCACAACCCTACTCAGATTCTAGACCACCCAGAAGCTACTCTTGGGAAAGAGTTTCCTTTTCTTCAACCTCCTTTGCTCCTATGAAGCTAAACAAGTGGTACAGAAGAACATGATCTTAAGCCAAAACAAGACAAATAAGTGTTGGCATACTAGACAAAGTAAGAAAGTAGGAAATGTTTTATTTGTCTTAATTTTTACCCCACTCATCTAGAAGCCAGGTTACTATTTTGAGTAATGTACAATGTAAAAGCATAAACATGGAATAAAACTACAATAATGATCCAATAAAACATTGAACAAAGAAAAACCAAACTTCTGAATATAAATCAACTAATACAGATGATACAAAAAAGACAAAAGTGCATAGGATGGTGGCAAAATAGAGACAATTATTGCAAAATAGCAGAATATCAGTGATAAAAATCTGGGGTAAGGCTGTGGAAGGTCTGTGTAAACAGCCACATATTCACTTATTTAATAAAGCCAAGGAGGGAAGATTCCTCTTGCTCTTCTGTTGGAATGAAATTCCATAGTGATGTGACCACCACAGAGAAGACTTGGTTCCAAGTCATTGATTTCTGGACCTCCCCCAAGGTGGTCACCTGTATTATCCCAGACTATGAGGTGTGGGTGGGTTGGGTGGATTTACTGAGAGAGAGGCACCGAGACAAGTGGCAAGATCCTAAACCATGAGCTTTGAACGTCAACACAAGCATCTTGAACTGGACTTGGAAGTATATAGGCTGCCAGTGCAAATCTGCAAGACATGTGACAAGTGTTCATATTTTGATGTTCCTGACACCAGCCTCGCAGCTGCCTTTTGCCCTTGTTGCAGCTTCCAAACTGCCTTCAATGGCAACTCTATGTAGAGAGCATTGCAACAGTCTATCCTCAGGATTATCAGTATATGAACTAATCCTCATATTGTCATTTTCTAGACGGAGCTCCATTTAACGTAAATTATTCATATCATTTAATTCTTCAGGAGTTAAATGGACTATTTAAAAAATAACCTTTCGAGTGTTGGAAAAGTAGTTTTCGGCATGCTGACTTCCATCCATTTTATGGAATGGTGTCCAGAATCAAGCCACCTCATCTTCTCATTACTGAGCTAGGAGGCAATATTACTCCTTAGGCTCATGCTTTGATAACTGTCCACAGTTAACATTGTTCCTCTTTTTAATATATTTTTATTTATTTTCTACACTAAATTACATAAAACAAATATAGTGCTTGTCTCCTGTTGTGTTACTGCTTCAATCACAGTTTCCCCAACATTTGAGCCCAATATAATTCATAACTCCCTTCCCAACTTAAATTAGCATACTTTCATACTTAGTTACCTTACTATCTCATCCCTAGTATCTATCCAACTTTACTTACATCCATTTTTAATAAAAAGAATATAGCAACAATCTATTCAAACTCACTCTTTAGCTCTTCATTACTAAGCAATTTAAGATAAATTTGGCTAACTATATATATTCTATATATCATAAACAGTATATTTACCCATTCTTCCAAAGAATGCCTAATTTTGGCAATCATCACTAATTCAAGTTAATACTTATGGGCAATAAGAGAGCTATCTCCTGGTCTATGTTTCACTTTATGCATAGAAATTCTTGTCTATACCTAACTGCCTCTATTCTTTTAAAAATCTAACAGATTAACATTTATTTATATATCAGGTTTATCTTCACATTTCCATTTTCTCTTTCCCATATCATACCAATTAACTATTTGCATTTGATAATCAAAATACAGAAAACGTTTTGTTAATGTAATAGATTCAGCAAGCCAGAAATTCTTTTTTTTCAATTTTCCCTTTTCCTGCCAAGCCCTTTATCTTCATAGGTTGTTCCCCCCTTGTCAAATCCTTTCTCTTCATGGGTTGTTGTATTATCTTGATAGCTTGCTGGGGGGGGGGGGCAATGTGTAGCCTGCACACTGTAATTAAAATTTGTAAACCGCCCAGAGACTACTTGTAGTGGTGTGGGGTGGTATATAAGCAGAACACTTTAATCTGATTTCGGTATATGTGTTCATCATATTTTGTTTAATTTGGCATATCCAAAGATTTATCGTGCATCAATCTTGTTGTGTTTGTCTGTAAATTAAGATCAGCTCTTTTACAATCTCCTGATCAGAACTAATTTCAGTTTATTCTAGAGACCCAGTGTTATCCACCACACCATCAAGAATTATCTATCAGAATTGAAAATCTCTGTATCTTCAGAGGTTGAGTCTGTGTAGATAGCTATACTTTTTTTGCAAACTGGATAGAATTATGTTGGCAAAATCTTCTTCTGAGATGTTCTCCCAATCCATTGTGTTTTATAGCTCACAAGAAAGGGTCAATATTGCTCGTAATAATTTCTGCCACTTAGTTTCGAAAAGAGAGAGAGGTCCAGGGGAGAGTAACTAGACTAGATTGAAGCCGAAGCAGCAAGGAACAGCCTTCAAGCATTGTTTTCAAAACAAGCGGTTACTCAAAGGTCAGATGAAGATTTTTGAAAAAACAACTTTCCCAACGCTGCTCTTACAGTTGTGTCTTTAAATTCGACACATATTAAGCACAGAGGGCATAAGTTAGTTTCCTTTAAAATTTATCTTTAAATCCACAACGTATAAAGAGTAGCAAAGGCATAAAATGTTTTTCCACAAGAAGAGACCAGTGGGCAAAAAGGCAAGTTCATGAAATAATGGGAAAACAATCACTTCTTCTGTGCTTGACTTTTGAAAACATTCACCCATTCTTTGCTAAAAGCCACTTCTTCAGAACGGGTATTTAGTGCTTTTTTTGAAGGAAAGATTTTCCAGATACCAAGGAGAAGCTTTGCAGAGAAAGAGATAGAAGCATTCTACTCATGACATGCCAAATATTTACAGCTTTAATGTCCAGCACTGACAGCTCTGTCTTCGCCATAACGAGGGAATTCCTCGAGTGGGAGATGAAGCATTTTCCTGCTTCCATAAAGTTTACAAAGTTCACCGCCACTCCCTTCATGGTCTACAGTTGCTGCCTCTTCTTCATTTCCCCTCCAAGGAAACTTTACCCTTATTAGGGTCCCTTTATCTGGAGGAATTCAACTTGATAAGCTGGAGCACTTATCAAGTTGTCTCACTGCAGTGTAGCTAGAACCAGAAGTCCTTAGCATTGTTCTTCTGGCAGCCCATTCAATTGTAACTACAGAATTAAAGAGAAGTCACTTTTTGAAACTTGAGATATTCAATCTAGTAATAACTGTAAAATATTTATTTATTTATTTATTTATTTATTTATTTATTTATTTATTTATTTATTTATTTATTTATTTAGACTTTTTAAATTTTTGTTGAGGTGAAGGACTAACTTGCCAGAAGTAGTTCTCAAGAAGGAGATTTCTGGCAGCCTAGAACTGCTCAGCAATGGGAAGAAGACTCAAAGACAAAGCAAAAAATATGGGGATAAAACAGAAAAACAAAACACCAGGTCCTAGAAAGTTATCTATAGATCAATCAATTGATAGATGGATAATAGTTTTTTTAAAGCCACTGAAAAGTAGTTACACAATGTTACACTGTAGTTTGAAAAGCATTTTCTTCTATTATTAACAATGCAACAAAATTCTTATCTTTTCAGGTAATTTTTAAGTTCAAAAACCACTAGGATGCTGTAAATTCTTAGACTGCTGTACAAGGTATACTTCACCAGTAAGAGTGAAGTTATCCTGTATCATGTTTGTTATTGGGAAAGAAGTTTCTATATAGAACTAATTCACAAAGAATTAGCAGTGCTGAGAAACATACAGGTTACATATAAGGCAGCAACTATATTTATATGTGAATATACATCCTATATATGATGTTATTCCCTAATATGAATTTGTACAAAAGTAGTATTTTTTGAAACCAGTGTGGCTTATTTCTCTATAAACAGCTGAATAGAAAATGGTTCATTGTTTGTGGGGAACAGATACATATTTCTCACCATTCTATGCAATTGTTTTAGATCAATGTAGGTTTTTTTTAATTTTTACTAGTTGCTGATGTTTCCATTAAAATAATAAAACAAACAAAAGGCTTTAAATCACACCTAGTTATGTTATTTTTTTGTTTTTAAAGTCACCCGAGTCAGCTGGAGAACCACTCAACTAAAAGAGATGGCTCTGGTGAAGATGAAAACAAACATACAACATGTTTCTAAAGACCATAAAAAGAACTGAAAAGGAAAAGATATGGCTACATTTTAAAATGGGCAACTTAGGTTTAATTTTACATTGTGACTTCGGTTTTAATTTCACACTCAGCTCTTTGCCTGGCGATGGTTTCATGTGTTAATATCATTTTTTATTAACATAATACAAATATCAGGAGCAGTAATACATCCTTCATTGCCAGTGGCTTTCATATCAAACGTGACAGTAAATTTTATTTTCACTAATAGATTACGACTTGTACATTGTGTTAGGGAAGGTGAGTGGTGTTGCACAATGACACAGAGATTATAGAACACACTGCCTTACAGCACCTAAAAGTGCTGTGATAAAGCAAAGTGTTCTGAATTATCTACCGATCTTGTATCCCATCCCATAATCCTTCACCAAGAAAATAAGCTGGGAAGATGAGGAGGAGGAGGAGGAGGAGGAGAATGAAATGAGAATAACACTTTTCACCTTTTAGAAACCTCACAATATCCATTGTCAAAATATCACATTATACAATTTGCTGGAAGTGAACTTATTGCTAAATACCCATTAGATTCCCAGGAGAAGCCTTACATTAATTGTTTAGCAAAAGCACCCTTAGGCTATCACCGGGGAAGAGCATTAAATGCACAAAAAGGGAAGTTGACAGAGATCCCAGTAGAACAAGCTACATCCACCAGCATTAAACTTCTCCGAGGGCGGGGGGGGGGGGGCAGAAAAGCTACAAGCTTGAATAGTCATTTTGGGGTTAGTTTGTCAATCTTTCTGTTCTCTACAATTAAGCTCAAAAAGAAAAGAAACAAAAAATCAATGACAGGCCAGCCCAGAACCTTTTTGGAGACAGTCTATGAATGGTAAACAAGGGACAACAAATAGCAGAGAGAGAGAGAGAGAGAGAGAGAGAGAATCATAGTGGGGTTATTTTTGTGGCTAGCAAGGATGGAAAAAGAACAAAAGTTGGAGGAAAATAGCAATTTGCTAGACCAATGGTTAGGGAAATGGAAGAGGACAGAGGAGAGGAGAGGAAAAGAAAGAGGCGAATTTTAGACACCAAAATATTACATCTACAAAGGGAAAAAAATCTCTTAAATCTGTTGAACAAAATGTCATCAAAGACAAAGTTAGCAGACAAAAGGCTGTACGTTAAAGGGACTACACTTCTGCCTTATTATCAGCCATACTTTTACCACAGTCATTGCAGCTAAAAACAGTTTTATTTCTTGCAAAGTGTTGTGTTTGTGTTCCTTCACCAGCAGGTTTGGAAAAGAGATTTTTGTGCAAATTGTTTCGATTGTTGGACTTCCATGTCTCGGGGTGGTTATTTCTCCCACCTTTTCTTTTCGCCCGTATTGCTGCTAAAATGCCACTAGAGGGACCACAAGTTAAACAAGAAGCAGAAATGGAAGGGTTTTTTTTTTTTTTTTGCTCTAATTTAAACAGCCCATTCCCACATCTTTTCAGAGTTATAAGAACTGTATTACTCTTGCTGCCACTCTGGTGGGGTTTGCATTGCTGTTATTACAGTGAAGATAAACAATGTAAAGAGAAAACTATTTTAATGTAGAAGAGCAGGGCTTTGACGAAACAACTGAAGGGACTGTTCATTTATTCTTTTTTCAAAGGTACAAGTAAAAAATAAGCAGTTGCTTTGCTTAACAATTTTTCTAAAATCAGAGGTTATCTGGATGTAATGTATCTGAAATGCTTACTAAATGCACTCATTGTAGTCTTTTAGGTACAATACCGTGTTTGTAACTAGTGATCAAATATTAAAAACATACCTATTAATACATTGTTATAAGAAACCAAAGCATCTTCTGAGTGTTGTCATTATTTAAATTCTTTTTTCTGCTGTCCCAGGCCATTAAAACAAAATGTTGACTAGTCATCTACTTTTCAAATAATTCCTCAAACCAACAATATTACTTCTATAGATTCGTGCATTATCAAAACCTCCATATAGGTATCTTGCTCAAGATAGTTAACTGATACAACACAGATTGTGGGTCCCGGTGACAATTCTAATGTATTGCATTTTAATGAATTTTAATTGTATTGTATTGTATTTTAATGGTTTAATTGCTTTTAATTGTTCATTTTAATTTCGAACTGTAAGCTGCCCAGAGACCTTTGGGTAGTGGGCAGCATACAAGCTAAACAAACAAACAAACAAACAAACAAATAAATAAATAAACAAACAAACAAACAAACACACACACACACACACACACACACACACACACACACACACACACATTTCTGCTCTCTCCTTCCGTAAGGGTTCAGGTACACAGTTTAGAATTAAGTGTATGTGTACACACTCATAAGCATGCAAGTATGTGTATGTCTTGCACAACACATTACCTTTAGTCATTCATGAAGATAAAACCATCACTAGCATCAACAATGAATCTAATGGCACATTTACGATGAATCAGAGTGGGTGGGGGACATGCATGTTTTTCTGGTTTCTAGTCCATCGTCTTCAGATTCTTCTTCAAAAAGATAGTTATACATTGCTTTATAAATAATGTATTAGCAGCTAACTAGCATAACCTGAACATTATTAATACAACAACAGCAGCAGCAGCAACAACAACGAAAATCTGCTGCCAAATCAACTCTGACTTCTAGCAAGATTTGTCAAGGTTTTTCATCAAATCTAATAAATAAATAAATACATATAGACTGCGCTACTGGTGTTCCTCTTTTTGATAAAGAGCCTATTGTCCTTGAAAGTATGCAATGATTTGTTTTTAATTAATGGCCTATAAGCCTAGATGCCCTAAGCACATATGATCTTGCTTGAGTTTGGAAGCTAAGCAGGGTCGGCCCTGGTTAGTACTTGGATGGGCGACCACCAGGGAATACCAGGTGCTGTAGCTGCCTGGAGTAGGAACTGGCAAACCACTCCAGTATTCCTGCCAAGAAAAACTCCATGAACATGGAGTCACAAAGGGTCGGTCACGACTGTAACGACACAACACACAACACACAATGGCCTATAAAGGTATATCATCTATAGCCTAGTCTTGCATTTGTATTTTGTAAAGGCTACACGGCTCTCCTCCCCTCTTTTTTACTTCCAAACCTGTGAACTTGATGGGTTTTTTACAGTAAAAAAAGGGAAAATGGAAGATGACTGGACATAACCAGACTGTCATTTCACATTCATAAAGAAATTGCTCTCTCTGGGTACAGTTTTTTTCATTATCTGAGAGTTGTTTGCAGTCTAGAGAGAAACACACAGAGAAAAAAAATCTTTTTCTCAGTCTGCAAATTGTGAATATTCTGCAGCAGTGAGCCAGGAACATGACACTAGATTTTAGCCAATTGCTAGTCAAGAATCTTTCCTGACTCTTCAATGCGGCAATGCATGTTTTGGATGTTCCGTTTTCATCTGAGCTCTTCAGATGAAAAAATGATGTATACTAAAATATGTATAAAAGTATTAGAAGCAATCCTGATTTATAATATTTTTTCTCAATGCTATATATTAAAACAATTGCCTTGCAAATTCATGGACTTAGGACCCATCTTTGACCCCATGCTGTGACAGGAGAAATATTTAATTCTCCAGCCTATGTAATTTTTCAACCTTTCTCTCTCTCTCTCTCTCTCTCTCTCTTCTTTCTGTCTTTTTTTTTCTCAGACCTTGGAAAAGCTATTTTTAAAACTTCAGTTCACAGAACCCCTAGCCAGCATAACCATGCTAACTTGGGGATGCTTGGAACTGTAGCTTCCTAGACACCATAGCAAAGTTTTTCCATTTCCTTGCATTTCAATGGGGGCTCAGGCACTGCCGTCTTGGTAGCCTCCCTTGACAAGGTGCTCAGACTGAGGGAAGACATCAGCTCTAATAGTTGTTGACCAATTAGTAATACAAGGCTGGCCCTGACCTCTTAGGTCAAGGGAATTATTGGGTATTGTGCTTACCGGTATATCCCACATGTAAATTATCTGCCAGTTCTTCTTAGCACCCTATCAAGATCCCACTGTCTGGTTTTCAGGATCAAGGATGGTCTTATAGGTGAGTGAGCTGAACACTGATCAGAAAGGTGCACTGAAGTGGGTTTGGTGGTTTAGAGTTGAGTGCAATGCCTGCAGGAAGTTATAGGTAGCCCATCCCTTGTGAATACCTTTCACTTTTCTTTCAAGTCATACAGGTAGTTTGGCCACTAACCAGGAAAAGGCATTTAATTTATTTATTTATCTACAGTTGGCCCTCTGGATGGGGAGGGAGGGAAAGGGGAGGTTAAGGAGGACTTAGAAATTACAGAGAAATTAAATGAGTTCCTTGCATCTGTCTTCACGACAGAGGACCGTGAGCAGATTCCGCTGCCTGAACAGCCCCTCTTGACTAAATAATTAAATCAAATACAGGTTAAAAAAGAGGATGACTTAGGACTAATTGATAAATTGAAGATTAACAAGTCACCAGGCCCAGATCGCATCCACCCAAGGGTTATTAGGGAACTGAGAAATGAAATTGCAGATCGCTTAACGGTAATAAGCAACTTGTCTCTTAAAATGGCCACAGTGCCGGAGGACTGGAGGATAGCAGATGTCACACCAATTTTTTAAAAAGGAAGGAGGAGGGACCCGGGAAACTACAGGCCAGTTAGCCTTACATTTGTCCCAGGGAAGATGGTGGAAATCCTCATCCAAGAGAAAAATCTTAAAACACATAGAAGAACAAACCTTGCTGAGAGAAAATCAGCATGGCTTCTGTAAGGGTAAGTCTTGTCTGACAAATCTTTTAGAATTTTTTGAAAAGGTCAACTGGCATGTGGATTTGGGTGAACTGATGGATATAGTCTATCTGGATTTTTAAAAGGCTTTTGACACAGTCCCTCACCAAAGGCTGCTGAGTAAATTGCACAGTCAGGGGATAAGAGGGCATGTCCTCTTATGGATTGAGAACTGGTTGAGATCCAGGAAACAAAGAGTAGGTGTCAATGGGAGATTTTCACAATGGAGAGAAGTGAAAAGCGGTGTGCCCCACGGATCTGTCCTGGGACCGGTGCTTTTCAATCTGTTCATAAATGACCGGGAGACAGGAATAAACAGTGAGGTGGCGAAGTTTGCGGATGACACAAAACTTTTCCATTTTGTAAAAACCAGAGAAGATTGTGAAGAACTCCAGAAGGATCTCTCCAAACTGGGAGAATGGGCTGCGAAATGGCAAATGCGATTTAATGTAGCCAAATGTAAAGTAATGCATATTGGGGCAAAAAAATCAA
Organism: Phrynocephalus versicolor; assembly: GCA_023846285.1. Lineage (NCBI taxonomy): Eukaryota > Metazoa > Chordata > Lepidosauria > Squamata > Agamidae > Phrynocephalus > Phrynocephalus versicolor. The sequence continues at coordinate 25,559,989 of JAHTLZ010003542.1, forward strand.
AACTTTATCTATCAACTCATGGGCTCTGAGTTATCCATGACAGATCAGGAAAGAGATCTCGGTGTGTTGGTGGACAGGTCCATGAAGGTGTCTACCCAATGTGTAGCAGCGGTGAAGAAGGCCAATTCCATGCTAGGGATTATCAAAAAGGGGATTGAAAATAAAACAGCCAACATTATAATGCCATTATACAAAACAATAGTAAGGCCGCACCTGGAGTATTGTGTACAATTCTGGTCACCGCATCTCAAGAACGACATAGTGTAACTGGAAAAGGTGCAGAAGAGAGTGACTAAAATGATTACTGGCCTGGGGCACATCCCTTATAAGGAAAGGCTAAAACATTTGGGGCTCTTTAGTCTGAAAAAAAAGGCACCTGAGGGGGGATATGATTGAGACGTACAAAATTATGCAGGGCATGAGTAAAGTGGATAGAGGGGAGCTCTTCTCCCTCTCCCAAAATACCAGAACTAGGGGACATACACTCAAATTGAGGGCTGGGAGAGTAAGAACTGACAAAAGAAAATATATTTTTACCCAGCGCGTTGTAAGTCTGTGGAACTCCCTGCCATAGGATGTGGGGGTGGGATCTGGCCTGGATGCCTTCAAAAGGGGATTGGTTACAAACCATGATGAAGATGTGTAATCGCCACCCTTAAAACTGGGGTACTTCAAGGGCCAGATGCAGGGGAGTGGTAGCAGGAGACAGATATCTAGTCTTGTGTGCTCCCAGACGCATCTGGTGGGGCCACTGTGAGATACAGGAAGCTGGACTAGATGGGCCGTTGGCCAGATCCAGCATGGCTCTTCTTATGTTCTTATGTTCTTTAAAAAATTAGCCAACCTACTACCAAGTGGTCTCTGGGCAGCATAAGTACAACCACCATATCCAAGTACACCCCCCTCCACAGACAGTGAAATCTGCGGATAAGAGCAAACACTCTTATCTGAGGATAATGGTAGCAGAAGGGGTGGTGGGGTGCCAGGGAAAAAGCTTTCACCCCCAACACCCTCCAAATGCTTGATAGTAGACATGGGCACGACCAGAAAAAATGACGTTTCAAGTTTTTGTTTGTCAGAACGGGTCCATTTCGGGTCGTTTCCATTTGTCGTGAAGTTTTTCAAAAATTTGTCGTTCTGGCGTTTTGTTTGTCGTTTGTCATTTCCACTGCAATTTAGCGTGATTTGACTTCTCAGAGTATAGGGGCGTCCCGCAATCAGGGCCGGAGCTGTGTTTTTTGCGCCCTAGGCGGTGGGCGGGGCTGCTGCAGGGTGCAGGCGGGCGGCGTTGGCGGGGGGCCATGGGCGGGCGGCGACAGCAGCAGGGGGGAGGCACGGGCGGGTGAGTGGGCGGGCGACGGCGCGGGCGGACAGGCGAGTGGGCAGTTAGGATATCACTTAGGATTAGACATGGGCACAACTCGGCGAAATTTTCATTTTCGTTTATGTTTTTCGTTTCCATTACATAACGGAAACGGTAACGATAATTAAGCCGAACCGAAAAAAAGAAAAATTTGGTCGGGTTTTTCGTTTTCGTTTGTGGCATCGCGGCAATCACGCAATGAGAAGCACAGAAAAAGTTTTTAATAGTTTTTTTTTAAAAAAAAACCCCGACTCCCGGCCAAAAAAGCAGGCGAAAATATGTCTGCCTGAGGCTTTGCCACCTACCAGAGGGGTGGTTTCTGTGGAGTTCCCGGCCTTTCCCCCCCTCTTCTCCTGTCCTGGGCTGCTTGCACCAGGCTGTGGGGCGGGCCCCTTCCTCTTCGTCTCGCCATGCCATGCGGTGGTGGTGGGGGAATCCAAAATGGCGACCGCAAATTTTCTTTTGAAATCGTGGTCAAAAAACACACAAAATCACCACAGAAACATGTGAAATTTATTTATTTTAAATGCCTGAATTTTAATAGTAGCAGCAGTCGGTTTTTTTTATAGCAATAAAACGTCGCATTGATTTTATTTTATTTTATTTTTTATTTTTTATTTTTTTAGACCTGCCCATTTGGGCTGGGCATGGGATGGGACCATGCAAATTTTTTGAACCATTCCACCAATGGCATCGTCAGGTTTTTGACTGACACTTCTGGATGTCTTGGAGGGCATAAAAAGCCGAGGCACCTTCCAGAAATCGCAGTCGGGTGTATATGGATGTGGTTGAGGGAGGAGGGCTGGCTGCTGGTGCTGGTGTGATCCGATCGATATTGAGGAGGGAGGCTGGAGGCTTTAGGATTTAAGTTAGGCAGGCAGGGAGGGAATTGAATTTAGAAAATAATTTCTTTAATTCCCTGCAGCTTTGTCTGCTGAAGGGAATAGCAGTTTATTCTTTATTTCTTCTCTGGTAGTTTGTGAGGATATTTTTCTAATATTGGATAAAGGGGGAGTTTCGACTGGGAGTGGGAGGTGTGGATTTATTTTAAATATATATTATATACTACCATTTATTTTCTATTTTCCCAACTTCAATTTGCTTGCACAGACACACACATTTGGGGTGCAAGCCAAGAACAGAACCTCTATCCTAAGTGATATCCTAACTGCCCAGTCACCCGCCCGCAGCCACCGCCCGCACACTCGTCCGCCCTCGCCTCCCCCCTGCCGCTGTCACCGCCGCCCGCCCGCACCTCCTCCCCGCCCGCTGCCTAGGGCGCAAAAACACCTAGCACCGGCCCTGATTGCGGGACGCCCCTATGCTCTGGAAAGTCAAATCGCGCTAAATCGCGGTGGAAACGACAAACAACAAATGAAACAACGAAACGACAAATTTTTGAAAAATTTCACGACAAACGGAAATGACCCGAAACGGACCCGTTCCGACAAACGAAAACTCGAAACATCATTTTTTCTGGTCGTGCCCATGTCTACTCAGGATAGAGGTTGGCATGGCGAGACAAATAGGATGACCCCCCCCCAGCCTGGTGCAAGCAGCCCAGGACAGGAGAAGAGGGGGGAAAAGGCTGGGGACCCCCCAGAAACCACCCCTCTGGTAGGTGGCAAAGCCTCAGGCAGGCATATTTTTGCCTGCTTTTTTGGCCGGGAGTCGGGTTTTTTTAAAAAAAACTTTTAAAAACTTTTTCTGTGCTTTGCATTGCGTGATCGCCGCAATGCCACAAACGAAAACGAAAAACCCGACCAAATTTTTCTTTTTTTCGGTTCAAGTTCGAGTTCTGATGGCTTAATTATCGTTACCGTTTCCGTTATGTAACGGAAACGAAAAACGGAAACGGAAATGAAAATTTTGCCGAGTCGTGCCCATGTCTACTTGATAGTGTGGTGGCGGTAAGGAAGGTTGAGCTGAGGAGGAGGGAAGAAAACAAAAGAAAACTTACCCAAACCAAGCCCTCCTCACCACTGCCGCCCAGCCACCCTCTTTGGGGGTAAAAACAGAGCCAAAGCAAGAGAGAGAGAGAGAGAGAGAGAGAGAGAGAGAGAGAGAGGGGGGGGGG
>JAHTLZ010003542.1:25569566-25588830 GCA_023846285.1 Phrynocephalus versicolor
ACTTACTTACTTACTTACTTACTTACTTACTTACTTACTTACTTACTTAGTTTTATTTGTAGGCTGTCATTCTCTAGAATGAGGGACTTATGGGGTTTCAGTTAGGGTTTTCACTAGAGATGGGCACGACCAGGAATTTTTTTTTTTTCGAGTTGTCGTTTTTCGGGACGGGTCCGTTTCGGCTCATTTCCGTTTTTCACGAAATTTTTTCAAAAATTTGTCATTTCGTGGTGTCGTTTTTTTCATCTGTTGTTAGTACTGGTTTAGGGGGGTAGCGGGCTCCTGGAGGCACCTCTGTGGGGTGGGTGCCTCCTCTGGCCCGCTATGAAGGGAAAACGGGCTCCTGGAGGCACCCGTGGGTGCCTCCTCTCCTCACCCGCTACAAAATAGCATGCATAGCCAATTGGATATGCATACCAGTTGCAGACTTGCTTAGTGGACTGGACTCTGGCAGAGGCACCCCTCTTGGGGGATGCCTTCCCTGCACCAGTCGGTCAGAGATGCGGGCTCTGACTGTGTCTCACTAAGAAGGGAAACATACTTGCATGTAGTGCAATGTGAGTACACAGATCTGGCTTTAGGGTTAGGGTTAGCGCAAGGGCTAGGCTTAGGGTTACAGGTAAGGTTAGGGTGAGTATTGGGGTGCACCTCTGGGTGCCTCTCTGACCCACTTAGAAGGACAGTGTACTGGCGTATGGGTTAGGGTTAGGGTTAGGGTCAGGGTCAGGGTTCGGGCTACGGTTAGTGGGCTTTTTATGCCCGATTGGCACATCCCAGAAGTCTCTGTGGTCAACCTGGCCAAGTGGCCATGCGATTGGTGGAATGGCTCCAAAAATTTGCATGGTCCACTCCCATGGCCAGCCCATCATTGCGCACTGTGCAGGTGTAAATAAAATAAAATAAAATAAAATAAAATAAAAATCAATGGAGAGGACAGGAGACATTTTGTTGCAAGAAAAACCCACTGCTACTGTAAAAAAATCTGGCAGTTTTAAAATAGCAATTTTCACATATTTCTGTGGTGCTTTGGTGTGTTTTTGGACCACGACGATACGATTTCAAAAAAGAGATTGCGGTCGCCCGCTCCATTTTGGATCCCCCGCCCGCACTGCATGGCAGGCGAGATTTGGCGAGAGGAGGAGGAGGAGGATGCCCCACCAGAGCAGCCCAGGACAGGAGGGGGGAAGGCCGGGGACCCCCCCCCCGAAACCACCCCTCTAGGTGCCCTCACTCAGGCAGGCATATTTCTGCCTGCTTTTTTGCCCGGGAATCGGGGTTTTTAAAACTTTTTTTTCTGTGCCGCTTGAATGGCGGCGGCGAGGCGGCGACGTTGGCGGGACGACAAGGATGCCCACCGGCCGCCACTCCATCAGAGCAGCCCAGGAAGGACAGGAGGAGAGGGGGGAGGCCGGGGACCCCCCCCAGAAACCACCCCTCTGGTAGGTGCCCTCACTCAGGCAGGCATATTTCCGCCTGCTTTTTTGGCCAGGAATCGGGTTTTTTTTTTTTTTACTTTTTAAAGCTTTTTTCTGTGCTGTTGGCATTGTGCGATCGTGAGATGCCAGGAACGACAACACGACAAATCAGACCCAATTTTTCTTTAGTCGGTTCGAGTTCGAGTTCTGGCGGAGTAATTGTCATTACCGTCTCTGTTACGTAACGGAAACGAGGAACAGAAACGGAAACGAGAATTTCGACAAGTCGTGCCCATGTCTAGTTTTCACAGTTGAAGAAATGCAAGGCAGCAGGAGTCAGCTCTTGATTTATTTTGAAGAGAGCTCCCTACTTCCCTCAGTAATCTGCCACACCTACAATTCTGTCAGTGGGGAGCAGAGGCAGCTTTCAGGCCTATTTCACACAGGTCACTGAGCAGCCATTTTCCAGCCACTACAGCCCTAGGACAGAAGCAATCCAAACCTCTCTGTGTGTATGTGCACGCATAGCAAAAGCCTCTGTATCCTGTTACCAATCCCTCAGGGATGTCATCCAGCCTCAAACCCAAAGGAGAGTCGAGACTCTGAGTGAAAGTTATTCAAAAACAAAACAAACTAAAGCCAAAATGATACACCCTAAGCCTGGGACACCTCCAGGGCTTATACTACCTTTGAAAATACCAAGGGATTGCTTGAGACAGCATTGCACAAAAGAGATGCTACAACACTATATTTACCTACTGTGGCATACACAAAAAAAAATCTCCTCTAGAGAAGACTTGTGGCATTGATTATAAATAAAAATAAAACATGAGAGGCAAGATATCTAGGAAAAGAAGCCTTCTAGTATGTTTCCTTCATTAATGAGAACTTCACCAAAAGATTCACATGAGAGGAAACAGAGAAGACACTGATATTTTAAGCTTCCCCACTCCATCCGTTTTCTCAGGTCTGGCTCATTGGATCCGATTGTGTGTGTGTGTGTGTGCGTGTCTCTCTCTCTCTCTCTGTGTGTGTCTCTCTCTCTTTCTGTGTGTGTGTGTTTCATTTCCCCCTCCACAGACAAAATGGAAAGCAAAGAGCAGCAGTCAATGTGCTGACTGTCTTCGCTTTGCCACATGGCTTCCCTTGTTCCCCTGAACTGCAAGCAAGAACTGCCAAGACTTCAGGAACCTCTTCATGCTATGACTTCACAGGCTGGAAGGTGACAGCTTCACCAGGGACTAATGCAGTCTGACATAATTGAATGTGGCCTGCAGCAAAGCAGCTGCCTGGAGCCACTCTTGATTGTAGCTGTCATCAGGTGGAGCCTGCTGCAAGAAAACATGTTCCATTGGAATGCCAGGCTGCCAGGCCGCTCCATGCTGATCGCTTATTTACCCTTCCCCTGCCCACAACAGGGTCAGAGAACAAAAAATTAACAGCAGTTTAACTACTGATGAATGAGCATGGATATATTCAATTACCTGTCACTGTATTCTCAGAACCAAATAAAATTAATCACAATTATTATGGATTGCTATCTCCATTTATTCTCCCCCTTTCCTTCCTCTCCCCAGCGCCCCCCACCCCAACCCTATGCACTGGATATGTCTCTTTCATCATCACATGCTGAAAAATAATCTGCTAAATTAGGCATGAAAAAAATGCTTGGAAGAAAAGAAGAAGGAGAACCCTTTCGGATTCTCACTTAGTTATCAAGGATGTCACATTAATTGCAACTTTAGATGAAAAAGTATGCAATCGACAACATCTGTGCTGCTCATTTCTTTTCTACACTAGACAGGACTTTCCCATGCTATCCACAGGCCAAACAGTGGGCAGACTTCAGGCTTGCAGGGTCTATGTCTTTGCTCTCTAGAATTCCGAGATCCGCATCCCAGTTTGTGTGCAGAAACTATATGCTGGTGAGAATATCCAGGTTCAGTTCCATTAAGGGCAATTAACTAACAAGAACCTTATCTTAATAACCCTGAACAGTTAAAATTCTATTTATTTTGGCAGCAAACCCTGCCAGCTACTGACTGCTATTTTACCTCACGTACACAAAGAAATGCATTTGGCATAATAACTCAGTTTTGCCATAGTAAATACAATCTTCACACAAGAGAATTATCTTTTTACAATGGCGCAGGCAGACTCAGCTGGTTTATGTCCTTGTTTCATTTGTGTTGTGTGCTATTCCACTAGCGAAATAAACACTAACTTCCCTCTTTACTCCCCCGACATTCCATGTTCCACATCCTGATCCTTTTGAGGAAAACAAGCAAACAATAAACTGCCAATTGTGATTAAAATGAAATGTTCTGACTACAAGCAGATTGTCATTTGTAAAATCACTTCAATCAAATTATGAGGAGAGTTTCTGATCAGAACAGGGAAGCATCTCACCAAAATTTCATGGTGAGATGCTCCCCTGCTCTACTCCTAAGCTGGTATGCATCTGTAGCACCATCACGACTCCATGAACACCACTGAGTTTGTGAGGATCTGTAACTGTGTACAGTCACCTTCCCTTCTCTGGTCATAAAACATCTCAAAACACAAGAATGCTGAAGTAGGCTGTCTTGGGCTCTGCCAATCCCCCTCCCCACCACCACAAAGTCATTCCTGCTTAGAGGGCTGACACTAGATCTGCTCCTATCGCCCCACTACCTGCTCTTCCCTCAATGGTCATCTGGGGAGAGGCTGGGTGGTAGGTCCCTGGATTTCAGCTTTGGGGCCCAGCCCTTACATACTGCCCCATTTATTGCCTTTTAATCTCACAGTGCACATTGCTACCAGTCCTAGAAAATTTATCATGTCTTATATATGTCAGTTGGAAGCGAAACAGCAATTCCGGTGACAGTGTGTTAGCTTGTAAATGGGCAAAAGGCTTACCTTTTAAGCTTACAAAGAAGCTATAAGTAAGTAAAAGTAGCATCAGAAAATTCATTCCAAAAAGAAGACCTAGGTAAAGCCTTAAAAAATTGAGAAATTTTAAAAGATACTTATACAGCATAAAAGGGATTCCTACAGGCTAGATAATTAATTCACTGTACATAATGCACAGACTACATGCACATTACCTGAATAACTTCAACAAATAACTGAAAACCAAGAAATTTGTCTAAACTTATCACTCTCTACTATTTACCCAGTTTTAACAAAAAAACAGACAACTAAGCACTTTTAAAACATTAACCAAGTTTAATTAGATATTATATACTGTAGAAGGAAACAGTGGGGAAGCAAGACTATGAAGGGTTAATCATCAAACAGGTTAATCATCTTTCTTTATGAGTTGATAGAGAACAGTTGATTATGAACATGACAACTTAAATGAACATGTTGTTATCCTGAGCAGAAAACAATTGCGCTTCCAGACCTTTACTGTATATTGGAAGAATCAAATAGAGTGGTATCTTGAATGAAGGAATTAATTTGTTCCAAATGAAATTCTGTTAAGCAAATTTTCCTTAGTACAAATTTCCCATAGGAATGCATTGAAAACCGAATAATCCGTAATTGCGACCGTTTTTCTGTTGTATGGATTCACCCCATAGGCGATTCTGATAAGTGATTTCCCCATCTCTGGAAACTTTTCCATTAAGCAGATTTTCTGTTAAACAACCTGGTTGTTATACGAGGGTCCACTGTAGTTGCATTTGAATCAAATTCAAAATCTGCAAAAAGTCACTTGCTTTCATATGTCCAGAAGAATTCTTTTGTTTTAAGGTTTGGTTCATGTATTGTATACAGATAACAACACCATATCAGTACTCAAACCTCGAAGAGCTTCTACTTGAACCAGAGTCAATGTGCTACTTTCCAGGTTGTTGGAAAGGAGATTTCAAGGTACATCCCACTCTGATCACCCAAATCCCTGTAATTACGGTGAAGTTGAAACAGTGGAACATGATTTTTATACTGCCCATTTTATCAGAATTTACATAAGGATAATCTGCACCCAGTCCTAAAATTCCCAGGGAGATCCAATGAATTTTATATTTCCTTGACAAGGATTGTTATATTACTGGCAAAGTGGTTAAATTCAGTGCAACTGCTGTAGCTTGTCGCTGGCTGTTGACCATGTAAGGTACCTTGAATGTCTCCCCACTGGCCCAACAATTCAGATAGTAATATTATTTGTTTGAACAATGTGAATAGATTGATGATTACAACAGCATTGTAACTTTATGCTTAACAGTTTTCACATTTTCAACTATTAACAGAGAATCTTGATTTTAATTTTTACAGCTTAAATGGGCCAGATGGCTCAATGTCAGCAATAGGACTCTTTGTTTAATGGTGTGTGTGTGTGTGTGTGTGTGTGTGTGTGTGTGTGTGTGTTGCATCGTTACAATCATGGCCGACTCTTCGTGACTCCATGTCCGTGGAGTTTTCTTGGCAGGTATACTGGAGTGGTTTGCCAGTTCCTATTCCAGGCCCCTACAGCACCTGGTATTCCCTGGTGGTCTCCCATCCAAATACTAACCAGGGCCAACCCTGCTTAGCTTCTGAAATCAGGTGAGAGCGGATGTGCTTAGGGCATCTAAGCAGCTTTAATGTTATATAGTTTTATCCAAAATTTAAATGATTCTATATAAATGCTGTATTTTGTACATGCTGGTCAATGACTGAATAAACTGTTGATTTTGACTATATGGAAGCCATCACTTCGTGACATACAAGTCATTGCATTTGTTGCGAGCATTATAAGTCTAATATCACAAATTCGATCCTCATAATTAGATTCTCTGCCTGCACATCACCTTGTGTTATCTCACAAACAACCCTTTTCAGTGGAATCCATTCACACATGCCATTTGCCAACCATCAGTAATTAAGCTCAGAGCAATCAAATGATGTACCTGTGCATGTGAACCAGCCTTAACTTCAAAGTACTCTAGATCTTTATTCTCCAGTCAGATTAACAAACAAACATGCCAACAAATATGCGACTGATCATGATAACTCAGCTCCAGTCTGAGTGCTGGAATAGTGTACTTATTAAAAATAGAAATAACAGCTTAAACAGCAACATCTTCCTTTTAATGATACCTGCATTTTTTGGTTCTTGTTTTTCTTTAAAAATCTGCCTACATATCAATACCTTGTAGACATCAATAGCTTATACATCATTCAACAACCAGACAGGCACAAAGCTACATATACATCAAAGAGCACAAAATGGATTGATTAAAAAAAGTGGGTAGAGGGTATTTCTAGGAGGAAACATATAGTTTTTGAGTATATAAAACATGAAACACTGTCAGGTTTTGTCTCTGAAGTGTGGGCAGTAATTTCACAGTTCCGTGCTGCAATGGCTGAGTGGTCATTTGCAAATGTTGCCTTGGCTTTGGTAAACTCACTCTTATCCCCTGAAAGTAACAAATAAACTGAAATTGTCAAAGAAACAGTAACCTTCATGTCTACTGGGAAGCCTTACAAGCAGGATAGATTTCGATACAATGATCAATGCTATGAAGCCCTTGTGGGAAGTAGGCAGAGCAGGGAGGAGAGATGCCAACCTGAGAAATATCTCATTGAAATAATGGCCGGAATTCTGTTGGTGTTCCTGTGAGAATTGGGTGCCTTTCAGTTTCAAAGAGCAGTTGATCGACAAGGTATCAGACACATCACAGCTACATAGCTGGGTATGTGACCAGGCACACAAACAAGGCATGCACTGGCACCTCATCAATTATCCACAATTAGCTGCAACACATTATTGTAACCATTACATAACCACCAGTACCATTCTGTCCAATGTTAGCTGTAGCACATTATATTTGGGAGTATCTAGGGCATAACAAATTTCCTTTTTGCTAGTAATTTTACATTCTGCTAGTAATTTCTTTATTTTGGGGCTCTTGTTCTGCTTCAAGTGTGGGATTCAGCACTGTTATCAGCATATGATATTGCCTTTCTGTCACTTCCTATAGTTTTTTCTCCCCCATGTTACTTTCTGGTCCCTTTCAAGCCCTTTGAAAGTATGTTTTTTTCCACATTTGTTAGCATCAGAAAGCACTGTTTTAATCTTTCCAATATATGCACTTGATAACTCCTTTTGGAAGATTTCAATCAGCACTCAGCAGTACACACACACACACACACACACACAGAGAGAGAGAGAGAGAGAGAGAGACAGACAGACACAGACACAGACACAGACACAGACACACACACACACACACACACACACACACACACACACACACACACACACACACACACACACACACACACACACACACACACACACACCAATAAAAAGTTCCAGACAGGAACTGGAATTCTTAATTTGCTTCTTAAAAGGCCTCTTCAAGATAACTATTTAAAGAAAAAAAGAAAAAAAATTGGGGGGGGATCTGGTGAACTGTACTCTCCTCTGACACCAAGTGGCAAAAAGTAGGGAGGAAAAAAATGCTGCACACTTAGTGAAGCAAAGATCTTTTAGTCATCATTATTCTTAAACTGATTATGGGGCTCATTGGGAAGCCCCTCCCCACACCATTTTATGTGATTTTCTTTTTAAAAAAATTAAAAAGCAATACATTAGTAATGATTAATGGCAATGAGATACTATATATTTTAAAAAGCCATCGTGAGAGTAAAGGTTAAGAAATTATACCTTTAAAATACCAGATGTGTCCAAGCCCTGGACACATCTGGCCTAACATGGAGTAGGTAGGTTTTGAGATGGGCCAGTCAAATGTGCATCATAGAATCAAAGAGTTGGAAGAGACGACGAGGGCCATCCAGTCCAACCCCCTGCTTTTAGAATGGTTCTTCGCCCTAAGGAAGTGGTGGTGGTGGGGAGCGTATGAAATAATTATCTCAGGGCCACATACCTAAATAATATTTATAAAATACTGTTGCATGCTGTCACACAGATATGTCTTCCCAGTTCCCTTAATGTAGAAAACTAGGCCATCAGGGGAAAAGCCACAGGTCTAATCTCTGGCATGCTACTTTCCCACAGGTGGGTAAATACCTCTATCTTTGGTTGCATCTCTGGATCATATGATCCCACACTGGTATTCTGAAACAGCAGCATTTCTGATTTCCAGAACTGTCCTCCCCCTAAAAGTGGGTAGCAACCCTTAAAAGTAAATCCAAAGATCTGGCTCTTTTCTTATCAGCAAAAACATCCCTATTATGGACTGTGTTGTCATTTCGAAGAGATGAGGAGAGACAGCAGGAGGAGTACCCTGTGTCCACAGGAATCATATCAACACGCCCCCCCCACCCCCAGGTCGCAGAAGAACCACTGTGGACCGACTTGCTTCGTGAATGGGGCTTTTCCTATCCCTCCAACAGCAGGGTTTATGTTGTGTGTCTTCCTTGTGAGTGGGTGGGTGATATGACAACTCCCACCTGCCCCACTGCTGCCCCATCTATCTAACAGCTAAAGGAGAGCGAAAGGAGGATGAAGCACTCCGGATTTAGCCACAGCAGGAGTTTGGGCTGGCAAAGGAAACAGACCTGTCCCTTCTCAGCCTGGGCCCCCCCCCCCCCACTCTCTCTCCCTCCCTCCCTCGCTCCCCCCTTCTCCGCCCCCTCCCAACTTGTCACAGCAATAAAGTTGGCACCGCCCTGGGGAGCCCGCAGCAAAGTACAATGCCCAGGGCTATGGGAGATGGAGCCCTCAATAACGGATATGAAAGGTCCTTAATTAAGCACTTAGCATTTCAAGGCGGTTCTCACGGCTAGCCCACAGACCGAGCTGGCAGTCCGTCACCACCGATAGGCCACCTCGACGACTAACGTGAGTTGAGTCGAGTCTTTTGTACTGGAGGCGAGGAGCCCCGAGGCACAGCCTGCTCCGCTGACCCTCCCGGAATCCACTTTCTCTGCCGGAAGGAACGGGAGATCGGATGTGACAGACAACGCTGCAGACGGGAAAGATTTGTTTCATTCTCCTTTTTTTCCTTCCTGCCTCCCTTCCTCACCCTTTCCTTTCTCTCTCTCCTCTCTCTCTCTCTCTCTTTTTAAACACCCTCTCCAAAGATCAGGGATCGAGGAGGAAGTTAGAGTGACAGTGGCACTTGGCTCGGCTCTGCAAATCCGTCTGGATCTGGCCAAAGCAAATGAATGAGTAATTAGCAATGCATTATGTAAACAGGATGGTGGCAGGGGAAGGCAGCGCTGTCACCCTCAGAAGGCAGGCACGCCATTATTTGCCAATGGCAGCCCAGGAAAAAAAAAAGAGGAGGTGGAAGTTAGATAGAGCAAAGAAACTTATCCTTTTCCTCATCATCATAATCCTCTGGGCACAGGAGCATAAAACGTGGGGCGGTGGGGATGTTTATCTTTCTATTAAGGAGACGGGAAGGCTGTGGCAACATTAAAATGGAAAGGGTTAATGGAATGAACTATAGATTAAATTGGAAAGCAATCAAAGGGGGGGGGGGAACCCAAAGCGCTCACACCAAAGTGTTTATAGCAGATAACCATCTTCTGGTGTTTGGGTCTATGTCAAGCCATGGATGTGGAAAATTAAAGCCATACTGAGGAAGGAAATGAACCATGTCTAATACATCCACAGCAATAAAATGTTTTCACTAGGACTGTAAAATTGTGGCTTACATTAGGAAGGAGAAAATCAAACTATATGTCAATTCCACATCATGGGACATGAAGTGTCCACAAAAATTTATATTACTATTTAGAAGTGTTTCATTCTGGTGTTTTATTGTGATTGGATGCACCCTTCTTGGTATCTTTTGACTGGTATGAAAATGATTTGAACTACTTTTTTAGCATTTATTTTACATCTATTACCTGTTCTATTACTTTTTATTATTTTATTGTGCTTGTGTAGAGGGTTTTGCACAGTTTCCATTATAATGTAGCATTAAGTCAATTTATTTGTGTATTACACGCTGCATAATTGCACCTTTTTCTGGAACAATTTGGATTTCATTATCCAACAAATCAGCTGCATTGCATTTCAAAATGCTCATGTTAGGAATCAAGTGCATTTTCAAACTATGACAACAAAGGTTAAGTTTGGCTTTTAAAAGGTGGAGCAGTGGTGTGGGGTGGAGGGAATTAGCTGAAGGAGTCATTTAGCAACAGAAGGTCAGGCTGGAGACAACTTGAAAGGACCCGTGAGAAGACCCCGCCTGTTTAAATGAGTTTTCCCTTGTGATCACTCGTTTGGCTTTGCAAGACATATTTCAAGAACAGAAATATTGGTGAATGAACAACTCTGACATGGAACAAATAAATCATTCACAGAAAAAAACCCCAACCCCATACAAAATAAAGAGAATATGTCATTTGTTCATTATTCTGACTTTGAAGAAATCATTTTGCTCCTTAATTTATAATTGCCATGCATGACTAAGTGCCATGCATAAGTAACAATAGGCAAAATGAAACATCTATCCATCTGTTTCAAAAATATGCTTGTTATCAATTAGTAGGTTAGTCACAGGAATTGGCAAAATGACTCATAAAGGTAAAACTGACAAATGTTTAAAACTGAGAATGTAAAATACTCCTTGATGTGCATCAAATTATCAGTAAATGACATACTGTTATATGTTTTTTGCTTCTCAAGTGGATAGTTATGAATCTTAAGGGGAATACTATTCCAAAGAGTTCTTTGGGGAACATCTTTATAACACGTGTGCAACAAGGACTGAACACCAGACTTATCCTGAACTGTTTCATGAAAGAGCATGAGAGAGTTGTGTTGGGGTTGGAAAATACTTGTGTCTCCATATATTTCAGCAATTTTCTGCCCATAAAATGCTGGAATAAGATCTGGATGGTGAGTTTAGTTACCAGCAATTAATTAAATTAATTAATTAAATTAAATTTGGGTGGTATTTCTAGAGAGACTCCTTTGTCCCCCTACACTCTTAGAACATCATCTCTGAGAACACCCTCAACAACAAAGGCAACCACCAGACTGCAATAGGTTCTTGGTTATATGTGTGTGTGTTGAGTCATTATGACTCTTCGTGACCCCATGACCATGGAGTTTTCTTGGCAGGAATACTTGAGTGGTTTGCCAGTTCCTACTCCAGGCGCCTACACCACCTGGTATTCCCTGGTGGTCTCCCATCCAAGTACTAACCAGGGCCAACCCTGGCTATGTCAAAAATCCAAAACTGTGTAAAAACCTGGGACTTTAGGTTAGCAGTTGACATCAAAAGTGTCATCTCTGGCCTTCCTCAACTAGCTTTCTCTCAAGGGATTATTCTTTTCACTTTAGTATCAGGCTTGCTCAATGCACTCTAGTTTCTAACTTGGGGCAATTCTACTGATATTGCAAAGTTGCATCCACTCCTACTGATAAAGCTGTCAGTTTCTTCCATAGCAACACTTCAGGAAGCTGGAAGAGTTCCATAAGTGGGCATCTTGTGTGCCACCAGATTCCATTGGACTGTGATCCCCATTATCAGCTATGGTGGCTGGGGTTGATGACATCTGGAGGGCACAGGTTACCCACCTCTCAATGAGACTTGAGGCAAGAGGCAGATTTATAACCTCCAATTTGATCCCATCTTTTGGATACAGCTTGAAACTCTTAGCTTAACAGTAGAAGGAAAAGCAGCTGTGCAAGAGAAACATATGATGTTAATTTTATTTTTTTTCTTTCAGCTGCTCAGCTGCCAGACTTATTAGACCCTAAAGACTGAATAAATCAATGGCCCCTCCTCTTTGTTAACAATATATTGGTTAAAGGATCTGCCTTCTGTAAACAGAAGGGTCTGCTTATCAGGTTCAGGGCCTTACCCCATTCTTCACTCTCCCATGCAAGCTGGTGGCATGTGAATTCGAAGGGACCACAAGAAAAGCCCATACATTCTTCCCATGGCAGACATTTCTTTCTATCAGGAAGAATTTTGTTGTTCACTTTTTCTGTATGCATCTGCTATAAGAACAGTCTAATCTCATTTACAGAATCAGAGAATACCAAGGTTGTAAGAAGCCTACAACATTAAGTCCTGCTCAGAAATCGCCCTATATAACCATGAATTACAAGCAAATTCCAGTCTCTTGCTGAGAAATCTATGCTTTAATCACAAGGTGAGTTCCTGGGTTCTTTTGACTTACCAAAAACGAATCCTTCGAAGGCAGAATAAATTATTATGAAGTGTTATTTCTAAATAGAATGACAAATGCAAGTATATTTTCCCTAAAAACAAAAAATAGTATTCTAAGTTAAACTGTCATAACTCTTTTATGAAATCCATGGCTATTCTAAATAATTTCAAACTTTAACTTAACAAGGAATCATCTTGAACCATAGCAATGCCAGGCAATGATGAATAATAATGGTGATTCTTCTCTGTTTGTCTTGATGAGGATCTCTTGCTGTCCCATCCACATGATCCTGAAATGGCCAGTTGGTCCATGCTTCCAGAAAACTGCATTTTGACTAACTAATGCATTCCATAGATAAAGTCTACTGCAGAGTGAAATCTGTGCTACTGACATGAGACTATGAAAATGACTCTATGTCCAATCATCCCTAATTTCCTTACATGCCCCCCTTTGAAGACTAAAATTGTCTAGATGGCAATATAGCATTCTTAGTAAATAAGCAAACTTCAATGATTATAAATGTAAACTTAGATACATACATATAATATATAGGTATATAGAGTGCAATAAAAGCATTTAAGCATGAGGTATACTATGAATACAGTAAAATACATGAACTAATGATGCATTAGTGCTTGAAAACTTCTGAAAAAGAGATAAAAATTAGTAAAAATACTGAGATACAGTATTCCCCCATTTATTGAGGGAGTTTGGTGCCTGATCCACCTGCAATAAAGGAAAATCTGTGAAATGCGGATGCCTCAGTAAACTGACCTTGGGCTGCTCCTGCTGGCCGCTTTTCCAAAGAGAGGTTTTTAACTGCCTCCTGACACCTCAGCAAGCCTTGCTGCCAGGAGCTCAAGGTCTATTTGCTGAGGTATCAGGAGGGGATTAAAAACTTCTCTTTGGAAACAGCAGCCGGACAGCCCAAGCTCAGCTTGACAAGGTGTTAGGGGTTGGTTAAAACCTCTCTTTGCAAATGCAGCTGGTAGGAGCAGCCCCACCTCTGTTTGCTGAGGTGTCGGGGGGGGGGGTAAATATCTCTTTGGAAGTGAAATGCAGAGGACTCAGCAAACTGACCTTTGGCTGCTCCAGCCGGTTCCGCTTGCAAAGAGAGATTTTTAACACACACCCTGACTCCTCAGCAAATCTTGCTGCCAAAAGCTCAAGGTGTGTTTGCTGAGATGTCAGGAGGTTATTAAAAACATCTCTATGCAAATGCAGCCAGCAGGAGCAGCCCCAGCATTGTTTGCTGAGGTGCCAGGAGGGGGTTAAAAACCTCTCTTTGGAAGCCTGCTTCTCTCAAGAAAAAAATGCAATACACTGAGAACATAATCTATGAACTGCATTGTGCTGGAGGGCTAGTGTACAATCATTTCTATGCAGAACTCTGTAAAATCAAACTGAATTCACAATTAACTTGAATTTCAATCAGGTGTGACTGCATCTTCTTCTTCAGGTATAGAGTCAATGCCATAATGCATTCTTAACAAATCATCAGGAACAACATTTTAAGACCCTGGAATATGCTGTATCTAAAAAGTAAAATCTTGCAACAACAAACTTCATATTAATAGGTGTTGGTTGGTTGCTTTCTGGCATGGAACCATTTCAATGCTTGATGATCTGTGTGCAAACCAAAGTTTATACCACATATGTATGGCCTCAACTTATTAAAAGACCAAACAATTGCTAAACATTCCTTTTCTGGTACATAATAAGATCTCTCTCAGCAACAAGGATGTAACATTCTCTCTTTCTTGTAACAAAACACATCCTATGAGGCATCTGTCTGTAAAATAAAAGTTTTTTGAAAATCTGGAGCAATTAGGATAGGAGATTGGATCAAATGACCTTTCAAGAGTATCAAAAGCAATTTGACATTCTTGAGTTCAAAAGAATTTTATAGGCATTCTTTTACATGACACTTTGGTTACAGGAGTGGCTATGTGACTGAAATGAGGAAAATTTCCGATAGTAGCCCACTAAGCCCCAAAATGATTGGACTTACTTCTTGTTCTCAGGAATGGGCCATTTTTATACTTTCAACTTTTGCTTGTAGTGGTTCAATAGTTCCACTACCTATCCATTAACCTAAATAAACCACCTTTCCTCTTATCCATTGAAATCTTGAAGCTTTGACAGTCAGACCTGCTTCTCTCAGATGTCTCAGAACTGTATGTAGATGTTCTAGATGATCTTCAAAGGTGACTGAATAGATAACAGTGTCATCCAAATAGGCGTTTGCAAAAGGTAACCCTTGTAGAACAATCAAGGGTTTCTGAAACGTACTGCTAGCGTTACATAACCCAAATGACATTCTCTTAAATTCAAAAAAACTTTATGTGTGATGAATGGGCTTTTCTCATGCAATTCAGGGACAAGTTCTATTTGCCAGAGTAATGAGATTAGAAGTAGTCAAGCCTGTTAGTTAGGCCCAAATGTAAACATTCAGTATTAAGGTGCAGTTAGTCTTGTAGTTTTGCTCTTAACTCAGTGTCTGTGTCAAAAGAGCTACTGAAGATATCAACAGGGATCATTGAGGAAGCAAGAGAAACCTGGTTGGATTATGATAACATGTGACTGATTTTTCCCATGCCAATGGACAGTCTGAGCTGAGAGAGAGAGAGAGAGAGAGAGAGAGAGAGACTGCGAGAAGGTTCTTTCTTTACCTGAAGGCAAGGTTCCAGCGCAAGGATGTAGGTTAGAAATATAGAGAGGGGTCTTTGCCTCAGACCTTGTGAAAGTTAGGGTAGAAATCAGTTTTGCTGATTTTGTGTAGCCTCCAATGGACTCAGTGGATGCTTTTGATTATACAGAAGGTGCATGGTTATAGCCTGCTAAGATACACAGCAAATAGTACAGCTGGGGAAGTCAACTATTTGAACTCACTAGTTTTTTTGACAGTCTCAAGGCTTCTATGTAGATCTTCTGAGGAGGATATACAGCAGGGGAGAGCCTGCGAGGCTAGAAATTAACTCAGTCCCAGTGAAAGTTCTGGGATTCCATTATAGCCAGTATCCTGAAGATAAATCTAAGCAAGTTAAATACCCTTTTGCAGAGATTTTCTCAATTACATTCTCTGCTCGAGGTATAGAGTAAGGATCTAAAACACAGTTGGTTGAGCTTACCATAATCTACACAAAAATGAACCTTTGTCTGGATATGACCATCGGGTGTCTTCTTTGGAACAATAACAACAGGACTAGCACATGGAGATGTGCTAGGTTGGATCTTGTCAAGATCTAACATCTCTTGACATTCCTGTTCAATTTGCTTTGCGTGCTTACCAATGACTCTGTAGGGTGAAAAATGTATAGGTGCAGCGTCCTTTGTGTTGATCTTGTGTGTAACCACAGTAATTTAGCCAGATGTGCTGACAAAGATGGGTGCTTCCTCTTGGAGGACTTCTAGCACTGCTTTCTGTTGAGATGAAGGTATGTCAGACTAAATATATTTCAGATATGTCACCTTCTTCCTTGAATTCCTGCAAAAGATCCATATTAGAATCTTCCAACATGTCTAGCAAACCTACTTTGAACTTCATCAAATGTGCTTGCCTGTCAATATAAGGTTTTAGTTCATTGACATTGTACACCCATGGTTTCTTTTCATAATTGGACATTGTCACAATATAATTGACACTTCCCAACTTTTCTTCAATGACTCCTGGGCCTAACCAATGGACTTGCAGTTTGTTGTGTTTGATGGGATCTAAGACTAACACTGAATCTCCAACTTGGAACTGTCTCAGGTGAGATTTATCATCATTGTAGTGCTTCTGTGTCTGCTGAGCTTTTTGCAAATGCTGTGCTGTAAGGTCCCTGATAGTTTTAAGCTTGGACATATTTGGCAACTGGTACAGAACCTTACCACTGAGCTTTTAACAGCTATAAAGCTCCTCTTAATTTTACCCAAACACTACTTCTGCAGGTGAATGAATAGCTATTTAAAGTCTTGGGAGATTCTAGGACATAAAACTTTATCATTTTGAATAGAGTCTGTTGAGAACTCACCACTGCACCATGAGATTGAGGATAGTAGGCTACACTGAAACATTGTTTAACTCCTGACAATTCACAGCGTTTAGGCATCAATTCACCTGTAAAACTTTTTGCCTGATCTGATAATAATACATTAGGTACACCTGTGCATGCTGTCAGTTTGAGAAAAGCTTTGGTAATGTGTTTTTCAGTGAGGTAGGAATCACTTCAACCCACTTAGGCTGCTTTTACACGACCCCTAAAAGCCGAGGCAAAGGACTCCCAGAGGAATATGCTGCTGCGGAGGGTGGTTGAGTCTCCTTCTTTGGAGGTTTTTAAGCAGAGGCTGGATGGCCATCTGTCAGAAATATTGTGATGGGGGTTCCTGCATGGCAGTGGGTTGGACTAGATGGCCCTTGAGGTCTCTTCCAACTGTATGATTCTATGATTCTATGATTTTATGATCCCAGCTGACTACGAGTAACATGGGATTCTTAGCCTTCATGCAAATCACCACCCAGAACAGGAACAATACGTTCTTAACTTTCCAACAAATGTGTACCCCCTTCTGAAGAATTATCCAGTTTTCAGAGGAGTTTTGGCCTGGCCTACAGTATCTACTTATCAGCACACTTCATTCGTGCAATAACAGAAGCCATGAAAGATCATGCAACATGTTGTGTATTGAGCTGTATTCCTATTGGTTTCTGTTCCTGTTCCAAAGGGAACAGGCCTATTGGTTTATTCAAGTTGCTGCATTTGGATCCTAAATCCCATTGGTCTCTGCCAAAAGGCAGCTTTGTGATTGGTTGTAATTGTTCCCTCCAAAATGTATATTTTCCTAGCCAGTCCTGGCTCCTATAAATGTATCTCCCTCTCCCCAGTCCCCAGTCTTGTTCTCTCCCTGAATAAAGAGCTGTTACACTAGAAGCTGTCTCCAGCCTGCTATGTCAAAGAGCTGAATCACTGCTGAAATCACTAAACCCACTCTACAACACAACAGCAAATATCTTAATCTTTAGGGTGCCACAAGGCTCTTTGCTCACAAGTCTGGCAATCTTGCCCACTCTTTTTATTTGTGGTCACAAAGATTGTGATTGTTTAAACCAGATGTCTCCAACCTGATGCCCAAATGTGGTATTCCACGACCCTGATGCCTTTCAGATACACTTTTTGCTTGCCGTTGTTTTCCTGGAATAATGGGAGAGACAGAACCATGACCCCATTTTACAGTCTAAATTTTGAGAGAAGGGGAAGGAGAACAATACCGAAGAATAGAACAAGAAGATAAATTGAAAGCAAATAAATAAATAAAAAGAAAAAGACATGGATGTGCAAAATTGTGAACACACAAAATATGCCCCATTCAGTATAATAGCCTAAATCCATAATTATTTCTGATAAATGTAATCCAATGGAAGAAACAAGTCAATACTTTTGTAAATCCCACCAAAAGAGTGGGTCTCAGCTATAGGAGAACAACACTTGCATTTAGTTCAACGGCATTTTCTTTTAAGACTGATATTTAAAAGAAGTGAAGCCATGTCCTGCATTAAGTAGGAAAGGTTTAATAAGAAGTGGAAATGTGGGGTCCCACCAGTTACTTTTTTCGTATGCACTGTTAGTCTTCCTTTTTGTCATGGTAGATGATACAGCCATCTAGGCTCTTTTCTTAGGAACACGATACTCTGATCACATAGAAAATAGTGGGCACTGTGATTCAAGAACACCAAAATCATCATCAGCACTACCACCCAATGCCTTATGGGTACAACATGTCATCATGCATATACAGGAAATACACAATGAAGATTTAGGGGTACCATCTTCTGCACACATATTTCTGGGCAGAAAATGTGCATTAGGGTCACTCTGAGGTGTCCCTCATCAAGGCATCCAGATACTGAGGGTGTTTTAGTACTTTTGTAGCACAGAAGTCCCCAAAAGGAGCAAATGAACATTCTTTACCCTCACCTCCACAGCGGAACCCTGTTTCTTAATTGCAGTGTAATTAATCCAAAATATTACTAAATACTGACAGCTCAAGCAGAGTTTTGTGAATATTTTGTGGCAGGGGAAGAGTGGGGGCGGTGGAATTATATTTTGAGTGGAAAAGCAGAGATGCCTACAAAATCATATTGTTTTGTTTGAAGTTCATGTGCCTCAATTGCATCAACGGACCAAAAAAAAAAACTGACTCTGCTTCACATCCCATGATCCCTCATTAGTTGGTTCTGAGGGCTGCTGAAGGTGAAAGGAATGGTAGCAACAGCCACGAGTAGCAGAATTAGCTTAACGAAGGCTCAGCTGTGCTGTTGTGTGTTATGTGTATTTTTCTGCCTACTAGGGAGAGTCAAAATCTGAGTTTCCAGCAGTACTTGCACGTAGATGTTTCCTCTCTTGTGAGAAAGATGGAAGCTGACATGTCAGTACAATTCTTTGTCAGAAATATACATCTGCATGAAGAGGGTAGAGTTAAAAATTTAATCTGCAAAGCTATTTGGAGAGTGGATAGGCCTTGACAGGCCTCCCCAATGTATTAAAAGAACAAGAACAGCAGAGTTATGGAGGTGGGGGAAGAGCAGTTGCAAGCAAACAGAATGAAACTAAGCTTTCTTGACAGAATCAGTTTGCCAAATGACTTCAAAATTGCACTATGTCTTGTAGGGTTTTTTCCCTTCTTAAACAGACTTTAATTTAAATTATAAAGCAAAAGAAAGTTCCTTAAACTTCAGAGATCACCACTCTGCCCAGAAGAAGAAGAAGAAGAAGAAGAAGAAGAAGAAGAAGAAGAAGAAG
>JAHTLZ010003542.1:25609788-25627981 GCA_023846285.1 Phrynocephalus versicolor
CACACACACACACACACACACACACACACACACACACACACACACACCGTCACTCAGTGGCCAGGCAGAACTTTGGGTTTTCAGGAACTAGGAGCCCTACACCTTCATGAGCGAGAAGTTGGGGGCAGGACTTACATGAGTCATAACTAGACATGGGCACGACTTGGCGAAATTCTCGTTTCCGTTTCCGTTCCTCGTTTCCATTACGTAACGGAAATGGAAATGACAATTACTCCGACAGAACTCGAACTCGAACCGACTAAAGAAAAATTGGGTCTGATTTGTCGTTGTCGTTCATGCCATCACGGTGATCGCACGATGCCAAGCGGCACAGAAAAAAAGTTTTTAAAAAAACACAACCCGATTCCCGGCCAAGAAAGCAGGCGGAAATATGCCTGCCTGAGTGAGGGCACCTACCAGAGGGGTGGTTTCTGGGGGGGTCCCTGGCCTCCCCCCCTCTCCTGTCCTGGGCTGCTCTGGGGCATCCTCGTCATCTCGCCAAAGTCGCCATTCGCCAAACTCGCCATGCCATGCGGTGCGGGCGGGCGGGGGATCCAAAATGGCGAGTCGGCGACCGCAGTATTTATTTTGAAATCGTGGTCCAAAAACACACCAAAGCACCACAGAAACATGCGAAAATTAGCTATTTTAACTGCCTGAATTTTTACAGTAGCAAAAGTGGGTTTGTCTTGCAATAAAACGTCTCCATTGATTTTATTTTATTTTTATTTTTATTTTTTACACCTGCGCAGGTGAAATGATGGGTTGGCCATGGGATGGGGCCATGCAAATTTTTGGAGCCATTCCACCAATTGCATGGCCAGGTTTTGACTGAGACTTCTGGGTGTGCCAGAGAGGCCATTAAAAGCCCACTAACCCTAGCCCTAACCCTAACCCTAACCCGAACCTGAACCCGAACCCTAACCCATACGCCAGTACACTGTCCTTCTTAGTGGGTCAGAGGCACCCAGAGGTGCAGCCCACTAACTCACCCTAACCTTACCTGTAACCCTAAGCCTAGCCCTTGCCCTAACCCCAAACCTAAGCCAGATCTGTACTCGCATTGCACTACTACGCAAGTACACTTCCCTTCTTGGTGAGCCATAGGGCGCCCAGAGAGATCCTCTCTCCCCAGCCCAAGTGCACCGTACACCAGTATGCCAGTATGCCAGTATGCCAATATGCTGTCCTTCTTAGTGAGTCAAAGTAGAGGCACCCAAAAGAGAGGTGCCTCTGCCAGTGCCACTGGTATGCACATGCAAATGCAATGGCTACCGTACTTTTCCCTTTGTAGCGGGCCAGAGGAGGCACCCACCCCAGAGAGGTGCCTCCAGGAGCCCGCTAAATGCCTTCCCTTCTTAGCGGGCCAGAGGAGGCACCCACCCCAGAGAGGTGCCTCCAGGAGCCCGCTAAATGCCTTCCCTTCTTAGCGGGCCAGAGGAGGCACCCACCCCAGAGAGGTGCCTCCAGGAGCCCGCTACCCTCCCCCCTAAACCAGTCCTAACGACAGATGAAAAAACGACAAACAAAATGACAAATTTTTGAAAAATTTCACAACAAACGGAAACGAGCCGAAACAGGCCGGCTCCGACACACGACAACGCAAAACATCATTTTTCCTGCTCGTGCCCATCTCTAGTCATAACCATACTGTTCCTGCTTCTTATCTATATCCTGGGATTAATTTAGCTATATAATTTTGCAGTAAATAAATAAATAAATAAATTCCTTGGTATATGAGTAAACTCCATTCCAGAAACATGCTTGTAAATCAAAGCACTCATATATCTTAGCACATTTCCTCATAAGAAATAATGGATGATTTGTTCTCGGGTCCCATAGACCACATACTACTACTTCTTTCTTTTTAGTGTTTGGCGCACTTGGTGCTGGGGTCCACTAAAACCACATACTGTACACAAAATACCAAAACTCACAAATGACGTAGGCTAGAGCCACCCAGAGTGGCAGTGTGGTGTACAAGTTGAATGAATGAATGAATTAATTAAAGAAGTCCACATCCACACCGTGGTTTAGTTACCTGGCTGCGGTATCTGCTCTGTTTGGGACTAACAACCAGATTTTACTCTGTGTTTTTAATGTGACAATATTCAAATGTAATTTGAATATACACACTTGACTAGCTGTCCCACAACTGGAAAGGGTTTGAAAAATAAGAAAGAATGTTGAAAACAAATTAAAGAAAAATATAAAGAAAAATAAAACAACCCCCTAATCTGCACTTCCTTATGAAAATGTTCCTGGCTGGTTCAAGGGAGACCTACCTCTGCTTTGAAGGCTACCTAAGAGTGAATGTTTCAGACAGTCACCCATAATCCAACGGAGGGAGAGATATAGAGAACCACTATTGGCTCCTTATGATCATGTGACCTGATCTCAATGATCTGGTCACATGATTACTTATACTGGTTACTTGTTTTGCAAGACATTGCTCGTTGATCAAGGCAAAATTTAGAAGAAATGTTTGCTTCTCTTGCAAAACACTTTTAAACCAAGTTACTCATAATCCAAGTTTTTACCGTAAATGAATGAATGAATGAATGACTATCCATCATTTAGAAAACAATGTTTCCTGAGAGAGGAACTGAATATCAGCAAGAGTTTTTAAGGTCATTATCTGGTCAACAACTTATACAACACAATCTCTGACTTTGGGCCATGTATAAATGTATGACTATTTGTTGCGCAGACTCACTCTAATGTCCAACCCATCCAGGTCACACAAACATGCACTGATCCCATCCTCCTCCTCCTCACCACGACCCCTAATATCCGCTGGCCATTTAAATTCAGACCGCTCTTCCTGTGTTCCCACCCTGGCTGCTGGCTGCGTGAGGGGAGGGAGAAAAAAAAGGAAGAAAAGATCGTGGCTCACCTCCGTTCTGCCTCTGCTATTGCCACCTCTTGCCGCGGCAACATTCCTGTCTCTGTAAAGTAGCTCTTAAAGGGGCGGGAGCCAAAACAACAACAAACAGAAGCGAGGAGAGCCCCGCACTCACTATCCTTACACCGCATCAAGCAATTTTCACCCCGGAAGAGCAGGTACAAGAAAAGTGTGCTGGGTCGTGCTTAGGTGGGCGGGGTTGCACTTAATTTCCTCTAAACTCCAGAGCTGGTGGGGGAACATTTTTAAGCTCCGGAGCTGGGAGCCATTTGCTCCGGAGTTTAGGGGTCGTGTATAAACACCCTTACAGTCATTTATCAGAGCAAAATTGAGTAAGAATGTGGTTCTGTTACCATACACCAAAATTTCCCACAGCCCCAAAGTTCATGTAAACAGAAGGTGAGAAGCCTATAAATAGCCACCAAAGAATGATCCCTTTATGACTAAACCCAGCAGTAGGACTTCATATATAAAAGAGACAGCAATAATTTGTACAAGCCTCTGTCTCATAAAATAATGCCTGAGCATCTGGGATGATTCTGTCATATCAGTGTCCCACTATGCAATCTGGTATATTGCCTTATTTTTGTAATAGCAGAGTTTGCCTTAGGGTGTTCTCTTAATTAATCATGTCCAAATATTAACTGACATCAGTTGTTGGGTGTGAGTAGAACTTCCCTCAGGGCACTTTTTCTTTGGAAATTGGAAACATTTCCATGCTGAAAGCCAACTGGTCGAAGTGCCCAGATAGATGTCGCTATTGCAAATGAGAGATGGCAATTTTGAGGGCCTAGCACCGAGAGGAGAAAGGCAGACATTTTGAAGAGGAAATTGTGTGCTGTGAATTTTGAAGGCCATGAATTCAATTAATAGACACATTTTTGCTGGCTGTTTTGAGCAATAACATTTTTAAAAACAGATGGAATAACTCAATGAATACTAGTAGTCATATTGGTCATCAACTTACATTTCAATATTATCAAGCCATCTAAAACCTTTGCAGTACACCTTGAAATGCAGGGGTGTGTGTGGAAATGTAATTTTATACCCTAAACAGTGTTCAAGTGTGTAGCAGGGAAGTGTAGTTGCTACTTAAAAGACGACAAGTACTTTCTGACAGGTACTTTAAAAATGTAATGCATTGTCATATGTTAATTTATTTGTGTGTGTGTGTGTGTGTGTGTGTGTGTGTGTGTGTGTGTGCAAACTTATCCCAACTAGAAATATGTTAATTTTCAATATGGAAGCAAAATAACAGCATTAAAAGTGATAAATAGGGATGGGCACCTATGAAAAATGACACACTGTTTCGTCATTTTGTAAGGTTTTGAAACATTATAAAATGAAACAAAATGGCAGACAATGTGTTGTCACAAACCAAATTGAAATGATGTTTCAGTTTGGTTCCTCTGAACCAGGAAGCCACTGCCAGATCTCTGTTAAAGCTGTGATTGGACAGCTGTTTCTCGGTTCTTGGCACCGCCTCCCAGATGATTTTGACAGCTCAATGTATTAGAAAACAGCTGGGAGGTGGTGGGGATTGGCCATTTTAAAAAGGTTCCATCCTTTGAAAGCTTTTTGAAACACTTTTTAAAATGGCTCACTCGTGCGTGTTGAGTGGAATTGGGCAGACAATTTATTTACCTTACAAAACAATACTCATAACTACATGATTCCCCCCTTCCCAAAAGATGAAGGTGTTTGCAGTTTGCTTTTCAGATTGATGCTGGCGAAACTGCCTGCCTGGACCTCCTCCTTCCACTGCGCAACTGTGTGTGTCTGCTTTTCTGTCCCAAGGAAGCAAAGGGGGACAGCGGAGGGCCATCGGAGAAGCTAGGCCTACCCACACAACGGCCTCAGTTTGCAGCAACAGTATGTGGAATTTTGGACAACACAGAACTGCAAAATTTTGCCTCTTGGCATTATGGGCTGTTAGAGTCGCAGCATCGCTGCCTTGTTTCAAAAAGTGAATCCATGTCAAAAGGATTGTGACAGTATAAATACAAATGAATCGGCACTTGGACCAACTCTTTTAAACAAAAATGCATTCCTTCCCAAGGAATCTACGAGACTGTGGATTTCTGTTCCTATTCCATTCCAGTTCTTCTAAAGCAGTGAAGCAAAATAATTTATTAGCGTGTATTTATTTGCAAGGAAGTTTCCATGTCCCTTTATATTATTGTTATATCTCAAGACAACAATTCTTTACTTAGGAGCAGATGTTTGAAATCCTCCAGGAGGTTTCCCCCCCTCCCTCCCTAAGACTATGGAAATGCACTTGGCATGGGCCCTGGTCTCCCAGGTGGAGCGGGTGCACACAAACCTCCTTAGAAGTCTCAGATCAAGGCTAGTCAGAAAGAGCAACAGAGCCCAGCCACCAAAAGCTCGTGCTTTGGTGACTGACAGGTACAGGCTCTTTCTGAAGCATAAAAAGGAATGCTAAATGATCTCACTGACAGAATAAATCTTCTATTTGTTTGGTCTGGACCAGATGTGCTACAGGCTGATGCAGAAATGTCTGCTGATGCCAATCGCAGTTTAAATCACAATTTGGCAGTGAGTTTGGGTGGGTGGTTTTTCTCTCTCATGGTTATTAAACTTGCAGCCCACTTAATGCTCTAAAATAATATTGACAATCACCGTTAATTGGGATGGGAAGGATCAACGTGACTTAAGCAGAAATACAAAGAACTGTTTTGCAGGTGCAGACAGAATGTCAGGAACTTCTGTGGAGTCCTGGCAGAAAAAAAAATCCAGGCTTAGCCTTCAAGGAGGTGATACATGCAGGTCACAGCTGATCTGCCAGCTTTATGAAGGCAAGCTCAGTGGCCTTCCTGGAGGTAGCACCAGCCCTGACTTCAAATCTAGGTTTGTTCCAAGGAATGTGGCAAGAAATTGTCAGTCCCAGACCCTAGGCAATGGAGGAATAACTGGCTAAGCAAAATAATAATAATAATAATAATAATAATAATAATAATAATAATAATAATAATAATAATAATAATAATAATAATACACAGTGATGTTGACAGGCTGTATTTACCTAGAAAATTAGGTGGTAGAGGTCTTTTGCAAGTGAAGCAGACAGTTGAAGAAGCATGTGTTGGCAGATTATGTAAAAAATAGTACAGGGCCAGCATTGTTTGCTTTACTTTAAACAGAGGTGTTTAAAGTAAAGCAAACAAAGAATCAATACAGGAAAACAACAATGCAAATACAAGCTGAAAGCTGGCATAATAAAGCACTGCATGGGCAGTTCCTCGAAAAAAAACCCAGAGGAAAAGTAGATGAGGAATAGACTTGGTTATGGATCACCAATGGAACAATGAAAAAAGAGACAGAAGCCCTGATTTTTGCAGCTCAAGTACAAGCTATTAAAACAAATGCAGTTAAGAATAGAAATAGAAAAATCAGCTGAATCCCCCACATGTAGACGCTGTAAAGAGGTGGGTGAAAATATTGACCCTATATTGAGTTGTTGCAGGAAAATTGCTCAGACTGATTACAAACAGTGTCATAATATAGTTGCTCATATGATCCACTGGAATTTGTGTTACAGCTATCAACTGCCCGTAGCAAAGAACTGGTGGGATGATAAGCCTGAAAAAGTAATTGAAAATGAGCATCCAAAATTACTTTGGGACTTCCAAATACAGACAGACAGGGTTTTAGAGCATAATACCCCGGATATTGTGATTGTGGAGAAGAAAAAAGTGTGGCTCATTGATGTTGCTATACCAGGTGATAGTAGAGTCATCGAGAAACAACTTGAAAAGATTACCCGATATCAGGATGTGAAAAGTGAACTTCAGAGACTTTGGCATAAACTGGTACAGGTGGTCCCAGTGGTAATTGGCATGCTGGGTGCGATGCCTAAAGAGCTGAGCAAATATTTAGAAGAAACTGGAGTTGACAAAGTCACCATCAGTCAGCTGCAGAAAGCCACCTTACTGGGATCTACTCACATAATTCAGTGATACATCACATAGTCCTAAATGTTTGGGAAGCGTTCGACTAATTATTTGTAATACAAAATCCAGCGTAGTTATCTTGTCTGCGGTGTGATAGTATATTATTAGGGATAGTTTATAATTTATTATTATTGTTGCTGTTGTTGCTGTTGTTGATCTACCAGCCCAAAAAGCAACAAGGTCTCTGAATTTGGAGGCAGAGGTTAGGAGTTCGATTCCCCACTGTGCGTCCTTGAGAGGTGCTCCACTCAATTACCCATAGGGACCCTTCAGGCCCTGCAGTCCTAAGAGGATGATGAAGAATAATGTGTCACCTTAAGGTTGTGGTGAAGGCTGCTATCTTGAAAATAAGATTCAGAAAGGATTAAGCAAACACATGGAGGACAAATTACTAACATCCACTGTCACACCAGCAGAACCAGTATGAATGACTATTCTCCTTGGGCAACAACTGGGGCCCTAGCGCTCCAGCAGGCTGCACAGATGATGCTATCTTTGGACCGTCACACAAAACCAGCACTGAGAAGCTCTCTGTTACTACCATATTTATTTATTTATTTATTTATTTATTTATTTATTTATTTATTTATTTATTTATTTATTTATTTATTTTTGTTTGTTTGTTTATTTGTTTATTTGTTTATTTGTTTGTTTGTTTGTTTTAGAGTATTTTTACCCCACCTTTCCCCTTGGAAAAGGATCCAAGGTGGCTTACAATAATGAGGGATGATATACAGTCCAATACAATTAAGACATCTTCAAGTATTGAGAACAAGAAATTGAGGGACATCTTATAGCATTGATAGACAACATTACATTAAATCTACATGGTTATAAGTAGTTATAAATGCAAAGTCTATGTGAACTTATAGAATCATAAAAAAGACACATGGTAGTCCATCATTCAGAGAAAGCTTGCCTAAAGAAATAGGTCTTTGCCTGTTTCTGGAAGGACAACAGAGATGAGGCAGTCTGGCCTCAAGTGGGAGCGAGTTCCAGAGTCTGGGCACAGCAGTCAAGAAGGCTCTTTCATGGATTCCTATGAGATGTACCTGTGAGGGTGTTGGGATGGAGAGAAGAGCCTCTCCTGATGACTTTAACACCCAAGTCGGTTCATACTGTGGGATTCGATCTTTGAGGTAGATTCGATCTTTTCCACAGTTCCCTGTGGCGAGTCAATTTCTGGACATTCAAATGTTGTTGGACTGCAATTTCCATGTTTTCTCACTGTTGACTGCCCTACATATAGGACTGATGACATCATATTGAAATAAAATAATGCGACAGCCAGATGCAGCAGTCTGGCAATGCTCGGAGTGTTGCTGCAACCCATAGGCCCACAAGATTGTCAAGGTCCCTGCTGGAGAAGGGGGTTCACCAGATGGCACTTTCCTCAGCAAGTGTCGTTACAGTCATGACCAACTTCTTCATGACTTCATGTCCATGGAGTTCTCGTGGCAGGAATACTAGAGTGGTTTGCCAGTTCCTACTCCAGGCGCCTACAGCACCTGGTATACCCTGGTGGACTACCATCCGAGTCCTAACCAGGGCCAACCCTGCTTAGCTTCCAAAATCAGGCAAGATTGGGTGTGCTTAGGGCATCTAGGCAGAAATTACCTTCCTTCAAAACTTTCCTTCAAAGTGAAGCTAGTTCAACCTCCTGGTTCAAAAGTGATAGATCTTTAAGGAGCAGATCCTCAAGCAAACTAGAAAGGATGATTTCAGGTGAGCTGCCCAAAGACATCTGCTTGATTGCTCATATAACTGCTAAGTACGTCTACATGTTGTTTTACACACTCAAATGCTTCCTTCCTTCTTTACTTAAATGTCAGGATAATAGTCTTCAAGGAAGAAGCTTGAGAAGATGGGATTGATTCTGCTTTCATGCAGAGACTGGTGATACTGGCCCACTCTGCAGCAGATCATGTACGGGAATGGATGTTCTACACTGGATATTCTGGCAGATGTGATAGCCTCTGCAGGGTGAAATGCTTGCAAATTAGGGAAAGGCAGAAGCCTGCAAAAGGGCAATTGTTTCTGTGACATCCAGTCCTTGTGGGGAGGATGGATCAATGAGGGTGTCTTGAATGTGTATGTCATCAACCCTACTGTGCCTGCTGCCAAAATCCCTCCTGATCTTTGGAAAGGAGAGATGATTTAGACTGAAAATACAACATAGGGACATCTTTGTGAATCTCTTCGTGTTTTCCCTGGAAGCTTTAGAGACAATAATTTTCATGGTAAATGCTAGTGGACAGTCTGAAACAAATCAAATCAAAAATCTGAGGGAGACTTGAACTCCTGGGCCATGGTAATTACAGGTATCTCCATCCGTTTCCTACCAGGTTTCCTCCAACAAAGCTCTGGAGACATTTCTTCAGAGAGAACCAGCTACAGTGGCAGAAGGATTTTGGGTGTCATCCTCTAGAACTTTACATTCTCAAGTACTACATTAAAGGCTATAATAGTTTGCCAAATCTGCAAAGTAAGTAAGTAAGTAAGTAAGTAAGTAAGTAAGTAAGTAAGTAAGTAAGTAAGTAAGTAAGTAAGTAAGTAAGTAAGTAAGTAGGTAGACCAGAAAACAAGTTCCAAAATCCATACTGGGGCACTAGCTTTATTAGATCAAATAAACAACAAAAAAACACACACACACATTAAAGTCTATGCAAAGTTTAAAATTCACCCATCTCATTGACATATGAGATATTTCACAATGGAATTTGCAGGAAGGAGGCTTGATGTGAAAGCCAGGTGGTTTTGCTACTAAACTGGAAAGGGGTGCATTTTGAAAGAAAAGTTTCTAGGCATTAGTTTTGGAATAGTGAATTAGGTCACTTCACGTGAAATGGTTGACAATGTTTGTATCTATTATGTTGCTACAGTGGTTTTTCTTAATTAAAAAGGGGGTGGTTGAACTGTAAGGGATGAATGTTCAAACTGAAACCTTGTACTCTTTGGCCTCCAGAAACATTATTCTTTCAAAGTATTTATTTATTTAATTAATTAATTAAGGTGGGGTGTGGCAAAACTACCAGCTACTGCCCTTAGAAGCCATAAGGCTTTTTGAGCACTTTTCTTCCATAGGTTTTTTTTTTTGGGGGGGGGGGGCGGAGGAATGGATGTTGGAATCCTCAAGGTACAAAGTGATATAAAAATGATCTTGGGGTTAGAGATGGGCACAACTTAGCGAAATTTTCGTTTCCGTTTTCATTTTTCCGTTTTCGTTACGTAACAAAATGAAAACGAAAAACGGTTCAAAAATGGACTGAAAACGGAAACGAAACAACTAATTTTGAGCCAATTTTCATTTTTCGTTACTGGAAAAGCACTTAATGGAGCTAAATGGGAAGAAACGAAAAAAATTTCATTTTTGTTTTCGTTTTTCATTTTCGTTACGTAACGAAACGAAAACGAAACATTTTGAAAATTAGCTCACGAAAACGGAAACGAGCCGAAACGGACCCCTAGACGAAAACGAAAATGAAAACGAAAACTTTTTCTGAGTCGTCCCCATCTCTACTTGGGGTGTGTGTGTGGATTTCCACAAGTGGTCAAATGAAGCCTCTCCCTGTGTTGCAGCTTGTTGAATAATCTGATTTTTTCCCCAGGCTTTCTTTAAAAATTCTTTCTTGGGAATTCTCCCTGAACAACCTCTCATCCCTCATCTTTGTGTTTGTCTCTCCCCTCCCCCACCCCCTCCCCCAAGGAAAAAAATAGAACCCACACCTCAGAAGACTTAAACTAACTCAGGTGGCACCAGTGGACTAGTGGTGGTGAGCCAAAGTCGCTAGTCTTATAAGCCTCTTTCCCAAAGACTTAGTTTGTCATGCACAGGATTGATCTTCTCCTGTATCACTTTTCCTCGGTTAACTGAAATGGGAAGGTATAAGAAATTAAAATTCAGGAATGCAATACATCACCCATGCCTATATATTCCACATTTCCTTCAAGGAGGTCAAGGCAAGGTACTGTACATCCTTTTCTATCATATTCTTAATTCCAAAGATACAGCTGTGAGTTGGTGCCTGTGAGACAGTAGGCTGAAAGATACTGAGTCCCCTTAACTCCATGGCTATGTGAGGTTTTGAACCGGTGAGTCCCAAACCCTCATCCAGAAAGCAATGTTTAAAAATTACTGACAAACAAAAGATGGGAATACATAAAACTGCTAACAGGGAATTGTTTGATATTTCTCTGCTACTGTCAGGCCCCCTTCCACAATAAAATATGAAACTTCTTGTACCCCTCCCGCTCCCTCTTCAGAGAGATCACTGACAACTCAGGACTGACTCCATCTTAAATAATAATAATTTCCTCCTTTTGCTTTAAATTATTCTGCCTACATCTGAATCTAGGACAGGAAGAGGAATAAAATGAATAAGTCAATAAAGCATGCAATCCCTAGGCTAAAAATGTCAGAAACTCGCACAGGTGGAGGTGGTATCTGTGATAAATTATGGAGCCTCATAAACAAAAATGGGATCCCTCTCAAACACTTGTAGCAGGTGGATTGGCCTTTTCCATATGATTTGTCTGAATGTTCCAGGTTCTCATACAAAAATATGCATTTTAAAGGCACCAAGCCATGGCACAAATATCTTTCCCTGCTAGATCTAAACACAGGAAGTTATATCTGGCATAGATAATAGGAAGATGAATAATAACAGCAGTAAGGGCCTTTTCACACGACCCCTAAGATCCGCTGGCCACTTAAATTCGGACCAGAGATATTGGGGGTTTGTTGCTCTTCCTGCGTCCCCACCCCTCCGCACTTCCTTGATCCTGTCTGTGTGAGGGGAGGGAGAAAAAAAGAGAGGAAAAAATGCAGGCTCACCTCCGAAGCCGCCCGAAACCCCGTCGTCGTCCTGATTCCTTCTCTTAAAGGGGCGGGAGGCAAAAAAACCAAACAGAAGCGAGGAGAGCCCAGCACTCACCAGATTACATCCAGATCTGGGGATTTTCACCCTCCAAGAGCAGGTACATGAAAAGTGTGCTGGGACACGCTTAGGTGGGCGTGGTCGCACTTAATTTCCTGCAAACTCCAGAGCTGGTGGGGAAACAATTGTAAGCTCCGGAGCTGGCAGCCATTTGCGGCGGAGTTTAGGGGTCATGTACAAATACCCTAAGTTGCATGCAGTAGATCACTTCTCCTTGTGCCTGTAATGTAATGTAGGCGAATGCTATTGTCATCCCCATGCTGCAGATGGAAAGGATGGAAAGATTATTTATTGGCTTGCTTGTGCTTATGATCACCTGTAGATTTCAGCTGGAAGATTCCCATTTGCCCACTCCACTGGCACAGCTGAATGTTGCCGGGGCTGTGTTGTTGTCGAAGCAGCCGCTTTTCTTGAAAATCAGGGTGCATGTGTGTTGTGGGAGTTGTCGCCTAAACAATGTAACTTTTTTGAGTTCAGTCCTTTCCTGATCTTAAAGACCCTTTAAAGCCTAGCCCCCTGCTGCTTCAGCTTTCCCTGACTGTGTTTGGTTCTCTGTCTCATCGTGGGCATGTCTTTTCGTTCTGTTTCCGAATATTTATGTGGAAAGAAAGCACATGTGAACTCTGTGGCATGGGATCAGCATTGCATTTTCTTTTCTTTAGGGGTCAGTTTCAGGTTTTCTTTATGCCCCAAGTAATTCCACCCACCCCTCACATTTTTCTGTAAAAGGTGTTCCCAACATTTTTATGTCGTCTTTGTAATTGGTTTGTCTGTTCGGAGGAAGTTGTGAATGGTATAAAAGGGTGCCGTGTCTAATTTATGTCATCTCTTCCCAAAGATGCCATTAATCATTTCTTTTCTCTTTTTTTCTTTTCTGAGTCCACTTCTTCAAAATTACCACTAGTCTCTTTGTCCATGCAAAGCATCACAGTCCTCAGTGTTTTCCATTTGTGTGCTACGTGTCTATTCTAACTACTACTAGCATGAGGGAGATTAACATTTTATTTAGCAGATTTTCATTCGTACCTGTGAATAAAAAGAATAGTACAAGATAACCATCACTTCTGTTGTTGGATAGAAGCTTTTCCAAAGTGAGGAGTTCTGCTCAGCCCTTTAAAGAGCCTTTTCACACGACCCCTAAGATCCGCTGGCCCCATAAATTCAGACCAGAGATCTTGGGGGTTCGTTGCTGTTCCTCCGTCCCCACCCCTCCGCACTTCCTTGCTCCTGTCTGTGAGGGGAGGGAGGAAAAAAAGGGACAAAAGAATAAAGGCTTACCTCCCGGTGCTGGTGGAAGCTGCTCCGAGCCCTGTCACTTCCTGATTCCTTCTCTTAAAGGGGCAGGAGGCAAAAAACAACAACAAAAAGAAGCGAGGAGAGCCCGGCACATCTGCATCAAGGAATTTTCACCCTCCTGGAGCAGGTACAAGAAAAGTGCACTGGGTCGCGCTTAGGTGGGCGGGGTCACACTTAATTTCCTGTAAACTCCGGAGCTGGTGGGGAAACATTTTTAAGCTCCGGAGCTGGGAGCCATTTGCCCCAGAGTTTAGGAGTCGTGTATAAAAGTCTACCTGCAATTGAGCAGTCCTTGCCTTCTAGCTGCAAGGGGGAAATCACATGTGTATTTTTCCCCTTTTGGACCTACCATGCAGGGAAAGCCATTATTCTTGCTGATGTCACTCTGAGAGACAGGCACCGGAGTCTGAAGGCTGGGCAGATGAACACTTTCATGGCGATTTTTCTTTGTCATCTGGATGCATTTGATTGGTGAGGTTTCCAGTAGGACAGTGTAGAGTCCCACAATATTTTAGTCTGTTCTTTATAGTTCACACTAGGGATGGACAAAAAATGAAAAACAAAATGCTGTTTCATTGTTTCGTTATGTAATGAAAAAAACAAAATGAAAAAATGAAGCAGCATTTCGTTACAGATGAAACATTTTTTCCATTAAACGAACCATTTCATTTCCTCTGTAAAATGCCACACGGGTTAAAAAAAAAGTGATGACCTGGCCCACAGGCCACCTGGTCAGCAAGAGAAAAGATAAGTTTTAATTTTTTTTTAAAAAACGTGACAGCCTGGCTGACGGGCCAGCTGGTTAGTGTGAGATAAGAAAAATAAAAAATAAAAATGCACCAACCAGGCCTGTAGGCCAGCTGGTCAGGGTGAGAAAAATAAATAAATAAATAAATAAATAAATAAATAAATAAATAAATAAATAGCATTGTGCTGACCTGGCTCATGGGCCAGCTGGTTGGTATAAGATAAGAAAAATTAAAAACTAAAATAAAATAATGTGCTGACCTGGCTGGCATGCCGGCTGATCAGCACAAGAAAAAATACATTTAAAAAAATTAAAAAGTGCCAACCCAGCCTGCGGGCCAACTGGTTGGCATGAGAAAAAAATAAATTAAAAATTAAATTTAAAAAAACACACTGACACGGCACGTGGGCCAGCTGGTCGGCATGAGAGAAAAAAGCAAAACAAAAGGAAATATGAAACGATTTTTTTAAAAAAATTAATTTTGTAATAAACAAAGCAAAACAGGAGGGGAGAAATGAAGAATGAA
Organism: Phrynocephalus versicolor; assembly: GCA_023846285.1. Classification (NCBI taxonomy): domain Eukaryota; kingdom Metazoa; phylum Chordata; class Lepidosauria; order Squamata; family Agamidae; genus Phrynocephalus; species Phrynocephalus versicolor. Next base: position 25,624,172 of record JAHTLZ010003542.1, read on the forward strand.
ATGAAACACCATTTTGGCGTTTCGTGCCCATCCCTAGTTCACACATCATTTGTTAATACAGCTGACACTTTGTCAGTCAAAACTTACACAAAATAGGAAAGTTGAAATGGTAGGGAAAATGTGGTTAACAATATTGCTACCGTTTGTATAGATGCCTCTATAGACGATACCGTTTCTTCTGAGATTGCTGCCTATCCAAAATGGTCAACTGGATATGTTCATGTGGACAGTCAGATGCGTTGCCAAGCAGATGGCGGTTTCTCTGGCATCGCATCAATAGGAAGGCATTTGGTGGAATATTATGAAACCACCTGCATTTCCCCCCAACACAAAAAAGATGCACTCTAGTGTGAACCACAGCTTTCATTATGTGTCAACAAAGCAATAGCTGACAGAAACACCTTGTCTGATCTAAAATCCATTTGGCTGCACAATAACTTTGTTAGGATGAACCAATACGCCACAAAATGGGCTGCCTTTTGAGTTCTGAGCAAGGCTTAATTAGATGAGATAGTACAAAAAAAATGGGAGGGGATGGAATAAAAAAGTTTCAAAAATGAAATCAATGGAGACCTCCTCAGCAAGTCAAAGAGTTTCTACATGTATTAAAAAATCTCTGTCCCTTTTCCTTTCCCACCAAAACAGCTCATGGTGCCTTAGATAGCAATTAAGAGGCCTCCAGAATCTGTCAAACATAGGCATTCAGTAAGCAAAAATGTTTTCTAAACAAAATGGAGAGTATTGTCCATCTATCCTTTAACTCCCATCCAAATACACCTGGTCTTCTTCTGATCACAATGGGATACTCTTAGCTGTCCAGATGACCACGCCCACTTCTCCATAACATCATTGTTGAGAGGCTTCAAACTACCTTTTCCCCACCACCACCACCAAAAGCCAAGAATGGGTATCTCGTTCACTCCTATGTAACCAGGGCTCCCTGGAATATAGTAAGTGTCTACTACACCTACCAGTGTTACAATACTGGCAATTTTCTTAGCCATACATAATGATAAAAATCTGCACCATAATTTGTATGAAAGAAGTGATAATACAGGGTTACTGGCATTGTATGTAATAGATTCAGGCATGAACCATACACCAAAAGTTTGAAAGCAGATGTTACTCTTTAGAATCACTGCCTGAGATCTTGGTAAACAGTGATATGAAAGGAATATGAAAGCATCCCCAAACAAGAATAAAAGATAGTACTGAGCTGTCACTTCCATAATGTGTGTGTGCGTGCGTGTGTGATGTGATATCATGTGATGTGATGTGATGTCCACAGAGGTGCAGGAGAACGTTCACCTCACAGAGGAGCATTCAGGAAGCAAAAAGCATCAAAATCCAGAAGTCTCTTAGATATAAAAGCATGCAAAACTGACAGAGTGTGGGACTGATCTCCACTTAGATCTGAACAAGTTAATTTACTGTTTGCCACATCTTTGTCCCTCATGAGGTCTGCTACCTCAGGTGGTCTATGGTTTACAATCTGAACACATGGCATATCTAAAGAGCTGGACTTAAGTTCATAGCTGTATGTGTTCCCTAAGGAACCACGGGGTGTAGCAGATAGAGTAATGGACTATGACTCGGAGGATATGGGTTCAAATCAACACTTGGCCATGGGAACTCACTGGACAGAGACGACACTGATAAAACCACTCCTTAAATATTTCATATATATTGGAAATTCAGTTAGGGTTGCTACAAATTGAACAATCTTCATGACACATGAAACTGGGAGTCTTGGACCTCTACACCTGAGATAACGATTGTTTAAAGAGGAGGTCAACCTCTTATGCGGTTACTTCATGTCCTACCTTGTTCCGCAATTACATTTGTACCGTGACAGCATTGTTCGTGGTCACGTGGTTTTGTCCCTGTCCAGTCCCTGTTTCCATTTACCCATGGGCACCACTATTACTTCACGGTCTTATTCCATGACAAATTCTAAATTTGTCTTGCTTTCTTAACCCTTTTTTAATATCGTAAATAAAACTTTTTCGACATTTTGATTCACTGGTCTTGTATCATCAATGCTACAGAATTTTCAGTACTTTCTTTAATAAACATTTGCACTGCATGGTGTTTCCCATAGGGAAACTAATGTTGAATGCCGCTTCAGCCACTGACCACTAGGTGGACAATGGTTTTGCGTGATAATTGTTACCACATGGTCCCTTGTCTCGGAACAGGTACCGGGAACTAACCGTGACAAGAGAATTCCCCAATCCAGGGGCAGGTATGACTTGTCACGCTCTGTTCCCAGTTCCGGGGGCATGGTTGAGACAACTTTTTGCTGTCACGCTATGGAATTGAAGTAAGTTTTTCTGTACCAGTCCCAAACGAGACAGCAAGGAGGGATGAATGGGACGTGAAGTAACCACCTTACTTGTTATAGACTGGGCTTCACAGGACCCTGGCACATAGACTCCTATAAAAACAATACAAGCCTGGGTAAAGTGGATATGCCCCAAGCATTTTCTTTCTGTTTATTTCTAAACAAAAAGATGCTGGAGCATGTGCAATATATCTTGCATTTCACAGTATTGTTGTTCGGTATATTACAGTTGTGGGGCAGATACAATTTTTATTTGCTTGTTAGTTTAGTGCACAGAAAGTATATGAACCTATTAGTCAGTGTCTAATATCTATACGCCTGGACAAGAAAGACATACTTCTTTGTACAAGAGGGATAGTTTAAGCTACCTTAAACCGCTCAACCCACAATACATGTGAAATGTTAATTAAGCAACTTTCCCCCTTATTCTCACCTCTGCTCTGCTGGCTTTAGTGAAAGCTCGTCTGCCAGGGTAACTCTCTGCAGGTACCTCCAATTCTGTTTGAAGTCAGTGAGCTGGGCCTGGCTCATAACTTTCACAGTAGATTTACCTGAAAGATCAATAAAAGCACGTTCAAAGCTAGATTGGCTTCATAGAGCCCAGGATTTTATTAATTTATATAAACTTCCTAAAACTTTCACTACTGGGGTGGGGGGGTGGGGGAATGGCTGGATGAGAACCTCTCCACAGTGTACAGCAAGAAAGTGAAAATGGCAGTTGGAAAAATTGGCAGAGAAGGTGGAGGGGATCAACAGAGAGTAACAGCAGGAACAAGGAGGGACATCTTTAGAAGAGGAACAATATCCTGGTTTGGTTTTCTTCATTATTCCTCCACAGACAATAACACGGCATGTTCTCCTTCAGAAGAGAACAAGCCATTTTGGAATGAACTATGGTACTTTCCATGTGACATTGGGATTGCTTTTCAGGAGGAAGCTAACTTCAGCAATACAATGGAATCTGCTGCTTCTTAAGACCTTCATTTGCAGCATCAAAGATTTCTCTCCGGTCCTAATAGCATTCCCCATTATCTAGGGAGCCATCAGTATCCTGACTGACACACACACAGAGAGACACACATACACATACACAGACACAGACAAAGACACAGACACACACACAGACACACACACACACACACCGGGGAGATAGATAGATAGATAGATAGATAGATAGATAGATAGATAGATAGATAGATAGATAGATAGATAGATAGATAGATAGATAGATAGATAGATAGATAGAAAATGAGAGAGAGGTGTTGCATTTTCAGACTCCTCTAAATGGAAGTAGCTTGGAGCAAAACAACAACTAGCCCCGTATATTGATCATTTTGTATAGACACCCCATAAAAAGTGAGGGAAGGAAGCATGGCTGTTCCATAATGAACACCTTGCCAGGGAGGAGCATCTTTAGCCTGTTGTTGTTGTTGTTGTTGTTGTTGTTGTTGTTGTTGTTGTTGTTG
>JAHTLZ010003542.1:25627991-25664957 GCA_023846285.1 Phrynocephalus versicolor
TTGTTGTTGTTGTTGTTGTTGTTGTTGTTGTTGTTGTTGTTGTTGTTTAGCAGCAACTTTTCTGGGAAAGATTTGGAAGCAACAACCCACGTAGCTCCAGGACCCACCAAGGGTTGGAAACAGTTTGGAAAGAGGACAAGGGATTCCAGTGTCGGCCATGAGAGGACCCTTGAAAGCTGATTCTTCAGCAGAGGTATTTACCTAGTGGTAAAATGAATTCATTTCAGGGACTCTGTGAACAGGATGCAAATAAATGTCCCCTTCAGTTCCCTGCTTATTACTTTAGAGAATGCACACAATATTTTATATTTACATGTTTATGTGCATTATTCTGGAAAGTGGTCCATAGACTTTGTCAGATTCTTAGGAGTAAGTAAGTAAGTAAATTTATTGATTTGTCCCATGACCATATCAACCAATGAAAACACAGAATATAAAATACATTAAATTACACCATCCAGTTGGGTACCCTACAATACAAATTCAGAATATACGGAAGTCATATATGTAGATCTCCTTTACAGGACACTCCAATTTGTTCGATGTATTGCATTCTTAAAGCTGTAGCTTTAATTACAAACTTGGCAACTCTGCAAACAATGTACACATTAGAGCCTGAAAGAAGATAAGACAATCTGTGAATTGGGTCCCTATGGGCTGTTCTTTCTAAAGAGGTGGATAGATATTCAAGCCTGATGGATACATATAATTGGCAATTAAAGAAAATATGAGAAATATTTTCAACAGAAGTAGATCCACAAATACATGTTCTCTCGTAATAAATAGAGGTGGGCGCAGAATGAATTTTTAATTCATTTTGTTATTCGTTATTTGTTCCGTTACCTAACAAAACGAATAACGAAATGACCCATCAAAGAAAAATGAAATGAAACGAAACGGAAACTTCTGCTTCGTTTGTTTTGTGTTTCGTTTTCCTATAAGAATGCATTGAAGCAATGCTGCATTCCTATGGGAAAGGTTTCCCTTGCAATTGGTGTGGGGAAACCGCAGGCTTTTTCCCGCCAGAAGCCAGCGCTGCCAATCAGCTGTAGCGCTGGCTTTAGTGGGGAAAGGATTTAAAAGCCTGCCCTTTCCTCCACCATTTTCTGAGGGCTCCTGCCTAGCTGTCAATGGCTGGATCCCTTTAAACCTGGCCCAGTAGGTACCAGGGGCTCCCCTAGTACCGATTGGGCCAGGTTAAAAGCGGTCCAGCAACTGACAGCCCAGCAGGAGCCTTCAGAAAACGGATTGGGAGGGAAATTGCGGTGATCCCTCTGAAAATGGTCGGGATGCTAGTTTGGAGCTCTCCCACTGGTGTCCTGACCATTTTCAGAGAGCTCCTGTCGAGCTGTCATCAGCTGGGCCCCTTTAAAAATGGCCCAGTCGGCACTGGGGAGAACCCCTGGTGATGACTGGGCTATTTTAAAAGGGACGCTCTCTGACAATGGCCCCATGGCCAGTGCAGGGCTCCTGCGTTGCCAACGAGGCCATTTTCAGAGGGATCCTGCTGAGCTGTCATCGGCTGCATCCCTTTTAAAATAGCCCAGTCATCACCAGGGGTTCTCCCCAGTGCCGACTGGGCCATTTTTAAAGGGGCCCAGCCGATGAGAGGGAAGAAGGGTCTCTTTAAAGGGATCTTCCCTGCAGTGGATGACAGCACCCTCTTGGCACTGCGATCTGCTGCGGGGGGAAATGTCAAAAGAGACCCAGCTCCTTGCCTCCTCATGTGGAGATGGAAAGAAGGGTCTTTTGAGGTGCTGCCCCCAAGCCAGTGCCTCGCAGCTGAGAGGCGCTGGCTGGGGGAGCTCTTTCCCCCACCCAACAGTGGCTGGGGGGAAGATTAAGCCCCTCTTTCCCCCAGCCAAAGTTGCAGAAGCACCACACACACACACACACACACACAAAACACAAAACACAAAACACAAAACACAAAACAAATCAACAAATCAACAAACTGAATTTTTTCAAAAAAATTCATTTAAAAAGAAACAAAACGAATTGAACCCTAAAACGAACCAAACCAAAATGAATCACCATTTTTTTGGGTTCATACCCATCTCTAGTAATAAGGGAGGTGGTAAAAGCACCCATATTTGAGCATGGAATCCAACAATTCAAATCTGGCTCTAGTAAAGGCCCTTCTTAATACTTGAGGTAAAAACTGTGAAATGTATTTTTCAGATTGAAAAGTGATTTTATTCCTAGCCAACCAGCTTATTGATCTATTTGGGGGCAATAATTCCAGGTCTGATTGTGCACTAATATCCAAGACTCGCTGTTTGAAGATATCTCTTGCCTGCGGAGCTACTGAAAGCAAATACTGACTAGAGAACCCATGGTGTATAATAGTTTCATGGAGGTGGGTAATCCAAGAATTAGGTAGTTTGTTCCATTAAACATATTTTGGGTAGTCTATTAGTATCAATAAAAAGAATCTTCAACCAGTAATTAAATACTTTAATGATTAAGTTACTTTGTAGGAAATGCATTCCTAGCTCTGCTCTAACAGCAGGAGCTGATGTGTTCTTATCAGTTCCCAAAATGCTTCCTAGAAAACTGATCTGATTTTGTTCAATAATGGTGGCTTTCTTCAAACCCCACAGTTCAGCTCCATAAGTCAACATTGGGACTATTTTAGCCTTGAAAAACTTCAATATGGGGATCAAAGAACCTGGATGGTTATAACTTAATAATTTGTACAATCTTTTAGTACCTAACCTAGCCTTTTTTTGAACTTCTTTTATAACAAGATTCTAAGGAGATCAATAGCCCCTCCCACCCACCTCGACTAGGCTAAAGCATTATGGAGTTGCCATTACAAACGGGGATGCTAATGAAGCTGTGTGTGATTTCTAATCTTCTCTGTTAATGCTAAGAGCATCTCAGAGTTCTGCTTTCCACCCCATACAATGGTACAATTTAGCAGGGTACAAAATCAGAAGTTTAAAAACGAATCAACCAGTCTATGTGTCTTTGATCTCTAAAATGCTGGAATTATCATTAATTAGAAGAGAGTTACTACGGGCTAAATGGAGGTTGCACTAATTGTGTGTGTGTGTGTGTGTGTGTGTGTGTGTGTGTGTGTGTGTGTTGAGTTAAATATCCATTCTCATCCTGCTCTCAAAAGCAACTCCTTGAATGTTTCTTGCTTGTTTTAGAAGAGGGAATTTGGAGTCAAGTAATTAATTACAAGCTAAAAACAGGGAACATGCTACTTCTAAAAGGAAGGATGAACTTCTTTAGTGAGCCTGTACATGCAAAGGAAACCAAATTGCCAGGATCCTTTGCATGCCTGCCACTGCATCGCACCCCAGAATGTGTGCAAGGGAGGATCCCTTTTCTCCCCAGCTGGGCAATCTCTGGCCGGGCAAACCTCAAAATGGGGATGCCAGGGACATGCAGGGCTCTCTGGCTGCAGAGTCCTTATGCTCTGTATTTGCCAACAGGACTTGGGTGACCCTGCCCCTCCCCCCCCCAGCATGCCCATCTGTCTGCTTAAACTGTGGACCTCACTGCTATACAAGTCCAGATGGCTGCCTGTTTGGAACTCTTTAAAAGACTTCAGAACATCTCGTATGAAAACAATCAGATCTCATACATACAAGCTAAAAAGGTAGAATGATCCCTCAGGCCAGAAGCAGGCTTCAGAGGTAACTAGTAAGTGGAGCTGAAAATACAGTGTGGTGGTGAGTGTGTGTGTGTGTGCGCGCGCGTGTGTGGCATCAGAGTTCTAAGGAATCTGATTGTTAACTCCTGAAGAGTAACCACTAAACAAGGGATGCAAAATTTTGTGCTCCCATATTTGACAGACATTCCCACCATGTTTAAGGCCTCTTTGGCTCTCAGATATCTAAGACGGTTACTTCACATCCATTCTTGTTCCGGGAAGAAGTTCATTGGGTGTTGACTTCGGTGGCGGTCACATGGTCTTCTCCCACTTCTGTCCCTGTTCCCGTGTACCCACAGGAGTGATTGATGATACTGGGACTACTGTTACCGCACACCCTCGTTCCGTGATGAGATGTGAAATTCTATGCCTTTGTTCTTTTTTTTTTCGGTCCGACCTTCCATTTTTTGATGTTTTGATTCCCGAAGCCTTGCCTTCAATGCATTATGGAGCAAACTTTGAGGCATTTCTCTTTTAAAATCTCAGCACTGCATTGCTAACTCCATAGGGAATTTACTGGTGAATGTCACTTCGCACTCCTGCCACTAGATGGCAACGAGCAACCATTGGCACTCATTCTGTGATGAGGCTTACTTCACGGGCTCTCATCTCAGAACAAGAAGTGAGACAAGCAGATTCCCAAGGCCAGGGAGGTAAATCACTCAACCTGCTTAAATCGTAGTTCAGGGGGCGTGGTCGGGATGAACTCCCGTCATCATGCAATGGACGTGCGGGAAGATTACTTCGTACCGGTACCAAGCAGGACTGTGAACTGCAATGAAACGGACGTGAAGTAAAGGCCTAAGTAAATGATTCCAGAAACAATGCAGTGGTTCAAGTGTTAGTAAGTCCAGAAGCAGTTGACTACATAAACAGAAACATGGCATCCAGTATCAATAATATGTGTGCTTTATTGTCGCGCTCAATAGGCCTGATCCCTTGAAGGTGTAAAGAAATGCATTTGAAGAATATGACCCCTTTCCACTGGTCCTAACCCAGTGGCCCTGCTTCATAGGGTCTAATTCTTCAACCTTCCCAGGCTGCATGGAAAGATCTGAAGAGGCAGTGGAGACTCTTTTTGCCTGGCCAGTGAAATTGGTTCCAGCTTTTGCCAGAACTTCCGACAAGCAACCAAAAAAAAATGCTAGAACCATTTGAGGATCAGTTTCAGCACCTTGGAATTTGAAAGCTGCGGTCAAATTCAGACTAAAGCCAGGAGAAGATTCATTGCCCTGTGACCTTGGCCTCCACAGCCTCCATTGTGATGGGGTTTCCACACATGTTCACCTGAGGATGAGTAAACCTTCATAGGCTCAGAGACACTTTGTCATCCCAATGTGCATTCTCAAGAATTTGCCATTGCTTCTTATTCATAGCACAGTAAGGCACACACAGACTTGGGGGCAGGGGTTGTCAGTGCCACATCCCGTTGTGGTCGTGGTCCCCAGAGAGTGGCAGTTCTAGCTTTTGGCTTAGTCACCGCAGTAATCCCCCAAATGATATCACTGTCACCCCCATGCAAAGGCAAGAAGAGAGAGGGTAAAGCAGCCATCAACCACAACAGCAAACAGCAATGGCAATATCAGAGAGATCCTTGACAAAAATGACAGATCAGTAAAAAGGGGAAAGCTTCCGTCAAATGACAAGGGCTTGATTCTTCCTGCTATATTTGATAGGAACAAACACAGCCTTTCCTCTGTCAGTTGCCAAGATGCCTATCAGGTGCCACGAAACCCAAAAGGTTTTAGGAACTGTCTGATGCTGCAATGTTTAACGGTTTAGCAGAAGTGGGGGCGGGCGGGTGGAAGGCAGAGGGAACTAGCAGCAAAAGTTTTCCTGCTGTTAATGAGACAGAGGTGACTATAAACAATAAGATGCCTTATAGCTATTTTCAAACAGGAATCAAAGCTGTAATTAAATATAAAGTACTGTCAATGAGGAAGCCTTTAATGTAATATATCTTGGCTTCCCTTTCTCTTTGTATCAAATCAGCATCACACAGAAAAAGCACAAGCGTAACCGGAAAGAAGAAAGAGCTATACAGAAGACCTGCATTACACGGTGTTGTTAAATATGTCATGCCGCCCCTGTAAGCTTCAACAATCAAAGTATTGTTACCAGAATTTGGGTGTGATCGTTACACAAAAGTGGATGTTAATCCTAGCAAAGTTGTCTCTATTAATTTCTGTCATACACAGCCTTTTTTCACCTGTGAATTTGTGAGAGTGGTTCATAACAAAGGAGCTTCTTCTGTGAAAAAGACTTACCTTCAGTTTCCTGAACGTTCCTCTTAAACTGTATTTTGTTTCAACCAGACTGATTGACAGGTAATATATTTCTGGAAACAACTGGGTTCAACTTTTTTCCCTTCTCATCTCTCAAACAAGACTTTAATAACCATCACCCTGGGTATGGGGGAAAATAAGTTCTGATCCTTGGGAGATACATTTGATTTGCATGTTAACACGAACAAGGCAAATGTTCACTCTCCAGACTAACATGCTATTATCAGCGGCATTCAGATGACTCCCACCCGCCCACAACTTGTTCCATATTGGGATAAAGGACTGGCATGTATGAACCACCCACTCAAAGTCCACTGAAACTCCTCCTTCCACAATCACATGCACACTCATTCCTAGTAATACAATCAGATTCCAAGAACATTGAAGACATTAAGCCAGTGACAGAACAAAAAAAAAAAGAGAACATTCCAGAATGGATGATATCTAAACAGTCATGCAAATCCTTCCAGGTCTGCGAAATGGGTCATGGAGAAGTGCAAAGGGAGAGATACACTTCATGGAAATCTCAGTCTGAGATTTCCTTAGTGCCTCAGTGGTTGGAGCACACAGAGGAGATTTGGGGCTTTAATGGGAGAGAGTCCCTCACCGCCCACTTCCCACGACACCAGCAGCTCAGAAATGGCCAGATGTCTTTCTAACTCTGGAAATGCAAAATAAGAGATGAAGAATCAGTTATAGATTTTAATTAGAGGTTAAAAGCAGCTTCTTACTCTCCCTCACAGTTCCTCCATAATTACAAAAACACTCCCACTTCTGCTGTAGTTTTATTTCTGAGTCTCTTGTGCAGTCTGTGGTTTGTGTGGCTGTGAGGGACTTTTTATGGGCTGGTGTGGTTGTCTATCCAGTACTAAACCACTGTTCCTTCTAGCCTTTGAATTCTGTTGAATGGTTCTTTTCACCCTCTTTTACTTGTTGGTTTGCTACTGATCTGTTCATTTCTTTGCTTACGTATGTACATAGTAGAGAAGTTACACAAGTCTGGAACTTAAAATAACTGTAAGTAATAATGTGTTTTATTTACATTTATGAGAAAAAGGAGGGACTCTGGGAAACTCTTCGCTATTCTCCTTTGTAAAACTCTGTACAGTACTTTTACTTCATAGCAAAAGAAACTTTAACTAGATATTCAGTACTCTGCAAAAAAAGATATTAGTCTGATTTTCCTTATGCAGACACAAATTTATATTATCGCATTCAAAAGAACAGTATGAGTTTAGCCAAGACCTTTTGGACCTAGTCATGATAACAGAAAAAAAGGCAAAGGACCAGCACAGAAAGAGGCCAGAGCAGCCAGCATCAACACAAGCACCAATACCCTCTGTGCTCACACTATAAAGTCACCAAATTTACCCTCCTGGCAGATACACCTCCAGAGAAGCAATCAAAATATGCCCCAGCAAAATATAAACCTTTAAAGGACTCAATACTGAATAAACTAACCAAATAACACTTTAAATACAATCAATCAGGAGAATCATCCCTCCCACAGGCATACATACAAGGAAAGAAAGAAAGAAAGAAAGAAAGAAAGAAAGAAAGAAAGAAAGAAAGAAAGAAAGAAAGAAAGAACCATCTCAAAAAGTTGAGGAAAAATAAATAAATAAATAAATAAATAAAGGCAAACAATTACCTGTATACTCAAAGAGTTTTTCCTCTCTGCCCATACCCAGGCAACAGCAAAAATAATCCAAGACAAGGGGGGAAATGAAATGAAAATGAAAACAAATCAGGAAAGTGTGAAAAAGGGTGCCTTCTTTTCCATTTCATCCCAGTATAGGTTAGCAACAATTGGTGACACTGGGGAACCCATGGCACAACCATGCTCCTGTCTGTAGAAGTCCCCTCTGTACATGAAATATGTGGTGTTCAGACAGAGGTCCGGGAGCCAGTATATCTGATCTGGGTTGAGGCGGCTTCTGGAGGTCCATGGAAGAAGAGGAGAAGAAGACACTCAACAGCTTCCCAGGGGCAACACCATCCCACTGGTTTAGGTATGTAGATGATACCTGGGTGAAAATCAAGACTCAGGAAGTATAGGCCTTTACAGACCACATCAATGGGTTACAAATTCTTCAGGTGCTACCCTTGAGGAAAGCGAGGATCGAAGAGTAGGCTTTTGAATTTCCTGAGGCCACAGCACCCTCACCGTGGCCACAGGAAATTCAAAAACCTACTCTTCAATCCTCTCTATCCCGAAGGATAACACCCCATCCACCTTTCTGCCCTCGGCAGAGAGGCGGATGTGGTGCTACACCATCAAGAAAGCCAGGGGAGGGGCAGTGGTTTGTGGACTCGTTTGTAGCCCCAGTTTACTCTGCAGCCACACCATTCTCGCCTTCCCCAAAGCAGCAAGGCTGGAGAGTAAACTGGGGCTATAAAGGAGCCCATAAACCACTGCCCACCTTTCGCCCTGCTCTCTTCACAGAGCCATTTTTGAGGTCTCGAAATGGCTCTGTGCAGAGAGGTGGGCAAAGGTGAGGCAGTGGTTTGTGGGCTCCTTCGTAGTCCCAGTTTACTCTTCAGTAGAGATGGGCACGACTCAAAAAAATGATTTTTCGTTTTTCGTTTGTCGTTTAGGGGTCCGTTTCGGTTCGTTTTTGTTTTTTGGGGGTTTTTTTGCACATTTTTGTTTTTGTTTTTGTTACGAAATGAAACAAAAAAACAAAAACAAAAACAAAAAAATTTTGTTTCACGTTGCATTCTTTTCAATGCAACGTGTCTGCGAAAAACACGGCAAATTTTTTTGTTTCGTTTCCGTTGTCGTTTTGCTTCTGAAAAAAATTTCATTTTCATTTTCGTTACGAAATGAAACGAAAAATGAAAACAAAAATTTCGCTGAGTCGTGCCCATCTCTACTCTTCAGCCATGCCGTTCTGGGCATCCCAAAAGCAGTGTGGCTGCAGAGTAAACTGGGGCTACAAAGGAGCCCACAAACCACTGCCTCCCTCTCACCTGGCTCTCTGCTCAGAGCCATTTTAAGACCACTGAAAGCCAATGGCCTCTGAAGACACTAGCCATAGAGACTGGCAAAACATCATGAAGAAAAACTTCTAGAATGTGGCTACACAGCCCAAAAAAACCCCAACAGCCATCAAACCACTAATGTTTGCACTGCCTGAATATTCTTTAACTTCCAAGGATAACAAAACAGAACTATTTCAGCCACCTGAAATCTATCTGCAGCCAAGAGACTTTTCTGCTTGTGCTGCACCCGTCACACCCCTGTTGGCTTCTCATCTTTTTTGACAATGGCTTGCTGAAGTGGCTTGGACCACTGTCTTGCTGTTGGGAAGGGAATACCAGAGAGCTTCACAAAGAAACATTACACTCCATGCACTTTCTGCTTTCCATTTTGATGGATAGACAAACCCCATTGCAATGCGTACGGCAATGTGCTAAATGTTACATATGCCCTTAGTGGGTTATTTTAGAAAATTATTAAAATGTGCTCCTTTTATAAATGGTTTGGTATTGTAAGTCAAAGGCATGCTGAACGGACCCAGTGCTGATTAGTGTGGGTGACCACAGTATACTGGAATCTTTGATATTCCTTGGCTTTTGCTCATTTTCCCCAAGGCTCTTTGGACTCGGCAAGTTAAGATAAGCTGATATCCCCCCCTTGGCATTCTGGGGAACTCAGTGACATTTAAAGGCTGTTGGGGCCCATTCTGCTAATATCTAAACTAATTAAAATCACATCATAATTGTCGAAGTTTGTTCACTGGAATTCTAATAAGCCTTGGAGCTGTACATGCCGAATGTTGCTGTGCTAACGGCAGTTATCAGTATTTGTAAGAGACGATTCTTCCTGGCATATATTTTTCTTAGCTCATTCTTAACAACCATCTTTCTTATATAACAAATGTTGCTGCTAATGTGAAATGAAGACTCGAATTTCAAGTTGGCAAGTCAGAAATGTACTGAAGTAACTGTCTGCATAGGAGGAGTTTTGAGAGTGTGGCGGGGGGGGGGTCACTAGGAAGGCCTATTCAGATCTATGTATCATGAAGCATCGTGGAAACAAGCTACTTCTTGTGGTTACGTTTGAAAACCTCTCCACTCATTTAAACATTATAAAGCTGCTTTCACATAATTCCATGGATTATATGGGAAAATAGTGATGACCTATATCCAGTAATCACCAATCCCTAGAATTGGTATAAAGAGCAGAATCAATTGATACAAAGGTTAAAAAAGAAATACTTGGGCTCAAATATACCTTGAGAGTAGAACAGGGATGGGTATGAAACAGAAAAATTGAGTTTTGTTTCATTCCATTTCATTCCCCCCTGCATTTCGTTTTGTATCATTAATAGCAGAATTTTTCAAATAAATTTTGTTACTTATGAAAGGAAGTGAAACAAAATGAGGTCAGGGAATCCCCCAACAGGAGGCTAAGAGGGTAGCATTGATGTTAGCACTCCCCTCTCAGCCCCCTGCTTCTCAGCTGGGTGGTGGCAGCAGCAGCAGAGAAGAGTGTCCATGGAGGACTCGCCACTGTGGCGCCCACCTCTGCTGCTGTGGAGCCTCGCCGAGGCAGGCAAAGGAGCTGAGCTAGGAGGCAAATCATCCTCTGACCCACTTTTCTGCCACTAGGCTGGAGCCTGTTTAAAATGGCAGTGTTGGTGGAGAAGAGTGTTGGACTCGCCTCCAAGCTCAGCTCCTTTGACTGCCTCAGCGATGCTCCACCGTAGGAGAGGTGGGCATAGCAGTGGTGGCGGCAGGTGAATGAGCTGAGCTAGGAGGAGAGTCCTCCTCAGACACTCTTCTCTGACACTGCTGCTGCCTCCCAGCTGGGAGGCAATGGGGAATCCCACAGCAAGGGGCTGAGAGGGGAGTGATGAGCTCATGTCAGCAGTCTTTGGTGGTGGCAGTGGCAGAAACAACAGGGCCTCCTGCAAGGCCCACTCACCCTCTCTGGATGGGCTGGCTTGTGGGCCCAGCAGCTAAGGGAGCTGTTTTACAGTAGAACAAAACAGTTCGTTTTAAATGAAAAACAAAAGAAAACAAAACACTGGTTTTGTTTTGTTTCATTTTGTTTCATTTCATTATGTAACAAACCGACGAATCAGCATTTTGGGGTGTGTGTTTTTTTGTGCCCATCCCTAGAGTAGATGAAAGAAAAAGGGCAGATGGCAAGAAAGATAGCTCAACAATGGGTAACTAGTTTTGAATTTTTAAAAGAACATATACTGTATTGGGATGACAAACTTCTATTAACAATTCCAAGTGGGCAAAATGGGCTCCTATCCATAAGAAGAACTGATGTCCAGGTTTGATCTCCTGTTTACTCTCCTCAGGGAGAGATTCTCAGTAATATAGCTCTGACAGAGACTAACTTGGCAGGTCTGGCCCTTTCATTAGGTAGAATGAGATAACTGGTGGATTATTTAATTACTGTATTATTATTCTACTTGTACTGCTTGGGAGGCACAGGTATGAAAACCCACATGAGCAAATGTGAAATTTAGAGATGGGCATGACTTAGCGGTATTTTCGTTTCCGTTTTTGTTTTTTGTTTCCGTTACGTAACGAAACGAAAAACGAAAAATGGCTCAGAACTGGAACGAAAACGGAAACGAAACAACTAATTTTGAGCCAATTTTCGTTTTTCGTTACTGGAAAAGCACATAATGGAGCTAAATGGGAAGAAACGAAAATTTTTTCGTTTTCATTTTCGTTTTTTCGTTTTCATTACGTAACAAAACTAAAACGAAAAATTTTGAAATTAGCTCACGAAAACGGAAACGAGCCGAAACGGACCCCTAGACGAAAACAAAAATGAAAACGAACAATTTTTCTGAGTCGTGCCCATCTCTAGTGAAATTTATGCAGAAGAAACAGAATTGTGGCTTGAGTTTGATAATCAAATGGTTAAGGAATAGCTTATTACTTTGAATGAGCTCAAACCTCAACAGATTGAACTGGATCCAAGATTATTGAATGAATTGGCTGAAGAACTCTGTCAACCACTATCTATTATTTTCTTGAGGCAAGGTTGATGGGCAAAGTGAAGGAGCTAGGAAGAGGACTGGTGTTGTCTCTACTTTCAAAAAGAGTACTAGACTACTTGGCCTGACATAAATCCCAGAGAAAAATCTGGAGAAGTTTATAAAGCAAATACTGTTCAAGTACTTTGAAAACAACGGTGTGTGGGCTGGACAGAACAACTAAGAGGTGAATCCGTGGTTATGGAATCATGCTCCGAGAGTGCTTATCCATGTTCCTTCTCAAACCAGGAAGAGGTAATAAGTGGGATACTGCAACAGTTTTGGGCCCAGTGCTTTTCAACATTTTTTACTAATCACTTGGGTTGGGGGAGGGTGCAGGGAATGCTTATCCAACTGCAGATGCCATAAAATCGAGGGGAATTATCTAATACAGAAGCAACATTCAAAAAGCTCTTGATAGGGTCAAGCACTGGACTGAAAATGATATAATGGCATTTAATAGGGATAAGTGCAAGGTAGGGATGGGCATGAAATGGAAACATTGTGTTTCATTTCATTTCATTTCATTCCCCCATGATTTGTTTCATTTCATTAGAAATGAATTTTAACAAAATTTTGTGCAAAATGAAACAGTTATGAACTGATTCATTACTCTATAAAATGGGCCCCCTGTGTGCTATAGGCACAAAGTTTGGTGGATACCATCCTTGGACTCTCCCTTTTAAGCCCTCCAAATTTGGAGAGATTTGGGGTCTAGGGGGAAGAGTTATTCAAATTCAAATGGGGTTCCCCAGGAAAAAACATTTCTAATTGCAATGTTATATGCTTGAAAATAGTGATCCCAGGCAGCTAGCAGCATGGAAATTACATGGAAATCAGTGAATAGTGGTACTACGATAGCTTCTTTCTGGCCTAATGTGAAGTGATATGGGATTTTAGTAAATTATTATGTAAAATTGAATCTTACAAGCTTTCATCCAGGATACAGTATTAACAATTAGCTTTAGAAGGACTGTAGAATTCACTTTCTGCTTGGCATCTTATTAACCTGCCAAAAATGAATCCCATGCTCTTTATTTCTTTGTAACTGAACTTTTTCAGGCATTTTTAAAACAAATATTATGAGCGCTTCCTTCTTCCAGAAAGGAAGAAGGAAAACATGGCACATTTTAAGAATCCAAGAAAGCTCCCAACAATTCCATTTCTGCTCTGGCAGATATGTTGCTGGCATACATTTTGTTCTATAGCTACCACTCACCTGATGCCTTGGATGGAGCTGGCTCACTAGCTTGGGACATCATGAGTATGTGAGTCATCTTTTTGCATGCACAACCAGACAGAGTAACCTTAATGGATACAAGTGCTGTTGAAATAATATGACTGCTGCTAATGTTGCTTTTGAATTTTATCTTTATTAGTCTGTATTTTAATTCCATTCATCGCATCCTCATTAAGCAACTGCTTGCTGCCTTGGGCATTTTTGAACTACCTTTCCATCCACTCATTGCTTTTCATAGCTGTAAAAATGAATGCCTATTTGAATTTTTATATAAAATCTGAAAGTTTCACATTCTCCCAGCCACCCATAGATCTCTATGCATTTCTGAGAAGAGACATAAATAATAGCTTCTGCTGTATATGGTCTATCATCCCAAGCCAATAAATACACCTGCGAGAAATTAAATAACGCATCTGAATGGATTTTCTATAAGCCAAATGTCTTTTTGCTCCCCCATCCCCCAAGAAAACAGATTTTCTGCTCCTGTGTTTTATGGCTTGCGAAACATCTATCGAAGCACTGTAGTGAATATGCTTCACTGGGAAGATGGTTGAGCCAAGGAGGAAGAATAGCATCTGGATCAAGGTTTTTAAATATTTAACTAGACGTCATAAAGAAAACAGATTAGAACTGCTCACATTTTTTCTGGAGCATTGGTTTAAAAAGCAGTGGACGTTAAGATGAATCCAAAAGGCTGAAAATTAGGCCTTTTGGAGTCAAAGGAGCTGAGCTAGAAATGAATCAACAATATGAGGCAAACTTCGCGTGAAAGTGACTAGCAGTGCCATTTTAAAAACAAAAATCAGAAGGCTGCCTTTAGAATGGAGTGAAGGAACAATAAGGACAGTGGGTGGGGAAACGTAATCCTTTCCCCATGAGTCATTTTCACCCCATTTCATAGGCACACCTGCACACACATCTCAGTAAGTTTCCCTACATGGGATGCAAAATGCATACTTACTTATCTGAAGTAGAGAAAGGAAGGACGGAAGGACTAATGTGCATTCTGTCCTGAGACAAAAGTCTTCCACTGCCCATTTCAAATCCTCTGTGCTCTGACCACAGATATAAAGGAAAAAGCTGTCTTGTTGCACAGCCCTTTGGGAACACAGAAGAAGCAGACACCTGTTGCCCTGCTTCTGTCTTCTGCAAATTGAGCACAAAGGCTGGATACTGGAAAGGAGGGGACCAAGTATTCTCAGCCCTCCTCCCAAATCTCTCACAGCAGCTTCATGTATGTTAAATAGCTATGTCAGATTAAATCCCCGACTTTGCTCCCTGCCAAACCGGCTGCCCTTAAGTTTTGGAGGGGAGAAAAAGTGGCTGGCTGGTTGCAAAGCCATTCTTGCACTTTAAGGCTTTGCAAGCAGTCACCCACTTTTGCTCCCTGCCAAAACCTAAGGGCAGTCACTTTGGCAGGGAGCAAAGTCAGGTGACAAGAAAGGCTTCGTAACCAGCTACCCAACTTTGCTCCTGCCCAAACTGACTGCCCTTAAGTTTTGGAGCACAGCCCATTGCCTGAAGCGAGATCCATCGGTTGGAGTCAAGCCCCCCTTGACACTGCCACCCAGCTGGTTTTGACAGCTTGGGCTGTGGAGAGCTGTACTCCAGCTGACAAATCTTGCTTCAGGCAACAGGCTGCAGTGAGATCCATGGCTGGGGTAAAGGTGTGCCCCCCTCCCCCACAGCCTGAGCTGTCAAAACCAGCTGGGTGGTGGTGGTGATCTCACTGCAGCCCGTCCCCTTTCCCCTTAGTGTCCAAAACACAAAGCACTCCAATTTTGGGGAGCTTCCAGGGAAGAGTCCAAGGAAGCTCTTCCTCATTATCATTAATGCTATTTTTTTCTTTTTGTGGTTTTACATTGATGTTTTCTAAGATGTCTTACTTAGCGTTTACTACTGTTGTTCATTTTACTGTTTCCTTTGTTTATATCCTGGTTGTAAAGTGCCCGGAGTTCCTTCGGGAAGATGGGCAGTATATAAATATTAAAATAAATAAATAAATAAATAAATAAATGGAGTTCCAAATTGTTTCATTTAACTTCATTTCCTTTCAAAAAAAATTGTTACTAATTAAATGAAACAAAATTACTATAGAAAGGAAACAAAATGAAATGAAATGCTATATTTTCATTTTGTGCCCATCTCTACTTTCTGCTAATCTGTATAAGGGACTGGTGCATTTCTGAAGTTCCTCTGAGTCTGGTTCAATGTGAAGGAACCAACAACTAACTATTTTTATGGCTATAGGATTTCTTAGTACAGCCTCTTTGTTTGTCAGTTCGGATGCAATTTGTACTTGACAAAACTGCAAATGTTTTGAACGGCTGTCATAGATTTTTCTTATTCTTTTTTTCAGTCTGTGTTTCTCAATTTTAATGAAATATGCAACACTTTAGAGATGATGGCCACCAAGTAGTAAACTGCTAAGTAAAGTGAATGCCTGTAATTCCTTTCATAGCAAAACAAGAATCCTCACAATCTGATTTAGATTTGAAATTACACTATAAGCATTTCTGTTAGTAATCATTTTAGGGATAAGAAGTCTGTGAGATGAAGAGGTTCTGGCTCTATTGCTTCTGACGGATTCCCAGATATCTTAGGGATTTGTGCTATATTGATTTCAGGGTGGTTTTCATTGTTGTTTAAAGGGCTGCCATGCTCTTCTGGGAAATACAGTTGGTCTAATAAATATCTTACAACTTCCCCTTTTATGTGTTATATTTCTAGATGCTTCCTCCCTCCCTTTAGATGTACTTATGATCTGCAATGTTCTGTTCTGATAAATGGTGTCCTTAGTCCTTAGTATGTAGATGTAAAAACTGCATGTAGTTTTTAAATTCCATTTTGGTCTTGGTTTTTCTTCAAAGCCATTAACATCATAAAATAGGCACACCATCTCTTTGTTATCTGCCTCATCTGAAAGACTATCTAAGTCCCCATGACAATTAAGATCCTGATAGTACCAGATACACACACACACAATGATGATAGTATCATGCATTGTGATAGTATTAGAGAGAGAGAACATAAGCAAATAATAATGGAGATAAAACAGAAGCATTCCAGAGAGAGTGCAACAACTATTCTAAAAGCACTTTGACACTACATTACCTGCAAGTAAAATGGGTGCCCAAGAAGCATCTGTGGGAT
Organism: Phrynocephalus versicolor; assembly: GCA_023846285.1. Lineage (NCBI taxonomy): Eukaryota > Metazoa > Chordata > Lepidosauria > Squamata > Agamidae > Phrynocephalus > Phrynocephalus versicolor. Next base: position 25,644,348 of record JAHTLZ010003542.1, read on the forward strand.
AACTAGACTCTGATGGCATTTCTCTGAACCTTCCTTAGGCTTCAGCAGACAACCTACTCAACAGACCTTTAGCTGTTTGTTGGTGGCTGAACTAACAATCACACTTTCCTATGGTGCTTTCTCCATTTTAACCCCAAGACTGCTAGATTAAAACTTCATGACCTGTTAGGGTGGCCTGTGTTGCTTCAAGCTGATTGGTGGTGTTTTGTTTCACCCAGTCATTAGAACCATAGAATCATAGAATCATAGAATCATAGAGTTGGAAGAGACCTCAAGGGCCATCCAGTCCAACCCCCTGCCATGCAGAAACCCCCATCACAGTATTTCCGACAGATGGCCATCCAGCCTCTGCTTAACAACCTCCAAAGAAGGAGACTTCACCACCCTTTGTGGCAACATATTCCACTGCCAAACAGCTCTATCATGAAGTTCTTCCTGATGTTCAAATGGAATCTCTTTTCCTGTAGTTTGAAACCATTGCCCTGAGTCCTAGTCTCTGAAGCCATGGAAAACAAACCTGTTCCCTCTTCAATATGACATCCTTTCAAATATTTAAACATAGCTATCATATCCTATCCACCCTCAGCCTTCTTTTTGAAAGGCTAAACATTCCCAGCTCCCTAAGCTGTTCCTCATATGACATATCTTCCAGACCTTTAACCATTCTGGTCGCCCTCCTCTGCACCCGCTCGAGGTTGTCAACATCCTTTTTAAATTGTGGTGCACAGAACTGGACACAATACTCCAGGTGGGGTCTGACCAGAGCAGAATAGAGTGGTACTATCACTTCCCTTATCTAGACACTATGGTTCTGTTGATGCAACCAAGAATTGCATTGGCTTTCCTAGCCGCTGCATCACACTGCTGACTCCTATTCAGTTTGTGGTCCCCCAAGACTCCCAGATCCCTTTCACAAGTACTATTTTCCAGCCAGGTATCTCCCATTCTATATCTGTGCATTTCATTCTTTTTAGCTAGATGCAGCACCCTACATTTCCCTCTGTTAAAATCCATTATGTTAGCTTTGGCCCAACGCTCTAATCTGTCAAGGTCATTTTGGATTTTCATCCTATCCTCTAGGGCAGGGCTGTCCAACTTTGAATAGGCCGAGGTCTACTTTTTCCAGATGAAAGTGCCTGAGGGCTACTACACTAAAACCTCTACTTATGAATTTTATCTGTTCCGACCATATGCTCATGAAGTAGAGCAGCCCTTGAACAGCTCCGCTCAGCTGAGACAGTGGGCTGGCAGACCCAGAACTTTGCTGGGGCAGTGGTGGTCCTTGGGGTGGGGGAGGTAGAGGTGGAGAACTTATCCCCTCACTTTTGTTATTGATGGCCGGCGGGCTACTTTTGAACCCTTCACGGGCTACTGGTAGCCCCCGGTCTACCTGTTGGACAGGCCTGCTCTAGGGAATTAGCAACCCTTCCCAATTTGGTATCATCTGCAAATTTAATTAGCATACTCTCTATTCTTTCCTCCAAGTCAATAATAAAGATATTGAACAGCACTGGACCCAGAACAGAACCCTGGGGCACCCCACTGGTCACGTCTCTCCAAGCTGAAGAGAGGCCATTTATTACCACCCTTTGGGTGTGATCAGTCAACCAATTAGTTTTGGTGTTGTTGTTTTTAAAGAGGTGCAAATACTCCTGACATGGGTCATTTTGCAACTCTTCTCTGAAGATAGTGCACATCCCTAATCTGCATTATTAGTTCTATTTAAATTCTTTGGAATCTGATACTGGACATGTGTACCGATATAACATCATAAAAAGGCTATTTTGATAGATTTATTGCATCAAGTTTGATTAAGGTTAATATTTTGTCTTACCTTGTCAATATGAATATTTAGATACGTGTATTAGTAAAGCAATACATAGATAGGGAAAACTCTTTAGAGCCAAAATACTGTGCATAAATATTTGATTGATGAATACAGAACTTGATGTATTAGAACTTGTCCATCAGCAGCATTTTTTCAACTTTCTCAGCTGATGTTCATATGGCTTCCTGGTGTCCTTACAACTAAAGACTGAAATTAATGTCAACAGCATCAAATAGGAAATGTGGATGGAACAAAATTTGGGGAGTGGAGGGGTTTGCTTTTTAACATTATACACTGCGACGGGGGGGGGGCCGCCAGAAAGAAAATGAGAGAGAGATAGTATTCTTGAAAAGAACTTTAAAATATTTATGTTGCCTGGTTACTACCAGAAGCTGGAATACAAAGAAGATACAATGTACAGATAAAGGAAATGGTTTGGATTTTCCGGACACACTTCATAACAGTTTTTATAGGTGTTTTAAAAAAATTACCAAGCAAAGAAAGCAAACTCCAAATAATAGCTGAAGAGCGTTTTTCCCTCCTTAAAACGGATTGTAAATTCGAGCCCTTCTTTATAATTAACATATATGTCACACTATTATCAAATGAGCTGTAATTCTCAGTGGTAGAATAAATACAATGATATTGCATGTTCCATATCCCCAGTGTATTTTATGCAATTAGCACAACATTTAGAAGCCTACCTGGTAGCTGTCAGAGTATATCAAGTTTGTATAGATGTAGGTATCCTGATTTCAGGAATTGATGAGCCTAATGTTAATACTAGTCACTAGTGACCAACCATTCCAGGTTGGGCTATTCACCACTGCAACCTCTGCAGAACCATGTAATCTGTCAAAGCAAGACAAAACTTTACTCCTTCAGGGAAGAGTTTTGTATATCTAGACGTGTTCTAGGGCCATGTTCTGGTGCCATGAGAAAAAAAGAGAGAGATGTAAATGAAGGGACTAGGGTATATTCTGAACTCTCTTGTAATACAACATGACTGAAATGGCCATGTTAATATTGTATCAATTGCCCTAGAGAGTAATCAACTTTATAAGATTTAAGACCAAGAGGGGAACAAATACAACAATGTGTATATTATAAAATATCTTATAAAATGCCCATAATGAAGACAGATAATGTGGTAACTCTGATTTTAAATATGTATCATATGTCAGCCGAAATGAATTATTTCAATGCGAACCTGCTCATTCATTTACTTAGGCTGCAAGTTTCTGGGGCAGCAAACCTGGGACCACAAAGCAGTCTCTCATAGACTGCTCATGGAATGTGCAGGGTGGCAGGTCTCACTGTGATTCCTTTCACTTCTGTGAAGATTTCCCTACCGCTTTGCTCTGGAGTTAGAGGGGAAAGCAGGTAGACTGGGGAAGATGAGAGGACCCTGATATCTAAAGCCCTTCCTGTCTTCTATATGTTATGCTCCCAGATACAGAGGCAGTTAAGATTTAGTATAAATATTTCCCCCTCTTTTTATTTGGGAAAACTTGGGAGGAAAATTGTGACATTGCATCTCCATCCTCTCTTTTGCTGTAACATCAGGAGGCTTAGGAAATCGTAGAGTGATGTTGTTCCAGAGGACCCTGCCTTAACCATGTGGTGTTTCTCTTTTAGGCCATAGTCTCACTAAAGTTTTCTGTGCATCTTAATTTGATGTGCAGTTTGGGGGGGGGGTCACATGGTGTTTGATGCGTAGTTAGTGTCCTTTCGACAGGGTAGTCTCTACTTGCTTACAGCACATCTTTTCCCTTTTATTCTGGGTTGATTTTCTAAGTTTCTGTTGCAGGAAGTGACAGGAAAAGGGGTACGAAGCTAATTACTGCGTAGTTTCTGGGGTCGCACCTTGCTAGAGTAGCAAAGAACTGCATATCTTTAAGGGAAGTTTTTTAAACCAATCCCTAGTGGTGGTGTAAAAAACTCCAGTGAAAGTGCGCTTCCGAAAGCCTGGTCAGTCAGGGCACCAAACTACTTCCCTTCATGGTTAGGGCGCAATCTTTTACTGCGCAGTGCGCAGTTCACTGCAGCAAAAATGTGCAGAAAACGCTGGTGAGATGGTGGCCTTAAATATATAGCCGGATCCATCCTTCTGACTGAAGCAGGTAGCAGTTAGATAAGAGGGCAGTTAGATAAAAATTGAAGGAGGAAATACTTCACATCTAGGACTGCTTCTGGCATGGTTTGGTGCAAGCTGTTTCCTGCTGATGACACCCAGTTTACTTCAGTGGTAGAGCTACTTCCTCCCTCCCTCCCTCCCTTCCTCCCTTCCCTCCTTCTTTGGCTGGTCTGGAACAATTCCTGCATGGACAGAAGGATGGTTTTCAGGGAGATCACTCCCAGCAAAGCATCTCTGGTGCAGTTGGATACAATCCTTTCTAGATGTCTGATCACTCCCCAAGGGTATTTATAAAAATAAATATTTCAGACATATCAACACATTTAACCTCCTTAGCTATAGCTTAAATAAGACATATTTAATAGTGCTTCTGAAAGATGCCTAAGGCATTTTCACAACTTACACTGGCCTTTAAGGGGAGCAGATAATTCTTCTTTTAAAACAGCTTCACTGACTCCCTGTTTGTTTCCAGGCCCAATTCAAAATGTTGGTTATAACTAGAGATGGGAAGCAACTAGCAGTTCAGCGGTTTGGCACTTCCCTGCCCCACCTCCTCCAGTGGGTGCCCACTCAGAAGCAGTGCCTGTTTCCTTCCATGCGAAACACTGAACTCCAAACTGCTCCAAATTTGGGGAGCTTCCAGGGAAGAGTTCAAGGAAGCTCCCCTGGTTCATTTCCTGAACTGAAAAAGGCGGTTTGGTTTAGTTCAGGGCAACACAGTTTCTTTCTTTTCATTTTGTTATTAAATAGTTCATTACATAACAAAATGACAATGCAGCATTTTCATTTCATTTTCATTTTGTGCCCATCTCTACCACAAAATCGTACCCCTGGATTACTGAAATGTTGCTAGATCTACAACATTTGTAGAAGTATTTCTTTGCTATCTAATCTCATGGCAAAGTGGAGGACAAAATTAAGGCACACAGACATAATCTCAAATAATATCCTTATTAGACAATTTATTTTTCAGAGTGATTCCTGAACATCTTTGTGGTTTTGCCTGCCTTTAAATCTCCTATCTAGACAGTTGAAGGGTAGCACTCGAGGCTACAATCCTAATTATCAAGGAATTGGCCTTGATGTTTCATATTTAGTGTATATTGATAATATAAAGTCATTTGCAAGCTCTCCTGATAAACTGAATGGTCTCCTAAATATTGATGAATTTTACAGTACAATTATTTAATTGAACCTTGATGTTGACAAGTGTGCTATTATCCACATGAAAAGAAACAAATTCTCAGAGGACAGTGAGTATGAGTTAACTAATGGACAGTTTATTCAAAGCTTAGGGGAGCAGAAAACCACAAAAACTTGAATTATTATTCAGGGACTAGTGCTTTGGTAAAGTGAAGTTTGTACTTAGAACAGAATAGAAAGTTCATTTCATTTTGATGCAAAATTAAAAAACTAAATAGCTGGGCAATATCAGTAATGAATGATATGTTATTTTGGAATGGTGGACTGAATGGATATATAATGATCTAAATAAGATATCATTTAAATAAGAAAACAGTGGTCTAAATAAGATCTAAATAAGGTCTTATTTAAAGAAGAAAACAGGAGTCATGTGAAAATATGGGTGCCATCATCAGAGGCACATAAAAAGTGTTTTTATTTGCCACAGTGCATGGGTAGATGACAGGTGGTTGGCCTCAAGTATCTCTGTATGGTCAAATTGACAAATTGTTTCCTAAATCCAGCCCTGTTCGTCCTTTATCATTTTTTTTCTTTTATCTGATAAAGTGGAACTGTGCTCCATTTAGATGACAAGACACTGCAGACTACTGCACTTGTGAGGCCCCTCTCAACCCCCCAACCTCCTTTGCAAGGAGGTTTGAAAATGATGTAAAAACATAGGTTAATAATTAAATATAATTTCTCATCTAATAATTCCAGCAGCAACAAACACCTGGCTCCCATCCAACAATCAATAGTAGCCATTTATAAGAGCCAACTGCCCCGAGTCTCATATTTGCTCCACCCAAGTCACCTCTGCCCTCACATGAAGTCTTGGGTTTGTAATTTTGGGAGAGGGGAGACTGTGCCCGTGGGGGTGGGTGTAGAGGCCTCCCAAGATTTAGAGGTCCTATGTTTCATCCTACTGAGCCTATACATGAATCTGGCTCTGGGGACTAACCAGATGATAAATTGCAAGCAGAGATGGGCACTAAACAAAAAGCAAAATCTTGTTTTATCATTTTGTTAGTAACAAAATGAATTGGCATTTTCCCCATTGAAATGAACTGATTCATTTCTCCCCTGGGTCCTAGAGAAACCAAATTTGGTGTGAACCATCATTGGATTGTCCTCTTAAAGCCCTCCAAATTTGGAGAGATTTGGGGTTCAGGTGGCTTAGTTATTAAACTTCAAAATGGTTGCCCCCAGAAAAAAACCATTTCTAAGTGCAAATTTCTGTGCTTGAAAATATTGATCCCAGGCAGCTGCAACATGGAAACTGCTGTGGAGCTTCCCCAAACGCTCCCCTTGAAGCACCCCAAATTTGGAGAGGCGTCTCTCCAATTTGGTGCCAATAAGACCCACAATTTGTTTTATAGAGAAATGAATCTATTCGCTTGTTTCGTTTTGTACAAAAAAAATTCAAAAAATTGTTTTGCAATCAAACAAAATGCATCAAGGGGTGACAAAATGTAATGAATCAAAACACAATTTTTCCATTTCATGCCCATCCCTAATTGCAAATCAGAACCACACCATGTTAATGAGAACCCCACAGCATAGGGATGCACTGCTAGGTCATGAAGGCAGAGCCAAGGCCTTAGGTGCCTGGTACCAAAAACATGAGATGACATGTTGAAAATAATTCTTATTGTGATTACGGTTATGGTTATGATTACAATTATAATTATTCCGAGTTGGAAACAAAATGGGTCAAACTACCTCTGGAATAGCTTCCACTAGGTTGTTCCTTACCTATATGCAAAAAAAAATTGGATACAGGTTGGGTTAGGCCATCTTGATCAGAATGTGTGACTGCATGTGCAGAGAATGAAAACACTAGAGAACTTCTGTCATAACATCAAGACTGGGTGTGGACGTTGCCAGTGGATGCATGAAGACTGGTGATACTGAAGGAAAGAACAACGTGAGTGAGTTGAAGGAACTGAACTTTACCACACTACCTTTGCTCCAGCCATTCTGATGGAAGTTTTGTGTGTGTGTGTGTGTGTGTGTGTGTGTGTGTGTGTGTGTGTGTGTATCTGCATACACACACATACACACACCCTTTTGCTGCTCAGTGCCTTATCTTTCCTAAACATGAAAGTGTTTGCTATGGTCAACATGAGGCACCAAATGCTGAGGCTGATATATTTTATGACACCCAAACTCATTTTTTAAAAATTAGAATTTAACTGATTCGTATTACGTCTCCTTATTTAAGTACAACATGTACATCATTATGCAGATGTTAACATGAAGCAAAGACTCATGGATTTGTTTTCTTCCAACTTTTCATTAAAAAGGCAAGCGAAGATAGAAACACTGATTATTCTAAAAGCTTTTTGATCATATTCCAAAACCCAAGCGAGGCATCAGGAACAATCTTTAAGTTTTTTTATATTAAAAAATAATTAGATCTTTCTACTCCTATGTGAGTCTCTCCCATGTGCTAGTTGGCAGAACTAAGTAAATAACTCTCTTTGGCATTTGCATTTTAATTTTCTTTAATATAGATGCTCATACAGGGAACACTTCTTTCTTATATTTGTATAAATAGATGTCACTCAAGCTGTCATTTCAAAGATCTATGTTGAATGAGTGAAAATATAGGAAAAATACTTAAGAAATACCACAACGTGAGGCAAATAAGGACTATTGTTTGAACTGCATCCATTTAACTGACCAGAAATCGAGGAAACCAACCAGCAATAAGGACTACAAACACTTATGTATAACCTAAATCTCCAAAGTATTAAAATTATTAAAATATTCTGCACTCTAATTATATTTGATTAGACAAAGTACTTATACATATGCAATACAGTTTAAGACAAAATTTTCAATGGCTGTGGCAGCTGATTTATCTCACATGCCTTGAACCTATGACCCAGCTTACCATATGAACAGTGTTATCAATGGGGAGGAAGGGGAGGAAGGGGAGCATTTGCCCTGCATGAATATTAAATACAGTAACCCCCCACCATTTTGCGGTTCATGTACTGCGGTCCTGCAATATCGTGGACCACAGTACATGCTGGGGTTCTAGCTGGTTAGTGATGGGGTGGGGGAGAAAAAACTTTATCTCTCCACCCCACCCCCAATGATCTGGAGCCTGGGGTGTGGGGAAGGGAAAAAATGGTTTTAAAAGCCTGGATTTTTTAAACCTTTTTTTTCCATCCCCAAGACAGACCGACTCGCCCGGGTTGCTGCAAGAAGCCCCGGCGCAGCCTGAAACTTCAAAACATGAATGGGCTTCCCAGGACATAAGCCGTACAGAAAAAATGTACTAACCATGTAACAGAACCCCACACGGTCTGTAGTCCAATTCTACTACATATGCATATGGAAGACAGATACACGCAGTCCAGGCTAGAATGGAGGCAACATGGACATCTATTTAAGCATGGGCCACATATTCTACCAAGAGTAATGTATATACATTGATTTGATACCAATATCCAAACCGACAGAATATACAGTAAAATGTCACTCCTCTAATAAGAAACAGAGATGACGGGTGTCATGGATTCTGATGTACACAAATAAGCCCCACACATTTTTATATAAATGCTCTAATTAACGGTGACTTCTGGTACAGTTTTCTATGAATTAAACAGAAACATCCCTGGCTTTTCCTCCCGCATCTCCTTGCCCTTGCTGAAGCTCTCTACAGATTTAGATTTCAACTAAAGACTTTTTGCCCAGACCTGCCAAGGTGCATTTTTTTTCCTCATAGACTTGACTTGCAGTAGAAGTTGATATGAGAGTTTGTCATTGCTGTTTTGACAGTCCAGTCAACCTAATCCAGGGACCCAGTCCCTGTGGTTTGTCAATTATCCTACTAACCCTACAGCGAGAGGAACACTCAAGGCACAGAAGTGTCAGCTAATAACAGAAAAATAATGTCAGCAGCTCGTGAGTCAGGCTATGGAAGGAAATGGATGGATTGCGACAGTGTAGGTAATTTTAACCATTTATATATATTTTTCTAGCCATATGTGACTATATTTTCTTCCACACTTGAACATACACATCCGTTGTAAAGGCTCATTAAAATGAAGTCTGTTCTTAAAAGAAATTGGGGGGGGGATCAAAGCATAGGTTGTGTGTTTTGAGCTTTCAAGGCTGTTTCCGTCCATCATCTGCTGACTGCCTAAGAAACCTGAATAAGAAAGAAAGAATTACAAAATTCTTTTCTTGCTCCTGACCTCTGTCCTTTCCAAAATTTTGTTCCAACAGCTTGAAAGAGGCAATGAGCAGCCTATTTTAAAATAATATAATATGTATGTGACACTAAAGTGAAAGGGGAGTACCAAGCAACGCAGTTAAAATTTCAGTTTCATTGTTTACTTCAGGCCACAGAAATTCTGGCTTCATCCACACATTTTGTTTGCACCTTTTAAAGAGGTGGTTCCTTCACCCAGTGATTTGGTTTAGTTCAACAGATCTACAAGACACTAGTGGAGACTAAGGGGGCGTGGTGGCTCAGCGGACTAAGGCTCCGAAAACTGTTGGCTGCAAAGTCGGCAGCTCGGCGGTTCGGATCCTGGGTGCCATGCAGCGGAGCAAGCTCCCGCTGTTCACCCCAGCTCCTGACAACCTAACAGTTTGAAAGCATGTAAATGCAAGTAGATAAATAGGTACCACTGTAAAAAGCAGCCATGCTGGCCACATGGCCATGGACTTGCACAACACTGGCCCTTTCAGCTTGAATATGGAGACGAGCCCAGCCTCTAGAGTTGGACACTAGAACGCATGTGTGGGCGGAACCTTTACCTTTACCTTATTGGAGACTTGAATCAATCACTTACAGTTCCCTTCTACTTCAAGATTATTCTTCTTTAATTGGGATCCCCCCCCTTCAATCTAGTTCATTGTAGTTGGGTCAGCCCCATCCATTTCTTTTTCTGAGTTCCTAGGGGGCAGGCATAATTTGAATTCCTGTGACATCACCTGTGATGTCATCTGTGAGAGTCCCTTAACTTGACCTTTCAAGGAAAAGGGAAGGGAAAGAAGCAATGGGTGGAGGCAGGGGAAATAAGGGGTGGGGAGAGAAGGAAGAGGAGGGTGGGTCAAGGAAACAAGGAGAGGAATGCTGTAAAAAGGTGTGGAAGTTTAAAAAAAAAAGAAGAACCTGGATTACATTCAAGGGAAAATACAATCAGGTACGGAAGCGTGGATTGAGTGATTTCAGATCAACGGAAAGAAGCAGCCATTTTTACAACTTGTTTCAGTTTAAGCTGTACATCTTATGTGGGTGAATCCATGTGTCATGAAAATCACAATTTAGGGCAGCATCAGAGGACTTCACGGGGACAACAAGTAAGTCAGAGAAAGGCAAGATGAAAAATGAGATTACAGCTGTAATATGGCCAATCATTATTTATTTATTTATTTATTTATTTATTTATTTACTTACTTACTTACTTACTTACTTACCGCAAACCCACCTGGCCTGAAGGCCACTCTGGGCAGTGTTCTACAAACAAGGAATACAAAAATTTAACAATATAACAATATATAATTGAGATGACTACATTGCACATGTGCATGATGGGAAGCTTAGAAGATGGAGTTTCCTTTAGAAACCCATTCTGCAAACCAAGACAATAAACAAGAGAACTGTAACACCCTCTCAGCTGCTTTGGTAGCAAACCAGTGTTCAGAGTAAAGAGTGTGTCACAACAGAGCTTGGAAATGCTGCTAAAAATCAATGTGCCATTCACTCGTGTGTTATCTCATCTCTCTCAATTCACATTTGTTAAAAAATGAAACTCACAGAAATTCCAGCAAAAAATAATGGGCTATTGAAGTTTTCATAGCATACTTTTGTTCATTCCTTTAGTGGATTTCACATATTGCAAGCCTTCCAATAGAGTTCACCATACCCTCTCCCACGTGATGACAAGAAAAATGAACCCTTGTCTCCCTTTCTGAACCGCCCAAATGGAAGTCATGCAGGAGCCAGGGCAAGCAGAAGTGGCAACATGCAGCACAGCCACTTGCAAGTTCCTGTTGGATTCACAGATCATTTGTACGCTTTGCTTTTGGTGGCATTTTCAGGCACTCTTCATTCCACACCGTGAAGATGCTGATTGTTAAAAATGTTTCTATTCACTAAGGTGGAGGATTTAGCAGTAGGGGCTGTAGGCTGCATGTGGCTCCCATTCGGTTTGGGAATAGAGATGGGCAAGAAATGGAAAACTAGTGTTTTGTTTCTTTAGTAGTTTTGTTTTGTTTCATTTGTAATAAATTTTTAAAATAGTTTTGTTGCCAAACAAAATGAAATGAAACAAAATATTATACTCCCATGGGTCCTAAAGGCACCAAAATGGCAGCGGAGCTTCCTCAAACTCTTCCCTGTAAGCCCCCCAAATTTGGAAAGGTTTTTTTGGGGGGGGTCAGGAGTCTGAGTTATTAAGGTCTAAAGGGGGTTCACCTCATAAAAATTCTTTCTAATTAGATTCGGAACGGACGCAAGCTACAGCGGCACTAATTGCTCACCTGCATCTTGGCTTCTGAATCCAATTAGAAAGATTTTATTCTAGGGACAACCCTTTAGACCTTAATAAATCAGCCCCCTGACCCCCAACCCTTTCCAAATTTCGGGGGCTTACCTTGAACCACTCCCCTGCTATTTCCTCTAGGACAAATCATTTTGCCGTAGGGGGGGGGGGAATGGTGTTTCATCATGAAACAAATCATGTCCTACCATTTTGTTAGGTAATTAAGTAATTTGTTACCTAATGAAATGACAAAACAGCATTTCATTTTGCGTTTTGTGCCCATCTCTATTGGGGAACCTAACATGTCAATCAAGAAGCTACCTATCTGACTCATCCTTGATTTTTTTTAAATAAATAGGAACCAATGGGGAAGTGTCCTAAAATTCCCAAGAAAAAGTGACATTGTGGAATAAGAAGTGAATGGTACTGATTATATGCACAACTTAAAATGCTTTATTGGTCTGATTAAAGCTTTTAAGTGTAATCTCATCCTGTCTACTGCTTTAAAAAAAATCACAGTTACTTTTACTTCAATCTCTCCAATGTGGTTAGTAACTGGTTACATCAAAATCTATCCAAGCAATATATTACTATAGACTGGGATTAGGACATGAATTAAAATGCAACGAACCTTTCCCTCAGAGTACACCCTTCTTCCTAAACAATATGCTCAGTTTTCTTTCTTCGTTCCTCCAAAGGAGTTTTTCTGGTCACCTCTAACCTCCTTCAGTTACTCTTCCTTCATCTTCACCTTCAACCTCATCACCACGCACTGAGCATCCATTCAGAATGAAGTCCAGGTAACCGAAAACTCCAAAATCTAATGATAGATGGAGCAGAAGATGTGATGTGACCTGTGCAAGAGCATCACTGCATGCACACAATGGAAGAGTTGAATGTATTGAATGCTGTAACATGTTCACAAGCACAAATGTTAAGGATTATGAATGTGTTTCAGTATGTTAGCGACAGAAATAATGGATTTTTGCATTGTATTTTATTTCATTGTATTTGCCCCCTTTCTCCCAGAATTGGGACCCAAGGTAGCTTACTTAGATGATTTAAAACAAAAATGTATTCTTTTCCCCTCACTAAAATTGAAGTATCCTGAAGTAACTGAAGGAGGTTTCAAATTAATTCAATTATGCACTGCAGTACTGGCTTCCGAGCAGCAGTATGCTCCAGAGGCCAAACTCACAGTGTCTGGGCAAGAAACAATGAATTAATAGAGAGAATACTAATGGGATTGTTGGAGGCAGCAAAACAAATGTATAAATTGTCTAGCTTTCACAACATACAAAATTATGTCTCTCTACCAATGTGTATGCCCACAAACACACATGTAAACAAGCACTAATTTCTGTGCTATTTACCCCAGATATTGCACCCTGAGTACAATTTGCATTAAAGTTAGACTATCAAGGAGAAAACTTTTAAGCCTCCAAAAACTGCTCCTTGACAATTTGTCACTCAGCTTCAGCAAAACTATAGAGGCTGGAGCACAATGAATTAATGAATAGCAACAAATCCCCATGGCAACATAGTACTTCATTAAAATTTTATCAGCATTCTTCCTAAGGAAAGCATTGCCTTCTGTTCTGCGCTGAATTTCTTCTACAGTGTTTTCGCAGACAATCCTTCGCATTCTGGTGCTTCAAAATTAGTTCCTGCGGAGAGCAAGCTGCAGTCAGACTTTAGCTTGTGTCACACACGGGTCTCTTGGGTTCCGTGATGAAGTTTTGCCTACATTTTGTGAGTGCATGTACGTGTGTATATCTCAAGCCTTAAACATTAATCAGCTATCTCCCAGTTGCTTTCTTTGAGAATAGGTTAATTAGCTGTAAATGCATCTCTGTGTTAATTTTTAGCAACTGCTTTTAAGCCTGTTTCGGAAACAACATCTTCTCATCCAAGAGAAAGCACTGAAAGCTAAATCAGGGGGTGGGGGAAGGCTGTAATTTGTTGCTTCTGAAAACCATCTTTTTTGCTCTTGGCTGAAGACAGGGAAAATGCAGATGTATTTTTTCCTATTCTGGCTATTATTACCTTTTTTAGAGGGCGTGGACACCTTTTTACAGATAATGCTTTCAATTAGGAATGTGTAGAGTCTCCCTAACTGCCTCTGTTAGGGGCAATCATCACTGAGCTCTCATGATGAGTTTCTGACCTGACACTTGTCTGGTTTCAATGTGATTTTATTTGTGTATCTGCAGTTTTTCATGAGGACGCCATTCCTGCAAATTGTGAAATATAAATGGCAAGGCTGAACCTTTAGGCTGAATCGTGGAAGTGGAACAAAGAGAAACCACAGGCAGAGGTGGCTCTATGTTTTGTTTTGTTTTAACCCGTCTCTAGGAGAAAATTCCAATCAGGTGGTTACTTCACATCCTTCCTTGAGCCGAGGTGAACTTGCCTCCATGTTGAAATTGGTTTTCAACATGGATCGAGAAGTGGATGGAAAGTTTCCCAAGCTCCAGGATGGGAATCTCTCATCCCGCTTGGAGTGCAGTTTAGGGGGCATGGTCAGGGTGAACTCGGATTGACCCCACAAGGATGTGAGGTTACGTTCCTTCGAACTCGGATTGACCCCACAAGGATGTGAGGTTACGTTCCTTCGAACTCGGATTGACCCCACAAGGACGTGAGGTTGCGTTCCTTCAAACCGGTCTCCAGCGGGGCCGCGAACTGCAGCGAGAGGGACGTGAAGTATCAGCCTCAGTTTTCTAAGGCAGCCACCAGGTGGAGAGTCAGCGAGAAACCTGTCCATAATAATCATTGTTTCTGACTTTAGTGGTAGTCTGATCTGAACCCCAATTGAAATGGAGCTAGGCTACCCCTTTCCTCCTAGAAGGCCTGCAGCAACTGGGCCATCATCCTCTTAATCAAGTTACCCAAGAATAGAATATGGGCAACAGGTCTATATAGTTTTTAAAATCAGCCGTTGTTAAATTTGGTTTCCTTAGAGTTGCCTTCATCATGGTTTCCTTTAAATGGGAAGATAAATGGTCCTCCTGTAGTAAGGCATTAATGATGTGTGAAGCCATTCCACGGTCAACACCTTGGCTGAGTTTAAAGCCACAAGGGGTGAGGGTCTATAGAAGAGGTGGTGTGCCTTTGCAGTGCGCAAATGCCTAGTCCATATCCTCAGGCTATGCTAACTGTAACTGATCCAATTCAACTTGACTTGATGGTGCTTTGGCCATTGCCACATATCCATGAACAGCTTTTGTTTATGCACTGAGGGAATGGTGGTTGGGTTCTTTGCCAGTTCTAAATAAGGCAACACATCACCTTTCCTCATATCTTGTAATATATTTGATACATACAGTGTATCAGACATCGTTTTCTCAGCTGTCTTCTTTCAACTCCAGAGATACTGGTTTTGTGAGCTATGTGATTTTACACACAAAACAGAAGAAAAGCCTTTGGCTGTTGCCTTCTAAAAATATTGTGTGAATATGACTCAAAGGAATATTCAGGGTACCATAAAATATGGAAATATTTATAAAATAGCTGAGTTTCTAAGTTGGACAGCCTGAACTTGTAAAAGCAACCCAGAAACATGAACAATGACAATTGTAAACACGTCTCTGTTTTTTTTTTATATGCCTACAGACAATGTAGTGAGACTAGCCACAACCTTAGATTGCAGACTTCTCATAGGTGTATTTTCCCCTTTTTATAAAAACCTCAAATATGCTTTAGGTGTTAGCCCAATGCAAGAAGATAATGGGTTTTTAAAATGTCATCTTGATAGCTTTAACAAGCTAATGTGAAATATGTTATGGCTGAGGAAACCTGTGAATTACTTCTCTTAGATTTTCTTTGTCCTATTTCCCTTTTTCTTTCTCACTTTTTAAAGGCATCAGTTACTTGTGAATTAGAAGCTACAGAGATGGTAGCTTTGAGTTGTTTTAGTGGTTTTTTTTTTAAAAAAAAAGATCTGCCTTGGGGAGCGGATGGTGCTTTCTTAACTTGCCTTCTGAACTCTGCTTTGCCTGTCTCTGTCCTGGAGTCTTGGAAGGGAGCTCTTGTTTAAGGCAAGTCCTGCCAATCAAACTCAGCAGGTGGCCTTTTTACTTCCAGATTTTGACAACAGGTATTTACTTTTGTTTCCCATATTTCATATTGCAAAAGACAGGTTGGTGTGAAAAGCCGTCTTTTGCAGGAAGCTACATTATCTCTTGTTCAACACCACTTGTAAAGAAGGGTCTTGTAGATAGACATGCACCTTTCAGAAGTATGATGAACTGCCTCTAGAAATATTCACTGAAATGTTGATCAATTGATCATGTGTGTCTAATCATGTCCTGAGCTTTACAGTAATAAGTTAATGGGCCTAAACAAAGTAATTACTTTGTAAGTAACAAGTTATGGACTTAGATGTTATAACACAGTGATATTTGGAGTAAGAAGCTTAACCAACAGAAAATTAACAAGGATAAGTCCAACCCTCTAATCAGTATACCACACTGGCTCCTGACAAAGATCATTGGTTCCCCTATCCAAGGCTGGCCAGTTGGCAAGGGTATTTGAGGTCTTTCCACCCTACCTTCACCAGACATCTATGAACTGCATTTGCAACTTGTTTCATTATGGGAGTCACTTCTGTCTGACTGACTGTGCTGGAGGTGGGAACAATCTAGAACCTCAAACAGTCAGAGTGGTAAAGTGGTCTTTAATTAGATGCTTCAGCAGTTGTCACTGGACATTTTAAACCATGTATTCTCAAAGGCTTTCACGGCTGGTCTCTGATAGCTCTTGTGAGGTTTTGGGGATGTTTGCCCGTGTTTTGGAAGTTTTTCCTCCTAATGTTTCACCAGACTCTGTGGCCGGCACCTTCAGAGGGCAAGGAGCTCAGGGAACTAGGAGAAAGTAAACCCGAGAGCACAGAGAGAACTCCTAGTTCCCTGAGTTCCTTGAAGATGCCAGCCACAGAGTCTGGCAAAACTTCAGGAAGAAAAACTTCCAGAACATGGCCAAACAGCCCAAAAGCTCACAACAGCTATTTTAAACCATCTTTGTAACCATAGGAGAAGGGTTAGGGAGGCTGAGGGCTCTGAGGTCCCCAGCTGTACATCCATCCCCTCAGCCTATTGCAGCATAGCCTCAGTGTCGCTCCCCTCCATCCCAAACAGGGCTCCTATTTCCTGGGAGCTTTAGTGGAAAGTTCCAGGGTTGACCTTAGGGCAGTGATGGCGAACCTTTTAGAGACCAAGTGCCCAAACTGCAATTCAAACCCACTAATTTTTCTCACGGTGTCAATACAGAAATTTAACCTGAATACAGGTGGCTGTGAAGGAACAATGTTGGGTGCCCACAGAAAGGACACTGAGTGCCACCTATGGCACCCATACCATAGATTCGCCAACACTGCCTTAGGGTATTTCACATGCAAGGTATAGACTGAGCCCTTAGGCCACTAACAACATGTGGCCTCCATTGGACATACTTTTAGCTTTTTCCTGTTCCTTAAAGTGCAATCCAGCCATAAATATGTCAAACTGGTTAAGAAGGTTTGTCCGAAATATTTTAAGGTGTTTATCAATATTTATTTATTATTTAAATTATTTTTATCCTGTCTTTTTCGTTAAAAATGATCCAAGGCAGCTTGGCCATGTAATATCTGGTTAACTATCCAAATTTCTAACTGTGAAGGAAAACTTCTTTTAAACCCCTCTGAGGATGTATATGATCGTGTTGAGCCTGTACCTACCAATTCTCTGCTATTATACTCCTCAAATCACTACTATTCCCAATTTACTTGTGAGGAATTTGAGCTGAGGCATTGACTTCTCTAAGCAACCATGAAGCAGAAATATTGAATACATATCTCATACGTGGTGGAATGACGTGTTGGAATGACGAATTCCACCATGCGTGGTGGAAAACACAGCTTTGTGTTATGTAAGCAAAATGGGTTGATTTTCAGATCCTGTGTGAATCTGGGAAGTTCAGCAACTTACTTCACAGTGGCAAAGATCATTCAACTTGTTCCTGTGAATCCCACTGTTGTTGTTGTTTTTTTACCCCAGGAAGTCCAAGATGATTATGAGTCTAGAAAACCTTCACCAGGTGGAACATTTCCGGGGGGGGGGGGGGCAAAAAGAAGGCATTGAAGTCCTCCTGTCAAAGAAAAGGCAGGGTCAAGCTCTGGGAAGAAGCAACTGAAAAGTATCCCATGTTTTAAATTTGTCTTTGTCCCATAAGGGATAGGGATGTAAGTCAGGAAGGAAATCATTCTAAAGTTCCTGGGATCAGAGTGGTAACTGAAGAATTATTAGATGACCCTGTCCTGCAGACAGAGCTTATGTATATTTTTATGAATACTGTCATTTAGTTTTTTTCCCTTCCTGAAAAAGCTCAAGGGTATTATGCTTCCAGCAATTTTCTTTTCATTAATGTAATGCCTCCATGCTGACAGCTTATAGAGGAACAAAAGACATTGAAATAAGGGGCAATAGGCAAACACAATGAAAAGCTCTCTAGAATGAAATAATAATAATAAAAAACCCTGTTTTGACTTTTTGCATTTTAGTCTCAAAGAAAGGTCTTTTATCAACTTTGGCTTAGCACCTTAGAGAGAAAGATGACATCTTTAAAGGGGCTTTCAGACCCTGAGGTTGGCTCAGCTCTTTCCCCCTCCTTCCCTAGATATCGTAAATATATTTCTGAGGTTATGAGCAATACACATAATTGTGGGAACTTCCTATCATTTCATAAGAAATAGCTTCTATGTATTTCAAAACTAAGAACTTTTTTTGGCTATGGGAGTTACGTAGAAGGAATAAATGAGGAGAAGAAGAATGTCAATTTTTTTCTTATAAAAGGGTAAATTTCTTTGACAATAAGGTCACTTTAAAAGGTTTCTATTTTGCACACGGTCACAGGGGAGAAGAAAAAAAATGATCAATTTCTGTTTCAGGTTTACCCTTTAGGATTTTTCCTGGAGTTGTGTTTTATGCATTTAGTGAGCTGAAAGGCTTTTTAAAAAGCAGGTGTATGTGGATGGGGTGGGTTGGGGAAAGAGCAGCAAGAAAAAGAAACAGCCAGTGTGTCCAATCTATAGAGTAATGCAGAGCTGTCTTACGATGGGTAGGCAGGACATAGTCCCCTTATGAGGGACATACACACACTTCAGGTGAAACATGGCACTCTGTGCAGATCGTATGTGACGAGACCAGGCTGTGCCTTGATGGTAAGTGCACATCCCCGTTAACATTCCCACTGTAATAGGAGTGATCATAAAACACTAATTATGTTCAGGACTAGACATGGGCACGACTTAGCGGAATTCCCGTTTCCGTTTCCATTCCTCGTTTCCGTTACGTAACGGAAAAGGAAACGACAATTACTCCGCCAGAACTCGAACTCGAACCGACGAACGAATAATTGGGTCTGATTTGTCATTGTCGTTCCTGACTGCCTCTCTCACTGTGGGCTCTACTCCCTGCAATCCCAATGGTGCAGGTCAAGAGATTCTCTGAAATGCAAAGTGATGAGTGGGATTTGGCACTTTGGCAGTGGGATGAGGAAAAAAACCAAAACAAGCTACACCACTTGGTGAAACTAACTTGTTCATTGATTTACTAGGCATGATGGCTATATCTATATTATCACCAACTTACCAGTCACGGTGGCTTAGTTTAGTAAGTCACAACTAGATTAGGCCCATTGAATCAATGGAACCTATAGAGAAGTTGACTTAACACGCCCCCATTGATACAACTGGCCTACTCTAGTTGTGACTTATTTATTTATTTGCAATAATTTTTAGCCACCCCACTACCAGGTGGTCACATACTATGCTAAGGAACAGGACTTCAGCCTGTTGCTCACTACCACTTACTGGATAACACGTGGGAAGGCAGCATGCCATTCATGGCATGACTGTGAGCTTTGTTTAGGTATCTGGTTGGCAAGTGTAGGAGCAGAATGCTGGACTCCACACAGCTTAACAGTTGTTCTTATGTTCTTGCCCCAGTACCCAAGATAAAGGCACCTCCCCTCATCATAGAAAGGGGAATCCTTTCTTCCTTTTTATACTCTACTATATCTTTACTGTAAGTCAGAAGAAGCTGGGATCCTAAACCGGAAGAGAGTGTTGGGCTACTAACCCCTAGAGAGTAAGCCAGTGAACAAGCAACCTCCATCCCAGAAGGGATTTTTGCAGTTTCGGGAGCAGGTGTGGGGAGGGGAGGGAGTCACTACAGTAATTGGTAAGTTTTTTTGTTTAAAGTTTGGGGTTTAAAATTCCTGCCATGCTTACAAGGGAAACCATGCCTCCCAACTGACCTTACAACTCAACTCTGAATTCACCTTATACTAGCAGGCTCAACATAAACATGGAGGAGACTCTGGGATCAGCAGCTGAGTTTTGACAGTAAGTATTTTCGCTCTACCAAGTGGGGCTCTTTATCTTCAAGTTCCATGATGGTTGATTGGGGCAGGACAGGTGGAAATGCTCACCCTCTGGATGCTAGTATCTCCCCAGCAGCACCTCTCATGCAAGTAAAGCTAAAGCTAAAAACCACCTCTTACTCTCTGCTTTTCTTAAAGTTTCCCCCAATGTCCCATTAATCCTCCAGGGGCATGATTTACCACCAGTTATCTGTGTCTACACCAATCAAAAGAGGGTGAGGACAAGGCAGGGATTTCTTTCTTAACCCTCCATTTTGGAGACAGGCAGGAAAAATAGCACTAGCATCCATGAAACAGACACACATACATACAAACACACATGTACACACACACATATTTAAGTGATAAGCAGTGGTGGGATGTTGACTTCCTGGACACTGGCACTGCTTGTCCCTTCTGCTTCTTTCAGTATTTTTAAGTTTTGCCATTTGAGAACTTATCTCCCCCTTTGGGAAGTAGTAGTAGTAGTAGTAGTAGTAGTAGTAGTAATAATAATAATAATAATAATAATAATAATAATAATAATAATAATA
>JAHTLZ010003542.1:25664967-25681363 GCA_023846285.1 Phrynocephalus versicolor
AATAATAATAATAATAATAATAATAATAATAATAATAATAATAATAACCTTCTGCCTTAGACCTGATTTTAAAAGGAAGAAGGCAGTTTTAAAAATTTGCCTCACCGGAGGGACATTTTGTGGGGTAAGGCTTGGTTCTTATCATTGTTTTCAGATATATTGTTCATCCATTTCACTGCTATCTAGAGATGGGCACGACTCAAAAAAATGGTGTTTCGTTTGTCGTTTGGTCGTTTAGGGGTCCGTTTCGGTTCGTTTTCGTTTTCGTTGGGGTTTTTTTGCAAATTTTTCATTTTTGTTTTTGTTATGTAACGAAATGAAAAAAACAAAAACAAAAAATTGCTGTTTCATTAGCATTCTTTTCAGTTCAATGTATTTGCCGCAACGAAAACGAAAAACACGGCAAAATTTTTCGTTTCCGTTTCCATTTCCGTTTTGTTTTGAAAAATTTTTGTTTTTGTTTTCATTGCGTAACGAAACAAAAAAATGAAAACACAAATGAAAAATTGCTCGTTTCGTGCCCATCTCTACTGCTATCATATCATTCAAGCTTTATGTCCATTGGCTAGCAAGAGAGCAACTGGGAACTTGGAGGGTGGGGAGACAAACCATATACCTTTTGTGTAGAAAGTTACCAAAGGGTGACTGGATGAAAAGTTGCTAAACATTTGAAGCTGCCTCACAGCCCAGGCAAAGCTGAAAGGCCATAAGAACAGTAAATATGGGCCTGGTTGAGAGAGGCAATGTACACAGTTGGTGTGACACTGAAAGAATGGATTTGTTTGCTTTTGACAGAAAATGTTCTATTGGGGGGAACACTAACTGTAATAGCACCCAGCTATTTTGGACTGACAAGGCAGGAAAGTCACTCCTTGGTGTCCTTCACTGAAAACAGCTTAGTGGTGCAGTGGTTAAACTGCTGTACTGCAGCTAAAACTGTGCTCATGACCTGGGGTTCAACCCCAGGTAGCTGGCTCAAGGTTCACTCAGCCTTCCATCCGTCCGGGTCGGTAAAGTGAGTATGCAACAATGCTGGTTACTTCACATGCATTTTAGCTCTGTAACTGTTGCACTTCAGACTGGTACCAAAAAAAATCTTACTTCACGTCCGTTGCGCAACAGCTGAAATTTGTCTCGACCACACCCCCGGAGTGGGATCAGAACATGACAATACTGTACCTGGCGCTGGGTTGGGGTATTTTCTTGTCACAGTTTGTTCCCAGTTCCTGTTCCGAAACAAGGGACCATGTGGTAACAACTGTCACACAACAACCATTGTCCACCTAGTGGTCAGCGGCTGAAGCGGCATTCGATATTAGTTTCCCTACAGGAAACACCATGCAGCGCAAATGTTTATTAAAGAAAGTATTGAAAATTCTGTAGCATTGACATGTAAATCCCAGAAGACCAGTAAATTGAAATATCAAAAAACTTTGATTTACAATATAAAAAAGGATTAAGAAAGCAAGGCAAATTCAGAATTTTTCATGGAACAAAACCGTGAAGTAACAATTGTCATGAAACAAAAACAGGGACTAAAAAGGGACAAAACCACATAATAGTGACCAATGCTGTCAAAGTACAAAACTAGTTGCAGAACAAGGAAGGACGTGAAGTAAGAACATAAGAACATAAGAACATAAGAAGAGCCATGCTGGATCAGGCCAAAAGCCCATCTAGTCCAGCTTCCTGTATCTCACAGCAGCCCCACCAGATATGTTTGGGAGCGCATGAGACTAGATATCTGTCTCCTGATACCATTCCCCTGCATCTGGCCCTTGAAGTACCCTGGTTTCTCCATCATGGTTTGTAACCTGTGATGGACTTTTCCTCCAGGAATCTGTCCAATCCCCTTTTGAAGGCATCCAGGCCAGATGCCATCACCACATCCTGTGGCAGGGAGTTCCATAGACTTACAACGCGCTGGGTGAAAAAATATTTTCTTTTGTCAGTTCTTACTCTCCCAGCCCTCAATTTGAGTGTATGTCCCCTAGTTCTGGTATTTTGGGAGAGACAGAAGAGCTTCCCTCTATCCACTTTACTCATACCCTGCATTATTTTGTATGTCTCAATCATATCCCCCCTCAAGCGCCTTTTTTCCAGACTAAAGAGGCCCAAATGTTTTAGCCTTTCTTCATAAGGGAGGTGCTCCAGCCCAGTAATCATTTTAGTCGCTCTCTTCTGCACCTTTTCCAGTTGCACTATGTCTTTCTTGAGATGCGGTGACCAGAATTGTACACAATACTCCAGGTGGGGCCTTACTATTGTTTTGTATAATGGCATTATAATGTTGGCTGTTTTATTTTCAATCCCCTTTTTGATAATCCCTAGCATGAAATTGGCCTTCTTCACTGCTGCCACACACTGGCTAGACACCTTCATGGAGCTGTCCACCAACACACCAAGATCTCTTTCCTGATCCGTCATGGATAACTCAGCGCCCATGAGTTGATAGATGAAATTTGGATTTTTTGCCCCAATATGCATTACTTTACATTTGGTTACATTAAAACGCATTTGCCATTTCTCAGCCCATTCCCCCAATTTGGAGAGATCCTTCTGGAGCTCTTCACAATCTTCTCTGGTTTTCACCACACGGAAAAGTTTTGTGTCATCTGCAAACTTGGCCACCTCACTGTTTATCCCTGTCTCCAGGTCATTTATGAACAGATTGAAAAGCACCGGTCCCAGGACAGAGCCCTGGGGCACACCGCTTTTCACTTCTCTCCATTGTGAAAATTTCCCATTGACACCTACTCTTTGTTTCCGGGATCTCAACCAGTTCTCAATCCATAAGAGGACCTGCCCTCTTATCCCCTGACTGTGCAATTTTCGCAGCAGCCTTTGGTGAGGGACTGTGTCAAAAGCCTTTTGAAAATCCAGATAGACTATATCCACCGGTTCACCCAAATCCACGTGCCTGTTGACTTTTTCAAAAAATTCTAAAAGGTTTGTCAGACAAGATTTATCCTTACAGAAGCCATGCTGATTTTCTCTCAGCAAGGTTTGTTCTTCTATGTGTTTTAAGATTTTGTCTTGGATGAGGCTTTCCACCATCTTCCCTGGGACAGATGTAAGGCTAACTGGCCTGTAGTTTCCCTGGTCGCCCCTCCTTCCTTTTTAAAAAATTGGTGTGACATCTGCCATCTTCCAGTCCTCCGGCACTGTGGCCGTTTTAAGAGACAAGTTGCATATAACCGTTAAGAGATCTGCAATTTCATTTCTCAGTTCCCTAATAACCCTTGGGTGGATGCCATCTGGGACCGGTGACTTGTTAATCCTCAATTTATCAATTAGTCCTAAAACCTCCTCTCTTTTAACCTGTATTTGATTTAATTCTTTGGTCAAGAGGGGCGGCTCAGGCAGCTGAATCCGCTCAAGGTCCTCTGTCGTGAAGACAGACGCAAAGAAGTCATTCAATTTCTCTGCAATGTCCAAGTCCTCCTTAACCTCCCCTTTTCCTCCCTCACCATCCAGAGGGCCAACTGGTTCTCTGGCAGGTTTTCTACTTCTAACATATTTAAAGAAGCTTTTATTATTACCCTTTATATTGCTAGCCATGCATTCCTCAAAATCTTTCTTTGCCTCCCTTATCATCTTCTTACATTTCTTTTGCCAGAGTTTGTGTTCCTTTTTATTTTCCTCATTTGGGGAGGATTTCCATTTACAGAAAGACCTCTCCTTGCGCTTTAGAGCCTCTCTAACTCCATTCATTAACCATGTTGGTGTCCTCTTGGACTTAAATGAGCTCTTCTTTCTTTGTGGTATGCACTTGTGCTGGGCCTCTATTATTGTTGTTTTAAACAGGCTCCATGCACTCTGAAGAGATTGGATTCTTCTAATATTCCCCTTCAATTTCTCTCTAACTAGTTTCCTCATCTGAGGGAAGTTTGCCCTTCGAAAATCAAGGGTTTTTATGTCTGATTTGGTTGACACTCTTCCTCCAACATGCATGGCAAAGGAAATTGCAGCATGGTCACTGTTCCCCAGAGGCTCAGTGACATTCACATCCCTGACCAGATCCTGAGTATCGCACAGTATTAGATCCAGAGTTGCCTGTTCTTGGGTGGGCTCCATGACAAGTTGTTCTAAGGCACAGTCATTCAGCAAGTCGAGAAACCCAGTTTCTCTTTCTTGCCCGGAGCTCGCATTGGCCCAGTCAATGTGGGGATAATTGAAGTCCCCCATGATTACTATCCTATCCCTCTTAGCCACCTCCATGATTTCTCTCCTCATTTCAAGGTCCCCCTCAAGTTTTTGATCTGGTGGACGATAGAATACTCCAACTATCACATCACTCCTGGGACCTGGTAGTTTAACCCAGAGTGATTCTAAGGCGGAGTCAGACCCTCTGTCCATCTCCATTCTGCTGGATTTTGCCCCTTCTTTGACATAGATGGCCACTCCTCCTCCAACCCGCCCCTCTCTATCCCTTCTATAGAGTTTATAGCCTGGTATTGCTGTATCCCACTGGTTCTCCACATGCCACCAGGTTTCTGTTATGGCTATTATATCTATGTTATCCCTAGCTGCCAAATGTTCAAGTTCTCCCATCTTTGCTCGGAGGCTTCGAGCATTGGCGTAGAAGCACCTGTACAGTGGGTCCCGCAACAACAGCTGCTGCCTTGTTCTTTTCCCCTCACAGCTTTTATTTTCAGTAGACAAACTGTCACAGTCCATTATTCTCCCAGTGCTAATACCTGCTATGCCATAGTGGGTGGGCAATGTGCTGCCTGCACAGTTAAATTGTAAATTGCCCAGAGAGTGCTTTAAGTGCTATGGGGTGGTATATAAGCAGAACATTTTTGCTCCCCCCCCACCCATATCTTAATTGTAAATTGATCAGCAGTACTTGGGATGCCTGAGTACAATCAGGCCACCCTGTCCTTGAAAAGAAATCCTGCTGTTTGACTATCTGGTCACTTTGCATCTAATGGCCCTCTTGGTAGCTGAGATCATCTCAGAAGGTAAAAGAAATTGTGTATCAGTACTACGGCTTCCCATTTCCCATCTGTAAAGCAAATAAAACATTGTTTTAGCATAATTTGGATACTGATGTCATTGCTGTGCTTAAAGTGAGATCAATGTAAATGTAGAAGATCAGCTGCCGCACACGAATCTTTTGTATAAGCAGGTGGTTTTGGACCTTGCCTGAAGCTATTGCTTTTGATCCTTTAGGGGCTACTGATGTACCCCAGGCAACTCACGTAGAACAGCTATTTGTAGTTATTTAAAGGTATATCTTTAAACATGTCTTTAATCTATTTGCTGTTAAAACAGCCTCACAGTGTGGAAATGTTTAAAGAACTGGCACCTTTTTGTGCATCATTTTACAGGAGCAGATTTCATATTCTTTGCTGTTGATTCAGATCGACATAGCTCCGTGCTTACACAGTGGTTGCTGTTGTGCTTTGCAATTAACCATTCCACTGTGATAATTAGCAATGAAACACACTGGGAGGATAACTGTGTGCATGTGTGCACATGTATATGTTCCTATATTTCATCGGATGGGGTCAGTTTCACCCTAAGGTTTATATACATTTCCACAGTTAAGAACCTTCAGGTTAACTCCCCATGTTGTGATCAAATTCGTACTAGAGGACAAGAAGTTGAAATTTCCAAGGTGGAATTTGGAATTTACACGTCAGTTTTTGCTGCTTGACTCTTCTGCATCTACCAGTCCATTGTGCATTGTGTTGGATTTCATGACAAGTAGACAACAATCATTTAGATTCAACATTGATTCTGAAATTGAACTTAAAGCCAGAAGGATGCTTAAGAAACATCAACAGTATTACTGTCTGTCTGCACTCTAGTAACTGATGCTTCCTGCAATTCCTTTGATTTGGCTTTACAGAAACATGGCACGCTGTACCCATAAGGTAAAGGTTCCCCCTGCACATGTGTGCTGGTTGTATCTTATTCTAGGGATGGTGCTCATCTCCGTATTCAAGCTGAAGAGCCAGAGTTGTGCAGGTTCATGGCCACATTGCCAGCGTGGCTGCAAGGGAACACTTTTGTACCTTCCCGCTTTTTACGGCAGTACCAATTTATGTACTTACATTTACATGCTTTCAAACTGCTAGGATGGCAGGAGCTGGGGTAATCAGTGGGAGCTCGCTCCACTGCGTGGCACCCAGGATTCGAACCGCCGAGCTGCTGACTTTGCAGCCAACAGCTTTAGGAAGCCTTAGTCCACTGAGCCACCGTGCCCCAACATAATCTACCTCATGTCTTCATTCTGACATACAAGAGCAAATGCAGAGACCATTTGGTAGTGGGGCAGCTAAAATATTCTGTAAAATAATAAATTAATAGAACTCAAATATGCTTAAAGAGCCTCGTGGCGCAGTGGTTAAATGCCTGTACTGCAGGTAAAACTGTGTTCACGACCTGGGTTCAATCCCAGGTAGCAGGCTCAAGGTTCACTCAGCCTTCCATCCTTCCGAGGTCGGTAAAATGAGTACCCAGCTTGCTGGGGGGGGCAATGTGTAGCCTGCACACTGTAATTAAAAAATTGTAAACCGCCCAGAGACTGCTTGTGGTGGTATGGGGTGGTATATAAGCAGAACACTTTGCTTTTTGCTTTGCTTTGAAAAATATTCCCAGTGGAAAAAAGGAGACGTTGATTTTGTTCCATGTGCAGAATTGACTAAAATAGATAATTCTGTTAAAAAAGTGACAAAAATGACATTACAGAGCATGGTGGCTGGGTTGTGAAGAGTCATGTGACCAGTCCTCTCCCCATAGTCCTGGCATTCAGACAGTTATTGAGAAATCTTCCCAACTTCAAATTACCATTTCATAACCTACTTCAGCTATACTTAATTTTAAGACACACAACACCTAGGAAATTCATCTTTGGTGAACACACGAAAGTTTTCCCCAAGCTGAACTTCTGTATACCACACCCTGGCATATAAATCATTACCATGGTTACAGAGAACGTTTAATTATCTTGGAAAGGTGCATTTCAGGTCTCCTCTCATCACACAGTCCCCACTACTTCATCATCCTTCTCTTGCTGATCCCTTTTGTTTGCATTAAAATTCACACACACACCCCTTAGCAAGTGATATGGTGCTGAACTGACAAGACATGGTAAGCATTTTAATTAGTACTGTATCCGTTTAGCATTACAGCCTCAAGCTAGGGGAACTAATAAAGGGAGTTAGGTGACAGGTATTTTTAATTGTATTCTTTGCCACTTTTGATTGGTTTTGATGTCTTCACTTGATTTAATGGCTTCACAATGGAATTGGTTACATGAGTCTATGAATTATTTTTTAAAAATCTTAAATAGTTTTATTTGTTATATTCTTCAGAAGTTTGTAAGCTGCCTCAAGAATAATCTTGTAGTGAAAAAGAGGGTGGCATTAATAATAATAATAATAATAATAATAATAATAATAATAATAATAATAGGCAACCACACAAGCTAAAAGCCAAATGAAATAAATGCTATAATGCTATTTAAAAAACCCTAGATGTATTCTTGAAGGCTTTCATCTGATAGCTGCTTTGAGTTTTTTGAGCTGTTTGGCCATGTTGTGGAAGTTGTTCTTCCTGACATTTTGCCAGACTCTGTGGCCTGTGTCTTCAGAGGGCAAGGAGCCCAGGGAACAAGGAGATTCTCTCTGTGCTCTGGGGTAGGAGAGTGAGTGAGACAGTGGGGTTCATAAAGTTGTGGGAAAGAGGCTGCAGAGTGCAAAAAGGCCAAAGCTCAATGAGTCCCATCCAGCCACTAGCAAAGGTGATTAGTTCACACAATAGAACTAACAACACCCATCAACTACATATTCGGATAATTGCTACACCTGATTACCTTGACACTTCTTAATCCCTCCATCTCAATACAATGACTAACACCTATTGTCCTGCATAGGACATTACAAGCTTCCTCTTTCCCACAACTTTAAGAACCCCAGTCTCACTCACTCTATACCCCTGAGCACAGAGAGAAACTCCTTGTTCCCTGAGCTCCTTGCCCTCTGAAGACACAGGCCACAGAGTCTGGCAAAATGTCAGGAAGAACAACTTCCAGAACATGGCCAAACAACCCGAAAAACTTAGCACCACTATCCTGGTGGTGAAAGAAAATATACCACATATTCATGCCAAAAGATCAGATCTAATGATTTAAGCCATCATCGTTAGAGATGGGCACGAAACGAGCAATTTTTCATTTTTGTTTTCGTTTTTTCGCTTCGTTACATAACGAAATGAGAAATGAATTTTGTCTCCAAAATGAAACGAAACGAAACGAAACACCAGAAATTTTGTCGTGCGTTTCGTTTTCGTTGCGGCAAATACATTGAACTGTAATGAATGCTAACGAAACAGCAATTTTTCATTTTCGTTTTTGTTTTTTCATTTTGTTACATAACGAAAACGAAAACGATTTTTTTCAAAAATTCACGAAAAATGAAAACGAACCGAAACGGACCCCCTAAACGACAAACGAAACACCATTTTTTGAGTCGTGCCCATCTCTAATCATCGTGTAGTTGATGAATAAATATCAAAAGGAACAGACAGAAACATATCACAAACTGTAGGGCAAATACACCTTTTTTAAAAAGTTTCCCTAACTTGAGGATACTTGGCTTTTGCTCTGTCTGTTACTGAAGACTCCCTCTGTTCAGTACCTTTCAGAGCTGGTGACTGAAAGCTGTTGTTATCTGTGCATCTCACATCCTAATTATAGTCAGGAAATCATTTGATTTCTCCAGGTAATCACTACCACTTTGCCCAGTAATCATAAACAATAACTGCTCAATCCACCTGCGAATGAAAAAGAGAATTTTATTGAATTTATGGAAGTATCCGTTCAAGTACTCTTTTATGCATATCATTGTATGATATGATTAGCAATAAATATGCACTGCAACCCATTTCTTTATTAACACCTTTAATTGCTTCCAGAAGGACTGAAGCATTTTATTTTTTCAAAATAGGCTAGAAAAACAATTAGATATCAACTCCCATATTGACAATAGTCTCTGTGCTTATGGATGTTGATAACAGCCATCATAAAAATAGTAAAAGCACACCTATTATTCAGCATCAGCAATGAAGTTTTAAGGAACCAGGTGCTCCACATGTTAAAATAAAATCTACCTTATTCATAAGTAAGTGCAAGAAGCAAATAAAATATAATAGAATTCTTCTTAGAATTCTCCTGAGACATTTTAAAACTTTACATTCTGGAACATTGCCCATTACAACATTGCAGTTTGCTGGTAGATCTTATGTACTGCATTCCATCCCACAATAAAACCTGTTACAGATGCATGGCAGTTTTAGGAACAGAGCAGTCTTTCTGGACCAGAGGAAAAGTCTCTCCACCTTGTTCATGCAAAGGATAGCCAGATCATCTGTCAAACAAGGCAGATGTTCAACTGCAGTAGCACCTCCCACTCAGCCCCCCACCCATTCGGGACATGAGAGATGCTTGGCCTCTGAATCAGAAGGTAATACAGTATATCGGCACCAGAACTAGCAGCCTCATGCACCATGAAATTGCTCAAAGCCATTCCAGTTGGCTCTGCATCATTTGATTGTGCAATTAAGAAGAGCGGCCTTCCAGATATTCTGGACCTCCACTCCCAGAACCCTGTTCACTAACCACACTAGCTGGAGCTTTTGAAAGTCTAAAACATCTGGAACACCAGGGGCAGAAAACTCCTGCATTCAGACACTTCCCACTGCAGTGATGCAGAGGTTCACCAATATCTGCCAACATCCAGAAACTATATGCACTGTATCTATAATTAGCTGGCTGGATAACTCATTGGATTCAATATCTGGTTGGAGAGCCAGAGGTTGGAAGTTTGATTCCCTGTTCTGCCTCCAGTGAGTAGAGCAAGCCTATGTGGCCCGAGCTGAACTGCCCAATCACACAGTGCCTCCAGAAGACAGGGATCATTAAACCCTTCTGAGTATTCTCTACCTGGAAAATCTTGAAAGGGTCAGAATTTATTTGATTGGCACATTGCTGTTATACAATTAGACATAGTACACCCTGGATGCAGGGCTGGCACTAGTTTTTGTGTGTGCCCTCGGTGAGGGGCAGGGGGCGGTGGCGGGTGGGGTGGGGCAGCAGGGTGGTGGCGAGGGGCGGGGCAGCAGGGGGCAGCAGATGATGGGGATGGGGACGGGCGTGGGGGCAGACAGCGACTGGCACGGGGGTGGGCGGCGATGGGCGCGGGGGACGGACAGCAACGGGTAGCGGGGGTGGACGGTGGTGGCCAGCGGTGGGGGGGAACTGCAGGGGGGCAACAGGCTGGCCAGCGCCCCCTCTCCATTTTGACGCCCTAGGCAACTGCCTAGTTTGCCTTAATGGATGTGCCGGCCCTGCCTGGATGGACAATGTTTATGATACAAAGGGCCTTTTCACACGACCCCTAAGATCCGCTGGCCACTTAAATTTGGACCAGAGATCTTGGGGGTTCGTTGCTCTTCCTGCGTCCCCACCCCTCCGCACTTCCTTGCTCCTGTCTGCGTGAGGGAAGGGAGAAAGAAAGAGAGGAAAAAATGCAGGCTCACCTCCGAAGCCGCCCGGAGCCCCGTCGTCATCCTGATTCCTTCTCTTAAAGGGGCGGGAGGCAAAAAACAAACAGAAGCGAGGAGAGCCCAGCACTCTAGGTTACATCCGGATCTGGGGATTTTCACCCTCCGAGAGCAGGTACATGAAAAGTGCGCTGGGACGCGCTTAGGTGGGCGTGGTCGCACTTAATTTTCTGCAAACTCCGGAGTTGGTGGGGAAACAATTGTAAGCTCTGGAGCTGGCAGCCATTTGCGGTGGAGTTTAGGGGTCGTGTACAAATACTCAAAGTGGGGTCATGGAGTGGAAGACTGATTTAGCAGGGGAAAGAAAAATTCTCCAGTGCTTTTAGGCTCCTCTCTTAATCATATTAGACAGAGAGGGAAGGAGAGTCCTATCTTTAGAAGAGGTGTTTTAAAGAAGGCAGACAACTTTCATCCAAGCAGGTCAGGAGAGGCAAGAAGTCTTATGACACGCACAAAAGAGGTTGTAGCTTTCAGTGAGGGTATAACCTTACCTGATGAATTCTGATTACATCCTCATTTGGCTCAGTTAAACAGCCATAATAAGTCTTTTAACACCAGTGAGCTAAACACATGGAGGGAGAACTTAGTTTGAAAGCTATTATCATATTCATTTCTTTCACACTTCTGAGAACATTGCTTATGGCACCTTACAAATTCCTGTGAATTCCCTCTTTAGTACCTTCGATAGCGGGTGTGAAAGAGAATATGATCAAAATTGATGCTGAAACATCTCTAAAGGCCAAAGGAAAAGGGGAGAGAGAGAGAAAGCTGCCTGAAAACCAGACCTTAAGGAGATGAAGCAGTACAACCAGTTTTATACCAGTGTCTTGGTAAGTGTTTGATGTGAAAGAAATAGTGAATACAACCTCAGTGTGCTTTGTTAAGAACTCAAAGACATTGCCAGTAATCTTCTCCTTAGTCTCATATTTTTAGTCGCATAGATTTCACTCTGCAGTAGACTTTATCTATGGACTAATATGAGACTAAGAAAACGACGCTATGTCCTATCATCCCTAATTTCCTGACAAGATGCATAAGATTATAAGGAGCACAAACTCCTCAGGTGAATAATGTTTAAGGTCCAGATTTATTTATGCATTTATTGGAGGTTTGCTTTCTTATTAACTTACTGTCAAGTTACCAAGCTATTATAGTTGTCAGGATTGATTAGCTGTGTAATTAGGGGGTTGGGAGCCATTTCTCATTCCTGGAAGCCTCCATAACCAGTTGTGATTAGAAATGGTCACAAGCTGTTGGTTTGGTGGTTTATACTGGTTTGGAGAATGGCTGAATAGCTTGTTCTATGGTTTGCTCTCCCACTACCTCTGGCAGGTGCCCACTCAGAAACAGCACCCTGGCTTTCCTGCCCTGCTTCTTCCAGGTGCTGCCTTTGAGTGGGCACCCACTGGAGTGGAGTGGGGCACTGAACCATCTGTTCGGCCATTGTCTGAACCATTATATCCATTATGAACCACTAAACCAGTGGTTAGTGCCCATCTCTAGGGTTGTTTTGGAATGAAATGGAATGGAGTATGGGACCTTTGACAGCTAAAAGCCTAATGAATGAAAACAGAAGTGGAACTTAGAGATGAGCACGAAACGAAAAATGAAATGCTGTTCTATCGTTTTGTTATGTAATGAATTACCCCCTGACCCACGAACCTCTCCAAATTTCAATGGCCTACTTAGAATCTCTTGAGGAAGCTACCCTGCCATTTCCATGCCAAAACCTAGCTGTGATCAATATTTTTAAATACATAATGTTTTGATATGTTTATGTACTCAAACCGCAGCCATGTTTTGGCATGGAAATGGCAGGGTAGCTTCCTCAAGCGATTTTATGTAAGCCCTTGAAATTTGGAGAGGTTTGGAGGTCAGGGGACTGAATTATTAAGCTCCAAAGGGGGTGCCCCCATAAAAAAAATCTTTCTAATTGATTGAATCAGGATTCAGAAGTCAAGCCATGGCAGTGCTAATCATTCACCATGGGAGGAGGGCTATTGGCATTTCCCGATTCAATTAAAATGATTTTTTTCCCTAAGGACACCCCATTTGGAGCTTAATAACTCAGCCCTCTGACCCCCAAACCTTTCAAAATTTCAGGGGCTTACAAGGAAGAGCTTGAGGAAGCTCCCCTGTCATTTTGGTGCCTTTAGGACCCAGGGGAGCATAGTGTTTCATTTCATTTTATAACGAAACTACTTTAAAAATTTGTTACAAACAAAATGAAACGAAACTACTAAAGAAATGGAACAGAATGGAATGAAATACTATATTTCCATTTTGTGCCCATCTCTAGTGGAATTCCAATATTTGATTTTAACCACCACCACCCCCCCCCCCATTATTTTTACTTCTTTGCGGAGCTGCTGCAGTTCTGTGTTGGGTCTGAGCCCCCATGGCTTTAGTTGAATGTGGTTTATGAAATGATTGGTGGCAGTTCTCTTGGATTTCAGAAAGGGGTTTTCCCCAGCCCTCCTGGAGTTGTTAGAGCTACATCACTGCCTTATGGCCAATGCCCATCTTGTAGTTTGTCATTTTAAGTCTGTTTATTAAATATATATATACAGACAAAAATATAGAACTGAGTTTGGAACAGCTCAGTGCCTATAAATATTCAGTTCATTTACAAGTTGGTTTTTTAAAATAAAATGGCTTCCTGAACATTTACATTTTGTGTCCAAAATATCCCATCGTATCTTTATTAATTACCTCTGTTTACAATGTGCTTTCCTTCTTTTACAGACCTAGTGCTGTTGATTGCAGCACATTTAAAAGTCAGATGAAAGAAAATGCAAGCAAACAAGAGCTTTTTTCACAGAGCTTTGATGTCACTAATGCTCCATCAGCTGGCTTATTAAACTTTACATTTTCCATACTCTAAGCAAAAGCTTGAGTGCTTTACAAGGTGTCTAAAAATATACTGTGATATCCTTAAAAATATGATCATACTTATCGGACAAGACAATAAATAATAAATGCTGCTCAAGACCGCTTTTATATTTTATTCACCTCTGCATATAAGTTTAATCAGGGCAACGGCAGAAGTTTCCATCTGGTGGCAGCTATGTTTTTTTAAAAAATAAGCCATGTAGCAAGGCATGCTTTTATATTTCCTGCTCAAAAGCCAATTAAAGCAACTTTGTCTAGCCAATTTCTGCTACAGTCCACGTCTGATTCCATAATATTAAAATAAAGAGGTTGTTTGGGTTTAAATGTAAGAAGGAGGCAATATTGAATAGAGATGACCCATTGACTGAAAGAAATCTTAGAGGCAGCATGAATTCAGGGTTTCCTGGGTAATTTCATTGCCCATTGGCTATTGCTTTTTAAATTGTATGGTTATTAATCTTTATTGGAAACTTTATCCTGCCTTTTGAGATTCAAAATGTGTCCACAAAGCAGCTAACAATAGTGTTGTTGGGTGTCATCCCATTGCTGATGATTTATTAAGACCCTATGAATTAATGACCTCGAAATGGTTCTGTCATCAACATGTACAAATCCCATCAAATCGCAATTTAGCTTTATAGAAGGCTCTCTCTCAGCAAGTGAAATTCATTTTATTTTAACAGGGATTTGACCTATCAAGTGTATTTGTTTTCTTATACTCCCCTCTGTTAGTAATCTGTATTACACTTTAACTATGCTTGGGTATGACTGCCATTTTATAGAGTAAGCTGTTATTATGTGTAGTGTTAGATTGCTTATTTGTTGGAAGTTGTGCACAATACAAGAGAGACCTAAAATGATCTCCACTCACCTCTCATAGTTTAATGGTGGAAGGTATCTTGCCATGTGACCCAGAAGGAAGGGATGGTACCAGGTAGCTAGGAATGTAAAATTAATTATCACAGTCTTATAAAAAAGAAATTACATAGAAAAGAAGAAGCAGCTGCCAGAACTTCTGAAGGTCATTCTAGGAGCTTCATAGTGCAATGGTTAAACTGAAGTATTGAGGTCATGCTGATCATGACCTGAGTTTAATCCTGATGGGCTCACATAGCTGGCTTGAGGTTGAATCAACCTTCTATCCCTCCAAGGTTGGTAAATTAAGCAGCCAGCATGCTCGGAATGAGGGATACATAACCTACGTAATGAAGTTATTATACATTGTCCAGAGAGTGCTTTAAGCATTATGAGGTAGAGGTAGTGTGCAAGCAGTACACATTGCTTTTTAGAGTCTAGAATGGATCTCAGCCCTTGTTGTAAGCTATCTCGATAGTACTCTGAGGGAAACTGCTACAGTAATATAGGAAAGCCTGATGTTTAGTAAAAACCTCGGCTCGTCCAATCCGGTCGGCGCGGGCGCACTCGCTTCGGGTGCCAAGCCAACCCCTAGAGAGGCCTGGAAAACCTCCACCAGGAACCAGGCCTTCTCGGTGGCCGGCCCATCTCTGTGGAATCATCTTCCAAGCGAAGTGTGCTCTGCAGAGTCCCTGACGGCCTTCCACAAAGCTTTAAAAACACTGCTGTTTCGCAAGGCCTTTGGTGACTTAGCTTAGTTTTTTCCCCTCTTTCCGCCATCTGTTTAAGCTTAAGTTTTAAGTTTGTTCAGCTCTATGTTTACGCTGGGGTGCACATTTTGTTTCTAAATTGTTGTGTAGTGTGCTTGGCTGAATTGATCGGCCCATTGTAAGCCGCCCAGAGTTCCTACGAGAAGATGAGTGGGATACAAATCTCATAATAAATAAATAAATAAATAAATAAATAAATAAATAAATAAATAAATAAATAAATAAATAAATAAACAAACAAACAAACAAACATGGTTGAGAGATGTCTATAATACAGTGAAAAGTTGCCTAACACAGGGTCAGAGCCTGGAAAAGGTAAATTTCCCAGCTGTAGCATCCAGAATCCTTCAGCCAGTATGGAGAATATAGTGCATTTTAGACACCAAGTTTTGCAAAGGGTCAGTCACACATGCAAGCCACAATGAGCTGTACTCAACAAAGTAGCATGTGTGCACATGGTACAGGTACAATTTTCAGCAGGCGGTTTAAGAAATGTACGGTTGAAAATCCCTATGTGTACTGTACCACCTGCTCAATAAAGTTCCTGCATGAAAAACCACATAGAGAATGGCACTGACCCTGTGCTCTTTCAGTAAAAAGGAGTTTTGAACCGTGCAGCCATTAAAACATACAAAATCAAAACTAGACTATGGGTGATACCTTCATAGGCTGCTAGTAAAAAAATAAAAAAGTTGCTAAGCTTTCGAGAGCACAAGCCCTCTTTTTCAATGCAGGAGAGAGTTCTTAAAAGTTCACTTGGCAAGATGGATGCCATTGGTTGTAAGGAAGAGGAAAGTGCCCACACCATGCAGCTCTTTGTGTGAACTGTCCGGTAAAGTCTAGCTCCATCGGACAATGCTGCTCTGTGCCTTCCAAGAAGAAGCCTGGCATTCATCTTGCCAAGTGAACTTTTAAGAATTCTCTCCTGGCAAATTACATCCCTTGCCATGTTTGGACTTTTATACCTACTTTGAAAAAGAGGGCTTGTGCTCTCGAAAGCTCAGAATTTTTTTTTTCTACTAGCAGCCTATGAAGGTATCACCCATAGTCTAGTTCTGATTTTGTGTGCTCTTTCAGAGACACTCTGATTTCCCTCAGTTCCACATGGGTATCTATGTGTTTCCAGGAGGGATGAGCACGATATGGAAAAATAATGTTTCATTTCATTTTGTTTCATGCTCACCCCTGTTTCGTTTTGTTTCATTTCTTACAAAATTGTTTTTAAAATTTTGTTCAAAACAAAATGAAACAAAATGAAATGGCTCCCCTGGGTCCTAGAGGCACCAGATTTGGTGTCCGGGACT
>JAHTLZ010003542.1:25686916-25704267 GCA_023846285.1 Phrynocephalus versicolor
TTCACCATTGCTATTGTCACCATCCAGAAAAATTGCAGTCATCATCATCCATATTATTATGCCAAATGCGGCAATCTGGCTTGGTAAATCTATGCAGTTATGTCAGACAAAATGAGGGAGACTGGATTATAACTCCAAAGGAAGCTGCCAGGTCAATGCATGAAAAGTCTGAGGTCAAGATGTTGTCAGTGATGAGATCAAAAGTTCATAAGCCCTTTGTACAACACAGGAGAATTCCTCTGTTTCCTCTGGTGCTGTCTAATGCTAATTTGTGTGTGTGTGTGTGTGTGTGTGTGTGTGTGTGTGTGTGTGTGTGAGAGAGAGAGAGAGAGAGAGAGAGTAGAAAGCAGTTGCAGGATATTTCAAACAAAAGGCCAGTCCAATACAGACCCACAGGTACTGCTGGAATGATGTTGCTGAAGCACCAAAGCACCAGTGATGTATTTCATTTTGGAGAAAGAATTCACTTTATTTTATTGTATTCCCTCTCTTCCCCCCCCCAGTGAACAAAATGTAATCTTTGACTTTGATCCTTTGAAAGTTTTGGTTACCACTGGCCAAATGGAATATCTCTTTGAGTGTGTCACCTGCCTTTTAGAAAAAGAGGAAAGCGACAGGGAGAAGGAAGCTATTTTCCAAATGTCGTGCTCCAACTAGAGTAGAACCATTGAATTAATGAGACTTACATAAGTGCTGACTTTTCAAAATCCAATTGACTCAATGTGTTACTCTAGTTGGGATTAACAGTTGGATTCAGTCTAATTGCTGTATTTGAATAAAGTATAAAGGTGTGTAGAAACAGGCATCTACAGTAATCCCCCACCTATCACAGGGGTTAGGGACCCAAACTGACCCGTGACAATGTAAAATCTGCAATATGCAGATGCTGGGTCAGGTCAGGACTGGGGGGCCTATTTGGGGCCTCCTACACTTAACTGTGGCCTGGTGCTGCTCCAAATGGGCTTCTGATGGGCTTCCCGGGTCTATTGGATGCCTCAGAAGTGGTTTTGGGCGAACGGAAGTCACTTCCGGTTTTCCAGAAGTCACTTCTGGTTTTCTGGAAACCATTTCTGTGGCCTCTGACAGGCCTGGGAAGCCCATTGGAGGCCCGTTCAGGGGAACACCAGGCCTGGGGTAAGTGCAGGAGGCCCCATTAAGGCCCATGCAGCTTACCCCAGGGGGGCTTGCCTTTCATATACTGTGGTCCCGCAATATACCAGTCCAGGACCACAGTATATGAACCGTGAAATAGCAGGGGACCACTGTACCTTTTCTTTTTTTCATTTTTGCAAATACAGATTAGATACGGTAGGTGTGGATTCTAAAAGACTCTGTTGTGGGTGGACCTTCGCTGAGCCTTCCTCAGGAGGAAGGCACTATCCCTGAGGGGAATACGGATGCTGCTGAAAGACTGCTGGCAGGGACACATTTCAGAAAATATGTCACACCACTTCTAACTACGTTGGACACACTGAAGACTTCTATGCAAAGAAAGAACATCTGTATATATTTGTTAGTTGCTCTGTTAACATACATCAAGAAACAAGACACTGCCTCTACTTTGATGCCAAATTAAAACCAGGCTGCTCACTTGGGCATTTGATAAGCAGAAAGAGGGCAGTGTTGTCTTTGACCCTTTAATCAGTTTTAATCCAGTCATTAAGCTGTTGTAAATGATACAGAATGCACAGGATAAAATAAATGGAGTGAATAAGTAAAATATATTGATTAAATAAACAGGTGTTTAAAAAGAACAACTGTTTGAGTACATATCCCCCATATTATGTTTCCATTGCCTGACTTCAAAGCTTCACTTTACATACAGGACTAGTCATTCCAAGTGTAATCAGGCACATCCTTAGCTGGATGCTGAGTTATTTTTAATATGGTATGCTGTAAGAAGCTAAAGTCCAAATCCTGTGCCAAATGAAGAAGCTGACTATAAGAAGCAAAAGGGCAGAGCCTTATCAGGAAGTACAAGGGGGCATCCAGGAAGCAGAAGCATGAGCCAAATAAAACTGAGTGCCAACACCCCCACCTGCCATTGTCTTGTACTTCTTGTTGTGACATGAGCATACTCTGCGTGACAAAGGGGGAAAAGCAAGCAAGCAAGCAAGATTTTAAGCCAGGCATGTCCAAACTTCGGCTCTCCTGATGTTTTGGACCACAACTCCCAGAATTCTAAGCTTAGGTTGCCAATGGCAAAGGACTGTGGGAGTCCAAAACATCTGGAGGGCCGAACTTTGGTCATGCCTGTTTTAAGCAGTTTGGGCTCAAGAAATCTGAGAAGTCAGGATGCTCTTCAAAGTAAGACCAGACTACAATGACACTTTGATCCCCTCCTCTGTGTTAAACCAATATCTTCTGTAATTTGGTTTCAGCAGCATTGGCACTGTATGAAATAATTTGTCCTTTAAGAAGCAAAAAGAAAAAGCCCTCACTGTTTTGTTAAAATAAAGCCAGAAGGGTGCACACACATCTGATGCAGATTGAGGATTAAGTTATAATTAAAGTCAATACTGTGGCCCATCCCTGCTTGCCAAGTAATATATATTTCAGTCAGGGCACTTTGGGGATTTCTCTCCATGAGGCTTGCTCCTGCCCAAACCAGTGTGCCTTTTCCCTTTGATATTCCCACAGTGTTCACATATACCCTCAAACACACACAGCTCAGGGTAATATGTCTCTAATGCGATGAAATCAATGGGAACGCAGCCTTTTTTGCCTGACAGTATTGTCAGGCTGTATTATCTGGTTTAGGCTGTGGTTTCAGTTCATAGCAGTCGTCAGTTAAATTTCCCTTTCTGAAGCTGAGCAAAGTGTGGTAATGTCACAGCCACAGGCGACTGCTGCTCATAGGATGGTTTACTGGTAGGGTTTAGCCTTCTGGCTTGTCACAGTGTATATATCTCAGGGTCTTCTTTTCCTTCGTAGTCAGAGGTTTCCAAGAATGTTGCCTGGAGCAGTCGTGGGATGCAAAAAAAGGAGAGATTTTTGTTCTGCACTTAGCAACATTACCACACTTCACACTCACTTTCTGATAAGGGGAAATTTAACTGACTGCTCTGAACTAGAGATACCAGATAATATGCTCTGACAGTGCTGTGGATAAAGGCAGGCAAACCTACTAATTTATATTTCATTATCCCTGCACTCAGCTTAATCTGTTATCTTTTGCTAAACATTACAAAGATCACAATGAGGGCTGAGCCCAAAGGGGAGAAAACAGGACCACAGCTACCTCAGAACACAGGGTACTGAAGCTCTGTCAAAGGATAGGGAAGGGGATGCTGTCTTTGGTCATGCCTCACAAAACAGCTCATCTGAAGAATGACTTGATAGGTCCTTGATGTTTATTTCTACCATTATGTAGAAATACCATGAGGTTGACTCACCGGGATAACTTACATAGACCTCCAGAAAGTAATTTTGTTTCAGTGACATTTTGACAGCCCAAAGCTTATGGGTAGAGATGGGCACGACTCAGAAAAAAATTTTCGTTTTCGTTTTCGTTTTCGGCTAGGGTCCGTTTCATTTCGTTTCCGTTTTCGTGAGCTAATTTCAAAAATTTTCGTTTTCATTTCGTTACGTAACGAAAACGAAAAAATGAAAACGAAAACGAAAATTTTTTCGTTTCTCCCCATTTAGCTCCATTATGTGTTTTTCCAGTAACGAAAAATGAAAATTGGCTCAAAATTAGTCGTTTCATTTCCGTTTTCGTTTCGTTACGTAACGAAAATGAAAAAATGAAAACGAAAACGAAAATACCGCTAAGTCGTGCCCATCTCTACTTATGGGCTGATTCTTATGGTTTGGCCACCATCCTTTGTCTTAGTTTAGAATTTGCTATATACTTTGGTTGGGGTGTGTGTGGTTTAATGTTTTAATTGATATCACTATTGATATTTAACTTATGTTTATTATTTATTTATTTATTTATTATTAGGTTTATACCCCGCCCAAAAACCTGCAAGAACAAAGGACCGGATTATGATGCCCTGATTGTAAGCGGCCCAGAGTAGTGGTCTGTCCAATAGAAGGGGATGGGGGGAGAGAGAGAGATGCCAGCAAAATGGGTTACTAGTGAGAAAGAAAGCTATTTATTTATTTATTTATTTATTTATTTATTTATTTATTTATTTATTTATTTTATTTTATTTTATTTTATTTTATTTTATTTTATTTTATTTGGATTTGTATATCACATCATCTAGCCAAAAGGCTACTCTGGATGGGGGTTTACAATAATGAAGAGAGGAAAGCTTGAGAGAGAGAGAGTGCTGTGATGAGGAGGAAAAGGCATTCCTGTACATATCAGCATCCTCGTACTACGGACATGTGGTAGCAGTGGATGGGCAAGCGGACAGCCTGAGCCAACTGCTGTTATCCATCAGATTCAAAACTGGAAACTGGAGACAGAAGACAGAACAAGCATGCCTTCATCTTGGAGCTGACTGCCTCTAACTGTGTGCTGATCACAATGTGCTTTCTACTTCAGCCTTCTTACCAGGCAGCAAAGGTGGGTATATGTGTATCAATCAGCAAAAGGTCTCTTTCTGGCCACCCCTGGTTCAAATGTTTTCTCATCCTGGCAACAGCAAAGTGAATACCTGTGTGATTTTAGCAATAGAACAACATTCATACATCAAGTGGTATTACTTTGATTAATGAAACTGGTCAACGAAACAGATCTCAAAACTATGAGCATGTCTATCTGGATCACCACCTTGTGTAGGTATACACAATCTTGTATAGCAAGTATCAAAATGCTAAGGCATGGGGAAAGCCAAGTTCAGTGGGGAAATGGGAATTTGTGTCTTCCAGCATTTGTACTCATAAAGGACTAACAGGTTAGGCTCATGTCAGCTACATCAAAGCTAACAATGCCACTGAGGTCAAAATCTATTTTTACTTTGTGGAACATATTGGTGCCTCCTTGAACAGCAATCTGCCATTGTGACCTTCAAGAAAACTGTTACAGGTCTTTAGTCATCAAGCAATTAAAGTCTCCTTTTTTCTTTACCAACCTTGATTTCTAATATATTTATATTGATGGGCTTTGCTGAAACATCGGTCTTGTTTTTCTGAAAAAGATCAAAATATGATTGACTGCAATTGTCTTGGCTTCAGATTGGATCACCCTACAAAGGCTGCCCTAGCTTAGGTTCTCAGTGATTTATTGATTACTTGATCTCAGGGTTTGCTTCCAGGATTGCAACCTTGCTTTGTTGATTGCTTTGGTTTTACTTCTGTTTTTCAACCCCCCCCCCCAACTTCTTCCCTTTGTTTAAGAAGGTTATATATCTCCTGACTCGGTCCTAGCCAAGCTCCCTCATTCTCCATGGGCTAGAGTTCTAGATGAGATGAGACGGAAGGTATGGACAATTTGAGGCCTTCTGAAACTTCATATTAACTCAATCACCCTAAAGAACTGGGAAGCCAATTTGAACTGGAAAAGTCTGCCGTGCATGCTGCATGACCCTTGACTGGTGTTAGAAGTGCTCATAGCATCTACAGTTGTGGAGACACTTCTTCTATTCACATGATGTTGCGTTCTAGTGTTACAGCCCAAGTCTCAGGTGAAGTCTAGAGCACACTGCTCCTGGTTACATGCTAAAACTTACAACACATAAGAACCCACTTGCCTGCAAGATCAGAGGAACACCTCTGAAATATTCCCATCCTGCAAAGGCAGGTTCCATTTTATGCATGCAACAAAAAAATTACCCTTGTCCTAATTCCAAAGTGCTGTCTAATGACAAAGCCATCCGGGGGCAGCAAGGGAACCATCCCTTGCATGTCCACTCCTTTATTACTGAAGCATGGATTACCCTCCCCCCCACCCCTTTGTGCTTACATCTGCAAATTCCATTGGCACCCTCCTCACTCCTTACATGGCCCACTATAACCCCATCCTTGTTCCACCATTGCTGCTAGGGATCATAAGCCTTCCAGTTTAATTGAAAAGGCATACTGAGTGGTATTTTTGTTCTGTAGACTCATTTTCTGTAGTGAACATTTCTTCTTCTTCTTCTTCTTCTTCTTCTTCTTCTTCTTCTTCTTCTTCTTCTTCTTCTTCTTCTTCTTCTTCTTCTTCTTCTTCTTTATTATTATTATTATTATTATTATTATTATTATTATTATTATTATTATTATTATTATTATTATTATTATTATTATTATTATTATTAGTCGCCGATGCAGGCTCCACTGTGACAGTTCCAGGAGAGGAGGCTGGTAGTAACAAGGTAGGGGATGGGGGAATGAAAAACAAAATGAAACAAAATGGAAATTTCCATTTAATTTTGTTTCATTTTC
This sequence comes from Phrynocephalus versicolor, assembly GCA_023846285.1. NCBI lineage: Eukaryota > Metazoa > Chordata > Lepidosauria > Squamata > Agamidae > Phrynocephalus > Phrynocephalus versicolor. The sequence continues at coordinate 25,693,235 of JAHTLZ010003542.1, forward strand.
CTTTGATGGGTTGGTTCGTTATTCGTTTCAGCTAACAAAAGAATAACGAATAACAAAACAAATTAAAAATTCATTTCGTGCCCATCTCTGCATTACACTAAACAGGGACAATTTGGTAAATTGAATGTATAAGTAGCCTTAAGGTAAGGATATCTCCCCCCTTTTTACCTTTTCATTGGCAAGCTAAAGATACCGCCCTAAGCCCCAAAAGATATTTGAATAGAAGAAAGGCAGTGGTTGCCATAGTTTACTTTTAATTGTACACTTAAAAAACTTAAAAATTAAAAAAATGCCAGATCAAGCAATGTTAAATCAAACTACAGAAGAGGAATTAAATAACCCTGAAATTAAACAAACTCAAACCCTCATTTGTGTGGCTGGGAAATGATGATAGAAAACAATCTTTTTTAAGGCTTCCAGGTTTCTAGACTGACAAAACTATTTGGATGAGCTGCGAAATGTTTCAATCTCTCAAGGAAAATAAGTCCAGTTGCCATAACTCGCCTTCCAGATAGCGTTCTAGAATGGTGAACTTATCTGACCTCCGTGCTTATTTGACTTAACCATGCCACCAAAACCTGCTGAGGAAATGGCACTCAGCTTAGGAGAGAGTGTTTTACTACTTGATCCCACTGGGCCATACTGACCAGTGGAATCTGAGAGTGATAGTAGAAGAAAGTAGAAGAAAGCACTGCTAAGGCTGATCTAGGTGATTCTGGGCAGATCTGCCCATGCTTTTCTCCACCTCAAAAAGGCAAATAACTCAATACCAAATCCCTGCAAGAGAAAAAGAATCTGCATTTTGGTTTGCCACATCTTAGGGTGTAACGTACAGTGTGTGCAAGCCCATTCTTCTACAATCCGCTTCACATTTCTCTGCTAGCACCAGCCACCGCAAAGAACAGCCAGCACCTGATATGGAAAGTCTCTACTGAGCAAGGGCACTGTTCTCCCTTATAGGTTATAGTAACAATCCGAGGCAAATCATCTCAAAAGGGACTTCCTCTTCATGATATTAACTAGAGGTGGGCACGACTCAGCGAAATTTTCGTTTTCGTTTTCATTTTTTGTTTCGTTTCGTAACAAAAATGAAAACAAAAAATTTTTCAGAAGCAAAACAACAACGGAAACCAAACAAAAAAATTTTGCCGTGTTTTTCATTTTTGTTGCAGAAGATACATTGCATTGAAAAGAATGCTAATGAAACGAAAAATTTTCATTTTCGTTTTTGTTTTTCCGTTTCGTTTCGTAACGAAAACGAAAACGAAAAATGTGCAAAAACCCCTGAAAAATGAAAACGAACTAAAACGGACCCCTAAACGACAAACGACAAACGAAAAAAAAATTGAGTCATGCCCATCTCTAATATTAACCTGTAAATAAGTCCTTGAATATTTTCTGTACCACAGAATTTGCCTCTTAATATCTTTAGGAATGAAGATCTGTTACATCCCTGCTGCCAGGCATGCCTTCCCTGATTTCATTCATGGAACTGAATTATTTCCTACACATAAAGTGGAGCAAATAAACTATCAATTTGTCATCCAGATGAGTTGTGTTTCTTTAACAAAAAAGTTAAATTATTATATACCACTTGCTTTCTAACATTCATTCAGTCTTCCACAGGAACTCAAAATGATCTCTGTTTGGTTCTCTCTCGAGCTAAGCTTACTGAACTTCAACAACAGAACCATAACGTTTTCCTTCCCTAGAAGGGTGGTGTGACCTTCTCTGCTTATTTATTTAATCAATACAATATACAGTATAAATCCACACTGTTTCTTTTGGGAAAGGACAGGCAATCCTCCTTCATTCATTCACCCATTCATTCATTTCATATCATTTATATGCTGCTCTCTCTACATCTTGGCTGGATGTCTGGGAGCCTCTCTGTTTAATTTTCAGTTTTTTTACACCTGCAAGCAACCAAGTTAGATCTCTGGCAACAGCAATCTTCCCACCCCCCTCGTAGACTGTTGGATAGGATGGAAAGGCTAAGGGGAAGAGCAAAGGGATATAAAAAGGGGGTGGCGGTGGCAGGAAAAGTGGCCCCACCCACTAGCAGCCTCCACCCTGCTCCTTTCAGAGGCAGTTTGCCTCCAAGGTGGAGAGAACATTGCCTCTGCATTTCTGCCAGCACGATGTTCCTCCATCATGCATACCTCTCTTTCATGTTTGATCCATGCACTCCATCGTAAGGGTTCATAAAAATGTATATTACAGTGTTTCCTTCAGAAGAGAAAGTTGGGAGAAAAGGGGGATGCTGGGTTGGACCTGGTGTGTTTGGAATGAGAATAGAAGGAAGCAAATGCTCAAGAGGGACTCGGGGTGGGATGTAGTCAGCCCCTTAAACCATGTACTGCTCTTTCTGCATAAAATCACACTGCTGCCTCCCCTCCTAAATGCACAGAAGAAAAAAGAACAAGTCATTCACATGGAAATGGAATAGATCCCTGTGGTGATTAAAAACTCCTCTAGAATGATACATATTTAATGACTAGACAGAGGGGGAGGGTGCACTTACAGTGGAAATGAGCTAAATAACAGATTATATTTGGGATTTATAGACACACAGAGAGAGAGAGAACTGGTATTTAAAAACAGAGGGCTATTAAATTGCTAAACATAAAGACAAGAATGATGGAAGAGCTAGAGGCATGTCTGCATAAGGAAACCTGTGATACTATAGATACAACTAAAACCTGCCTGGAAAATTACAATTAGTATAATCATGTTTTTAAAGGAATTAAATTTTTAAAAGGAGGTAAGCAGGAGGCGGAGGCGGCAGAAGTATTTCCATATATAGTTTATGAATACTGGATTTTCACATCATTAGAGATGTGCCTGCTAGTACACTCGAATCACACACTGAAACAAGAGCTGTAAGCAGCTCAACCTGTTGTGAGTTTGAATGGAGTTGTTGAGTTGGATAGAAAGCTATCACTAACATGCCCTGTTTTAATAAGATCAAATTGAGGCTAGAATGATGAGCCAAGCTATCTACCCAGTGTGAAATTGGTGGAAATGGGATATAAAAATGTGTTCAACCATGACTGGTCACTTCCCCACTGGTGGGAAGTGTCTTCTGCTGGCATGATCTTCACAGAACGCTTGGCACTAAGGTAAGTTGAAAGGCATTGGCTATTATCCTATTGAGCTTCCACTGAGCAGGAAGTGGTCCTGCCAGCATCGTGAAATGGAACTGCTCTGCTTCTTCAAACATAGCTGTTAATGCAAGTAGGTCTTCTCCATGGAAAAAAGATGCTCAGTAGTGTCTGAGCCCATGAGGAAATCTTGATGTGGAAAACAAGTATAGCTCAACGTACAAGCATGTCTGCCAGCAACGAAAGGGTTGACATGTGTTGGGAAACTTTAGGTATATTACAAATCTTGTAAGTTTTACAATCAACGGGTGAGGTCCAGAGTAATTCTTAGCTTAATTCTCCTTACAATGGATAAAGGACATCAGAAGACAAATCCTTGCAGTTTCTTCCTATGGCTGCATCTCCCTGTAACTCCCATAAAGCCAAGGACAAAGGCAATATCAGCAAAGATCTCTCCCTGTGGTCTACCTGCACCAATGGGGGGATATTTCAGTCTTAACCCCCACCCCATTCCCAAGATCCCCAAGGCGTTCTTCAGGCCAAAATGGATCCCTAGGGAGCCACAGAACCTGGGGGGTGGGGAGGGAATACAAAACTTTACACATGCATAGTTATACAGTTGTCCCCCGTCCTTTTGCAGTTCATACACTGCGGTCCCAGTATATCACAGGTCCGCAGTATATGAAAAAAAGGCCCCTTGGCGTAAGGAGGAAAGGCCTTCCCAGGCCCGTCAGAGGCCCGAAAAGTGCTTCCCCACAAATCAGAAGTGACTTCTGATAAACCAGAAGTGACCTCCAAATCACTAGAAAGCACTTTTGGGGCCTCTGGGGGACTGGAAAGCCCCTTGCAGGCCCATTTGGGGCAGCGCCAGGCATGGGGTAAGTACAAAAGCCCCCAGAGAGCCAGCCCAGTCCTGACCTGACCCAGCATCCGCATATTGCGGATTTTCAATTATTACGGGTCAGGTCGGGTCCCTAACCCCTGCAACAGGTGGGGGTTTACTGTACCAATAAGATTACAGCAATTCGTTCATAATGTTTTGCTATTCTTGTCTTCAGAGTGTTGTTACTTCATCTTGTGCTGTGTTTTATATCTCTAGAACACTCTCATTCAATTACCAAAATTTAAGTTTTCCCACCTTTTTTTTAATAGACTGGGCAACTGGAAGCAGATTCCGAAAGATATTAATATAAGAAACCCTTTGGAAAGTTTGTAGGAGTTTAATATACAACCAAGAAAGCCTCTGCACAATCCCATCCTAGATCTTTGGCAGTAAAGGTCAACAACTTTGCCTGAAAACACAATGACACTCGAATACCAACCCCAAGAGGGAATGAAGTTCAGTCATTAATAATCATTCATTAATTTAAGTCCTAAAGTAATAGGAGGAAGTATAATAATACTTTGGCCCACATTTTAATACCATGTTATCATTAGGGGTCTACCTCTTGTGTTCCAGTAAAAGGCCCCAAACACAAAAGAGGCTCTATTGCATGTTTTTAATTGTTTTGTCATAGATTACAAAAATAAACTCGCATAACTGACTTGTGTTTCTGAAAGTGGGGATATGTGGGAGTTTTGTGGTTCTTTTGTGTTTCTCTCTTATCTGTAGCCTCACAGGGCCTTTTTGCCACTCAGATTGCCCAAGATGTCTTTTCATTAACTGCATCATTGTGCAAAACATCTGGAAAAGGTGGGAAATTTGAATCTATACAAGTGCCTAGAACCTAGAGAGGAAAGCTTGTTGCTTCAACCCTATTTCCTTGTGTGTAGGATTACAGTGTGCTGAACTCCTGGTGCCCTTCATCACAGTTACTGCCCTGGCTGCCTGGCTGTGCCTCCACTTGGAATCCTTTGTTGTTGTTGTTTTGGGAGTGGGGGGACTGATTTTTTTTGAGGATTCTTCCCCTCTATTTGGATTATTTTTACTGCTTGTTGGGACTAGTGCATGAAAAACATGGAAGTGAAAGAGGACCCTCCCAGAGAATGTCAAATAAAATAATTATTTTTTAAAAATTGCCATGTACACCCTAATCATTTTGCTTCCTCATGTTGGCTCTGTGTGAGGTGCAGAGGAACATTTTGAAAGGTATGACTGCACCTAAGTTCCCTCAGTGCATTTCCAGGTTTGGTTTCTTTCACACCACATATGTCCCTACCATTCAGAAGAGATCAGTGTTTATTCACTGATCCCATGTAAGTGCCAAACAAAACAGCTACAGATAACAGACCTCGAAAAAGTTGTGCTATATATTTTTAAGGATATACAGCACTGGATATTTTCTGTGGGGTTGTTGAGTGGGCATGTTGGAAACCTACTTAGATTTTAATCACCTCAACATGTTTTTCTACAGTGAATAAGAAATATGAAATTAAAATCCAAGGAAGTTGTTTCTAAATAATAAATGTGCTCGCATGTGGGGATAGTTCCAGGTTTATTATAGAACTCCACAAAAGAGTAAAAGTAAAACCAAAAGTTGTAATTACCTAGTTATAATTAGCCCCCCATAGCTTTTAACACAAACTTTCTGCTCCAGGGGGGTCAGCAAGAGAGAGGTGAACAGGGAGTATGAGGGAAAATAGCTGAAGGATTTTATTTTATTTTTTTCAAAGCAAGCTGGTTTATTAAAAAGCTTAGCAGGATTTGCTGAACTGCAGAGCTGGATGGTTAGCTTACGGTTTCCACCATGTAATCTCTAGTGAGGAAACATGGCATACTTCTTGATTTATAGGAGCTGAAATGAAATAAAGAATAAAAGACCATTCTTTAAAACATGGAAATTGGATTGCTTTGCCCTGTGTATTAAAATAAATACAATTATTTGATTGTCAATTTGTCACCTGTCATTTTTTTTTTGCACTCGTTTTTATCTTGTGATATTTTGTGGAGAACGAAATGAAACTCTGGAGAGTGAAATGAAATGAACTCATAGATTCCCAAACAGCTTGTGTGATTCACACCAACTGGGCACCTGTAAGTCGACATGCTCAACCCTTGCTGGGCATTGACAGAGATTTCTGAGCTGCTGGTGTGTGTTTTTATCAACTCTCTATTCACAATCTCAGATACTGTCCAAAAGGGAATCTGATGCTTCAGCGTGAGTGCCAGGAACATCCTTGGGAGATTCTATGACTCACTGGCCAATGACTGCCGTGATCTGCTGTAGGGTGAGTTCATTAAACAGAGAAGACCTGGGACGCCCTTCAGTGCACATCTGTGGCTTTCATTACAGAAAATGGGAGCCCTTTTTATTTCCTCTTTCTGTGCCCTTGGCCAGAAGCATACAAGACGGAAGGCTACCACAGCTCAGAGATTTTGTGAGCTTTCATTTGACATCACTTCAAATGACCCAAGGTCAAGACGGGAAGGGAGATGCTTAGATAACTCTGCCAGCACAGGTTTCAGACCATTATCCATCAGGAAGAGAGTTCTTCCTCACAGTTAATTTTTACTAGCTCTGTTAATTAAAGCAAGGAAAATATTGCCAAATTTACTTCTAGCTCTATCTAAAGCACATCTCATAATGATACAGAACTGTGCAACACGGTCTCACTTTCTCTTTCATACTGAAAATCCTCCAGACTTCCTCGGAGCCTGAAATGTTTTTTTTAAATAAAGAAATGTTTTTAAAGGAATGTATACTATTCATTACTTCTTATCAGCCAGTTTGTAATTATCATAATTATTGCTCTGACGGTAGTTAACAACATGAACCTTGATTCTATTAGGGTTTAAGTAAAGTTTGTGTAACCACACTGATTTTGGCTTATTGATGATGTGTCAGGTTACCTCTTGGTTGCACAATTGAGCATTGGACTTAGCTACAATTAGCCAATGCAATGTATATAATCCTTACTGTGACTGCTGCCACTCACATCCAGAATGGGGTGGCCAGGTGGGTCTCACATCAACCATAGGCTCCATGAACAAAATACTCCCATTGCAGCTGAAAGCTTTCTTTGCCTGCCCAACCAAAATAAGGAGGCAGGACCAGGTGATGGGTTAACTAGGGACACACTTTATTAGCAGCTGCAATGTCCCTCCCTGCGGAGGGGCCCAAGGTCATGTGGATTCCTAGGTCAGTCATAGGTGTACCTGCCTCCGCCTACCCTGTTTTCCTCCTCAGGTGAATCCCACGCCCTGGGTCTGTGCTGTCCAATCCACAGCCTTTTCCCAGCCAGCTAATGCCCGATGATTCCCTTGGCCACTGGCTGTGCTATACTTGTGACATTTTGGTGACCTGTGGCCCTTAATCCCAGCAACTGAAAACTGGGATCTGTGGTGCCAAGATGTTGGCTGCAGTATTACAGTGACAACCCCCGCCCCCCGCCTATCACAGGGATTAGAGACCCGACCCAACCCACAATTATTGAAAATCTGTGATATGAGGATGCAGGTCGGGTTGGGCATGGGGGGCCTAACTGGAGGGTTTTGTACTTACCCTCAGCCTGGCACTGCTCCAAACGGGCCTGGAAGGTTTATCGGAAGTGACTTCCGGTTCGCAGGGAGGCCCTTTGGGGCCTCCAGAAGGCCTGGGAAGGCTCTCACAAGCCTGTTTGGGGCATCCCCAGTCCTGGGGTAAGTATGGGAGGCTTGAAACAGACCTTTGCCCCTTACCCCAAGGGGCTTTTTTTCATATACTCTGGTCCCGCAATATAGCAGGACTGCAGTATATGAACTGTGAAAGGGTGGGGAACCACTGTATCCCCAAATAATTTTGGGGAACTCACTGTTCTTGATCTCTCAACCTGCACTCTGTCACTAAAAAAGGTAAAGATTCCCCCCCACACACACACACATGCATTCTAGTCATGTCAGACTCTAGGGGCGGTACTCATCTCTGTATTCAAGCCAAAGAGCCAGTGTTGTGCAAGTGCATAACCATGTGGCTGGCATGGCTGCAACGAAACCCTCGGGGGCTATGGTGGCTCAGTGTGTTAGAGCACTGAAAACTGTTGGCTACCAAATCAGCAGCTCAGCGGTTCGAATCCCAGGTGCCAGGCAATGGTGTGAGCTCTAGCTGTTAACCCCAGCTCCTGCCAACCTAGCAGTTTGAAAGCATGTAAATGCAAGTAGATAAATAGGTACCACCTATCTGTCAGTATGACATATTTAAACATGACACCACCCTAGATCTGCCCACATCTGCCCCCAGCTGGATAATCATTGTTGGATAGGAGAAGAATATTATCCACATACCTTTTGTTAAATATGCCAATGAGGTAATATGAGTCCAAAATCCCTATCTCCCCATTTTTTTTGGGGGGGGGGGCAAAGATTTGCCACCCACACAGCTATGCTGCTTTGTTACAGAAGGTGAATGGGATACATTGTTCAGTTGGGTATCTTGTACTTCCCAACCCACTAATCCATGGGGAGTGAGGGCACTGTTTTATTCTGTTGCTCCCAGTTCTCAGCTGGGCTCCAGTTCCATTCATTGGGCCCTAGTAAGTATGGGATCATGTTCACCCTTTTGTGCTTTTGAGGGGGCCCAGTGGGACGTCCACTGACACGTATCCCCCACCTCCATTACACATGGTGAAGTGGAGTCACTCACCTGCTCATGGGTCCTGAAGCTACACAGAACAGTCCTTGCCAAAGGAGCAGAAGATGATCTGCTGACTGGCTGGATGCATTGCTCCTACTCTGCACAGACTGTCTGACTCAAAAGATTGGGAAAAGAAATCTTGCGTAGAGAGGCATGGCTCTCTTCAAAATTCTGAGGAAGAGAGGGAACAATTGGCTGCTCCTGGAATGACTGACAGCCAACCCAGCCCATAAAGCTCCATCCCAGCCAAAACCCCTTAAAGGCATCACATGTAGGTTGTAATAATGCCAACAAAGATAACAGCACACCAAATAATTTTTCATGACATCCTTGCTCCCTTTCATGCTATGCATACTGGGGGGAATCATTTTATCTTGTCCGCCACCTCACCCCCCAAAAATAACACTGGCACAAGTTTTTTTCCCTCCAGGACACAAAGAGAGAGGAAAAAACTCGGATGAATTTGCCTCACGTTGTCTATTTCCACCTGCCTCACAGCCATAGGTCTGAGTGGCTTGTGACAAGACATTGGCAATTACAAAAACATCCTTCCACTGATAATCTTAAGTGACAGACAAGCATGGGGAAATTACTCGTAATCACTTTCTGTTGGATGGCATGGTGTTAAAACCCAATTCCATCCCCTGCCCCCGCCCCTGCCCCTTTATTTGTTAAGAATGCTTTCCTTCAGCACCATATATCATATTATTGCCTTATGACTTTAGGGAAACCATGCTCTGTAAAATTCCTTTCCCTGTGGCTTAACGTAAAGATTTTTTAAATAAATAAATACAGTTTAGTTTTGGGCATCCACCATTTGAAGGGCTAATGATTATTGACTCCCCTCCAGCAGACATCAGGGAGCTTAGCCTGAGGCCCTTCCAACTCTCCCCCAAACATGCCGAATGTTAACACATGTTTCCAGATTCTGGTCGGGATTGGATGCAGAACCAGGCACTCAGAATGGGCCATTTAGTGTACAAGTCAAAATGACAGATCTCTGCTTAATATAAGGAAGACAAGTTTGTGTGTGTGGGTGTGGGTGTGTGGGTGTGTGGGTGTGGGTGTGTGTCTTATTGAAAAAGGCAGAAGAGCCTCGGGTGCTTTTGCTTTCTGATTCTGCCGCAAAAAGAGGCTTGTGTCAATATAAGTATATGTCACCAGTTCACAGCTGCCACACTGAATTGACCTGGGTAGCTGCAGACAGAAACGCCTTCCATTTCCAAAACACTCTCTCCAGCTCATTGGAGAGGCAAGGCATGTGATAAAAATCAAGGACTCAAGAACAGGGAGAGGATGGGTTTGAGAGAAGATATGAGAACATGCCCTTCACTTCACTTCCATTCAGATTTTTCCACAGCATTATATCAGGGAAAGGGGCTCCCCCCCCCCATTGTCTGAACTTGCCGGGAAAATTGCTTCCCACAGATCTGCTGCAGTGACTTCTTGAATGCCATTACAACATCTCCAGATCTGTCTAAGAGGAAGCGAGAGCTTCGTGGCATTAAATATTCTCTCAGTTCTCACCAAAGCTTAATTACTAGAAGCTGAACCATCTGAAAGGGGAGGGGGGATAACTCTCTGTACTCGTCTTTTCTTTGGGGATGCCCAGGAAAAGAGGGTGGAGGGAAAAGCCAAGAGCATCTGCAGTAACTGTAAAACAAGGCTGAATTCCCAAGGGAGAGAGCAAGATAAACAATTCCAAGACAAAGTGAGTATGCAGGGGTGAGGGCAATCCTTTGGTTACATTTTTGTCTCACCACCTACCTGTCTTCTAATGATGCCCAGGGTGGGATTGGCCAGAGTCCAGGATACAGAGGTGTCCTCAGATTCCATCCTACTCTTTGTCTATGCTGGCTAAAACCAAAGTAATCAGGAGGAAATGGACCAGGGTCACATAAGCCCAATGTTGCCTTCCTGTTTGACATTGAGTTCATATGATAAATTTAGGGTTACATGATGCACAGCCATTAGTAAATAATGGTAGCTGAGCTGTGTGTGAGTGTGGTAGCTGCAGATCATCTCTAACTTGGCCAGAGGATTCTACTTTTTGTTTCAGATCTTTTTTGGGGGGGAAAGTTGTGTTGCTGCACATGTGAATAATCTTATTGTAACTTTTTTGAACCACTGTCACTGAGCATGTCCTTTTAAAATATTTATTTTTTTCTACTCTCTTTGGGTTGCCTAACTTCTGTCAAGTGGTCTCAACAAGAAAGCCAAGTCATTGTTTGAACTGGATCTGGGGGGAAGGAGTTGATTGACTGCAATACATTGTCTCCCAAGGCACTAGGGACATAGAAGAAAAGAACAATTCCTGACATATCAGTGCAATGTGATAGATAGATAGATAGATAGATAGATAGATAGATAGATAGATAGA
>JAHTLZ010003542.1:25721990-25767157 GCA_023846285.1 Phrynocephalus versicolor
TTATTATTATTATTATTATTATTATTATTATTATTATTATTATTATTATTATTATTATTATTATTATTATTATTATTATTATTATTATTACAACACCCATCTGGCAGAAAGCCACTCTGGGTGGTTTCCAACATAAAATAAACTGATTACAAAATACAAATACAAAAGTATAATAAAAAAGCAAAATAAAATATAATAAAAAGCAAAAATATTACCAATGAAAACATAACTAAAACAACAACATCCATAAGATATATAAAACTGAAGATAAAATGGGAAGGAATATTGGGAGATGAGATGGTAAGGGGAGGGAAAAGGGAAAGGGGAAAAGGAAAAGGAAGGGTTGTGGTGGGAGGGTGAGAATGGGGTTTTCAAAAATTCATGTAGCCATTACCTTTTCTTAAAACAGGGGCAAGTTAGAGAGGAGGATTAACATCACAGCTGTCATTTTTCATTTTCATTCTGGTAAGGCATCTAGTCTACTGATGCAACTTTATGTGCTGGTTTAAAACATACCTCATTCAAGGTAAACATAATTTGGTTAGATTTGTTTTAAAGTGTATTAATGATTCATGTGTTGCTGTTCATCACTAAAATCTCAGTCTCTGATTCCTCTTCCGTGGCTATTACTCAATGGCTGATCTTTAAAAGTTAGCAGAAATAAGGAGAGAAAAATCAGCAATGGAATAAAAATCCACAGACTCCCTTCCAGCCCTGCTGTTCTTAGATGATTATTATCTATAGAAAATGGGAAAAGATGACAAAATGGAAAAATAAGAGGGTTGGTCTTTCACATTGCTGCCATCCCAGCACCACCTGTACTCATCACTCAGGGGCTCTTCAGCTACATGATGGCATGTTTAACTTTATAAATTTAGCCCTCAAAGTTTAGTTATAGACAGAGTATCATTTCCTCTTCTCTTGCAACAGAATAGAAGCTATTACAGTCTAATTCATCCAATGTGCCATCGTCAGCTGGAAGATGGACCTAACGCAGAGCAAGCGACATTGGTTTCATTTTGTTTGGTTGGTCTAAGTTTTAAAACCCATCAGACTTTTTTGTTTTTGTTTTTTGTACCAGGCAGCCTGACAGAGAGCTCTGGAGAACTTGAAAGCTTGTGTACTTTCATGATATTCTGATCAGTGTAATGAAGCTTTTGCCTAGCAGTGGGTTTTAAATTTATTCTTTAAAGTTAAAGGAAGAAACTGCATTTGGAGCCTGGGAATGAGGGCTGCTGTCAGACATGTAGATTTTAATTAATTAATTAATGCCCTATCTTTCCACCTCAAAACATGCTCAAGGCAAATTATGACAGACAAGCTGCAGTGACAGTACATAACTGCATAAATTCTAGGATCAAAATCTCTTCCATTTACCAGAAAAGGGAGAGCACTCACCAATTCACTCATCCACCACCACCAAGAGTGGTCAGGTCTCAGGGCACTAGCCTTTTGGAGGCTCAGGAAATGGTTACACTTCTTCAAGCAAGGAGGCAACTCTTAGTGGAAGTAGAACTCCAGGAGGAGAATGTGGGGGTTTTTTTTAATGAAAGTGGTGGTCACACCTGGAGGGGGGCCATCTGCTCCTAGCTGGCACCAATGCCTGCTGGCCTAAAATGAAAGTGTTCGCACGTGTGGTATATTTGGGGAACAATATAACACTAAAAAGCTAGGAGTGACAAGAGGGGATTTCAGAGAATAGTGTTGGAAGTGTTTTAGACCATCATGCTATAGAAGCCCAAGAAGTAGGTCATAGAATCATAGAGTTGGAAGGGCCGTGCAGTTCAACCCCCTAATATGCAGGAACCCCCATCAGGGTACTCCCAACAAATGGCCATCTAGCCTCTACTTAAAAATCTCCAAAGAAGGAGACTCCACTACCCTCCATGGCAGCTTTTTACACTGCCAAACAGCTCCGACCATCATGAAGTTCTTCCTAATGTTTAAATTGAATCTCTTTTCCTGTAGTTTGAAACCATTGCCTGGAGTTATAGTCTCTGAAGCTATGAAAAACAAACCATTGCCCTCTTCAATATGAGATCCTTTCAAATATTTAAACATGGCTATCATATCCCCTCTCAGCCTTCTTTTTTAAGGCTAAATATTCCAGCTCCCTAAGCCATCCGTCGTAAAACATTTCTTTCAGACCTTTACCCTTCCTGGTTGCCCTCCTTTGGACCCATCCAAAGTTGTCAACATCCTTTTTAAATCGAGGTGTACAGAACTGGACACAGTACTCCAGGTGATGTCTGACCAGAGCAGAATAGAGTGGTGATATCACTTCCCTTGATCTAGACACTATGCTTCTGTTGATGCAACCAAGAATTGAATTGGCTTTCCTGGCCACCTCATCACAATGCTGATTCATGTTCAATTTGTGGTCCACCCAGACACCCAGATCCCTTTCACATGTACTATTCTCCATTCAGGTGTCTCCCATCCTATATCTGTGCAATTCATTTTATTTTTTACCTAAACACAGCACCCTACATTTCTCTCTGATAAGACCCATTTCATTAGCTTTGGCCCAGCACTCTAGTCTGTCAAGGTCATTTTGGATTTTCATCCTACCTTCTAAAGAATTAGAAACCCCTCCCAATTTGGTATCATCTGCAAATTTAATCAGCCTACTCTTGATTCCTTCCTCCAAATCATTAACAAATATATTGAATAGTACCGGAACTAGAACAGAACCCTGGGCCACGTTTCTCCAAGCTGAAAGTACAGACCTCTACAATGTCAGGTACAGACATTGCCCTCAACAGTTCTATGAATTTGCTTTTGTATGGGTACCTCTGTACTACAGCTGCATCTCCTTCAGAATTTGACATGGGAGGATTGAACCTAGAGACTAGACATGGGCACGGCTCAGCGAAATTTTCGTTTTCATTTTCGTTTTTTCATTTCGTTACGCAACGAAAACAAAAACGAAAATTTTTCAAAAAAAAAACGGAAACGGAAACGGAAACGGAAAATTTTGCTGTGTTTTTCGTTTTCATTGCGGCATGTACATTGAACTGAAAAGAATGCTAACGAAACAGAAATTTTTCGTTCCATTTTTGTTTTTTTGTTTTGTTACGCAACGAAAACGAAAATGAAAAATTTGCAAAAAAACCAATGAAAACAAAAACGAACCGAAACGGACCCCTCAACGACCAAACGACAAACGAAACACCATTTTTTTTGAGCCGTGCCCATCTCTACTAGAGACATTGGCTTCACCTTTCTTGTAATCTCGGATGCCCTGATGGTTAACATTCTCTCATGTCCAGGGGTTGTATGCCTACTAGGCCTCTATTTTCACATCCACCCAGCAAGGGGGGGGGGCAATCCTGCATGCGTGGGGCAGGCGGGCACTTGTGTGTGTGCGCGCACCTGGGGACAAAGTTGTTTTTGCACCCCACCAGCCCTCCCCAACCTCATCAATCCTGGAGGGGGGCTGAGTTTCTTGGTGAGGCCCCATTCTGCCTCCCCCTCCAGGCGCCCCCAGATTGCTGTACCTGGGTCAGATGTACCCTTCCCCCCCCCCCAAATATGTCCCTGCAGCAGCATTTAGCTACACTTCCTTGCAGTGCTTCCCTGTTCTGGGGAAAAAATTGCTTAGGACTAGTACTGACCACAGATCCTATCAAGGTTCACCTGGCCTTCAAAGAGATTTGCCATCATTCCTCGGGTATAAAGCAACATTGGCATTAAAACAATTGACATGGGATAGCCACACAATCTTCTTAACCTTTCTTCTATCTTCCTGCCGTAGATTTTCTGACCAAGTTCCTGTCAGGTAGAAGTAGAGAATCACATCCATGGATCAGACCCTGAGGTAAACAGCTGCCATTTGCAGGCAGCACACTACCGGGGCTTGACCTCCCAGCTATTAAAGTCAATTATAACATTCTCATTAAGTTAAACAGGAATGCAGCCTACTGCCAAGTAGCCCCAAGATACCAGAGTATGCTGTCAGCAAGCTAATCAGCCTGAAAACGGGGATGCACAGGAGCGAACATATATGTCATAAGGACATTACAACAGGAGTGAGTGTTGTTCTGTGGTATGCCCAGGTGATTTTCTCAAAGATGGCTCTTGTGATAGAATCCTGACTGATTTCCCTGACAGACGGTTGCCTTATCTTAATCTTCAGACCAGTCTTACCGCAGTGTTTGCCAATCATTTCCTTGCACTGTCTCTTGGTTGGTTCTCTCACCTGAAAGGCATCTTAGCAACAAGGCCTCAACTTTTACATTTGATTTGAGCCGCCCCCCCCCCCCTTTGCCAAAACACTGCATCACAGAGAGAGGGAATGGCATAACCTCTTGTGTGCCAGATATTTACTGCTTTAGGGCACAATCTGTTGCTGCTGAGTTCTAACTGTTGCTGAAGCACTTAGTGCCATTTTGTGCACCTTGGCAACAAGGCGTTCTGTCTTGTTTTTCATCTGTGAAGGTGGTGATTTATTGATAATACTAATCTTGTTGGAGAGTTACAGAGCTAGCAAGTCAAATGTGTTTAAAGAGAAGAGGAGAGAGAGAAACCCTTGCTTCTCCAACTTTATCCATTGTTTTCCTATAGGCAGGAAAAACATAGGTCCTATGTCCCTTTTGTAGTCTTACCTGTGGACTACAGATGGATAAGCAAGTTCATTCCTGACCTTTGTCACTGTGAAATGTTTTCATTTATAAGTTCTCATCCCCAATTACTCTTCAATTTATAAGGGTGATACCTGTAAGAGGCCTCTCTACCAAACTCCAGCTCTACCTGAGAAGTGGTGGTCAATTCAATTAGTATCCGAATTTGCTGGAAATAAATTGCAAGCACCCCATTCTGCCATTCCACACTGCTCCTCTGCATTTGGGGCAGTGCCTAAAATGGATTGACATATGCTACAGCAAGTTGGATTGAGAAAGAAGTAAGAATAGAATACATCAAATACAAGCACACACCAATAAATGTTGTAAATTATACAACTTCCTGAAAACACCTTGGTCAGTTACACAATTGTCTTCACCTAGTCAAAAAAAAAAAAGAGGCTAGCAATTCCTTCCCCTCATGTACATGCACGCACGCACACACACACACACACACACACACGCACACACACACGCACACACACACACACACACACACACAACCATAAAAACAAAGGAGCTGTGAGGAAATGTATTGTAGGGTCAGGCAACTGACCCCAAAGCCTGAAGTAAATCAATCTTGGTTGTATGGCATTTATGTTTTCCCATAATCAACTGGCATTTTATTCTGTTTTACTTGGGACTACTCACATTAGGTTTTTTTCTCTGAGAGATGTACTAAATTGAGTGACTTCATCCATTTTTTAATTGCTAACATCCTAATGTATTAGAGGTGTCCTGTTGCTATGTAAAATCTATAATTTTGACTACCTTCATCTGTGATTTGTCCTGGACTTATCTTTCTAATTCTATGTCCTTTTACCAGTGTTGTAAAGTAAACTAAATTAAAACATACGGTCAATATAGCATGGCCAATCCAACATTAATAAAATTTGTACTGCTTCTTTTTTAAAGCAAGGGAGGGGGGAAAGCCCTGGCATTTAAATACTGGATAATTTTACAATACTTCCGCTCATGATATATGTATATGTGTTGTGTGTTTTCGCCTGTGTAATATCATAAATTACATCTATAAATACAGCTGAACTGTTGAGCTTCAGTCAGCTTTTCCTTTGATGTCATACTTTCTTGCTTGGGTACTATGATTTTATGACTTTGATTGCTATAATAACATCAAAACACAGTGCAGCTTTTAAATATATTCACTTCAGCCTTTGTTCTTAAAAGAGACCAGTTATTTATTCCTGTCCTCTGAAGTATCTCATAATCCAAGCAGTGAGTCAAATGTCAGGAATGCTGGTAAAAATGACAAAGGATTCCTGCCCCAGCAATAGAGATGAAACCCGCATGTGCGTGACTGTGGTATGAACATAACTAAATTTTATATGTGCGAGTCTGTGCATAATAACTTTGTAGCTTGCATTCCTTTGGACTGCAGCTCAAGCCTCTTGCTGAACTGACATCTCACAGCCATTATGTCAGAACTATATGTTGTAGATTAATTTCCCCTAGTTGAACCACTTCCTATTTCATGAATATCTTTGTACAATCCCCTTGGGAAGGCATGGAAGCATGACACGCCCAGGTACAACGACACCGAGTAATGAAGGCAGTCTTTTGTGTGACATTCTACCTGAATATACACAAAGCACTATAACAAAAAGCGTTCTGTTTATATACCAACCCATACCACTTCAAGTAGTCTCTGGGTGGTTTACAGTTTTTTAATTACAGTATGCAGGCTAAACTTTGCACCCACCCACCGAGCAAGCAGGTTACTCATTTTAACGACCTCGGAAGGATGGAAGGCTGAGTGAGCCTTGAGCCAGCTAGCTGGGAGCACAGTTTTAACCACTGCGCCATGAGGCTCTATGCAGCATCACAGGCTGAATAGATTAAGGGCCTGCTTTTTAAAAATAAATAATTAAAATAATTACATGCCACCAAGTCAATTCTTATGTAGGACAACTGTTTTCTAGGCATAGAAGACACAGGAGTGTTTAACTATTCCCTTATCCTGGGTATGCTCTGGGGCCATCCAACTTGCCCAGAGCCCTATAGGCTGGATCTTCTTCTGAGACACTCCATAGGAAGTATCAAACACCAACATTGGAGTCAAATGCCTAACTCACTGAGCAATACAGCCCGTCCTTCTGAAATAATACATTTATTAAAACATCATACATCTGCAGCAATGAAGTAATGGTGACGAAAATAATAAAAATTTAAACATGCACTGGAAATTAAAAGTGAAGACACATATCATCGACTGTTGAATGTTTTTAAAAAGCACACACCGTTCTAAGAAAGCCTATTAAAATCAATTTGTGGGAAACAACACAAGTTCAAAAAAATAACATGAAGAAGAAGAAGAAGAAACTTAGCCCTGCAGCGCTGGAAAGGGATCCTATGGATCTCTGAGTCCAGCTTCTCTCAAGGAGGCCCAGTGGGGTATTGAATTCCCATCTTCCGGCTCTGCAGCCAAAGGCCTAAACCGCTGAGAGAACTATCTAGCATAAGACCAAGAAAAAACTTGAAACCTTTGTAATTCTGTAGAAAAACACTCTGAAAGATTCCTATTCTTTTAAAGGGTGCACTGTAGCTCTATAGTTCCTGGGAGTGTAACTGGACCCTTGGCGCCTCCCCTCCAGGAGCACAGAAGGAAGTCCCTCTTGGCAGAGAAAGACATCTATCCATGGAGGCCACCCTAAACGGGGGTAGTTTCTAACATCATCCCTTCCTCGCTAGCAGTGTGCTGCTGGCAGCAGGGGCAAACATGGGAATGTGTGTTCCAACATTGCGCTGGTGTAAATTGGCATGATGTAGCCCCAGGACATGGGGAAAATAACAATACCTTGCAGCTAGCATTGCTATTTCAGTGGAATAGAATAAATAGAACAAGCAAGAGTAAAATCATCCAAAACACTCTGTTCACAATTAGAAGTAGACATGGGCACGAATCCAAAAATGACATTTCGGTTTTTCATTTTTTGTTGCAGGGCCATTTCGGTTCATTTTCGGGTGTTTTTTTTTTGAACTTTTTGAAAAAAAATTGTTTCGTTTTTTCATTTTTTCACTTTTAATTTTTAGCCATTTTTGCGCAACTTAAAGCATTTCCGCATGCGGATGTCCCCCAATGCCCCAGACCAGAGGGAAAACACTAAAAAAATGATGCTGGCAGAGACACAGTATAGACTAGGTACGCAGGGAGGCTGCAATGGCAGCGGTGGGCGTTGCCCAGGGCGTAAGACAGTCGCAGGGAAGGGTACTCACCGAGAGGAACACACGCACACAGGGAGGGTGCAAAAGAAATCTTTTCTTTCTCTCCCCTAAGAGCCAGGCTGCAGCCAGCAGGAACACAGAGACACACACCTGCCTGGCTGGCCTAAAGTGATGAGTTGCAGAGACAGCAATCCCACCCTAACTCCCACTGCAGACTGCAAGGAGGACAGGGGCTGCCAGAGCTTTTTATGCCCTCTGTTGCTGCCACACCTACCCAGTCTGCAACCTGGGCATGCTATTGGTTGAAATTGTCCAAGAATTTTCTTGCATCCATCTTGTGGCTGGAATCCATTTTGTGTCATCCTTAAAGGGAAAAGAAAAAATACATTGTGATGGGAGAAAGACAAAAACAAACGTTTTAAGGACCGCAACCCCCTGGTAGGTAATAATTTCAAATAATTATCACTGCATTTTTATGGATGTCCAGGGCGTTTTAATACCCAAGAAATCAATATTAGGCATCTGGGAGCCATTTTGGGTCGATGTCCCCTAACTCCCCTTAAAGGAAAAAAAATACAGTGATCTGAGAAAAGACATAAATGCACGTTTTAAGGACCCCAACCCCCCTAGTAGGTATTATCAGGCAGAATAAATAATTATTGCTGGTTTTTTATGGATATTCAGGACTTTTTTAACTTTTAAAAACAGCCCATTTCATTGCGCGTAGCCATTAACGAAAATGAAACGTAACGAACCTAATTTTCGTGGCTCTGTTCGGTTTGGTCCAATTTCATCACAATTTTTGTTATTCGTTTCGTTACATAATGAAATGAATAACGAATAACGGAATGAATATTTTTTTTTTCATTTTGTGCCCATCTCTAATTAGAAGCTCACCAGTGATGGGACTCCATTCCTGGACACATTTGCCCATGAGGCCCATGTTCATTTCCCATGCTTACATTCCAAGGACCAAACACGCAATAAAGCAAGCTTATATGCAAGATGTAATGGTGAGAAATGGTCAGGCAGATAAACCAATCAACTGGAGGGAGCAATTTCAGGCAAAAATCAAAGAAAAACAAAACAAAAGAAAAGACACAAAACATGTGGCACCTTAAAGACTAACTATCATATTTTAATGTAACGTTTCGTGAACTACACATCCACTTCTTCAGACATATAGCAGCAGAATGAGGTGTGCAATATAATATGGGATAGGATATATATTTCATACCAGATATTCATTAGCTGTAGTATATAGAGTTGGGGGTGGATAGGGGAGGGGGGAGAGGAGGAGGGGGAAGAAGAGGAGGGAGAGTAGATTAGTAGAAATGGTGGGAAGGTTGGGCCAGGGCCTATAGAGTGGTAAAGGATAGTTTTATGGCTCTGAGGCCAGGATCTGTTTATATGTTTAAGTATGGTATTATGGCTCAGAGGTAAATTCCTCGAGTGTAATTGCATGTACTATAGCAGTGAGTTGCTAGTAATTAACGAGTGGTTAATTAGAAGAGGGGTGGTTGCTTCCCCTCCTCTGAACTTGTTCCAATTTGTCAGCATCTTTCTTGATGTGCAGTGCCCAGAACTGGACCAATACTCTAGACGAGACCTAACCAGTGCCAAATAGAGGGGGACGAGCAACTCATGGGATTTGGAGACTATACTTCCATTAATTCAGCCTTTTTCACAGCCAATGCCAATTGTTTTCTAATTTTGAATTGACTGTGCCTTGTAGTATGGTGGTGGTGGTGGTGGTGGTGGTGATGATGATGATGATTATGATGATGATGATGATGATGATGATGACGACGACGACGACAATGACAACAACATTTGAATCTCTGGCTCCACAATCAGAGACCTGAGCCACTGAGCAAAAATGTCACTTCTGCAAGAAAGGAGTTTTAACTAAAACCTGTCACTTCTGGAGAACCTAAAGAAGGGGAGGAAAAGAAAAGGGAAGGGGGGGAAATCCCAAAGATAACAAACCCCCAGGAGGGGGACATAAAACACACAGCCCCTTTTTTCTGCACTGGGTGCAGCCAAGAATATTGACATTGGTTGTCCAGATTGAAGTAGTGCAACCACCACATTAAACACTAGGTTAGAACTATATTATGAAAAATCCATTTTATTGTGTTTCCTTTACTCCATTAAAATGCTTTTTCAATGCAAATGTGGTGCAGGGGTTACCACGACTTGGCTATTATTACTTGGAAAAGGCTGGAAACAACCTGTCTAAACACTGTGATAGTCGAGAGATTCAAAGTATAAACTTGTATTTTGCTTTCTATTGCTAACAAAACAAGATCAACAACAAAGCAAATTTTAATTTTAATTGAAGGTCGATATACCAGTGTTTCAAACAAAATGTAATGAATATGCTGGATAATTTACTTTACATAAGAACATAAGAAGAGCCATGCTGGATCAGGCCAAAGGCCCATCTAGTCCAGCTTCCTGTATCTCACAGTGGCCCCACCAGATGCGTTTGGGAGCGCATGAGACTAGATGTCTGTCTCCTGATACCACTCCCCTGCATCTGGCCCTTAAAGTACCCTGGTTTCTCCATCATGGTTTGTAATCAGGAGGAAAAATAATGAAATAAGTGAAGTAATTTGAAAGCTGGAAATACTCAAAACAATGGCATCAGCCTGAATAAAAGCAAAGCAAAGCAAAGTGTTCTGCTTATATACTGCCCCATACCACTTCAAGTAGTCTCTGGGTGGTTTACAGTTTTTAATTACAGTCTGCAGGCTACACATTGGCCCCCCAGCAAACTGGGTATTCATTTTACTGACCTCGGAAGGATGGAAGGCTGATTCACACATTTTAATTTTCTCAGACCCTCTGAAGACAGTGTTGGCTCCATGTTGCTCATCTTTTGCATTGTGGAGCTCCTGACCAATGATTAGCTTCTTGGAGACCTTGTCCTGTAGGGCTTCAGAAGGAAAAATGTTTCATGGGATCCCCAAAATGCACCAGGCAACGAAAGCAATTCCCTTTCTGAACTATCTTATATCCCACCAGGTCAACTAATGTCTGTATTGCATGATCATCATCTTTTAATCAAAATAATTGCATTTTACAAATCAGTCGTGAAAGTGTAACGAAGCCACAATGACACCATGATAGGATTCTCATGCCACTCATGAAGTCAGGATGCCAATTACCAAAGGATGAAAACTATGCTGATCTGAATCACTGTGTGGATACCAAAGTGACTCCACATATACCCCCTCACACACACACACACACACACACACACACGATTCCATTCTTATAAAAAACTTAGGTCAATGGTCTTGAAGCAATACATAGGGGCATTAACTGATTTAATCTGCAGGAATTTGCATAAAAATCTATATCTCCTTCCTGAAAGACCCCCTCAAATAAATTTCATTAATTCTTATATTTGCTGAAACAGTCCTCCTTCTCGCTATGCCACTTGCATCCAATTATGGGAAATGGGAAATGCTTTTAAAATACCATATTCTGTCATGACATGCTTGTAAATCTTGGGGGCATGTGAGTTTGTCTTTAATAACTAGGCCCAAATTGTTCCTAGTGGGGCTCTTCTATAGAAAACAGAGCTTTCCAAACAGCTATGGAAAATGTTATTATCATATGGCTATTATTGCTCAGAGAGAGAGAGAGAGAGTCAGCCTGAAGTTAGGAAGAAAGGAAGTCAAGGGTGGGGAAAAGGAAGGAAGGAAGGAATGTAGCTACATAAGAGGGGAAACCCAAACACTGGCATTTCCATAGCTTTTTTTGGCCTAAGCAATATACTGTATATGTATACTTGTTTAATTTATTTTAACTTTACACATGTGTAGTAGTGGTGGCTCAGTGGGCTAGAACATTGAAAACTGTTGGCTACAAAGTGGCTACCAAGAGGTTCGAATCCTGGGTGTCACACAGCTGAGTAAGCTCCCGCTGTTAACCCCAGCTCCTGCCAAGCTAGCAGTTTGAAAGCAAGTAAATGCAAGTAAATAAATAGGTGCCACCGTAAAACGTGGGAAGGTAAAACAGTGCTTCCTTGCAGCCATGCCGGCCACGTGACCATGGACTTGTACAACATTGGCTCTTCGGCTTGAATACAGAGATGAGCACCGCTCCTAGAGTCAGACACGACTAGCACACATGTGCGGGGAAATCCTTTACCTTTTATACTTGTATTTACAGATCTCCTCTTCTCAGGCTTTGCAATCTGTGGTGACAATTTTCTAAAAACTAGAACTATGATTGTTCAGGACAATAATAATTTTCCACCACCCAATTGAAATCCCTCTTTGTGTTCTGCCACATTTGTAGCTGAAGTATTAAAGAGCTCCTGAAGCAGGAGGGATGGGTTCTACTGTTTTCCACGGCCCCCACTGCCACCACCATCCAGGCTGCTCTATTGTTACTTGGAGAATTTTTTTTTTATGAGGCAGATGCTCACTTCTGGGATTATTGAAAGTGTGGATTATCCTCTAAACATCACTGAAGATGTTGAGAGATGGAGGAAATTTTCTGCTGAATACTGGCTTCAAGATGAACTGGGTCCAGCCTCATGGACACACAAGAGACCAAAGCACATTGCGTTGTCTACTCGCATGTCACAGCTTTGTGACAAGAACAGGCCAAGTAATTTATGAAACTGTGGCTTTGTTTCATGTCTGGTTCCTCAGTGGTCCCCAAAGTGATCAGAAGTAGATCCAGCTCTCCTTTTTGGAGCAAGCCCTCCTTTATTCATGAACGCCCATTCATACTGTCAGACTCATTTCACTACCCACCTTCCCCACAGGAAAGTTTAGGAAGAACACTGGGAACACTGGGCTGTATTTTGCCGAGAACACTGTGGATGGCATTGTAAGCCCTTCTTCATGGCCCTGACCATCCAGCCACTTGGCAGCAGGATGGACAACACAAGAAAAGTTTCAGTGCCTGAGCCCAAAACAACACTGTGACAGGACTACCATGCCTTCTTCAGCTAGGAAGAGAGGAAAACTTTCTTCCATTTTTTTTTCTGGTCAGAATTTGCCAATATTTGTAAACTGATCCATATTCAGAAGAGAAAGCACTTGAAATTTTAAAAAATCAAAGGTAGAAGAAATGAGAATTAAGAGGAACAAACATCCAGGCTCAGAGCTTTCAGAACTTAAAAGTCTAGATTGGAAGATTTCTTCCAATGCTGCCATGGAGGGTGGTGGAATCTCCTTGCCCGCCCACTCGAAATGATGAGATGAGTCAGGAATATGGGGTAAACTGGGCCACACTTTATTAACACAACACAATAACATCATAACAGGAGGGGCCAGGCATCAGCAAACACGGTTGGAACCCTGGGGTCACCCGGGACCCCTCCAACTGGGCAGCATCGGGCGAGAGATAACCCCTAAGTGGTGCAGTCAGCCGAATGCACCCACCAGGCCAGTTGATGTTGTTACCCCTCTCCTGCATCTTCTGCATCCAATAGCCAAATCTGGGTAATGCCCAGCACAGGAGAGGCGTCCCCTCATATCCGCCCCAGCAGTGCCGTGGTTATGGGTACTTGAGGACAGATGTTAGTTGCATACTCACCGCTGCCCTCCATCTGCTTCAGCCACTAGTGTGACCAACAACTCTGGGACAAACCTGACACCCTAGGCACCAGTGTGGGATAGGCGAAAAATCCCCGCTCTCACCAGCCAATTCTGAGCGCGGGTCAAAAATTCCTATCCGGCCCCAAGAAACGGCGACCAGTAAAACTCACACTAGCCCTTAAGCGGTGGGCGGGTGGGGAATGCCAACGTTGTCTGCCTGCTGGAGGGGGTCGGAGCAGCCCTCTTATAGGGCGCTCCTCCCCCTCCCATCTGGACGCTCTCCGGCATCCTTCCTCTCTTGCCTCTCTCGTGAGAGGGCAAGAAGGCTTCCGTCGGGCAGACAAACCGCCCACAGAGCCAGCATTCTCTGGAGGTTTTTAAGCAGAGGCTGGATGGCCACTTGCCAGAAATACTGTGATGGGGGTTCCTCCATGACAGAGGGTTGGACTAGATGGCCCTTGAGGTCTCTTCCAACTCTATGATTCTATGATTCTATTATTTCAAGCGTTCAAAATGAATTAGGAAAATGCCTCATGGACCTTGAAATTAACATAAAAATTAGACGACTAAAAATCAAACAGCACGTTTTCATGAGTTAAAGCCACTTCTTCGGGCCATGCACAAAATATCAACATCAATGTGGCCGCTTGTCAGATTTTCAATTTTTAACCAATAGAATGATTGATTTTCCTATTGAATTCCCCCCCTTTAGTTCTCCAAGCTTTTGGACTTCCAAGTTCTGCAGAAAAGCTTGTTTACAACTGACAAAGGGACAATGAGTATATAAACAACATCCAGAAAAGATAGCCAAGGAAATGAGTAAGGGATGCCAGTAAAGAACACCCTTTGAGGGGAGAAATGTCTGCTGGATGAGATTTATTTTCATACAAGCTGATGTGATTTTATAATTGCTTATGCTCTAGCCTAGTCTGTGAACTACTTAGAATGTTAAATTGCTTTTCATAAATTCAACTTAAAACCAAGTTTTAAATTTTAATGACTTAGAAAATATGCATTTGTATCAATGCCATTTTTCTAATACTTTAGATACAGTCTTATTATTTCATTCTTAAGCATCCCATTGAAATTTGTTAGAGTTTTGTAAGAGCATTGTTAAGTTTGATTCAAGTAGTTGCAATTTTCATTTCATTCATTATATTTGTGCAACCATAGTTCTGTGACATTTTATTAGATTTTTATAGTTATGACTTTGGGATATTCACTCTTCACTAGTATAACACATTTATATCTGCTTACATATCTCTGCTCAATTAAAAGTGTGTGTATATATAGGATTTTTAGGGAAAGGTGAAGGCATCAGATTATCTAATCTGACATTTGGCTCTACTGACCCTCAAATTGGCATTAAAATTAATTCTTTCATTGGCATTAAGATGAATGATTTTGATGTCCCTATCATGGGCATACAGTTAAATCCTTGCAGTGTCTGTGCCTACACTGGTAGTCTGTAGCAGTTAGTCTAGACTGGAAAAAACTCTCATTTAACCCATGTTGGTAACTGGCTGCCAGGGTGAGAAATGGGGTTCAGCCTCAGGGGTACAAAATTTGGAGGACATTGAAATCTAGAGGTGAAATTAGTGATGGATGTTAGAAAAATTAAAAAGCAAGCCAGCTTGGCTTTATATAGTTTCTTTAAAATTATAAAGTATTCATTTTGGGGAAACACTACCTTCTGACTTTGTTTTTTTCCCCCTAAGGAGCTCATATATGGTACATGCAATAGGATGGAATGGGTAGGAGATGGTGCAGACTGACCCCTATGCCAAAATGGCTAGTTAGAATCATAGAATCATAGAGTTGGAAGAGACCTCAAGGGCCATCTGGTCCAACTGCCCTGCCATGCAGGAGCCCCCCATCACAGGACTCCCAACAGATGGCCATCCAGCCTCTGCATAAAAGCCTCCAACGAAGGAGACTCCACCACCCTCCGCACTGCAGCTCTGCTGATTGCTAACAGAACAGCTCCTAAATCCTGCATGGTAGCTGTAGATTGTAAGAATGTATGGGTCAAATGCTGCAATTTTAGGGGGCGGGGAGACAAGGAAGTTTCTGAAAGCTTGATATGTACAATAAATTATTTTCCAAAGTACTTCTCCAATCTATATCCCAAAGTTATTGCCATGACATTCAGGACTTTCAGTCACCATCATTAAGTAACATCTTCAGAATCAAAGAATATTCAAATTGCCTGAAATTACCCGGACAAACCAGCGAGGCTGTGCTTTTTACAAGATGCTGTTCCTCGATCAAAGGCACCTGACCCACCTTTATTAGATCAAACGTAATCTATCATTTCCTAGCAAGTGAACCATTAATGCCCCCTGTTTAAAATAATCCAAGTGAATATTTAAAAGGTGATTTGTACAATCTATCAAAATTTAATATTATTATTTGAATTCATTTTTATCAATGCTGTTTTACAGTAAAATACTCAACATGAGTGTTCATATGTGAAGGTGAAAAAAAGATTAAAAGATGTCAGAAATACTGCAAATGTGTAAAGTTAAAATAAATTAAATTAGATCTCTGCATTTTTAAGTCCAATGGCAATCCTGAAATATAGAGATGTTGGTGGAAATGGAATCCTAGGAATAGAAAATGGCATGACAAAGAGCCATTGAAACATTATTACAGAATATTGAGTAACCCTAAAAACGATGGCCCAAGGTCCCTGGAAGAATTTCAAGGCACAAATATATATGTTAATCCCCCTTCCTAGACACACACACACACACACAAAATAACAACAACAACATGCTGTTAAGTCTATTCTGATGTGTGGTGATGATTCTCAACATTTTCTAGATACAGAATACTGTGAAATGATTTAGCATGGCCTTGTTCTAAGGGTGTCTGGGGACAGTGCAGCGTGCACAAGACACAGTGGGGAATTGAACCTCCAGCCAATGGCTTGGCACTAGCTATGTAACTTGCTAATCAAGCCAGCCAGTTTTTCCCCCCCAACACATAACTACCCCCATCTACTGTTGTGTAATGAAAAGGTAAGGTGTGAACCAAATAACCAATTGACATTTCTACAATTGCAGCGATTTCACAAAGCATGTTGATTTCTCTGAATGGCGCAGTCAGAGCACCAGTGGACTAGATGTTTTCTCCACAAGATCAGAGGCATACACAAGGCTACGTTCTGCCATTAGGTAGAATTAGACAGCTGCTCCAGGTGGCAGAGACTAGGCAGTTCCCATATTTGGCAAGATGCTTATGAACAGAACTGTGTGTGGTAGGCCTCCTCCCTTAATTCCTTTAAGATGATTGGCAGATCGCAGCCTTCCTGTACGTACTGTTGAAGCAAAAGTTAATGGCCCTGGGACCATTCAGTCCATTATCGTGAATGAGAATGGCTTCCAAGAAGAATCCCTCTTGTTGTTACCTGTTACTTCTTTAATTCTATGGCTTAGTAAGCCCAGTTCTGTCTTGGGGAGGAATATCGTTCATCTTTTCCCCTTGCAAATTATCAATCACTGGTTCTGAATTCAGTCTGCTGCTTCCCCTGCCTCTGCATGTTTTTCTTAGTAATCAATTTTTTTTACTTTTTAGAATATATTTAAGATCATTAGGAACTACATAATTAAAGTGATATTGTGTGTGTGTGTGTGTGTGTGTGTGTGTGTGTGTGTGTGTGTAAAATTTGACTTGGCTAGGAACTGATATTCCTAAGGACAAAGACAGCTTTTTAGAGTGGCAGCTATCTATCTAGGTAATTTAGTTGTTTATTTCATTATTTACAGTATTTTTCTGTATTTTTATCTAAAATTGTTAGACTAAAATTTGAGGGTTGTCTTGTGCATGGAATTAAGGCAAAGAGAGAACCATGCAGTTGTGAAACTGTAATTTGGGTTGGAAAAGTGGGGGTCGTCTTATCCATGGCTCAAGGTTTACTCAGCCTTCCATCCTTCTGAGGTTGGTAAACTGAGCAGCCAGATGGGAAAATATGGTAACTGTCAATAGAGATTATGTGGAGAATGTAGAGTTCCTCCCTATTCAATCAGCTTTCCTTGTAGCAGTAATAGTGGCACTTAACTCTCGCTGTCCACACAATGCAGGGCTAAGAGCATCAACACGATAATTTCATTTTACTTCGTAGGATTTTTTTTCACCACCACCAGTGCCTGATTTGATCATTTGCACCCTACTACTATGTTTCTCCATGGGGGACCTTCACACTTTGTGTGTGTGGCATTAGAGTATGTTTCTTTGTGAGTGGTCAATCTTCACCCTTCCACTTCAGAGCACTACTGCCAATGATGCAGGTGAATTGAGTCATGGCCACTTGACTTCTTTTCTTGTGCGATGACTACTTATCCAAGTAGCTTCTTCATTCTACTACTCCCAACTGTTTACTATGTTAAGTTCTATTCGGATAAGATAAGATGTTCTTGCCTTTAGCTGTTTTTGTTTGTGTTTGCTTGTTTTTGCATTGCATAAATTTAGTGTTAAAATGCAATAAATGCACATATTAAAAACTACAAGAACATAGAAATACATTACAGAAAATCAGCACCACTGCACTCTATTTGTTTTGTCCTCTTTGCTGTTCATTTTCTTAAGAAGTAACAGTCTTTTCCTGTCTTATTTTTTCTCTCTCTTGCTGTAAAATACACATTTTACTACTAAGGGATGCTATAAATCAGTGGTGGTGAACCTTTGGCACCCCACAGTCCTTTGTCATTAGCAATACAGGCTTGGAATTCTGGGAGTTGTGGTCCAAAACATCTGGAGTGTTGAAGGTTAACCACCACTGCTATAGATAAATGGCATGGTAACAAAGTAAAAAAGCAAAGTAACATGTTCTGCTCAGGACCGGTGCTAGGATTTTGTGCCCTAGACGAGGGGTGGGGGGCAGGGGCGGGGGGTGGGGGCGGCAGGGGGTGGCAGATGGCGGGGGATGGCAATGGGCGTGGGGGGCGGGCAGCAATGGGCACGGCGGGTGGACGGCGAAGGCCAGCTGGTGGGCAATGGGGGGATGGACGGCGGTGGCCAGCGGCAGGGGGTGGCGGGGGCAGCAGGCTGGCCAGCGCCCTCTCTCCATTATGGCGCCCTAGGCAACTGCCTAGTTTGCCTTAATGGACGCGCCGGCCCTGGTTCTGCTTATATACTGCCCCACAGCGCTTAAAGCACTCTCTGGGAGGTTTAAAATTTATTTATGCAGGCTACACATCCCCACCCCACCATGTGCACTGGCTACTCAGTTTACCAACCTCAGAAGGATGGAAGGCTGAGTATACCTTGAGCCAGCTACCTGGGATGGAACCCCAGGTTGGAAGCACAGTTCTTGCTGCAGTACAGCAGTTTAAACGCTGCACCACAAGCCGGTGTATCCCAATACATTCAGAAGAAACACCATCCCCATGCACAGATGCAAATACTGTGACAATCATTCAGATTCTCAGCCAAAAAAATCCAGAACAATTGAGGCCTATCCCACAATAAATGAGGGCAGCACTACTGTGTTTTAGAACAAAATTTTAAAAATGCAGCATTAAAAATACAACATATTGATATTACCATTTAAAACACCAGAAAACACTAAAGGATGGCATAGAACAGGGGGTGCCCAAACTTTTTGTAAGGAGGGCCAGATTTGGTGACTGAGAATGTGTCAGGGGCCGGTTGCTCCCTGACCCTGCCACTCCACTGCAAGCCCCACCCACTGACCCATAAGCCCCACCCACTGATCTCTTGCAACCCCATCCACAGGAAGGAAGGCGGGCGCCTAGCTTCACAAGGTTCCCGGTGATGCCGGTGACGGTGGCCCGCCCCTGTGCACGCACCCAGCCCCACAAGCTTCCCAGTGGTGCTGGTGGTGGTGGCCCATCCCCTTGCCCGCCCATCCAGACCCACAAGCTTCTGCTCAGCAGCCAGCCGGCCCGCCCAGCCCCTCAAGCTTCCTGGCAGTGTCAGTGTTGGTGGAAGATTTAAAAAAAAAAACATGGGGTGAAGGAGGGGGAGGGAGGGGCGGGCCAGCCAGCCAGCAGCGGGCCACTCAGAATGGCCTGAAGGGCCAGATTTGGGCCCCTCCCCGGGCTGGACTTTGGGCAGGCCTGGCATAGAACATGTTTTAGTTGAATGGAATCAGCTTCAAAGTTTCCTAACTAGTCCCCTATGCATTCCTAGCCAATAAGGAGAGAGAAATAAATAAAACCTACCTTGCAAGGCTCTGTACGCCAACATATTTCTTTGATCCATCCCCGTTCATCTGTTCTGTAATTTATTTATTCATTTATTTGATACACTTTTATACCGCTCCATTTCAGTTCAGGTTATGAAACAGTCCTTTTAAAAAAGAGAAAGCAAATAAATATTTAGAGAGCCTCATGGCAAAGTGGTTAAATGCCCATGCTGCAGCTAAAACTGTGCTCCCGACCTGGGGTTCAATCCTGGTAGCCAGCTCATGGCTGACTCAGCCTTCCATCATTCCGAGGTCAGTAAAATGAGTACCCAGCTTGCTGGGAGGGGGACAAAATGTAGCCTTCATACTGCAGTTAAAACTAAACTGCCCAGAGACTACCTGAAGTGGTATGGGGTGGTATATCAGCAGAACAATTTTTGCTTGTAAGTCTAAGCAATGATAACAGTAGTTGAATCATAGAAATGAAGATGGTCGTCAGTTATATTAGGTTGCTTCTAATATAATTCATCAAGGAAGGTGTTATTTTGTACACCCTCCTTGATGAAATTTTAGGCCATTATACCACTTACCTGTGAGTTAACTTCCTTTAATTCAATGGCCCTTTACTTGTTGATGCGTATAAACTAATGAGTGTACATTTTTAGGCACAGAGCTACCACAGGTTCGCTATCGGGAAAAGGCACCTTCCATACAAATTCTTCTTCCACTTTTTCAGTTTTCACCATTATCATTTTATATATTACTGTAATTTCTCAGTTATGAGGGAAATGAATGTCAGAAACCAGAATGCCTTCCTCCATTTGGACCCAAGCCCATGTCAATCAATACTGGAGGTATTCCCATTTCCCAGTGCCCTGTCAATGCACTTCAACCCTAGCTTGTTGAGAGCCCTTCTTAATTGACTCCACTGAAGCAAATCCAATTTCCTTGTACACATATGCTAAGACAGCTAAATTTGAAGCTATTTCTGCTGCATTCTGTGGTGTCTCCTCTGACACACATGACAGAATGAGATCACCTGAATGTACTTTATGTCTTATATTTTAAGAACCTTTAATTGGAATGATTTTCTGCCATTGTCTCTGAATGGTATTAAAGTGATATCCTAGAGGTGGAAGACAAATATGTTATTAGACCCACATCATCCAGTTTCTCAGAAAAGCACCACATCTACTTTTACTGCCAGCTCTGATTTATGCTCAAGATATAAGTGTCAATAACTTGTTTTTGATAGGGAAAATACTGCCAGGAAAAAATGGATATAGTTGAACATAAAGTAGGCTATAAAGTAGAGTATGAATCATAATTCAGATGGGCTTCACAACACTTGCCCCTCATCTGACACACATCCCTTCCACTTCCAATTTCATTGGAACAAGGCAAAAAAAATGGTTTCCAATCTACCCTGCCTCATAAAAATAGACCTGTGTTTAATTCTTCAAGACCTGAAATTATCTTTCAGATATTGTCAGCCAGTCACCCAAGGCAAACATCTGTGGACAAAGTAATAAAGAAATCTTGTAGGTATGGCAATTACTAAAACACCACTATACTTTCCATTTTAATGGCAGCAAACAAAGTATTAAGTAGCTAAGCCATTCTGATGATAACAGGAGGATGCTGTCGGAGTTGTGTATTTGTGCAATTTGGTTCTTATATTGCTGCAATTTGTTATAAATATAGACAATTTTGTAGATGAATACATAATTGATGGTATTTTTGCCGATATCCAGTGAAGGAATCAAGTTATGGGAACACTAACATAATTGCACTCTATTGGATCACAATAAAAAACCCAAGAACAACAGTACATCTGTCTTTCTGTCCTCCCCCAAACACTAGTTTTTCCAAGGAGATGGAACGGATGTAAAACAACATCCCATTAACATGTGCCTCAGTATTGCCATTAAGGTTCAGGTTCAATACCGCAGTGACCTATGAACCATCTCTTGTTCGCAAGGCTTGCTACGTGGGACAACCTCTTGTCCACTTACGTACAGTCCACCAGTTATTTGTGAAACATCACCATGCCAAAAATGTGAATTGTAATCCATGAAAACCCATACTGAAAGAAATATGTTGGTCTTTAAAATGTTGCACAACTTCCTTTTTGGCACTTTTTGTGGTTACACTCCAACAATGGACCTTAGACCCCCTTTTTGTTCCCCCTGGACTAAAAGGAGCTGAAAAGTAGAAGCTGCGATAGGCCTTATGTTTGTGACATGGTTTTGATTTTCCAGGGCTATTTGCTTCTCCTTTTTGAAGCAACAGGCTCTCTTCACACAGAGAGACCCACTTTTGCCACCTTCCCCACATATAATCATTCTCATCAAGTGGAAGGAAACAGTTCCACCTTCCCTAAGAGCCACCATCCCTCAGGGCAAAACAGTCAAAGACCACAAAGCAGCCACGAAGGAAGCCAAACTCAAAAGGGTAGAGACCGAAAATATGCACAGTTCCCATCCTCTAAGATGGGCACCCACACGTGTATACACACAACACTTGGCACAGAGCCACTGCTATCTGCCTGTAGATATCAAGAGTAATCCTTTTCTCCAGGGGCAGGTCAGCCGGATTCTATGCCGTGTGGTAAAATAGCAATAGTAAAATCCTACTGTCCCCTCAGAGGAGAACAGAAGCGATGAACCCTCCAGCTCCTACATAAGCTGTTAGTCTGAGAGGAAGAAACAGCTGCAATTTAGTGAAGATTAAAAATAATAATAATTGCTCAATCCCCATCTAATCAGGTGCACCCGAATTTTTTTTTGGGGGGGGCATGGCTTTTTACTCTTTTTTCCCACTCAAAGCCCTGCACTCCAGCTTATCGGCAGCTCAAGAACCCTGAACTGCCCCCCCAACCATTTTCAGAGGGCTCCTGCTGAGCCGTCATCACCTGCCCCCCTTTAAAAATGACCCACTCAGCACAGGGAGGATCCCCCAGAGCTGACTGGGCCATTTTTAAAGGGGTCCAGCCGATGACAGCTTGGCAGGAGCCCTCTGAAATGGTCAGGTGGGTAGCGCGAGAGCCCTGAACTGCTCACCTCACAGTTTCCTCACACCTGATTGGGTGGGGGAAACCAAAGGCTTTTAAAACTTTTTTTGTCACCCCCAGGCGGGGCTTCTGGTGGCAAAAAAAAAGTTTTAAAATACATTGATTTCCCCTAGATCAGGTGAGGGAAGCATGTGATTTTAAACTTCTGATCGGCACTTGAAGCAGCAAAAAAAAGTTGCACAAGCACCACACACCACACAGTACACACTATACTAAACAAAAAAAATGAAAAAAATGAAAAACAAAGTGATTTTTTAAAAAAGTTTCAAACAAAACTAACACCCCCTCCCCAAATGAGAAACGAAATGAAACAAAACAGTTTTTTTTTCTGTTTCATGCCCACACCTAGTTCTGACAAATGAACGAATGAAAATGTGATGTGCTCCCTTGCCAGTGTTTGTTTTGACAGATGTATCCACAAGGGGCAGGGGTTGGGGAGAGACATTATCTCATGAGAAAAACTCTAGCTGTATCCAGCCCCTAAGCAGAAATTAGGAGGTCCTTCTCCTCCACCAGATACTAAATATGAAGGTAGTCAGAGCAAAATCAGCCAGGAAGACCAGTGGCCAGTCTCTTTCTGCTCTGGAAGGACAGGTAAAAGGAATGTTTGGGGCCTTTGGTCCCTATGCACACTGAGCATGGCTTCTGGCCATCTCTCCTTTTTGACTGAAAAAGATTTAGCAAGGTGAAATCTTTCAAACTGCCAAAAATAACCCAACACAAAAAGGATATGGTGTGTGTGGGGGGGGGGATAGGCATTGATAATATGGAATTTAACAAATACACATTTTAAATTATATCAAACATTTACAACTGCGCCAGGTTTCTTTAGACCTATTTACAGCTGCACCACATTTCTTGAGACCCAGGAGATCTGCTTGCCTGGGAATCATCTAATAGATGGCAGGATGACAGATGAGTCCCACTTCAACACTGCAAACCTT
Source organism: Phrynocephalus versicolor (assembly GCA_023846285.1). Lineage (NCBI taxonomy): Eukaryota > Metazoa > Chordata > Lepidosauria > Squamata > Agamidae > Phrynocephalus > Phrynocephalus versicolor. The sequence goes on from JAHTLZ010003542.1 coordinate 25,745,531, forward strand.
TCAAAAAATGTCTCATGGTTCTATGGTGTCAGTGAAATGTATTTAAGTTGTTTTAGAATTTCTTCCCTGGTTCTAAATTTAAAACTAGGCTTTTGGGGCACAAGCTGTACTTTCTCTGGGGGTGTAATTGCCATGTACATATTAATGTATGCAAATAAAATCAAGTTTCAACAGCCACAATTCCTCCAAAGGTTACATTCCCTAATTAGACCCTAGCAATTAGCTCAGAAAAGTTTTACTTTGCCTTCTTCCTCCAAAATTCTCTTTTTTCATTTAATGCTCACACTCCCCCCCCCACATTAGTGACTATCTTTAAAAATATAGAGTCTAAGATATTAAATAATTTTAACATACTTTCATTTTAGCTTGCACATTAATTGCCCTTTTTAGACACTCATCCCTTCTGACGATGCCATTTGGAGAGTTTATTACCATGGAGCATGTCCATGAGCACAGTCACACAAACTTAAGACAAATTGAACTGTTCTCCATCATTATGATACTTTAAATCCCTTGTTACTGAATGATGTGACTAGAGGATGAACTGTAACTAGTTCTTCAGGCTTCTTCCTTCTAAAATATTTAAAAAAGAAAGGAAGGAAGAAACTGGTTTGATGTAGAAATTATTTGACCTGCAGACTGCACTGAAATGGATATGGATCTTCCTCTGCTAATGAGGTCTTTTAGAAAATAGACTCTATGTGACTTGGCTAGAACATCTGCTTCCTTTACTGAAGCTCAAACAAACAACCAAATTCCAATGAAAAGATACTAGAAGAACCAGTTATGTAAGTCAGTGCCACCATGACTTCTTACCCCCATGTTTTCAAAGTACATCGTTCAAAACAAATGAAGTAGAAGCTGTCTCCATCATCAGTCATTCATATCTAAAGGATGGGGTTATTCTATGAGGGTAGGAAGGACCTTAGTGATTTGGCCAGTCTCTTTCTGTCTTTGATTTCTTATTCTTCTGTCTTTGACTCCTTATTGTGATCCCTCTCATTCTCCACATGGGTTCACAATGGAAGATCAGCCATGAGATGGGTGAGAGCAAAGAAAGAGGTGGCATAGCCACTGCCCTCAAGAATGATAAGTCTTTGCAATGCAGACCTCTTCCCTAAGTGTATGTAGATAATGTTTGGCTCTTGAGGCAGACAGGGGATTCTCTTGGTCCTCTGTCCATCCTGATGTAATGAAATCCCCCATTAAGCTCCTGAAAATGATCTTTGGACAGGCAGAAAATATTTTTAGCTAATGGACTTCATGACTGCCCTGAAAGGCCAGGGAACTTATGTGTTTATGTACCCACACTTTGGCTATACTTGAGGTTTGTACTGATGGGAAAACAGTAACAAGAAGAGGATGGGCATCGCAAGCAACCATATTTTCTTCCCAGCAGTGTTCCTGGGAGTTATGCTGATGTCGCTCCCATTGGGCGATTCTGAAGTAGTGCCCTAGTATTGCACTGCTAATGGTAGATCCATATCTAAGTTAGAATGGATTGAAAGTACTCTCTGTTTCTTACTGACATATCAGTAAGCTCTCATTCCCCTGCTTCATAATCAATGAACTTTCATGGGGCGGGGGAAGGATTTTTTCCACCGTCCCTTCGAAGCTCATCAAATCTGCCACAAATCTGACAATAAAGAACTGCAGAATAGCTGGGTGGTTCAGACATCAGGCTGCAGTTTAGTTCCCCACTTGTGCCTCCTTGGGAGGGGCTGGACTTGATGGTCCACAGGATCCCTTCTGGCTCTCAAGTTACAACATGTTATTATAAATTTGTCCCATCGCTGTTTTTGGCATCACAGAGTTGGGCAAAATGCAATAGCCCTGCCATTCAATACTGATGGTACTGAACTAGATGGATGTAATATAAAGCAGCATACATGTTAGAGGATCCAATAGGCTATTCCCAAACTGTTGCTTTCAGACACCTGGGTTACTGAGCTGGTTCCCAAGAGGATAGGGAGTAGGTGATTGGTGGCTCTTTATAACACTACTTTCCAATTGGCTGTCTCCTTCATTGAGATGATGGCACATTCAGCCCCACCTAAACCAGAAGTGTCCTGACATGGACTCTATATGCCTTCATGGTTTTCCTCCTTCCCTGGGTTATGCAAGAAAACAGCTTGAACTGTCAGACACTTCCTAAGCCATAAGATACAGCTCATGAGCTTCATTGTTCATGAAGGGTTGCAAGTGAACACTGCTTAGAGCATCTGTATTTTCACAATCCATTCTAATTATTTTTCCCATTATGAGTTAAAGCATTTTCTCTGACATGAATTCCAGGCAAAAAACAAAACAAAACAAAAGACAAAATCATGCAGCACCTTAAAGACTATTATATTTTAATGTAAGCTTTCGTGGGTGCTTCTACTTCTTCAGACATATAGTAGCAGAATGAGGTGTACAATTAATATACAATGGAATATAAGTTACATACCAAATGTTCAATGGATGGGTCACTGCATTTGATGCAAGACCGATGAAGCTGTTTGGATGAACAGCGAAACGTTTCTATCTCTCAAAAAAGAAGTCCAGTAGCCATGACTCAACTTCCAGATTTGATGCAATGATTAGGCTGTATTGTTTAGGTCTTTGTTGTGAAAATTCCTCAAGAGACAGGAATTTGTAAGCAATGATTTGGCCACATTGTTTAGTTCATTGTTGAGAAGATTCCTCAAGAGACTGAAAACAGAGGCTAGGGAGGGGAAAGAGGTGGGGGAAAAGTGAGGACAGGGTTGTTAGGTGAGAGAAGTAGCTGAATTTGGCCCAAGTGTCATGATCCATTGCCTACCCCTGCCTTAAAGGATCTTAAACAATAGAAAAAGTCAGCTGTGACAACAAAGTGGGATGTTGGTGAATCTGACAAAAATGCTGAGGCGACCATCCAGAGTAACCAGTTACAGTACTAGAATCGCTATAGCCATGGAGCAGAGGAAGGGTGTTGTTTAGAGGGAAGGCATTGTGTGTGTTCCCCCCCCCCCTTCACAAGTTATGTGTATACCACAGCAAACATCTATCAAGCATCCTTGGACCGCTGACAAACTCAGCAATCACATGTTGTGCATTCACCTTCCAGAATCATAGTGGGGCATCAGAGAAAAAAACCCAGACTTTCCACCTGGAGCTGAAAATTTAATAGATTAGTACAAGCCTCTGGCATGACTCTGGGAAAGTTACAGGAAGATGAACACATGCCTAGGCTTCTGATGGCCTCCAAACATCAATTTAATGTAATTATGAATTGAAAAATTCTTAATATTGAAGCTGTTTGGATGAGCAGCGAAACATTTCAATCTGCCATGACTCAACTTCCAGGTTAATATTAGTTAGCATTTCAGTAATGTTTTCTGAATGCCCAGATCTGCAGTTTTGGTACAGTCCTCAAATGAGGTAGAGATAACATATTCAGCGGAGGAGTTTTGTTTCCAGTTCATAGGATTAGGAATTATGATGAGTGCCAGATCAAAACTCAATGTCACAGTCTTCACACTAGATGGTGCTGGTGAAAAGCCTTCCTGACCACTGCTACCAGCTCACATGCCAGGCAAAGTTACAGATATAGAAATGTCTGAAAAGGCTTAGGGATGACTGTTCTGAACCAGCACAGGTTACATGATTGTCATATCAACACAACATGTTGGTAGGATCATGCATTTTCCCCTCCTCGGCCAAAAATATCAAGTAAGGGCTGGTAGATATTGCTTACAACATCCCATAGAGTGAATCACTAATTCCTTATAGCTCTAGTAAAAAAATTTCCCCCTTAACATGTGCCTCATCTGTCTCAACTGTATGGAAGACAGGATGCACTGGTTCTCTGTGGCAGAGATCACTGTACCTTTGCTGAACTTGGCCTGTGTATTTCAGAAAATTGTTTTCAGTAAAAACCTACTGAAATGTACACATTAAGATTTTTTTAAAAAAAGAAATCCAAATCTGGGCAAAGCGTGAAGTGACAGATTCATCCATGCCTAGCTACAAAATATCATGTCAGTTTTTACAGACTTTTTCTAAGTTGCAACTTAGATCTGTTACAAAATGTCTTCTCTCTCTCTCTCTCTCTCTCTCTCAAAGTCTAGATAATGGCAATTGCAACAAAATTTCTTCTTCAGCCAAACTGAATGCTCTCCTTCTGCATCTCTCCTTCCCCAAATTCCTGCCTGGAAGTCATGTTTTCCTCTTGTTTTCCTTAGTTCTTTGCCCACTGACCAGTGTTTGAATAGCAAGTACTGTGCCTGTTCACCACACCCTGAGCTCTGAGGACTGAAGCTTGCTGATGTGAAATGTCAGTAGCCTAACATCAGGAAGGACATTGCTCCTAATTCATCTCAAATTTCCAATGCCATTCTTGCAAAACTACTCCTCCAGCTCCCCAAAAGTACTTCATATTTTCTTCACCTTCCTCAGAAGACTAAAACAAAATAACCACACACACACACCTGAACACATTTCAAAAGGGGGTTAATTGGTAGTAGAGAAATCAAGTTAAAAGCAAGACAGGGCTTCCCACCATCTCATGCTCATGTGTTCCCAGGCCTAGTTAGTAGTACCACTTTCTGCTGAAGAAAGCCAGCTCTTAAGCCTGTCTGGGTCAATGCCATCCTTTCTGGTAAAGGATTATCTAGCCACTAGCAAATCCTCCATAGCAAGGATACTTTCTTTCCCACTCAAATGTAGGGACACTTTTTTATTTATTATTATTTTTTTGTTTTGGGGGCCTACAGTTACTGGTGCAGGCAAACTTTTTTGATCCAGGCTATAATAATATAATGGGCTGGTGTGCACTGGTCCATGGAGTCACGAAGAGTCGAACATGACTTAACAACTGAAGAACATAATAATAATATGGTCATGGGTCCAACACCAGATGACAGTTTCTGTGGTGACCCTTTATGTGGGGAGGGGGTGAAATTTTGTGGCGCACAACACTATATCTACTGTTAGTCTGAGATGTTAAGAATGCCACCACCAAGACTTATCAATATGGGTAAAAGAGATATATTACTCTGGCAATAGAATTCAGCAACTGTGTAGAAAGTTTCTTTGCTTCTTTGTTCTGGTGTGTATGTGGCTGAATTTGCCCCCCCCCCTTTAACTAAACTAACAAATGTCACTTTATGCCTGCAGGAGATTTTTGTCCAATGTACAGACACATATTGGGGCCTCCCTGGAGTGGCATTCTGTCCCCCTTTATTGTTTATAGTGTACATGCTGGCATTAGGCTGTCAGGGGCATGCAACTTGATTGTTATGTAAATCGCTCCATATTTACATGTTACTCAAGACTAATCTCCATTGTCCTGTCATTGGATGGCTGTCTTTGACTGATCACAATTTTTCTTTCCATCTCAAGCTTTCCTTTACCAAAGTGCAAATTAAACAGAAATCCTCTTAATAGGTTTTCAATGGTTGTTAATGCAAGCTGTTGGCTGTCAGCGTCCCACCCTGTTTATCTGTTGCTGGATATGGAACAGCAATTTATTCAGAAGCAGAGTACTGTTTAAGGAGATGTACTTTCGAGAAAGCCAATAAAACACTTGGAACTTCATAGAAAGCAAATTACTGCCTAGCATTATAAAGATTGATAGTTCTCCACCTTTTATTATTAAATGATACTGCTTTAATATCTGGACCCCTGTTGTCTTTTCTTCTTTGGAAATGACTGTTTGCCATGAGTCAGCCAACACATCAACATGTCCTACACAAAATGCTGTATGTGTTGCTTCTTTAGACCAAAAAGAGAGAGGAAAGAATGGAAATTTGCAACAGTATTTCTGAACACATCACCGCCAGTCCATCACCAATGAACTGATGTTTATATGGCTGTCATCTTAGGGTATTACAGTTTAGTAATAGTTTTGGTTAAAGATGGACATGAATTTAAAACATGAATTGCAAAAATCATTCAAAAATAGCTAATTCAATTTGTATGAATATGCGTTGATATCACCGACAAATACAAATTCGTGATTCTTTGGTGATTTTTGATTTGTTGATTTGTTAGGTTAAAATAGCCCCCTATGTATCTAGAGACACTGAAACTGCAAGGAAGCTTCCCCTGATTCTCCTATACGATCGCTCTATGATTAGCAAAGGTTGGGTTCCTAATATCCATATTCTGCAAAGAAAGCTCCTTCCCATGAAATTTTCCCTAGACACCTAGAGACACCAAATATGCAGATAAACCTCAGCTCTGTTCTACAACCTCTACAAGTGTGATGAAGATTGGATTTCCCCAAGCCAGACACTAAAGGACACTTTCATGGGGGAGGAGAACCCAGGAAACAGGCAAAGACCTTTGTCTTCAGGCAAGCTTTTCCTGAATGATGGTCTACCTGTTATGTGTCTTTTACATGAATCTACAGGATCACATAGACTTTGAGTTTATAACTACTTAAATAACCTTATGGGTTTACATTGACACCATGTCTGTGAAGATTCTCAGTCTTCCATGTGAGTTTATCTGGAAGTTGAGTCGTGGCAACTGGACTTCTTTTTCTTGAGAGATAGAAACATTTCTCTGCTCATCCAAACAGCTCCATCATTCTGAAGAAAACTAGTTGCGAGTCCTCCATCTTATGGGTCTGCTTTGACCTCTTGTAACCCTGGTCTGAAATAAGCTTGTAAGTTGAACAATGGCCTGAATAGGCTTGTTAGGTAGACAGCAGTCAATAGCCTTAAAGTGAACAGTGGCCTAAGGTGCTGAAACCCATAAAATATGGGTTGTTAGCTATGGCTTTTGTGGTGAAGGCTTTTTGATTTGTCTGGATATTGTTGAAAGCACAGTCAGATAAGTAGCAGATAGACTGTGCCTGAGGCCCCCACCACAACCATAACCATAACATGACACCATGTTTTCAATGTTAGTTTCCATCACTCATAACTTTACATGGAACTTTACTCCCTTTAACTGCTCACATTCTCTTGTAGCTTTAATGTAATGTTGTTAGTTAATGCTGTAAGATGTCCCTCAGTTCCCTGTTCTCAATACTTGAACATGTCTTTATAGTACTGAATTGTATATCATCCCTCATTACTGTAAGCCACCTTGGGTCTTTTTTCCAAGGAAAAAGGTGGGGTAAAAATAGTCTAAAATAAAAAATGAATAAATGCTGTGGGTTTATAATTTGGACATCTGAAACCCAATATTTACCAAATGTTGAGGGATAGTAGTGGAAAATTAGGGAAAGGATCTTGGCAATTTTGTTGTCTCTAGGTGCCAGAAGGGAGTTTCCTGGTGGGCCCCCCTCTATAGGTGTAGCACCTAGACATTAGGGATGAGCACAAAACGGAAAAATAATGTTTCATTTCGTTTCATTTCCTGCTCACGCCTGTTTTGTTTCATTTTGTTTCTTACATTTTTTAAAAAAAAAATTCTTATGAAACAAAATGAAACAAAATGAAGTGGCTCCCCTGCATCCTAGAGGCACCGGAATTGGGGTCCGGGACTCCAGGAGCCTTTTTTAAAGGGCTCCTGCTGAGCTGTCAATGGCTGGAGCCCTTTAAACCTGGCCCAGTCGGCACCAGAGCAGCAGGAGCCCTTTAAAAATGGCTCCTGGAATCTATGATGAAATTCTGCTTCCTTGTTTCATTTCATTTCATTTTGTTATGTAATGAAATGACAAAACAGCATTTTGTTTTTCATTTCCTGCCCATCCCCAGTAGACATCCAAACCCCAATATCACCAAACTGGCCGGACTTGTAGAGAAGTCTAAAGTAAAGCTTTCCAACAGTGTATGTGTTCCTAAATGCCTTTCAAAGGGTTTTAAAGTAAAAAATGAACTTAGAAATTGATTTGTTGATCCATCAGAAAAAAAAATCCATCAATTTGTTATTTGTGATTCATCAATCTTGACAAATTATGTCTCAAAACAAATGGGATGGGGCAGGTAGAGCTGGTAGGAAACAAGATTGCTTGGGAGAAGCTTATGCTTTGTTCATTGTGAGGTACAGAATGTTCTCTTTCTAGTTGCGGGAGTTTGAACAGGTGTAAACTTACTGCAGCTGAGAACTGAATGTAGCCCCTTAAATTGTCTGGTTGGTAACAGGTATCAGAAGCAGCAGTAGATGAGTGATATCTAAGAGCCTTTTCACATGACCCCTAAGATCCGCTGGCCACTTAAATTTGGACCAGAGATCTTGGGGGTTCATTGCTCTTCCTGTGTTCCCACCCCCTCCGCACTTCCTTGCTCCTGTCTGCATGAGGGGAAGGAGAAAAAAAGAGAGGAAAAAATGCAGGCTCACCTCCATCTGCCGGTCGAAGTCGCCCCGAGCCCCGTCGTCGTCCTGATTCTTGTCTCGTAAAGGGGCGGGGGGCAAAAAAACCAACAAATTTATTTATTTATTTATTTATTTATTTATTTATTTATTTATTGTATTTATACCCCGCTTATTATCAGAAGATCTCTAAGCGGCTTACAAAGCCACAATTGGCACAGATAATCACAATTGAAAAGAAATGAGGACAGCCCGGCACTCACTCCTTTACATCCGCATCAGGGAAATGAGGACAGCCCGGCACTCACTCCTTTACATCCGCATCAGGGATTTTCACCCCCGGCGAGCAGGTACCTGAAAAGTGCCCTGGGACGCGCTTAGGTGGGCGTGGTTGCACTTAATTTTCTGTGAACTCCAGAGCTGGTGGGGAAACAATTTTAAGCTCCGGAGCTGGGAGCCATTTGCCGTGGAGTTTAGGAGTCATGTGAAAAGGCCCTATGGCAATTTCCCTATGGAACATAGTACCTAGAGATACAACAATGGAAAACCCACTCCTCTTTCAAAGTGTCTTTCCTGCAAAACATGCTGCTCACCAGAGCTATTTGGTTTTCCTTAATCTAGCTTTTGAAAACAGGAATAATGTAAAATACTATGAAAACTGGAATGGTGTAGAACAGTTTGATCTCCAGAAAATTCCCTCAGCTGCTAAGTGAACGCCTGTTGCTGCATGTTCTAAATGTGTTCTTGCACCTGCATGCAAATGTGTGCAAGTCCAAGGCATGTTTTCGTTTACTGGCCCAGATATTCTAGGTGGATGAGAGCAAGTAATCTTCCCTATCAAAATGATGTGCACAAATATCTCAGGACTGCATTTAGTAGTGCAGTATAACACTTCATAGAAGGAAACATTTGATTACTGGAAAAATACCAACCATGGTCTTCCATTCACAAAGAAAGACTTTATTTAGGATGGAGTTCTACATTTCTTGAAAAGTGTGGCTCGACCAATTTATCACGATATCCTCAGTCCATGAGTAATTCTAGAGTTCCTGCCATACCTCGTTCTGTATTACCCCACTGGCAATTACTGCAGGACTGAGACTTTAATATCTAAGCACAGTGAATTTCAGCTCTTGGAAGTAGCTTTTGAAATCTGAAAGTGCCAAACTACCTTATGTTTTATTTAACTATTTTTTAAGAAAGTTGAACCCGAGGTTATTCCCCTTTCAATAAGTTTGCTAATTATTTATTAACTTTCAAGGCTCTCCTTGAAAGGGAATTGGAAAGAGAATGTGAACGAGGTAAAGATAGAAAGAGCAAAAGAAAGTGAAATTATGGCACTGTTTCTCAGGTTTATATTGGAAAAAGGGTAACCACTTACACATGGCCACAAATGAGAAAATGTGTCACCAAAACAGGAGACAAAGGGGAAGGCAGATCTTCCTAAAACATGCGCTAATTTATAGTTATATTTGCAAAATACTACTAGAATTACTGGAATTTAAATGTAATTTTATTATTATTTATTTTATTTTAAGTATTGGATTTTTATACTGCCCATCTGGCAGCGATGGACATCTTTGAGGCATTTTTAGGGCGAGGCTGGATAATCCATCAAACAGAAAAGCTGTTGAAATTCAGGTGATTACATTTTAGTTTTCTCCAGTTGTGTTTCCTGGCACTAGTCCAAATTAAGATGTCCAGAACCCTTAAATGCTATTGCAAAAAGAGTGGAGAAGCAAGGCAACAAAGAATCAGTCCTAAACCATGGTGTGGATGTGGACTTCTAGCCAACTTCTTTTATGAATCATCTGAGTTTCCATTATTTCTTGTGGGGAACTTTGCTTTGATATAAGAGTGTTTTGGTTTACGAGCATGTTTCCAAGATGAATTATGTTCGTAAACCAAGGTATTACTGTGCAATTTTCACAGAGCCCAGTGGCACATTGGCTCACGTACAAAGTCTGCACCCTGGTGCAAACCCACTCACAGATGCAAAGAAAACAGTTCCCCAAACCTATAGAATAGGTTACGGAGGCCCAAAGGGTCTCTCTACCCACAGCCGGGCCTTCTCAGTGGCTGCCCTGGCATGCTGGAATAGACTGCCATTGGAGCTTAGGCTGGCTGAGTTGCTGCCAGCCTTCGGGAGAGCTTTGAAAACCTGGCTCTTTAGGGAATGTGTTGGTAATCAATGAGTGCGTGGTAGTTTGCCTGTTTGCCAGGCGTTTATCTCACTTGTCTCAACCCTTTCCTGCCGGCTCCTTTTGTTGTATGTGGTTTGTTGTTCTGTTTTGTCTTTTTATTTGATTTACTGTTGCGGAGGTTTTTCTTGGGCAAATTGTTTATTTTGGCAATTTGCTGTATACCACCCAGAGTTCCTGAGGGAAAGTTGGGCACTCAACAAGTACATAAATAAATAAATAAATAAATAAATAAATAAATAAATGCACTCTTAACAAAATAAATACACAATAGATTAACCATATAACAATTTTAAAAAACCCATAGAAATAAAAAAAACATTCACTAACTAGCCCTCCCCACACAGGAAATGAAAGAAAAATTACAACAGCCTCATTTCACTAAATAACAAGAAAAACAAGCAAACAAAAATTGCAAAAATTGCAATTAAAGCCTCCTCAAATCAAAACTACTAAGATACAGGAAGATGTCTCTTCCTCTGCCACCGGAGACTTTCTCTTCTCTTCTTTGAGTCCAGCATACAGTGGCAGACAGGCAGCAACAAAAATAATCAAAAGGAAATGGAAGAATTCTCATCAAAATCAATGTTAAAAGTATCAAAAAAAGATAGGATCCAAAATGGAGGTACAGAGCAAGTAGCACAATCCACAACAGAGGGCACTAGGACCTAGTTCATGATAATTCTACAAGGATGACTGACACAGAAGAGAACTGTCAACCAATCCATTCAGAATTCCCACTCTTCCAGAACATTCTTTCTGATTGTTGATAGTAGATTCTTGACTCTTGCAAGTGCAAAATTTCCCAGACAATTTGACAGATGAAGGGTGAAAGAAAGGTTTTTTAAAAAGGGGTAAACAAACAACAGCATAAAGCTTTTGTTTTCTTTATCCAGTATTATACTGCTGTCATTGGAGTTTATGAGTCATATTAATATGACTACAGGAATGGGATGGTATCAGATACATTGGCCTCTGTGGATCTGATGAAGAAAAGTAAAGTCTTGTAATGGCACTGTCTGGCAGATTATATCCTAACAGTTTCGTGTGTTAAATTTAGTTGAAAGTGTACAAAGGGTTCAAAGTCAGATAATAAGCAGCATGCAAATAAGAACTCAAAACCCAAGTCTAAGAAGTCAAGAGGTTCAACAATAATTAATAATCATATGCCATCAAAATGATTAGGCCTTTGGCTATACTGAATATCACTATGAAACCAACACCCCAAATTTTATTTTCCCCATCACCATCCCAACCCAGTGTAATGAAAAACTAGGTAGGAAGGACAAATGCCACTGGTGATGAAATGTTAAACATGCTGCTTTTAAAAAAATAAGCAATGGTAGATTGTGGTAAGTTGTATTCCCCATTTGCATAAAGCTCATGGTTCTTTGGGGGACTCTGAGTACTAATGCTGAACCTCAACCCACGATAACCCAGGTTGAAGAAAATTCTCTCTGAGTATGATTTGAAAAGTAAGCCGAGACTCTCGCTCAGCAAAGAAACTTACTTCTGCTGTCAGCTCAGTCCTTTTAGCTCACATGTGAGGGGTCTGGGCTCAGTTGCTGAAGGCCCCAAGTTCAAGTCCCCTTGATGGCTTGCATGAGATAAGAAGCATGACACAAAAATGATGCTATTTCTCATCAGCTGTCACTTTAAAAGAGAGAGAAGGAAAGGAAAGGAAAGCCCAAAATGTCATTCTCACTTCTTTTCCTCTGTCTCGCATTAAGGGAATAGACTAAATAGCTACAAGTCGCACACACACATACATTCATCTTACAGAATACAGGTGGTGCAAAGGAGGCAGCCGACACAAACACAGAAGAGGAAGAACACCCCCTCAAACGTCTGGAGCAAAAAAGGGAATCTCGCTTTAAGATGAAACAAGAAACCGCCTGGAAAAAAAACAAAACAAAACCAAGACTCTGGCTGTGACTGAAACTTAAATGAAGCACCCTTCAGTGTGAAGCAACTGCTGCTTTGACAGCCAGTCTGTAGTGCTGAGGAAAACGGGGCTTTCCAAAGTCAAGCAAAACAGGAGCTAACATGCTCTTAATAAAGAAACCCTCCAGGGGAAATGGCACAGTAGTAAATCAGGTCTGTGTAATCGGCTCTCATTTAAGTTTATCTGGACAATTTAGAGAAATGGAATGACTTGCAGCCATTCCTAATGAGTCCAGTTTGCTTTTTCTCAGAATAATCTACCTATGGAACTTCAACTAAATATTGGTGGGTTTGAAATGATGCAATATTAAATGCTATAAAGTTTTAAGAAAGGAGAGAGGAGAAGAAGAAATACTGTGCTTAAGCAAGCTCAATGTTGCCTGAAATCAGAATGTATTGAAAGCACCATTGTTCCTACCAAAAGGGAGAGGGGTAATTTAAAAATTAAATTGTGCCTGTAAGTTCTGTGCCTCCCATAGAGTAAATGTTGTAAACAAACTTCGTTCTGTGACTTTGAAGTCTTCCTAACATTTCCCCCAACTTAGGGGGAACATTACAGTATTTATAAAAGTGCACAAAATGTAATTTAAGTTATAAAAAATGCCTTGAAAATTTTATCAAAAGCATTCAAATTAGGCTCTCCCCAGGTCAGCTAATGAGTTGTCACGCACTGGCCTCTTATAGTCATGCACCTCCTGCAGACTAAGACAGTTAAGCATGTTTTCATCAAAGGAAATGCTCATTAGTAGAGCTTTCAGAAACTGATTTGATTATAGTTTCACTTGTTAAAGTGAAATATTTTGAGCTCATTAGGATGATTATGATTCAAGGTCATCTTTTGAAGCTAGTCCTGTCAATATAAGATAAATGGGCCCTCATCTTTTTCCCTTCTTTACGTCTGTGCTTTTTAAACTCTTCTATGTGAAAAGTTCCATAACCATAATTAATTTTAGTTCTTCTGTTACAAAGCTGCTTAAATAAAAAGAACAAAGATTTTGGCTACCAAAAAGGCATTGAAGAACTATTAAGAGGAGGAAGAGGCTATCTTGTTGTAGAGAAATCAGAGGAAATCCTTGAAAAGTTCAGCTTTTGAAATCCATCTATTTCTCCTTGACCTTTTCCAAAGTTTCTAAAAGGTACTTTGTACATATTTTTGCATTATCTTTTTATCTCAAAAGTATAAAACTAAACCAAAAAAAAAAATCTCCCAAGAAGTACCAGTGGCTTATTAAATATCTTCTCTTTTATGCCACATTATAAAGTTAACACCTTTTAAAGTTTTTTTTCCCCCTCTGTCTCCCTTTTAAATCTACACTTAATCTCTAAGTGGTTAAAGAGCCATTTAAACATAAAGGGAAATGGCATTAACTTCTATCAAAAGATGAAGAAGTGGTCGATTTGCATATGGCTTGCATCTCTAGCCTAATTGGTCAGATAGCGCCTGATGCTTTGGCTTAAAAAGGGAGGTCAGGAGGAAGGTTTTTCTGCCGCATACATCGGACTTGAAAGACGTGCTTTACAATGGGAAAAAAATCACAAAAGAAAACAGCAGAGCAGAGCTGTTCTTTAGCAACCACGTGACTTAGGATAGAACACAGTTTCCCACGGAAAAAGAAGAGCTGCTCTCGTGAATCAGAGCACCAGTCCTTACCAGCCAGAGTCAGATCATGCACAGTGGCTGGATCCAGCTGTTAATGGGCGCTCTTCACCAAACACAGCTCCTGGTTGTCATAAGTATATGGACTGTTTTGTTTATTTAATCCCACCCAGGATAGCATTACCTTTATTTTAAAAAAAAATCAGGCAAAGAAGATTCAAATTGAAATGGCCAGAGAAGATTTATAATGCTAATATTCGTATGGATCGTCTGCAAATCAACCCAGCTACCAAGAAAAACCTGGGACGTATTGTTAGACTTAAAATTAAAAAAAAAAAAACAGCCCTGCTATGCTCATTGAATATTCAAAGGAAGGACATTCTAAAAATTTAGGGCAGCCTATAAAAATGTTGGCACTGGAACTCCAAGAGTCCTTAAGAACACTGGAAGATGCCTTATTCCAGTGGTTCTCATCCTGTGAGTCCCCAGATGTTCCTGAACTGCTACTCCCAGAAATCCTGGCCAGCTCATCTAGTGGTGAAGACTTCTGGGAGTTGCAGTCCAGGAACATCTGGGGACCCACAGGTTGAGAACCACTGCCTTATTCAGATCAGACCAGCGGTTCTTCTCAGCCACTGTTGTTGACACAGATTGGCTACAAGGCAAGGATAAGAGTGCTGTAGACCAAAACAGAATCATAGAGGTGGAAGAGACCTCAAGGGCCATCCAGTCCAACGCCCTGCCATGCAGGAACCCCCATCACAGTATTTCTGACAAATGGCCATCCAGCCTCTGTTTAAAAACCTCCACAGAAGGAGACTACACCACCCTCCATGGCAGCATATTCCACTGCCTAACAGCTCTAACTGACTGGTAGTTCTTCCTAATCTTCAAATGGAATCTCTTTTCCTGTAGTTTGAAACAATTACCCCGAGTCCTAGTCTCTGAAGCCATGGAAAACAAGCCAGCTCCTTCTTCGATATGACATCCTTTCAGATATTTAAACATAGCTATCATATCACCTCTCAGCCTTCTTTATTTAAGGCTAAACATTCCCAGCTCCCTAAGCCATTCTTCATATGATATATGTTCCAGATCTTTAACCATCTTAGTCGTCCTCTTCTGGACCTGTTCAAGGTTGTCAACATCGTTTTTAAATTGAGGAGCACAGAACTATGCACAGTACTCCAGGTGGGCTCTGACCAGGGCAGAATAAACTGGTACTATCACATCCCTTTCTCTAGACACTAAGCTTCTGTTGATGCAACCAAGAATAACATTGGCTTTCTTGGCCACTGCATCACACTGCTGACTCATGTTAAATTTGTGGTCCACCCAGACTCCCTTTCACATGTACTATTCTTCAGCCAGGTGTTTCCCATACTATATCTATGCAATTGATTTTTTAACTAGATGCAGCTCCATACATTTCTCTCTGTTAAATCCCATTCTGTTAGCTTTGGCCCAGAAGTATAGTCTGTCAAGGTTGTTTTGGATTTTCATCCTATCCATAGGGAATTAGCCACCCGTCCCTGCTTGGTATCATCTGCAAATTTAATCAGCATACTATTGATTCCTTCATCCAAGTCATTAATAAAGATGTTGACTAGCACCTGACCCAGAACAGAGCCCTGGGGCACCCCATTGGTCATGTCTCTCCAAGCTGAAGAGAAGCCATTTATGATCACCTTTGGGTGTGATCAGTCAACCAATTACAAATCTACCTAACAGTAGCACTATCTATCCCACATTGTACTAACTACTTTGTAAGCATAGCATGGAGAACCTTATTGAAGGCTTTACTAAAATGTAGATAAGTAATATCCACAGTCTTCCCCTCATCCACCAGGCCTGTAACTCTATCAAAGAAAGATAACAAATTAGTCTGGCATGACTTGGTTTTAAGAAACTCATGTTGACTTCTGCGAATGATAGCATGCATGGCTTGTTAAATAATTGCAGACTGTCTGTTTAATAATCTGCTCTAGGATCTTTCCAGGAATTGAAATCAAGCTGATGAGGTGATAATGATTTGGGTCCTCTTTATTTCCGTTTTTGAAGATGGGGACAACATTCGTCCTCCTCCAATCTATGGGGACTTCCCTCGTTCTCCAGGACTTCTCAAAGGTTATTGTCAATGGTTCTGCCAGTTCTTTTAATATCCTTGGGTGTAATTCATCTGGCCCAGGAGACTTAAATGCATTTAATTTTTCCAGGTGTTTCTGTACTACCGCCCTACCTATTCTATGTTGCAGTTCCCATCCTACCTCCTCTATTCGTTGTTCCAATGGATTTATACAGATATACAGGACACAGAGTTGCACTTTGGACACCCAATAGCAGCAAACTAGAGCATAGGCACAGTATGCGTCCGGTGAGGCACCGCCATGCCAAAATGGTACCTCTGGGTTCTGCACTGGGTGAAGCTTCATAACACAACTTTATAGAAGCCTGGTGCAACATGATGTTGGTGATTCTGTTGGTAAGACCATGTTGGAAGGGCCATAATTTACAGTACCTTTTGTATTCTTTTTTAGCCTCACAGCACCTAATAGCCTGGTGCTATGGAAGTTTATGTGATGATCTATTGTGTTCTGTGAGGGTTGCTTTCAGGAAATTTCAGCCTTCCTCAACTGACCTGCAAAGTATAGGGTGGAGTGTCTTGAAGTTCTTAGGTTTTTGCCGGAGGGGACAGCAATAGGGAATATGTCTAGCAAATCCTAGGAGAGTCTATTTAAGGCTGACATTAGTCAGCATGTTGGTGTTTTGTTTTTTTAAATTATGTAAATGTGTTCAGGGAGATGTTTGCTAGGCAGGAGTCCTTAGACTGAAAATCAAAACAAAATACTAAACAAATAGGTAAAGACGAAGTTTGTTGTAGAAGAAACTCAGAAAGAATAGCTCTCACGGAATGTGGCAAACTTTTTAGAGACATAGGATGCCATGGGGGAGGCATGGGGGAGGCATTTCCATAGGGCAGAACTGCAGTATTATTCTTTTCAGTATGAGTACACAGCCATCTTTGGGCAGAGGATGCCCAGGATTGAAAATAATTAAAAATACAACAAACTGCCAGAATGGAGAGGCCTACTTGCAAAAAATAAAATGAAATAAAATAAAATAAAATCACTGGCCCATTCTGTGCCTTATTTTTCAGGAGCAAAATGCCTCCATGGTCGCTCTGTGTCTGTGCTTTAGTCAAATCCAAGGTAGGTCTATTCACTTCTCTGTCTAGTGTTTTCCCCTTCAGATTCACCTGTGGGAACCTCTAGCCTGTGGCGGGATGTGGTCTGCATGGACTCCACCAAGGCCACAGTGCTCCCTCCTCCCCCACAGACATGCACTCTGTATCATGATTAGGGTTTTTAATAATGCAAATTTCATCGGCACCAAACTTTTGCTTTGTATCAATGTGAACTTTTATTAATAGCCTAATTGCCATCTCTAAGATCCTTTTGAAAGCAGCCTGATTTATGGGAAATGGACCAACATTTCCATCTTCATGCATCAGTTTCCCCTGACTTGTGTCAATTTATGCATGGTGGAGAAAGAAAGAGATGGGGAAAAAAAGGAGATAGAAGGAATTGGAGATGCAGCTCATTATGTTCCTAAGCTAAATTTCCAGAGAATCAAGTAGATCAGAAGGAGACTGACTGAGTACGGAAACGAAAAAGAGATGTGTGGAAATTCAGGAAGGGGCTGATATCATCGTGATAGAAATGTAAAGGACCAAAATCCAAGAAGAGGAGTCACAAAGTAAGTCACATGAAGGAGAACCATGAAAAATTTCACATGGCAGTCCAGATGTTGGGTCCTCCATCTTCTGCACAGAGACCACATGAGCAGGCAGGTTTTCAAGTGTTGTCCAGTGAGGAAGCAAGGCATCAAGCACAAAGATCCAAAGTTTCAGCTTCATTATTAAGAAGTGCACCACAGCTTCCATGGCACAGAGTTCACATTTGGTGTGCCTGATGCCCCAGAAAATGTGTGCCTTGTGACTGGGGACAAGAAACCACAGACATGAGAGCAGAACCAGAGAGAGCTTCTAGGTACTTCTCAGCAAGAGATCAGCAGCCTTGGCCTCTCCAAGAACTGACTTAAAGGGTCAACCCACAGATGACTTGCTGAGCAGTAACTAGAACTTGTGTCCACAGTTTCCTAAGCTGGTGCCCTGCCCTCTGAACTGCAATCTGTTTCCAGTTCACTAATTGGCAACAACTCTGCAGAGACGACTATGTGCAAGTGAAACAGAAAGAGATTCTCTCTCTCTCTCTCTCTCTCTCTCTCTCTCTCTCTCTCTCTCTCTCATTAGGAGAAAAGCTCAGCTCAGCTCAGCATTCTTTTTCTACAAATAAACGAATGGAAACCAAGCTGAAACACTTCTGTCTTGATGGCCCCTTCCCACAATGTTCAGAAAGAAGAGAGGAGAAATTTAAAGGAAGGAAGCTGAAGAGAAGCAAGGAAGAAAAAGGCAACTAAACAAACCTTGATGTATATTTCAAATGCAGGAGAAGCACTACTCAAACTTCCAGCTACAGAAGGACAGAAAGTTGTCCTTGGCCATTCCTTCATTTCAGTGAATGCAGTAGCACAGATGCCTATGAGGGAACAGCCTCACTTCATCTCAGATGGGTGATATTATGTCCAGTTGTTGCTGCTGCTGTTGTTTTTGTTGTGCATGATTGTTCACTGAACTTTTATTCCACAAGGAGGTATATAAAAGTAAGCTTAAAGTTTGTTATGCAAGAACACAGGGTGCTGTTGGCAATCCTCGTGAATCCAGACTTAAGGTCCTAGAAAGATGATGACAAACCTTTTAGAGAACGAGTGCCCAAAGTGCAATTCAAAACCTATCAAATTTTTGCAAAGTGCCAATACAGCAATTTAACCTGAATACAGGTGGCTGTGAAGGGGCCGGGTGCCCACAGAAAGGGCTCTGAGTGCCACCTTTGGCACCCGTGCCATAGGTTCGCCTATTGCCAGCACTGTCCTAGAAGTTCTAGACATCAGCGCTTGAGGTCATCACCAGCAAAACATCAAAAAAGACATTTCTGTGCCATGTTTCTTTGATGGATGTGAATCTCTTCATTCTGAGTGAGAGAGGATAATCTCAGCCCATAGACTGGCTTGTGAAGGATTGATTTCTTGGGATTGTGATGAAAGTTGGTCACATTTGCTGACTTCATTCTGCTGGGTCCCTTCAGCTACTCATTGTAGTTGTGAGAGGCCTCTCTCTTCTTGGTGGCCTCAGGTTAAAGGCTGGTACTTCTGCTACTATTGTGTGTGTGTGTGTGTGTTGTGTCATTACAGTCCTGACTGACTCTTCATGACTCCATGCCCATGGAGTTTTCTTGGCAGGCTCCTCTCAAATACCCTGCATCAGAAACTTATTTCCTTTGCCCTACACTGGCTTTCATTCCTTTTTTTCTGTTCTACCACCATATGCTCCATCTGTGTTCATTTCCCATTTACTCTTTCTTTGCAACTCTTGTTTTCTCCCTACTATCCATATCCTGAAGAGATCTAATCCATCACAAATTCATTGATACCCCATTGCTAAGCAACAGGATAAGCACTGCATGTATATCTGTTCTGACATGACAGTTACCATGGCCCCTGCCAAAATCTTGCAGGGTTGGAGACAGCTGGTCAACCATTAGTAGTCCTCTATCTATTTCTTGCAAAGAAATTCTAGAAGGTTCACCAAAGCCATGCAAGTGTTTGCTGGGGCACTTTAAAGGGGCTCTGCAAAGAATGGTAAGCCTTCTCCTCTATTCGGCCTGCTCCTGTGCACCATGAACATAAGAAATGCTCCAGAAAGGTATTGGGAGAGAATAAAGGAAAAGGTAAGACAGGAGGGACTTATCACTTTGCAACTACTCCATGCATGTGGTTCTGAGAGCAGGTAAGGGAGAGAGGATGTGTGAAGTTGCTGGTATCGCCCCATCTCAGCTGTCTCACCATTCTTGCATGGCCATGAGTTGCTTGTGAATTTTATAGTGAGATTGATGGAGGCTGGCTAGCCAGCAAAAGCTGGGCATTGCATTCTCTAAATGCCTGGAGTTTTAAGTACCTTCTCTTGTTTGGGCACCTATGCTTAGGCATACCCATAGAACATGGTCTTTCCTGTTGATGGCAATAGACTTTTTAAGAGCCTTGGGTGCATGAAAGTCCCATCTTTGCAGGCCATTGTCCATCTAATGAGCCTATTCAGGCCATTGTCCAACCTATGAGCCTATTCAGACCAGAATGATGTATAAATTGGAGATCTCGCCATTAAGTTTCTTCAGACTGACGAAGCTGCTTGGATGAGTACTGAAATGTTTCAATTTCTCAAAAAAAAAAAAAAGAAATCTAGTTAGTTACCACAACTCAACTTCCAGATAACCTCACTTGGGTGACGGAGAATCTTCACAGACATATCTGTGAGCTTGACAATCTGCTGATTCCTCCTCCTCCTCCTCCTCCTCCGCTTCATGACATTGTTCTGCTAGGCACAGTCTGCCGTGTCACATGCAAGATGTGACAAACATTCTGTTTCATAACAGCACGAAAGACAATTGTGCATATTACTTCAGGTTCAAGAAGACGCACCAAGGCAGGGTGTCCTGTTTTGAAGTCAGAGCAGCAAATATTCCTTTTTACTGTGCTTTTTGGCATTGCTGGTTCCAAGGAAGCCTGTGTACCATCTTGCCAATTCAGGAGGTCCCACTAATCCTCTTCTTCTGTTTGCCAGTGGCTTTAGGACTATTCCCCTGCTCCAAGGGCTGATCCTCAGCAGGCACTGGATTAGTAGCATCCGTGCTGGCAGATGTGCATTGTTCCCCATTAGTCTTGGCCTGAGCCTGGTCTTTCGTCACCTTCATCAGGAGCCTCCAAGGCTAAGGCAGTGAACCAGTACTAATGATCCCAGCTTTCCAGAGACACATCAGAGTCCAGACACGTAATGGCCAAGACTGTGTGTTTGTGTGTGAGTTGCTTGCTTGCTTTAACACTCGCATAAGCTTTAGACCACTGACTCCCACCCCTGCATATGTTAATGGACCTCTTCACACCATTTATAAGCAATTGTGCTTTTGTGCATCCTTCCCCTAGTTTCCGTTTTTGAATCCATTCCCAGAAATCAGAGGCTGAGCTCATTTACTCTCTCACTCTTGCAGGCCAAGGTGACTGGCACAGCAAGAGAAATGACCACATTGGACCAGAGAAGCTTTTGAGGGATTCTACACTGCCTGCTAGAAACAAACTAATACAGTATGTGTTGTGTTGTTGTTGTTTAATGAGGAAGAAGAAAAGCTGAATAACAGCTGTGATGTACTGGGATTTGTAGCATAAAAAGCCACTTTCTCAGCTCTGGCCTTAGCTTCACCCGCTAGTGGTCCTGAGTGGCCACCAATTCACTGTTTTGGGGAGGCCTATTCTGGTTCCATTGGTTCCTCAAGGCAAGGCTGGGTCTCTACCTCCCAAGACAAATTGCCTATTTGGAACCACAGTAAGACATGGTGAGATTCTAAACAATGTCAGGTTCAGGAATCTAGATATTTCCAAGTGATGTTGGTAAACTAAACCAACAGTTTTGCTTTTGATGATGATGATGATGATGATGATGATGATGATGATGATGATGATGATGATGATGATGATGATGATGATGAT
>JAHTLZ010003542.1:25767167-25798096 GCA_023846285.1 Phrynocephalus versicolor
ATGATGATGATGATGATGATGATGATGATGATGATGATGATGATGATATTTCAAGGCACCTCATAATCCGAGGTGCTAAAGTGTAGCTTATGCAACCGGTACACATTCAACACTAATTATATTTGAATGTATAAGGAATGCACATCATCACTGAACTAATAGCTAAGCAACCATCTTTCCACAAGGGCACATGAATATCCCACACAGACACAGGGACAGATATGCACATACACACCCCTCATATGGAACCCACAGAGCCACAAAGAGTGGATCAAGCATGTGTATTAAACACACACACACACACACAGAGAGAGAGAGAGAGAGAGAGGATAATATTCTCCCTTGATAGATATAGGTGCATGAAAAATAAACAGTTCAACATGAATATTTGACTTGGTATAGATTTGGTTTGTGCTTGACCAACTGTCAACAGTTTCATAATATCTTCTTTTACTCATATAGTAACAGCAGACAACTAGCAGCGCACAGTCCTAAATTAGCACAGAAAAGCCTCATGTTAACAGACAAACCGTACCCTGTCAGTTTTTCCTGTATCTCACAATTTTCTTACATCTCTCGACAGCTATTGACTGACACTAGACAGAATCTGATTGGTTACACATGTTCTGTTATGCAAATACATCTGATTCATTCTTATAGACACATACATACATGCTGGATTATGTATCCTAACCCTAAACCCTCTCCCTAGATTAAAAAAAAAAGCTGTGGGAGAGAAGATGGAATAATACTGGAGAATCCACATATGGTCCAGCCTTTTCATGACATGTGAAGCCCAGTTCCTGTGCACAGATCTTTGGACACTGAAGGCAAAGGAGAGATCCTTTACCCCCAAACTCACTTGGGGTCGTATTTGCTAACCAGTGTCCAGGAATCAGGCAGACACTGAAGAAATCAACATGAGGCTTTGAACATAATACTGGTGTTTTTACTCCACTGGCTGGTGTATTTAATCACCCTAGGCTATCACATCGCATTAGATTTGTCACAGTTTTACAGTGTGAGGGTAGTTTGTTGATCTTGGCTGGCTCCAATCAGGAGAAATGAGGCCGGACTGTCTATATCCCAAAGTACGGGGGTCCTGAGAGCAAGGTGAGCAAGACTTGGCGAGGCTTGAGGGGCTGGTCATACTTGCCTCCGCCACCTGTGAGAGGTTATCCATTGAGTGGTCAGATGCTCCATTTGTTCTCTGCCCTGTTGTGCCTGTGGGTTTCCCCCCAGCTGTTGGATAATGGGCAGTGATATTGGCCAACTTTCAGACTGATTGATGCCTACCTATAGCTTGGATTTGTGCTTTGCCACATTTGACACCACTGTAATCATTTGGTTTCCATCTCACCATGGGCCTAACATGTTTCATTCTGAAGACTGAATGGCTAGACATGCATCCTGCCTCTACAAGTTATCCTCCAACCCTAATAGGTCTTTCAAGCAAGGTTTTTAAGGAGTAGTTTTACCTGTTCTCTCTCTCTCACACACACACTTTCCATGGCAAAGTGAGGATTCAAACTAAGGCCCCCTGAATCCTAGTCCTTCACTCTATCCACTCCAACACACTGGGTCCAGCTGTTTTTGGCATGCTCTCTTCTTGTTTGTCTGCAGCAAGAATAGATCATGAAGGTGGAAGGGAAAAAGGAGGTTCTTCCATTCTTCCTTCTCAGGCGCAGCAGGTGCTCCTCCATGTGCAACACAGAAAAGGAGGAGAGTGAAGTACCATGAAACTAAGGAAAAGTATGCTACCAACTAGAGATGGGCACAAAACAAAAAAATGGCATTTCGGTTTTTCGTTTGTCATTGAGAGGTCTGTTTCGGTTCGTTTCCGTTTGTCGTGAATTTTTTGAAAAATTTCATTACCGTTTTTCTTTTTTGTTTGTCATTTCTACTCATTTTTTGCACGATTTTTAAAGCATTTCCGTGCGCAGGCATCCCCCAACGCCCCAGACCAGAGGGAAAACACTAAAAAAATGGATGCTGGCAGAGACACAGTATAGACTAGGTACGCAGGGAGGCTGCAAAGGCAGCGGCAGGCGTTGCCCAGGGTGCAAGGCAGCCGCAGAGTGACTGCACTGCGGGGCAAGGGAGGGTACTCACCGAGAGGTACGCAGCACGCACGCACGCAGGGAGGCTGCAGGACTGAAGCTAGAGTCGCAGAGACAGCAATCCCACCCTAACTCCCACCAGAGACTGCAAGGAGGACGGGGGCTGCCAGAGCTTTTTATGCCCTCTGTGGCTGCCAGACCTGCCCACCCAGTCTGCAATCTGGGCATGCTATTGTTTGAACATGATCCCATCACATGGCTTTCCTCCATTTTGTGGCTGGTGGCGACATCCATTTTAAAGGGAAAAGAAAAATACATCGCGATTGGAGAAGACAAAAACAAACGTTTTAAGGACCCCAACCCCCCTGGTAGGTATTATCAGACAATATAAATAATTATCACTGCATTTTTACGGATGTCCAGGGCGTTTTTTAACATTTAAAACAGCTCATTTCATTGTGCGTTGCCATTAACGGAAACAAAACGTAACGACCACAATTTTCATGGTTCTGTTCATTTCGTTGCTTTTTCATCACAATTTTCATTTGTCGTTTCCTTACGTAACGGAACGACAAATGAATAACAGAAACGAAAAAAATTTCATTCCATGCCCATCTCTACTAACAACTTAACAAAGCTCTGCAGTAGCCAACTATCTTACACTGTGGCCAACTTCACATTCAAGCATCTCAGGACAATTTTAACAAGGATTCCAAGCAGAGAGGAGAACCGCCTCACAGTGGCAGAGAGAGATTTATTTTCCTCCTCCTCTATCCACATAGTGTTATTGGATTCTTATATTATTGTTAAGCTGTTAAACCAACTGACTTCCACTTTCTGGCAAAGATTCACTGCCATTTAGATCCACAACAAATGCTATTGGTTTTTTGTTCTTCCACATCTTATATATAGGGGTACCTCTATTTATGAGAGGTTCTGCTTACAAGCAATTCGACTTAAGAGTGGAAAATCATTGCCATTTTAACTGCCACCTTACAAATTTTAGATGCGGTCTGCTCTAATTACATTTTTTTTATGTTTAATTAATTAATTTTAATTTTTTAGATATGGCTGCTCTACACACACACACACACACACACACACACACCTCTTTCCAGAGCATTTTTGCAAGGTTGACTACAAAAGCAAACCTTCTGCAATTGCCACTCTGCTCATCTTGCTGTATCGAAGAGGTATACAATTGTTCACAGAATGATGAGGATCATTCAGCACTTGAACTGGAGGAGTTTATCTGAGAAGGGAGGTGGAAGCCTAAATCCTATGTTTGACATGACCAACAGAACCAGTCCTGCTTTTCAGGAGCTAAATGTTCAAAGATGGAGGAAACCATGCATTTCCCTGACCAAAACCCTTTTGGCGAAAATGACGTACAAGAGCAATAGCTCCAGTGGTTTTCTCCAATTGCTTGTCTGCCTTCATCAGTCTAAGCCTTATCTGTCATTTCCCACCCAGTGGATGAGATGGCCACAAACAACTTCCGAAGAAGAAGGAGGAAGATATAGAGTGTGATCACACAGCTCCAAAGGGGCACTCCTGATTGCCAAGGGGGTGGAGCAATCACCCTTAATGCAACCTTTCCATCTTCTGCTGAATTGGTCCAGCCAGAATTTGGTCCAATCCTACAATTGGATCAAAACAATCCAGCCTATGAATGGATCAAGGTTAGGCTGTAGTGCATTTTGGGATGTGTTCTGTGATCACTGGGGAAAAGATCACACCAGGCTCCTCCCCAATGGTCCATATTGTGATCTCTTTCCCTATATGATCCTTGCTTGCACAATGGCCCTTCATCAAGTAAAGCAGTTGTATGCTAGCCACTACCTTTCACAGTCCTTTGTTTTTGAAAACTCTTAAATGGTTTCTTTTCTCCAATGGAGCAAAACATGAAATGAATGAAATTCTCATCTATCTCCAACAGTATCAAAAATTACGTATTATCGATGTGAGAGGTTTCACATATCTGTACATCTCAGCTTCATAACTTAAGAGCTTGAAGTTCAGGGAGAGGACTGTCAAATTTAGCTGGACCACTTTTTCTTTTTCCTATAATAAGCTGCATTGTGAAGTACACATTTATCATGGTCTTCCTGTTTTGGTCCAGTGCTCCAGACATGTTATTCTGCATGCTGTGCTGACACGTGTCTCAGAGGAGATGAGCAATGCTCAGAAGTTCAACACTGAAAATTCCATATTGTGAAACTCCTATGAACTCTCCTAAGTTTGTCAGTCTGCTTACATGGATTTTAACATTGTGTTTAGAGCAAGAGAATTTTACTTTAATTGGCTTTGCTCACAGCTATTTAAGCAATGTGCCAAACTGTCTATCATCTCCCTTGGACCCCCACTGCAGCTTATGTTCAGCATTTTCATTTATCCATAACAACAGTTATATATCAAAACACCCTCTGCTTCAAATCCTAGTGGTTAATTTTCATTTTTATTTCTATCTTGAGTTTGGCCATATTCCAGATACTTACTTTCAGGCATATAGCTGATCATATACAATCAGCCTCCTGTCATTTGTCTTTACATTGCACCTTCTTTGTGTTTAAAATCAGCAATAAGCTTTTTTAATGAAAAAATTGTTTGTGTGTGTGTATGTGTGTGTGTAAGAAGATAAGAACATAAGAAGAGCCATGCTGGATCAGGCCAAACACCCATCTAGTCCAGCTTCCTGTATCTCACAGCGACCCCACCAGATGCGTCTGAGAGCGCATGAGACTAGATATCTGTCTCCTGATACTACTCCCCTGCATCTGGCCCTTGAAGTAACCTGGTTTTAAGCCTGGAGATTACACATCTCCATCATGATTTGTAACCTGTGATGGAATTTTCCACCAGGAAAACTTTAAGAGACAAGTTGCATATTACCGTTAAGAGATCTGCAATTTCATTTCTCAGTTCCCTAATAACCCTTGGGTGGATGCCATCTGAGCCCGGTGACTTGTTAATCTTCAATTTATCAATTAGTCCTAAAACATCCTCTCTTTTAACCTGTATTTGATTTAATTCTTTAGTCAAGAGGGGTGGTTCAGGCAGCGGAATCTGCCCAAGGTCTTCTGTCGTGAAGACAGATGCAAAGAACTCATTTAATTTCTCTGCAATTTCCAAGTCCTCCTTAACTTCCCCTTTTCCTCCCTCACCATCCAGAGGGCCAACTGGTTCTCTGGCAGGTTTTCTACTTCTAATATATTTAAAGAAGCATTATTTCCCTTTATATTGCTAGCCATGCGTTCCTCAAAATCTTTCTTTGCCTCTCTTATCATCTTCTTACATTTATTTTGCCAGAGTTTGTGTTCCTTTATATTTTCCTCATTTGGGGAGGATTTCCATTTACAGAAAGACCTCTCCTTGCGATTTAGAGCCTCTCTAACTACACTTGTTAACCATGCCGGTGCCCTCTTGGACTTAAATGAGCTCTTCTTTCTTTGTGGTATGCACTTGTGCTGGGCCTCTATTATCGTTGTTTTAAACAGGCTCCATGCACACTGAATAGATTGGATTCTTCTAAACTTCCCCTTCAATTTCTCTCTAACTAGTTTCCTCATCTTAGGGAAGTTTGCCCTTCAAAAATCAAGGGTTTTTATGTCTGATTTGGTTGACACTCTTCCTCCAACATGCATGGCAAAGGAAATTGCAGCATGGTCACTGTTCCCCAGAGGCTCAGTGACATTCACATCCCTGACCAGGTCCTGAGTATCACACAGTATTAGATCCAGAGTTGCCTGATCTCAGGTGGGCTCCATGAGAAGAAGAGCAGGAGTGGAGGGACAGGATAAAGATGTGCCCCTGCTGCTACTTGACCTCATTGAGAACAGGTGCACACATGCATGCATATGGTATGTTTAATAAAACAACTGCATAAAATCCTGATCCAGGTAAGCTTTATCTAGATAGAAGTGGTCTAAAAAACTCTATAAGCAAATATCCAAAAAAAAATTGTCCAGTGGAGTAAGGCAGATCACAATTATTCATGGTTTTTTTTTTTTTTTTGTCATGTCAGATTCTAGATTGTGACCTTTTAACTGAAACACTCAAGTCAATTTCTCATTTTGGTTGCAATTTAAATTAGCTGGTTAGGTTAATAATTGATTCACATTTTTTGATTTGGAAAACCTGTTTCGTAATGTAGTAAGTCACAGTAAAATAAACCATCAGAATAGTTGAGAACTTCATCAGCTAATTCTGCCATAAATCCTATTTATTCAAATTGGACTACTTTAGTACACTATTCAACAGAATTTCAGCTATACAGTAAAACAGGTCCTGGATTGATTGAGCTGCATACTTTTTAAAAAATAATGTTGTTGGTACCTAAAGGGGGCTGGCTGGTCACGGTCATTTCAAAAGACTCAACCCCTTGTCTCTGTCATTTATAAGTACGATTTCCTATACTTGGATGGTGTCTTCTGTAACCCAAGTGGACAGTTCTCTAGCTATGATATGTAGTACGGTAAGTTTGTTTTCCCTTCATGGCCTTTGTTTGTCTATATAGAAACTTAGCTGCAACAAACTGATTGATCCTACTGATTAAACCTCTGTGATAAACTACGCTTTGTTTTATCAGTGTCAGTCTTTTGATAAAAATGCTCGACTTCACCCGCTGGTGCTCACTCTGTGGTGAGTTATTTAAAGCAATGTCGGTGCCAGAGGCTCCCGAAAGACAGAAGAGCAGGAGTGGAGGGACAGGATAAAGATGTGCCCCTGCTGCTACTTGACCTGATTGAGAAGCATTATTTTATTTGGCTTTCAACATTTCTGTGCCACCCGCCAGTCAATCGTCTCAGACTGGTGTGCAATAAAAATGAATATATAAAAAAGCAATAAATAAATAAAACAACATAAGTAATCATTTAAACAAAACTATAACTTTCACCAGAAGGGATAATCAAGACAATTAACATGACATGTTGAAATGTTGTGACAAAGTTTAAAAACAAATGTTTGGCACACTTTCCTGCCTCAAACAAAGCA
The DNA here is from genome assembly GCA_023846285.1 of Phrynocephalus versicolor. NCBI lineage: Eukaryota > Metazoa > Chordata > Lepidosauria > Squamata > Agamidae > Phrynocephalus > Phrynocephalus versicolor. The sequence goes on from JAHTLZ010003542.1 coordinate 25,774,223, forward strand.
CTTATCCAAGCCACTCCAGGTCAATAAAATAATTCAATAATAAAATAAATGACTAGCAGTTTCCTGTCTTTTGCGATAACTAGAGATGGGCACGACTCAAAAAAATAATTTTTCGTTTTTCGTTTGTCGTTTTGGGGTCTGTTTCGGTTCGTTTTCATTTTTCGGGGGTTTTTTTGCGCATTTTTCATTTTCGTTTTCGTTATGAAATGAAACGATAAAAACAAAACGAAAACGAAAATTCCACTGAGTCGTGCCCATCTCTAGCGATAACTTTTGCCTGCAACAGCTGTCTTGCTTTACCTATGGTAGGGCCAGTCTCATCAAAGCTGGCACCATTTTACTCATTTTATGGAGGCAATTTCATAGATGGTATGCCACAGTCCTAAATATCCTCTCCATGGTAATCATCCCCTATCTGTAGAAGGATGTGACTCTTGGAGGGAAAGAGTAATAGCAGAGGTGAACAACTGGCTCTGCAGATGGTGCTGTCAGGAACAATTTGGTTTCTTGGACCATGATTTGACATTTTATTCAGATGGGCTATTGGGCAAGGATGGGGTGCACCTCACCACTAATGGTAGGAATTTTTTTGCCAGCAGGATTGAAAATCCTTTTCAATCCTGCTGAAAGTCAGCTTTAAACCGAGTTCTCAGGAGAAGGGAGAGAATCTTCTTAAGGATAGGAACCCAGAAGGGGTGGTGGGGAATAGCCCAAATGATGCAGTAGAAACAGGAGAAGGAGTATTGCAGTCCGACATTGCAAGAAAAAATAGATTAAGCAAAGGGCTTGTAAGAAGGGCATGCAGCCTTAAATGTCTCTACACCAATGCGCAGAGCATGGGAAACAAATAGGAGGAACTGGAATTCCTAATACAGCAAAATAATTATGACATAATTGGTGTCACTGAAACCTGGTGGGATGAGACTTATGATTGGAATGTAGTTATGGGAGGGTATAACCTGTTTCAAAGGAACAGGCCTAGTAAAAAATGAGGAGGAATATATATTATATTATATATTAAGAATGTTTATTCTACTGAAGAAATCCAGCATACACAACTGGATATTTGGGTGAGAATTAAGGGGGAGAATAATGGTGGGGATGTCACTGTGGGATATATCATAGACTCCCAAACCAGACAACGGAGTTGGATAATGTCTTCTGTGAGCAGAGGACCACACAGTCAAAAGGGAGGGATGTAGTACTAATGGGAGATTTTAACTATCCCGATATATGTTGCCAATCTAACTCAGTTAAGAATGCAAGGTGCACTAAATTCCTGGACTTTAAGAAAGCCATTTTTGGTATACTTAGGGAATTATTGGTCGTGATTCCAGGCACTGGACAGAGGCACTGAAAGAGAAGGGAGTCCAAGATGGATGGGAATTCCTTTAAAATGAGATATATAAAGCACAATCTAAAATGGTTCCAACAAGTCAAAATGGGAGATGTCAGAGGAAACTGCAATAGTTGACTAAAGAACTTTCAAGTCAGCTAAATATTAAAAAATGTACAGGAAATGGAAAAGTGAGGAATGCAGCAAAGAGGAATGTAAGCAAATAGCCAGTACATGCAGAAGGATGATACGACAAGCTAAAGCACAGAATGAACTTAGACTTGCCAGAGAGATTAAAGATAGAAAAAAGGTGGGTTTTTTAGATATGTCTGCAGCAAAAGGAAAAATAAGGAAATGATATGGTCTCTGTGTGGCAAAGATAACCAGTTACTAAAAAGAGACAGGGAAAAGGCAGAACTACTCAACACCTTCTTTGCCTCTGTTTTTTCCAAAAAGGAAAAAAGAGTTCAGTCAGGACAAAGAGTAGATGAGGCAGGGTGGAAATAGCAGCATAGAATAGGTGGGAAGGTAGTACAAAAATACCTGGAAACCCTAAATGAATTTAAGTCTCTGGGGCCAGATGAATTACACCCAAGGATATTAAAAGAACTGGCAGAACCATTGGCAATACTAGTTGAGGAGGTCCTGGAGAACAAAGTCCCCATAGATTGGAGGAGGGCGAATGTGGTCCGCATCTTCAAAAAGGGAATAAAGAGGACCCAAATAATTACCGCCCAATCAGCTGGACATCTATTCCTAGAAAGATTCTAGAACAGATTATTAAGCAGACAGTCTGTAATTATTTAAGAAGCAATGCTGTCATTACCAGAAGTCAATGCAAGTTTGTCAAAAACAACTTTCTTTGATGGACTTACAGGCCTGGTGGATGAGGGTAATGCAGAGGATGTTGTTTATCTTGATCTCAGTAAGGCCTTCAATAAGTTTCTGTTAAGGTTTATACAAAATGGATTTAGAATTGTCATATTGCAAGGGATGATGCAATTGTGGATGATGCAAGACAGAGCAGTTTGGACATGCTCAGTTATCAAATTGCTGAGCAATGGTTGCATCAGCCACATGTATAAAAGTGAGAGAATTTGTCCTGTATTGTGTGAGATGAGGTTGGAAGGAGCAGCACGTTACTTTGTCGGTTTGGATCCCGAGAGTTTGGACTACAGGACTGTCTATGAGGTATATGCCTGCCAATTTTGTTTTTGTGCTGGACTTGTATATTTTGTAAATACAGTTTATTTGGTGACGGGAATCACTGGCTGTGTTTGCGTCTTTATTTTTAGCATTGCTATCAGGCTGTTAAAGCCCACACTCTTTTACACAGTTCTCACAGTCTTCCGCTGAACCACTCTGCGACAGTTTCCCCATGACATACTTGCCAAGACGTTAGTAGAATGTGGGATAGATAATACTACTGTTCGGTGGACTGGTAATTAGGTGGATTGGTCTTGGCAGCGGTGGCGACGGGACACCAGGAGATAAGGGACCGGTTTACAGAAGGAATGAAATGATTTTCAATGAAGAAAAAACCCGCAATTTCCTTCTGTCTGTAATGAAATGCTGTTTCCTCATTTAGTTTAGTTTCATTTCATTGCATAACTACATGACAAAACAGCAATTCATTTTTTCATTTTGTTCCCATCCCTATCTGGAACACATGCCCTCCAATAGTATGTTAATCACAGAGATTTGAACTACCTAGAATAATGTAATTAAAATTGGCAAGATCTGGCCATTGCAGTCATTCTACTTTATCATGTATTTTGCATCAGTGAAACATTCATTGGGGTAGCACATTAATCTGAACTGGAGGTTAGCAAGCCATGGAGATTTAAGTATACCCTAATTTTGTCTAGAGGAGTCACAGTTGACCCATCAACCTAAGCTGATGGGGTTGCCCTTGACTCTTCTCCGGCGTCTGCAGCGGGTCCAGAATGCGGCAGCCAGACTGGTGGTTGGTGTGCGTCGTTATGACCACATCACCCCAGTTCTGGCCCACCTGCACTGGTTGCCCGTTGCAGCCCGGATTAGATTCAAGGTCTTGGTTATAGTTTATAAAACCCTCCATGGCTTGGGACCGGACTACCTGACAGAGCGTATCGGCCAGCGATCCACCTCGGCCCGTCCTGTTCGGCAGGTGCGAGCGCACTCGCTGCGGGTTGCCACTCCTCGAGAGGCCCGGAAGACGATTACTCGGAACCGGGCCTTCTCAGTGGCAGCCCCTTCCTTATGGAATGCCATCCCCAGCAAAGTGTGCTCTGCAGAGTCCCTGCAGGCCTTTCGGAAAGCTTTAAAAACTTTTTTGTTCCGAGAGGCCTTTGGCGATTTTAGTTAGTTTTTTTTTTTTCTCCCCGCCATCGCCATCGCTTTTAAATTAGTCTGCCACTCGGTGTGTCTAACTTAATTTTGCTAGGATTTGTTCTTCCGCATGCTGGGATGCAGGAGGATTCTATATGTTACGCTGTTTTATTGTTTTATGTTGATTTTGCTTATTTGATTTATTCTATTGTTGTTTTGGCATTTATTGCTTTGTTAGCCGCTTAGAGTACTACTTGTAGTAGATAAGCGGGATATAAATACAAGAATAAATAAAATAAATAAATAAATAAAGCACTGCATGCCACAGAGCTCATTTGGGGCTCTGTCATTTCCATCTGTGCTTGGTCACCTGCCCAAGACTTGAGCAGCTGCACTGTTGCCATGACTCATACGTTATCATACCCATCTGCTGATATTGAACACAGTGGATTGTTTGTTTGTTTGTTTGTTTGACTTATATACTGCACCATCTGGCATAAAAGCCACTCTGGGCAGTTAGCATAAAGATGGTGCCACAAGGGGACCACTAGTGGTGAGGCTGACACCAAAGGAGATCATTTCCTGGGACCAGGTCTCCTTGCCCACAAACCACATTGTTCCCAGACCCATCCTGATCTAGAAGGTGAATTATCCAGTAACCATGTATTGTCTGCTTCTTTAGTGAAAGTAGTGGCAAACAGATTTAGATTTCTAATGGATATTATGGGGCTTCCTGAGTGAGAGTTGATATATTTGACTCCTTCTAGTAAGAGAAGAGAGGAAACCACATAGTACAGGAGGCATGGCTTGCTATTAGAAAAGAAGCAGGCTTAGACACTCAAGGGTTTTGTCTAATTCTACAGGTCTGTTCAAGTTCTGGTCCCTGGGATCTCCTGTGAGCCAGCCCCACCACCACCACCTTTAAATGCCTTTCTAAGGAATGAACTGCCAGGACTCTGGATCCCCACTGTGTGTTCTGTAAGAGGGGCCAACCAAGATCACCTGAGCCATGTTTGGCAAATGAAATTACACATCCGGTTACTTGTATGGTCTTCAGTGAACTGCACAGTCCCAAGCAGAAGGAACTGGTAAATCACTTCTGAGTAGCTGAAACCTAAAAAGCCAGAACTAATGGCTCGCAATGAAATAAGGATAATACACTTGGTGGCGTAATGGATAGGATGATGAACAAGGACTTCAGAAATGAGGGTTCAAATCTCCTCTTGGTCATGGAAACTCGCTGGGGAAGTAGAACTAGTAAAACCTTAAATATCTCACTCAAAGCCCTATTAAGTTCCCTTTTAGTCAGTTCGAAGCTGATGGCCCATATCTAACAAATGCTACTTCTTTAGTGTTTGTCCCGTGTGGTAGCAGGACGAACTAGCTAATTAATAATATATGATACAAGAAGATAGGGAAGTTGATTAAAAATGAGGATTAAGTGCGGGGGAGTTGATCATGTTTGGGGAGAAATGTAAGTGAAACATACGTTTTAAGTGGTAATTTTTAATCTCACAAAAATGCTTCTGAACTAGAGATGGGAAGCCATTTCTTCTCATTCCCATCCCGTAATCACTTGCATAGATTGCTTCTGTGATACAAAGTTTGCTCCCTTTCTTCTCCTACCCTCTCCTTTCATTTTTTATCTCTCTCAGCTTCTCCCACACTCCAAATGTTAAGTGGTTGGTAAAAGGCCAATTGTAATAACTTGCCTTAACTGGTTAGGCTGCCCAACATATGCAGCTAATTCTCAGCAAGGTTTTCCGGGGAAACCAAAGACAAGATTGCTTCTGTGGGCTAGCCCCGGGCAGTCAGCAGTGGTAGAATGCTTCACACGGCCCCACATGTACCATTTCTGAACTGACACAAAGCTTAATAGAAGTGAACCCTGACAATTGTGGCCAATCGAGTGTAAGTGACATCCTGCTTGGCGTGCCATTATGCATTCCCTCCCTCTCCTTCCATCTCTTGAAGGTATGAATATCTCCTGTGGGAAGTCTGGATGTTTAAATGCCATTGTAGTCTTTGTCAGCTGATTTACTTTCTATTAACTATGACATTCTGCAGATGGTCCTGGAAACCAAAACAAACGCAAACAAAACCATAGAACCTCCCAGCTCCTCCTCCTCCTTTAAAGCAAACCAATGGTGTTAATGCATGGTCACCCTTAATACGACTTAAACGTTTCCTCAAAAGAAGGCCTGCACCAAGTGTTCTCGGTTTCAAAGTTGAGTTCAAAGTCCTTGGATGCAGGTGGGAAGGCAATATTTCCTGAAACAGGAAACACTGAGAGAGATTCAAAGAGAAATGAGGCCATTCTATTCTGAAGTAGCCCAGGCCAGGCCAGGACAAAGCAGACTTGCCATCTGGTAACAGAAGTACAGTAATCAGTTGATGGTAAGATTCCCCTTCTGTCGCATATTCCCCTTTCCCCCACATCCTCCTTAACTCTTCTCCAGAGGGTAGAGGGACCTTCCAGAGCAGGATGTGAGGTGACCTCACTTGCCATTATTTTCCCACTTCCAAACTGCTTTGTGAACCTCCCTCCCTTCATTCATTTTTATTCTGCCCCCCTTTTTAAAAAGCTCAATGCTATTGAAGAAACAAATTCAGATGGAGGTGGTAGGGGGGGAAAAACATCTATTTAGGTGAAGGACCATTTTTTTTCCCTAGAAACAATTTTGGAGCAAGATGGATATAGCAGTAAACACAGGTAATGGTAACATTATTAGCTCTGCTCAATACATGAAATTCTGAACATACAGAGGAAACCAAATCTTGCATCTTTAGACATGAAAACCCATTACTAACTAGCTGTATTTAAATGTGCATACTTTAAATAAAAAGGTAGGCAGCCTGTCACCTTCCAGATAGCATCCATGTAAATCCCTGCTCATTGGGCCTGATGGCTGAGATTAATGGAAGTCTCTCCGGGGTGGTGTGTAGCCCATCTCAGATGTAAAGAAAGTTGCCATGGGATATAATGTGTCTTCCCTACACAACAGTATCCCACTGCATCACACAAACAAATGCTACTAATGTTGAGGCCTATTGATGGGGAAAAGGCTGACAGCATCACAATTCGAAAAGCGGCCTCACTGGAAGTTGATAGTGTCTCCCACTGAACCTCCTGTCTATGCCCTGGTATTGTGCAAAAGTTCCCCTATGAGCGCTTTTGTATCTATTACAACAGCAGTTTGTTCCTTACAACAGTAGGTTGTAATAGACAATGTTATTATGCAACCATGTACAGTGTACCCATATAACAAGTGGTTTGTTTAACAGAAAAGCTGTTTAAAGGAAAAACTGTCCAGACTTGGTGGGAAATCACTTAACAGAATCGCCTATGGGGTGAATCCGTACAACAGAAAAATGATCATTATTAGGGATTAATCTGTTTTCAATGCATCCCACCAGGAAATTTGTACAAAGGAAAATTTGCTTAACAGAATTTCATTTGGAACAAATTAATTCTTTATACAAGGTACCACTGTTTATATACCTTGAAAAGCTTGCAAGGATTACCACAAGGTGTCAGCTGAGGCCTCGTTGTTGTTGTTGTTGTTGTTGTTGTTGTTGTTGTTGTTGTTGTTGTTGTTGTTGTTGTTGTTGTTGTTGTTGTTGTTGTTGTTGTTGTTGTTGTTTATACCAGCTCAAAAAACCAACAAGGAAATAAATCCATTCACTTCTTCAAGTGTTCCGTCTTTCACACGTCCACCCCACTTCTCTAAAAGCCACTCCTTTAGATAAAGGTTAGAGCTTATTTGAAGAAAGAGTTTCAAACATTGCCAAGATGAAATTTTGCATGGAGAAATAAAGGGAAGAGAGCAGCTGTTACTCACAACAGTAAAGCACCAAAATATATAGCTATAAATTGCCCGGTGCCAACAGCTCAGCTGTCACCATCAATTTAGTTAATGGTGTCCAGTTTTCCTCCAGTGGGAGATAAGGCATTTCCTGGACCAAACAAAATCCGCCACCGCTTTTTTCGTGGTTGAAACGAGCATAGCCTCTCTTTGTCTCCCCTCTAAGGAGACTTGCCACTTATCTAAAAGACACAGTCTGGAGAAATTCAACCTGATAAGTCACAGGACTTATCAAGTTGTCTCACCACAGCATGACTAGAACTGGAAGAACCAGTTACTTACCTGTAAAGGTGGTTCTTCAAGTGGACCTTCGTGAAGCCACACAGATGGGTTTCCCAAGTGCCCTTGCGTGGAGGTCGGCCTTCCCTAGCAATAGGAAAGTTTGTTAGTCTCCTCCCACTCGCACTGTGCATGTGACCTCCGAAGAAGTTGAGGTGGTGGTTTGAGGATGCTGAGGAGGTGGAGGTGAGTCAGAGTGCAGAAGCCATCGAGAGCCATCAAATTTCAGTGAAAACTTAGGCAACGGAGGTAACGTCATCGAAGCCGAGCAAGGAGACTTGGGTGGCTGAGTCGGTACCATGGTAAGGGCCTCCTGATCCGTCGAAGGAGCTGTGGCAAGCTTACGCTTCTTCTTCTTAGGTGGCAAAGGTTGCAGTGAAGGTGCCGAGACCGCCGTCAGAAAGGCGGTCGAAGAAGTAGGACGAGCAGTCGAAGCCGAGGGTGGGTCCGAAGTAGCATAAGGCAGTAACAGAGCGGAGACTGGTAACGCAGACAGTTGCGAATGAGGAGGCTGAGAGAGTTGAGGCTGACTGGCCGCCATTACTTGCTGGAAGAGAGTGTGAGACCACGTGGGAAACACCGATCCCAGAGACGGAAAATATGTAGCCGGAGGCATAGCCGAGGCAGGTAAGGCATCGGAGTGGAAAGAAACTTGCAATTGAGGAGTCGGAATGGAAGGGCCAACCGGCGTAAGGTTTGGCATAGAAAGGCCGGGAGGCATCGAAGCCGACGAGGTAGGTGTGCAAATTGGAGTCGAGCGGTTCTCGGTAAGGAGAGGTGGAGTGGACGCTCGAAGGTCTGCCGAAGCCGAAACAGGAGTCGGCACAGACTGCTCGGTAGCAACATCCCGTTTTCGATGGGAATGAAGCTTGGGCTCCTTCAAAGCCAATTTTTCCAGTATTGGCTGAGGGACGAATTCAGTCGAATCGGACTAAAGTCCCCTCCGACATCGGGCGGGAAAGACCCCACAGAAGGAATCTGAGTGGGTCCCGATTGACCGTCGGGCAACAGATCAGAGGCTGACAACGGCGTGGAAACTGAAAGGGCCTGTTGGAGCAGCTCAGGCAGTGAAGGAGCAGAATGGAATTGTGTGGACATGAGAGAAATATCCGGAGGGTGCTTGGCCTCAGAGTCAGAAGAAGAATCTGAGGGAAAGAATGGTTCATACCCAGGCCTCGGCCGAGGCGAAATAGACAGGTGCTCCGACTCCACGAGGATGACCTCCAAAGAAGTTGAAGACTGAGGCGGCGTTGGTTTCGAAGCGGATGAAGAAGAATCATGTTTTGAAACTGCTGTTTTCGATTCCAGCTTGGATTTTCGGTGACGCTCAAGCACAGGAAGGTCTTTTTTAGAGTCCTTCTTAGAGAGAGAAGGAAGCTTCGACTGCTTCCTCGAAGTCGAAGTTTTGGCGGAAGAAGCAACGGTAGACTCACGAGATTCCATCGAAGCGGGGCGAAGAGCCTTCTCAAGCAAATAAGCGTTAAGACGAAAACAACGGGTTTTGAGCATTTGAGACCCAAAGTTCCTACAAATAAGACAGGATTCAGGCTGATGGGATTCGCCCAAACAATAGAGGCACTTAAGATGACCGTCTGTGTGAGGAATCTTCGCGTTACATCCAACGCAGCGCTTGAAGGGGGGTCGTTGTGCCATAAACAACAGTCCATAAAGCCAATGCCGAAGGAAGATCCAAAGGAGTAGTCGAAAGTCCAAAAACCGAGTCAGTAACCGGAGAGAAATTTCTAGAAAGGCGAATGAGGAGACTAACGAAAATGCGACCTCTTAGCACAGCGGTAAGAGGGAACTGAGGTGTTTGCGTGGGAGCCCGCTCACACATGTGCAGTGCGAGTGGGAGGAGACTAACGAGCTTTCCTATTGCTAGGGAAGGCCGACCTCTGCGCAAGGGCGCTTGGGAAAGCCATCTGTGTGGCTTCACGAAGGCCACGATGGAGAACTCGTTCTTTTTAAAGTTTTGTGCCAAGAGAAACAAGTCTGTATTTTTTCTACCTTGTGGTAACTTTTCATTTTAAATCTAATGTAGCTATTTTTTCCTTTAATTGGATTAAAATGTCTTTCTTTTTCAGAAATAATCCAGCCAGTCCACCAGACATCTGCATCATTTACATACAGAGGACCCTCATATAACAAGTGGTTTGTTTAAGAGAAAATCCGCTTAAAGGAAAAAATTTCTGGACACAGGGGAAAATCGCCCATGGGGTGAATCCGTACAACAGAAAAATTGTCATGATTAGGATTAATCTGTTTTCAATGCATTCCTATGGGAAATTTGTACAAAGGAAATTTTGCTTAACATAATTTCATTTGGAATAAACTAATTCCTTTATACAAGGCACCAATGTCCAAGACAGTTCCCTAGTTAAGTAGGAGGAAGTCTTTGTTGATCTTTCTTTCTATATATCCAGGGAATGGGACAGATCTCACAACAGAAATCCCCGTATGTTGGGTAAATGCAGTTTCTTCCAATTTGGATGGATGAAGGAAGGGGTGATGGTGGCAGCTATTAGTTCAAAGTGATACAAAAGTAAACTTTCCTGTTAGCATTGCACATAAGCTTTAAAGCTTGTAGTGGGAAATGGTCAATTATTGTCTAATGGCAATATTACCAGTATGGTTCACCATCCATCCATCCAGAATTATCACTATATTGCACCTTTCTCTTCCAAAAAGGAAATCATAATAGAGCTGAATCAAACCACAAATTAAAACATAGTATAAAAACACTTCAGTAGAAGAAAATACAGCATACACTCCCTTTTGTAGACTAGATACACTACTGAGTGATCTCTTTTCATTTTCTTTTAGCTAACTCTTATAAGGTAAGAGGTGCTGACCCCAACAAACCCATTTTATATGTATTTTTAAAGCCAAGACAGCCACATTAAATGAGTCATTAAAAATTAAAAATTGAAATGAACTGACCTGAACAACAAACTGAAACATGCCTCCAGCATCATAGAGGTTTAAGTTATTATTTGTGATGAGTGATGTGACCAAATGAGAGAGAGACAGAGAGAGAGAGAGAGAGAGAGATCGCTAAATTTCAAATTCTGAATAAATTAGTCATAACTCAGATGCCACTTCAATCACATTCCAGAGAACAACTACAAAAACATTGTTGCCTTCACTGTTAACCTACAAAGTTCATCTGGCCCATGACAATAATGAAAACCAGGAGGAGAAGAGGGGGAGAAAGAGTAATGATGGTGGCTCTCTCTTCAGCCCCAGGTCTTGGTGCTATGTGCTGCTTTCTGGACGTTGGCAAAGTTATATAAATATGGACGAATCTGTTTTATTATTTTATTTTATTTAAAAAATTTCCAGGCTGCCTTTTAGGGCAAGAGGGAACATGGACAACCGTGACCCTCAAATGCATTTGGATGGCCCCAAGTCCTCATCACTGGTTATAATCATCAGGAGTCAGGACTGATTGAGGACTGCAATTGTCCATCCTTTTTCTAGGACAAGGACCTCTCAAGGCCACTTCTATTATATAAAATATATCAGGAGAAGGAGCAGGAGCAGCAGCAGCAGCGGCAAAGTTGGAGGCCGGGCAAGGAGGGAGGGGAGGCAGCAAGCAGGCCAGACGTCCAAAGGTGAGGGGAGGCAGCGCAATTGCCAGAACTGCCCTCCCGACCATTTTCAGAGGGCTCTTGCCGAGCTGTCAATGGCTGGACCCCTTTAACCCTGGCCCAGTCAGTACCAGGGGATAACAGCTCAGCAGGAGCCCTTTAAAAGTGCCTCTAGGACCCAGGGGAGCCGTTTTTTAAAAAAATTCATAAGAAATGAAATGAAACAAAACAGGTGAGTACAAAATGAAATGAAACGAAACATTATTTTTCCGTCCCTAGTGCCGATCCCAACTCTGTATGCAATTGTATGCAACTGTATACAACTGTCTATGGCAGGCCTGCCCAAAGTCCGGCCCGGGGGCCAAATCCGGCCCACCAGGCCATTCTGAGTGGCCCACGGCTGGCTGGCCCACCCCTCCCTTCCACTCCTTCACACCATGTTTTTTTAAAAGAAAGTGGGTGGGGCTTGCAGTGGGGTGGCAGGGTTGGGGAGCAACCGGCCCCTGACACATTCTCAGCCACCAAATCTGGCCCTCCTTACAAAAAGTTTGGGCACCCCTGGTCTATGGGATTTCTTAATTTGAGGTGATTTTTTTAAAACTATGGAGTTGGAATTCATCCAGTTCATTCTGAAATCTATGCTTTTAAAATACTTGTATTTGAGGGGTTCCTATGAACGTGTTAGGAAAGTTGCTGAAAGCTAGTCATTTACAAGGGCCAAACACAGGGTAACGGTGAACAGAAGAAAACTTGATACAAACTAAATCATGAGAGGGAATGCTAAAGAGCAGTTTTGTCCACCACCCTGTCCATTTCCCCATTCTGAAGATTAACCAGATCATCTGTCAACTGAAGACTGAAGATCATCTGCCAATTGAACAGAGCCCTCTAGAGACCATCTAAATCCATCAAATTTCTGGAGCAGTTCCTATTCCTCCCACTGTTGTAGAAGTTCCTGAATTGTGTCTTCTGGAACAGCCCATGCAATCTTCTACTGCTCATAAACTTAAAAGGAGAATTTCTTCATTAATGTTAAAACAAATGCAAATAGCATGTGGGTGGGATAGCCAAAATGAAAATAGCTTCAAAAAGGAAGTTGACATCAACTTGAAAGCACATTTGAGTGCTTTCAGTCATTTGTGTAAACTCTGAATTCTAACATTCCTAACATTAAAGTGTTTTGCTTATCAAACACTCCCATTTCAAACAGATAGAATAAATTCCAATCAGACTACTGTATACAGCACTAGCTGTAAATTTATTTCTAATGGTCTGACCATTCCATTCCAGCGATATTGTCTTGACTGCAGCTGAGGCGACCAAATGAGTAACTAGCTTACTTTTTCAATGGAAATCAGAGCCAAAAGGAAGGTAACTTTTTAAAAATCCTACTTAACACACAAATGTAACCAATCTGTGACCCATTTTTTTCAGGATCCAGATACCAGTTCTCCAGATCAGATGTTGTGCACAAGTCATGAGGACCAGCTTTACCTAGGGGAAACTGAAGCAATAGCCACACACAGTATATACTGTGGGGCACAGAAAAGAGGCAGAGCTGTATATGCCAGTTAACTTGCCCTGTGCCACCTAAATGAACTGCCGTCCTCAGATGAAGGGAAGGGAGCTGTCTGATCACAAGCGTTGAGAGAGAAAATGGAACTGACAGTTGCGTTGTGCAGCCTGCATGGAACTAGAAAATGTGAAGGTACCATCTTCCACATCACAAACAAACTGTTTTTGCACGCGCACACCTACACCCACAACACAACACAACACAACACAACACAACACAACACACACCTCTATGCTCCTCCCCATCTCTCTTCCCCTCACCCCCAGGGATTATTATCTGCTGATGTTGTGATGTTGCCATTCTTTTGTTTCATATTTGGTATCTTGGTATCTCAGCCTTTGAACAAGGCTTTGTTCAAAGACACACACACAATAGATAGATAGATAGATAGATAGATAGATAGATAGATAGATAGATAGATAGATAGATAGATAGATAGATAGATAGATAGATAGATAGATAGATAGATAGATAGAAGATTTTGCAGACTCTATATGGAGCTATCTTCAGATAGTGTTCAAAAGCCAGAAGTGCTGGGGCCAGAATGTTAAGTAATTTCAGATACAGGATGTATACCTCACAATTGCTGGAAAAACTTCATTGGATGTCATTGATGGGGACAATTCCAAGTGCTGGTTAGAATCCATAAATTCCATTGGGGCTTGTACCTAGGCTTATGAAAGTTCCATGTTCTTTCCCAGTGAGCCAGCGTGCTTATTCTCTAAAATGCCTGAGCTCATGTCATCTGTGCGGATGGCTGTTCTCTCAAACTTACTGCTCTCAAAGGCATTCTTGGTGATTGAGAAGGCTGAGAGATCTTTCTCAGTGGCAGCTTTCAAGCTGGGGAAGTTTCCTCCCAAGGGAAGATAGATTGGCTCCCTTCTTGTTGTCCTGATGCCCAGAGGCAAAAGGTTTTTTAAAAATAATTCTGGGAGGCTTTAGGCAATTGAGTGTCTCCTGAGCAAAGAGAATCAGACCAACTGGTGCCGCAATTTTTATTGGCTTTTAGATTATTTGTAATGCAATAGGCTTTTGATATTATGATTTAATTATCTTTTAACATAACCGGTTTTTGTATGCTTTTACCTACAGTTGTATTTATCTACTCTTACCTCTATTAGTTTTAAATTGTGTTGCCAACCACTTTATTCCTCAGTTTTCAGGAATATTAATTAGATCAAATCAAACAATGGCTGAACTCCTGTTGCTTAGAGTAGTAAGTCACAACTAGAGCAGGCCCATTCAATCAGTGGAACTTACAGAGGAGTTTTCTCATCAAATAAGAACATAAGAACAGCCTTGCTGGAACAGGCCACAGCCCACCGAGTCCAGCATTCTGTCTCACACAGTGGCTCACCATTTGCTTCAGGGTATTCCCAGGCAGATGTCTTCACCTGCTTATGATTCCCTGCAAATGGCACTGAGAGATATCCTGCCTATCTCTCCAATGCAGAGGTTGTCCTTACGCATCCATAATGATAGCCATTGATACCGTTGTTCTCCATGAACTTGTCTAATCCTCGCTTAAAGATGTCAAGGCTGACAGCTGTCAAGTCTGACAACTGTCACCACTTCTTCTGGCAGGGAGTTCCACAGACCAGTCATCCTCTGGGTGAAAAAGTAGTTTCTCTTATTTGTTTGAGATGTAGCACCCAAAAGTTTCATGGTGTTCCCCCTAGCTCTAGTGTTGTGCGATAGGGAAAACAGTTTTTCCTTTTCTACTTTGTCTTTATCTACTGCCTAGATGCCCTAAGTACATCCAATCTTGCCTGGTTTCAGAAGCTAAGCAGGGTCGGCCCTGGTTAGTACTTGGATGGGAGACCACCAGGGAATACCAGGTGCTGTAGGCGCCTGGAGTAGGAACTGGCAAGCCACTCCAGTATTCCTGCCAAGAAAACTCCATGGACATGGAATCACAAAGAGTCGGTCATGACTGTAACGACACAACAACACTATGATTTGATAAACTTCAGTCAGGTCACCACTTAGGCACCGTCGTTCAAGAGTGAAGAGGCCCAGATGGTAAGGAAGGTGTTCCAGTCCCCTAATCATTCTGGTTGCCCTCCTCTGCACTTGGACTCCCTACTGAATTCATAGAACTCAAATAGTTAAGCTAAGCAGTAAGATTTCAGCCAACGTGTAGTTTTGGTCTCCTTCAAATGTAGCCTCATGAATCATTGTAGTGGTTTCTTTTTTAGTGTACATGGGAGAACAGAGCAAAAGATCAAGAGAAAAGGTAGTACAGTCTGTTGTAAGTGCTTTATTTTTGCCCCTTACAGGTCTCGGGACTTGCTCACTCCACTACTACTCATTGACTACTCACTACTACTCAAAAGTCCTCTCATATAAATTTAGGCAGTGTGGATTAAATAATGTTCTCTGCTTTCGCATGACCTAGAATCCAAGCCAGGAGCTCTCATTGGTGGTTGCTAACCAAGACACCTGCTTGGCTTATAGGTCACACTGCTGCAAGTGATATCGTTTCAACTATGGTTTATCTGTATTCTGTGCATTCTGTATTAAAACCAGAAGCAGTTCTTATACTCATGTTCATGATTTAGACAGATTTCAGACTGAAAATAAGTTTGTCATTGTTCTGGCATGTGATAGCACCACAGGCCACAGATCTGTCACTGAAACAGAAAGGGGGGGGGGTTAATGGAGCCATATATGGCCACTACTCGCTACCTCTTTAATGACTGCTTGTACTTCTGACCACCATCAGCAGCCCACTACTTCTTGGCTGAACCAACCTTGCCAGCAACAAATAGAATCGCAGAATCATAGAGACCTCAAGGGCCATCCAGTCCAAACCCCTGCCATACAGGAACCCCCAACACGGTACTCCCAATGGATGGCCATCCAGCCTCTGCTTAAAAACCTCCACAGAAGGAGACTCCACCACCCTTTGTGGCAGCATATTCCACTGCCGAACAGCTCTAAACATCACGAAGTTCTTCCTAATGTTTAAATTGAATCTCTTTTCCTGTAGTTTGAAACCATTGCCCCGTGTCCTAGTCTCTGAAGCCATGGAAAACAAACCAGTCCCCTCTTCAATATGACATCCTTTCAGATATTTAAACATAGCTATCATATCCCATCTTTGCCTTCTTTTTGTAAGGCTAAACATTCCCAGCTCCCTAAGCAGCTCCTCGTAAGACATATGTTCCACATCTTTTACCATCCTGGTTACCATCCTCTGTACCCATACAAGGTTTTAAACATCTTTTTAAAAACTGAGCTGTGCAGAACTGGATCAAGTACTCCAGGTGAGGTCTGACCAGAGCAGAATAAAAAGGTACTAACACTTGCCTTTCTAACACTTCTTCGTTGCTGATGCAACGAAGAATCACATTGGCTTTCTTGACCACTGTGTAACACTGCTGACTCATGTTCAATTTGTGGTCCACCATGACTCCCAGATCCCTTTCACATGTACTATTTTGCAGCCAGGTGTCTCCCATTCTATATCTGTACAATTCTTTTTTTTTTAAACCTAGATACAGTATGCTACATTTTTCTCTGTTGAAACACATCCCATTAGCTTTGGCCCAGCACCCTAATCTGTCAAGGTTGTTTTGCATTTTCATCCTATTCTCTAGGGAATTAGCAACCCCTCCCAATTTGGTATCATCTGCAAATTTAATCAGCATACTCTCTGTTCCTTGCTCCAAGTCATTAATAAAGATATTGAATAGCATTGGACCCAGACCAGAACTCTGGGGCACCCCACTGGTCACGTCTCTCCAAGCTGAAGAGAAGCCATTTATGATCACCCTTTGAGTGCGATCAGTCAACCAATTACAAATCCACCTAACAGTAGTACTATCTATCCCAGATTGTATGAACTTCTTTGCAAGTATACCTTGAGGAACTTTATCAAAGGCCTTACTGAAATCTAGATAAGCAATATCAACAGCATTCCCCTCATCCACCAGGCCTGTTCCTCTATGAAAGGCAGAGATCAAATTAGTCTGGCATGACTTGTTTTTAAGAAACCTGTGTTGACTTCTTGTAATGACAGCATTGCTTGGTAAATAATTACAGACTCTCTGCCTAATAATTTTCTCTATGATCTTTGCAAAAATTGAAGTCAAGCTGATGAGGAGGTAGTGATTTGGGTCCTATTTTCCCCCTTTTTGAAGATGGGGAAAACATTTGTCCTCCTCCAAACTATGGGGATGTCCCCTGTTCTCCAGGACTTCTCAAAGTTTATTGCTAATAGTTCTGAAATTACTTCCACCAGTTCTTTTAATATCCTTGGGTGTAACTTCTCTGGCCCAGGAGACTTAAATTCATTTAATGTTTCACATGTTCCTGTACTACCTCTCTACCTATTCTATGTTGCAATTCCCATCCTAACTCATCCACTCTTTGTCTCAGCAGATCTCTTTTTTCTTTTTGGAGAAAACTGAGGCAAAGAAGGTGTTGAGTAGTTCTACTTTGTCCCTGTCTCCTGTTAGTAATGGATTATCTTTGCGATGAAGAGAGCCTATAATTTCCTTATTTTTCCTTTTGCTCCGGACATAACTAATCTCTCTGACAAGTCTAAGTTCATTTTGCACTTTAGCTTTTCATTATTATTTTTTTACCATCCCTCTGCATATATTAGCTATTTGCTTATCTTCCACTTTGGTGCATGCCCCATTTTTCCATTTCTGTACTTTTATTTATTCTTATCTGAGTTGAAAGTTCTTTAGTCAACCATTGCAATTTCTTTAGACATCTCCCCTTTTTTCTTCTTGTTTGGACAATTTTATTATTGTTTGAACACCCTTTAATATCTCGCTTTTAAGAAAATCCCATCCATCTTGGACTCCCTTCTCTTTCTGTGTTTCGGTCCATGGAATTTACAAAAAATGTCTTTCTTAAAGTCCATGATTCTTGTCTGGCTAGGCTTAGCTTCACCTTCCCACAGTATAACACTATGTAACAAGCTCAGAGGGGAAGAAAGCAGGACTGCACTCCCTCTCCTCCTCCATTGCTTTCAAGGGATGGGTGTTGCTACGATTGTTATAATCCCTTCACTGGGGAGGAAAATGAAATCAAACTGGGTGGAGCATTGGTCACTTCCATCCCCATCTATTTCTCTCTCCTGTTTGTTCTGCTACTCTGATGGCTTCCCGGAGGGCCTAACCACTCTGGCCTGCCTGCATGGATGGCAGCCTCAACGCACTACAAGACATCCTCCTTAAACTCCTCCCTCAACCACCAGTTTACTTAGTTACCTAGCCATACGAACATAATTTGATTATTGCGTGAAGAGTGCCTATATTGATAAGAATAACAGTGTTTGCCTTGTCCATTAATTTTTGAAGAGGAAGACAAAACAAAACAAAAGTTAAATTTAAACATTTCCAAGGGAAAGAGAAGGGGAGAGAATGACAGCATTGTAAAACTGAAAGTAAAGTAATAGAGTTGGTGAAGACTGGTGGGAGAATGAAGAGATCAGGAAAGATTGATATTTACAGGCAAGAAAAACCTGTAAAAGTGGATCTTGTGTTACAGATTGAAACAACTGTGGGTCCTAAAATTAAGAAACATTCTTGCAACAATGGTCAGTTCAGCTGATATGTCCGCACATCTCTCACCCAATGGTAACAAGTTAACAACCAGCCAATACTACATTTCCAACATCACCGTCATTGTTATTATGCTTTTATTTATTTATTTAAAATATTTTTAACCTGCCATTCTCCTTTAAAGGGGCCCAAGGTGACTTACAACAGTTAGAAGACAGGGTTTAAGCTAATAACAGAGAGTGTGCAATTAGAGATGGGCACGAAACGAGCGATTTTTCGTTTTCATTTTCGTTTTTTCGTTTCGTTACGTAACAAAACAAAAAACGAATTTTGACTCCAAAATGAAACGAAACGACACGAAACACGAAAAATTTTGTCGACCACTTCGTTTTCATTACGGCAAATACATTGAATTGTGCTAAATGGTAACGAAACAGCAATTTTTCATTTTCGTTTTCATTTTTTCGGTTTGTTACATAACGAAACGAAAATGATTTTTTTTGCAAAAAAACTCACGAAAATGGAAACGAACCGAAATGGCCCCCTAAACGACCAAACGACAAACGAAACACCATTTTTTTGAGTCATGCCCATCTCTATGTGCAATAATAAAACAATCAATGGATAGAGTACTAAAAAAAACATAAGCAACACCAAAATACATTCAAAGCAGTAAGATACAATCATCTAGTTTTAAAAAATGACAATTGGCTGCCACTAACTCAAGGAAAACTTCCCTGAAGAGAAAGGTCTTCACCTGCTTGAGAAGGGACAGTAAAGATGGAACCAGCCTAACTTCAAGTGGGAGGGAGTTCCAGAGATAGGCTAGCATCCACCAGGACTGCAAGTACCTATTCCCTCCTGCATCTTCCAGTGAACCCTAAACTTCTGAAACTGCCTAGAGCAGGCTTTTTCACATCTGTGTGGAGCTGTAGTAGGTCAGGGAGAAGGAGGCTGTCCGTGTTTTTGAAATACACCATGTTGGTCTTTAGCCAAAACCAAAAAACAAACAAACAAAAACCTTTCCATAAGAATGAATGAGAAAGCTTGGCAGAAGTGTTTTTCTTGCTCCTTCTACGAGTTTCTGAAGAAGCACAATTAGACACACTGCTGCATGCATATGTACTACCTTTGGGTAGTGGGCAGCATATAAATTGTATAAATAAAATAAATAAATAAATAAATAAATATATTTCAGTACCTTCTTAGCCTATAGCATTAGGGAAAAAATAATTTTTTCTGCAGTATGATGTTGATATTACTATTGTTCTGCTTCACCCCCACCCCACCCCTCTGTCTCACTTGCCCACTGGAAAGCTGATAATCACCTCCAGTCATCCGCATTCTAAGCAAACCACTTCAGTTGTTGGAATCTCATCAGCTATGATTTGGTGTGTATCCAGCAGGAGGAACATTCCATTGTGAAGCACAGTGAAGTCAGATAAACTCTGGTGCCCCTTCTGACCTTGAAACAAGACTCGTTGTGCCCATATTTCCCCTTCCCGCCCCAAGATAGACAACTGTTTTGCTCTCTGTACTCCACAACACAGGAACACAGCAGCAATCACGGTTAGCAGGGGTTGATGGCCTCTGTCTTCCTGTGACAGCTGCCCCTAGCTCTAGCAAAAGGGAGGGAAAGGGGCCTCAAAGAGAATAACCAATGTTTAAGGTCCCCCACAAGGCATGGAAAGTTCAAGCTCACTCCAGCCACCACCCACTAAGATAGAAAGAGATTCATCTCTTGTTGCTGAAATGTGATGTTTTGGCAACCTCAGGAGCAGCACACCCGCACCGTGTATGGAGCTTCAAACTGCCCTTGGGCTAATCTGGTTTTTGCTGGCATAATAATATTAATTAATGAAAATTATAGGGTTTGCAGAGGGAGGAAAAGTCACAGCTTTGGGGGGAAATCTCCACACTGACAATTCTATTTATAAACTGACATACAGGGATATATCATCCAGATTACTGCATAGAACTAGATTGTAGAGTTCATTGGAAACTCAAATTATGTATAAAAATGAGCCTCATTCCTGGCCTACATTAAACACAAAGTGTAGGCCATTATATTTCAGGCAGAAACCCATCCTTTCACCTTCAAGGCTAAACCAAAGGTCTCTTCTCTACTGTTGGGCTATTACCAAAACCTAGAGATCAAATGTCAACCTAGCAGCCAACATAAGAACATAAAAAACATAAGAAAAGCCATGCTGGATCAGCCCAATGGCCCATCTAGTCCAGCTTCCTGTATCTCACAGTGGCCTCACCAGATGCATTTGGGAACGCATGAGACTAGATATCTGTCTCCTGATAGCACTCCCCTGAATCTGGTCCTTGAGGTACCCCAGTTTTAAGCCTGGAGATTACACATCTCCATCATGGTTTGTAACCTGTGATTGACTTTTTCTCCAGGACTCTGTCCAATCCCCTTTTGAAGGCATCCAGGCCAGATGCCATCACCACATCTTGTGGCAGGGAGTTCCACAGACTAACAACACACTGGGTGAAAAAATATTTTGTTTTGTCTGTTCTTACTCTCCCAGCCCACAATTTGAGGGTATGTCCCCTAGTTCTGGTATTTTGTGAGAGGGAGAAGAGCTTCCCTCTACCCACTTTACTCATGCCCTGCATTATTTTGTATATCTCAATCATATCCCCCCTCAGGAGCCTTTTTTCCAGAGTAAAGAGCCCCAAATGTTTTAGCCTTTCCTCATAAGAGAGGTGCCCCAGCCCAGTAATTATTTTAGTCACTCTCTTTTGTAACTTTTCCAGTTCCACTATGTCTTTCTTGAGATGCGGTGACCACAATTGTACACAATACTCCAGGTGCGGCCTTACTATTGTTTTGTATAATGGCATTATAATGTTGGCTGTTTTATTTTCAATCCCCTTTTTGATAATCCCTAGCATGGAATTGGCCGTCTTCACCACTGCCACACATTGGGTAGACCCCTTTATGGAGCTGTCCACCAACACACCAAGATCTCTTTCCTGATCCACCACAGATAACTCAGAGCCCATGAGTTGATAGATAAAGTTTTGATTTTTTTGCCCCAATATGCAATACTTTACATTTGCCTACATTAAAATGCATTTGCCATTTCGCAGCCCATTCCCCTGGTTTGGAGAGAGCCTTCTGGAGCTCTTCACGATCTTCTATGGTTTTTACCACACGGAAAAATTTTGTGTCATCTGCAAACTTGGCCACTTCACTGTTTATCCCTGTCTCCAGGTCATTTATGAACAGAGTGAAAAGCACCGGTCCCAGGATAGAGCCCTGGGGCACACCGCTTTTCACTTCTCTCCATTGTGAAAATTTGCCATTGACACCTACTCTTTGTTTCCTGGATCTCAACCAGTTCTCATTCCATAAGAGGATCTGCCTTCTCATCCCCTGACTGTGCAATTTTCTCAGCAGCCTTTGGTGAGGGACTGTGTCAAAAGCCTTGTGAAAATCCAGATAGACTATATCCACCGGTTCACCCAAATCCACATGCCTATTGACCTTTTCAAAAAATTCTAAAAGATTTGTCAGACAAGACTTACCCTTACAGAAGCCATGCTGATTTTCTCTCAGCAAGGTTTGTTCTTCTATGTGTTTTAAGATTTTCTCTGAGGCTTTCCACCATCTTCCCTGGGACAGATGTAAGGTTAACCGGCCTGTAGTTTCCCAGGTCCCCCCTCCTTCCTTTTTAAAAAAATGGTGACATCCGCTATTCTCCAGTCCTCCAGCACTGTGGCTGTTTTAAGAGACAAGTTGCATATTACCGTTAAGAGATCTGCAATTTCATTTCTCAGTTCCCTAATAACCCTTGGGTGGATGCCATCTGGGCCCGGCGACTTGTTAATCTTCAGTTTATCAATTAGACCTAAAACATCCTCTCTTTTAACCTGTATTTGATTTAATTCTTTAGTCAGGCAGCAGAATCTGCTCGAGGTCTTCTGTCGTGAAGACAGATGCAAAGAACTCATTTAATTTATCTGCAATTTCCAAATTCTCCTTAACCTCCCCTTTTCCTCCCTCACCATCCAGAGGGCCAACTGGTTCTCTGCCAGGTTTTCTACTTCTAACATATTTAAAGAAGCTTTTATTATTACCCTTTATATTTCTAGCCATGCGTTCCTCAAAATCTTTCTTTGCCTCTCTTATCTTCTTACATTTCTTTTGCCAGAGTTTGTGTTCCTTTTTATTTTGCTCATTTGGGGAGGATTTCCATTTACAGAAAGACCTCTCCTTGCGATTTAGAGCCTCTCTAACTCCACTCGTTAACCATGCTGGCACCCTCTTGGACTTAGAGGAGCTCTTCTTTCTTTGTGGTATGCACTTGTGCTGGGCCTCTATTACCATTGTTTTAAACAGGCCCCATGCACTCTGAAGAGATTGGATTCTTTTAACCTTCCCCTTCAATTTCTTTCTAACTAGTTTCCTCATCTGAGGGAAGTTTGCCCTTCGGAAATCAAGGGTTTTTATGTCTGATTTGCTTGACACTCTTCCTCCAACATGCATGGCAAAGGAGGTTACAGCATGGTCCCTGTTCCCCAGAGGCTGAGTGACATTCACATCCTGACCCTGACCAGGTCCTGCGTAGAAAGCCAATTAATAATTTGGACCTAGTTGTAAAATATGTTTTGGTTGTGTAAAAACTTCTTTATCCTTGGAATCCTACTATTCTTTCTCATACTCTTGTCATGTTTTCTGTCTTTTTCCCACACGGATGAGCTTGAGACAAGAAGACTTGTTCAACTGGTGACTCAAGTGTGAATGGAGCTGTCGGTTTTACATTTTGCCCTTTTTATCCAAGGAAATCCAAAACTGCTAGAGAAGAGCTAATCAATATGGACACTATTTTTCTTTCAACTGATTTTTTAAACCTCAAAGAATCACAATGGAAACAGTATCCAATTCTTTAACAATAATGCAGATTGCTACGAGATTCGCACTCCCATCTCCCATATGACCTGTGATCCCGAGGTCATCTGCACTCTCCATTTGACTTCCTTGAAGGTAAGATCAGGAGACATGTGGGATGGAGTTTTCTGCAGAGTGTACAGTATTGATGGATGGCCTCTCTTGATTTAATACAGTCTCTGGATTGTGAATTTCAGGACAGAAACTCTGTTGAAATGTGTTTGATTGAACCAAGCATGACAGCGTTGATAGTTGATTTTTCTGTTTTGATTTGTCCCTCTCTGAACTTTGTGTAAGAATTTAGATTTCTGCCTGAGTATGTTGTGGATGCTTGCTAAACATTTCTTTGGCATACTGATCACTTTTTAGTCATCTAGGATATTCTTCAATGGTAGCCATTGACTATAGACAAGCTGGGATTGAATATAAACTGTTTGTTTGTTTGTTTGTTTGTTTGTTTGTTTGTTTGTTTGTTTGTTTGTTTGT
>JAHTLZ010003542.1:25798106-25827161 GCA_023846285.1 Phrynocephalus versicolor
TGTTTGTTTGTTTGTTTGTTTGTTTGTTTGTTTGTTTGTTTGTTTGTGTGTGTGTGTGTGTGTGTGTGTTTGTTTGTGTGTTTGTGTGTTTGTTTGTGTGTTTGTGTGTTTGTTTGTTTATATACTGCACCATCTGGCCTAAGGTCACTCTGGGTAGTTTACATGAGTTAGACAATACAATAAACAATACAATAAATGATACAATTAAACAATATATAGTATATAACAAAATATAAAACAACCAATCAACCATAATTAAATCAGAGCAAGCAAAAATAATAAATCAAAATACACACAAAAAACAAACAGATGCAGATTAAAGTATAAAAGGTAGATCAGCAGCAGGAGCAAGATGATGAGCAATAATCAGGGAAAGCAAGTCTATACAGCCCAGTTTTAAGCTTTTTTTATTTTTAGATTGTAGAGTGGGGGCTGAACCAATCTCAGAGGGCAGCTGATTTCATAGGCAAGTGGTGAGCACCGAGAAAGCCCAGTTTCTGGTGGTAGTCTTCCGGGCTTCCTTCAGGGTCAACAGCCTCAAATGGCCTGCCTGAGAGGAATGAGTGTTATGGTCAGTATTCTGTGGTAGGTGCTGTTCTGACAGATAACGAGGCCCCAAATGATTTAGGGCTTTGTATGTCATCATAAGAACCTTGAAGTCAATGCAGAATCAGATCAGCAGCCAGTGCAGTGTGGCCAGCGTTGGGGTGATATGTTGATTCCTTTTCATCCCCGTTATTAATCTGACCACCGTATTCTGCACTAGCTGGAGCCTCTGCATTAAAATTGAAGGCAGCCCCACGTAGACAGTGCTACAGTAGTCTAATCTCAATACAATGAATGCATGGTCCAGCATGGTTAGAGCTCCCAGATCAAGGAAGGCGTGCAGCTGTACAATTTGCTGCAGTTGGAGATGAGCAGACCAGACAACCGATACCACCTGGGCTTCCATGGTGAGCACTGGGTCCAGTAGGATGCCCCTGGGTGGAGTGAATCTCCCCCCCCCCAAAAAAAAAACTGAAGGGGTTTACCAAACCCCTGACAATGGTAACTCTCACTTGAAGGACTTCCGTCTTCCCAGGATCCACCCTCAATCTATTTGCACCCATCCATCCCAGAACAGCATCCAGACAGCGCTAAAGGGATGGAATGGCATCCACTGCAGATGGACAAAAGGAGCTATAGAGCTGGTTATACTAGAGGGAGGCCTGTCCCTTTGACCAATCCCAGATAGATCATGAACTATATGAAAAAGCTCAGCCTGATGATTTTGAACTTCGCTTCTATGGTTAGCGAAGTAAGGTCCATAGGTCCTGGTTGAATCAAGCCGCTGCATGGACCCAGCAGCGAAGGGGGTATTCAGGAGGGAGTGTATCAATCACCCTGGAGGAGATGGTATACCAACTCTCCACCAGAGCATCGTCAAGCATGCCAACCAGTTCATCGGGAATCTCACGCATGACATTCTGAAACTCTGCAGGGTCCAGTAGCCTGAGTGTATGGACTATGTTAATGGGTCCAGGCTCCCCACAGAGGGGGAGTGAAGGATAAGTACTAAATAGCATCATTACAAACAAAGCGATGTTTGGAGACACTCAAACCTGCTGACAAATTACAGTCTGTTCTGCAGTTAGGACTGAACCTCTTGAACATGGTGTCCTGGCACGGTGCAAGAGTACCAAACACACATTCACAAACACCTTCATTGCAATGTCAGTGAGCTTGGGCACCAGATGGGAATGGATGTCCACACAGGAGAACACAGTTTAAAGGTAAGGACAAAAATGAAACTCACTCCTTTTCCAGTATCACTTGCCCTGAGATTTATGACCCTTCCTAGAGATGCAAAGCAGCAGAACTGCTTCCTGTAACAGCAGCAATACAGCCTTGCAAACATCACAAGCAGAACTTAGGGCCTCAACACAGGTCTTAATGTGGCCACCTTTCAAAATGAGATACTCAGTAAAGCTTAAGGAAAGTGGTAGGCAAGTAGGAAATGAGAACACTCCCTGTTTAAATGAACTGACAGAAACAGAATAGGAAGGAGGAGACCACCTCCACCACCACCACCACCATCAGAGATGGATGGGACCCTATGGATTGAGCTCAAGTCTCTTAGGGCATTTATACACGACCCCTAAACTCCGCTTAAAAATGTTTCCCCACCAGCTCCGGAGTTTGCAGACAATTAAGTGCGACCCCGCCCACCTAAGCGCGACCCAGCACACTTTTCTTGTACCTGCTCTTGGGAGGTGAAAAATATTTGATGCGGATGTGCTGGGCTCTCCTCGCTTCTTTTTGTTTTTGTTTTTTGCCTCCTGCCCCTTTAAGAGGAACCAGGAAGTGATCGAGGCTCCCCCGGCAGCTTCCACCAGCACTGGGGAGGTAAGGCTTTATTCTTTTGTCCCTTCCCCCCCTCCCCTCACGCAGCCAGCAGCCAGGAAGTACGGAGGGGTGGAGACGCGCGAAGAGCGACAAACCCCTAAGATCTCTGGTCCGAATTTAAGGGGGCAGCGGATCTTAAGGGTCGTGTAAAAGCGCCCTTAGTTGGCATAAACTGAAGCTGGGGGTTCAGTCTAGGGTTAGTCACACAGTTTTCTGCAAATCTGCTGGCGTCTGGTGGAGGAATGCCTGTTTGCTTCTGTTTTGCTCTGCCAGTGTATTTGTAATAAAGGAAAGGGGAGAAAGGCATTATCACTTTCCAGCATCTCTCTATTCAAAGGAAACACAGCCTGCAGTATATTGACCCTAGTACATCTTATCACTCAGAAGTTGGAAGCCTGCAGCATTGTTTGACATACACAGGTTGTAAGGTTTACCAGGCTGTGTAGTAAGATATAAGACAGAAAAAAAGAGAGAGAAAGATGATAGATATGTGTTGACTAAATTGGGAGCGTGACTTTAAATAACTATTTTGCAAGAGATCAGAATTTCTTCATATTAGGTGGGCTTATGGGAGGATCTCTTCTCAACCCCCTCAACATATCTTTGGAAGCTACCTTTTAATAACATCTCCCAAAACCTAATCCCCACCTTCTACGATAGAATCATAGAATCATAGAGTTGGAAGAGACCTCAAGAGCCATCCAGTCCAATCCCCTGCCATGCAGGAACCCCCATCAGATGGCCATCCAAGCTCTGCTTAACAACCTCCAAAGAAGGAGACTCCACTACCCTCCATGGCAGCATATTCCACTGCTGAACAGCTCTAACCATCATGAAGTTCTTCCTAATGTTCAAATGGAATCTCTTTTCCTGTAGTTTGAAGCCATTGCTCCAAGTTCTAGTCTCTGAAGCCATGGAGGTCTTGATTCTATGTCCCGGGCATTGGGAACTTTTGATGCCTCTTCCTGTGCAGGACTTAAGGACACATACACTTGGTCACATGATCAGGCACATGACTTCCACTGGAACTCTGTTCACATAAATATTGAAAAGAAGACTGGCCTGAATTCAGATGTAGATGCAATTCTGAAGCATGTAGGTCAGAAATTGAAAACCCAAATTAATTCTCCTTTCACCTTCAGTCTTTCCTCCAACTAAAATATGAGGGCACAGTACATACAATATTGATCCAATATTGATCCAAATTCTTTTCTGTAGCTATTATAGTGCAGCAGGAATGATGTTACTGGGGGCAGTAAATTGCCATTAATTAAAGAGTCATGGCATTGATTTTGGGTTGGCCACAAGCACATCTCACTGTGTGCGAGTTGTGAATGATTCAAAACCTAAACAGGGACTCTCTGTGTGTGTTCTGTTGTTACAGTCATGACAGACTCTTTGTGACCCCATGTCCATGGAGTTTTCTTGGCAGGAATACTGGAGTGGTTTTTCCAGTTCCTACTCCAGGTGCCTACAGCACCTGGTATTCCCTGGTGGTCTCCCATCCAAGTACTAACCAGGGCTGACCCTGCTTAGCTTCTGAAATCAGGTGAGATTGGGTGTACTTATGGCATCTAGGCAACTGAGGGGCTTTTTAATTAGTGGCATATTGCTGCTGACAGTGACATTATTTCTGTTATGCCAGCCTAGATATGTCACTGGACACTGGTCATTGTATGACTTTCCTAAAAGCATTTTTTTAATTATTAAAAGCAGCTGCCAGAGATGGAAATGACACAGATGCATAATAGAGATGGGCATGACTTAGCGGTATTCGCGTTTCCGTTTCCGTTACTCGTTTCCGTTACTCAACGGAAACGGTAACGGGAATTACTCCGCCAGAACTCGAACTCGAACCGACAAACGAATAATTTGGTCTGATTTGTCGTGGTCGTTCCTGGCATCGCGCGATCGCGCGATGCCAAGAGGCACAGAAAAAAAGTTTTTAAAAGTTAAAAAAAACCAGATTCCCAGCCCTAAAAGCAGGCGAAAACTGTCTGAGGGCACCTACCAGGCCAGAAGAGTGTTTTATTTGGGGGGGGGGGTTTCCCCGCCCCCCCTCTCCTTGGCTATTGCTACTGCTGCGCTGCTGGTACCAGGCTGGGAGGGTGCATCCATTTGCCATGCAGTGTGGGGGGATCCAAAATGGCGACCGCAATATTTTTTTTGAAATCGTTGCCCAAAACCCCACCAAAGCACCACAGAAACATGCGAAAATTAGCTATTTTAAATGCTTGAATTTTTACAGTAGCAGCAGTGGATTTTTCTTGCAAAAAAAAATGTCTCCGTTGATGTTATTTTATTTTATTTTATTTTATTTTTTTACACCTGTGCATTCGCAATGATGAGCTTGCCCATGGGAGTGGATCATGCAAAGTTTTGGAGTCATTCCACCAATCGCATGGCCAGGTTTTGCTGACTGTACCAGGCTGGGAGGGCGCATCCATTTGCCATGCAGTGCGGGAGGATCCAAAATGGCGACCGCAATATTTTATTTTTTTTGAAATCGTTGCCCAAAATCCCACCAAAGCACCACAGAAACATGTGAAAATTAGCTATTTTAAATGCTTGAATTTTTACAGTAGCAGCAGTGGGTTTTTCTTGCAAAAAAAAAGTCTCCGTTGATTTTATTTTATTTTATTTTATTTTTTTACACCTGCACATTCGCAATGATGGGCTCGCCCATGGGAGTGGACCATGCAAATTTTCCACCAATCACATGGCCACTTGGCCAGGTTGACCACAGAGACTTCTGGGATGTGCCAATCGGGCATAAACAGCCCACTAATCGTAGCCCAAACCCGAACCCTAAGCCTAAGCCTAACCCATATGCCAGTACACTGTCCTTCTAAGTGGGTCAGAGAGGCACCCAGAGGTGCACCCCAATACTCACCCTAACCTCACCCGTAACTAGCCTAACCCTAGCCCTTGCGCTAACCTGTCTTAACCCTAAGCCAGATCTACTTGCATTGCACTACATGCAAGTACGTGAGATGCCGCAGGTGCAAAGAGTCTGCCAGTCCGTCACTTGTGGCTCTGGCTGACTCCTGCAGCTGACTCCAGGAGCCCGCTATCCCCCCCAAACCAGTACTAACGACAACGAAAAAACAAAAAATGAACTGACTAATTTTTGCGAATTTTCGCGAAAAACGGAAACGAGCCGAAACGGGCTGCCTCCGACACACAACAACTCGAAAACGTCATTTTCCCTAGTCGTGCCCATCTCTAATGCATAATGCTCTTCTGTGTTAAGAAATGTAACTTTAGAGAAGGCAAATCAAAAGAATTAAAATAGCCAATATGGAAAAGTTTAGCCATACATGCATTTCCTCATCTATACCCATGCTTCCTTTGCCCCAGATGGAAGGCTGTCCTATTGCTAAAACACAGGAAACCTGCATGAAATTCTGGGTAGTGTGTAGTCTAGCCTTGGTTATGTATGGCAGTGCTCTCCAACCTTTTTATCGCCGCGGACCGGTAAATGTTTGATAATTTTTCCCTGGCCCGCTTGTTTTGATTTAATAAGATAAAAAAAGGTAAATGCCCCCCCGGCTGCTGACGCACATACGTGCTAGTCGTTTCCCACTCTAGGGGACGGTGTTCATCTCCGTACTCAAGCCGAAGAGCCAGTGTTGTGCGAGTCCTTGGCATCGCTGCAAGGAAACACTGTTTTTACTTCCTCGCGTTTTTTTCCCTGGGGGCGAACTTGCATTTCACATGCTTTCGAACGGCTAGGTTTGGAAGCATATAAACGCAAGGAGATCATTCCAATTCCAGAGTTTATTCGCGACCACTTTGGAAGAAAGGAACTGCTCTTGGTGGGGGGAGCTCCCCGTCCACACTGTCGCCTGACCTTTTTTTAAAGCTACCGAGCCGCCGTGAGGTCTTGGGACCCTTCGCCCTTCCTTGACATGAGGCCGGAGAGTAGGGGGGGGAATTGGTGGCCCAGGGAATGAGATGCTGTTGGACTGGCAACCCTGTTGCACATCCATTGTCAACTTCAAATTCACATTCTTTGTGTTGTGCCCTCCAAAAGTCAGACAGCCATTGCCCCAGTTCCTAAGAAGTCTCTGCCTGCTTCCTGATAGAATGCTACACTCTGGAGGCCCAACATATTCATTTATTTATTTAATTAATTTATTTAATTTATTTAGTTTATATACTGCTCCATCTAGCTGCACAGCTACTCTGGGCATTTATCATGGCATCTTTCAGCACTCAGACATTGTTCTTTGGGTAAGTCGTTTGTGGCTAGGGATTTCTGAAAGGAATTATTTTTTGCACATAACCCATATTTGAATATATTTTGCATGTGCTTCAAATAACCCTAAGGGTAGAGAATACATGTGAATAAACAAAAGAGAATCTGGCCACTTGTTCTGAGGAGAACTAAAAGGGTCTTGCCATCCAAGTGTGCCTTTAGAAAAAGGGAACCCCTTGAAGCTTGAACACAGTCCATGCCCCGAGGGACGCTTGCAGGGAGACCTCGGTCGCTCACGGGGAAGAGGGAGGGAGGGGAGGGAGGGAGAAGACAGTCCGTTCCTACGGTGGTGGTGGTGGTGGTGTGTGTGTGTGGTCAGTGGGCAATTCCTCCTGACGGAAGATAAGCCTCGGGGCGAGTGGGGCGGGGGGAAGGGGAAGGAAGATGTTGTAATAAGACGACCCTCAGTCCATTCCCCCCCTTTCTCGATACTCGAACTTGTCCTAATTGTTCTGGGCTGTATAGCTTATCCCTCATTGACGTAAGCCGCCTTGGGGGTCTTTTCCAAGCAGAAAGGTGGGGTAAAAAAAACACTCTGAAACAAACAAATAAATAAATAAATAAATAAATAAATAAATAAATAAATAAATAAATAAATAAATAAAAGGGGAGGCAAGCTGTCACCCCGGGCGCTTCGGCGGCCACAGCGAGGCTCCTTCCCGTGACCCCCCCAGTCCTCCCTCTCCGCCCTCCACACACACACACACCCCAAGAGGGAGGAGAGCGAGAGCAAGAGTGAGAGAGGGGAGAGGCTGGCTTACCGGCGTCCTGCCTTCATCCGTGCCGCGACCGAGAACCCCCCTCAGCGGCCTCCTCCTCCTCCTCCTCCCTCCGCCGCCGCCGCCGGAGCTGCCGCCACCCCCATGGCTGCCGGGCCAGTCGGTGGGTGGGTGGGCTGCCGCCGCCACCGCCGCCACAGTTGCTAAGGGTCGCTCCCGCCTGGCGGGCAGGCGCGCGCCGCCTCCGCCTTCTGCGAGCCCTACTCTTCGCTGTTCCTCCTCCTGTTGCTGCTGCTGCTGCTGTTGCTGCCACCGCCGCCGCCTCCGGCCCCTGTCAGGAGGAGGAGGAGGAGGAGGAGCGACAGCACCACTAGCGACCGCGGCGGCAGCCCCCACAATGCAACAAGCCACCCGTCCATTGGGCAGCGGGCCGCCCCCCAACAAGCGCAGTGCTCGTTGGCTCCCCTGCCTCCTCCTCCTCCCTCCTCCTCCTCCCGGGGCGCGTGCTGAAGAGATCAGGGACGGAAGGGAGGAGGAGTTTCCCTGGTTTCCTCGGGCAGCCCGGTGCCGAATGATCCACGGACAGGCACCGGTCCGCGGACCGGGGGTTGGGGAACACCGATGTATGGTATTAGCCAAGTTCAGCTCACAGTGGAGGGCTTGCATTAATTGTAATACGGAAGTTAAGCATGTCCTTGTGTCCTGAGGTTAAAATCTATCACCATTTGTCTTGTAGAAATTTTCCTGTAGAGGGATAATTTATAAATCATTCAGGAACAGATGATGTTATAACTAAAGCAGTGGGAGTTTTGAAAATACCTATATCAGATTAGGCCTGTGCTTGTTTCAAAAAAAGCTCTGATCTAACTTGAGTTTTTGGCAGGCTCAACATGAGCACAACATGAACTGTTGTAAATCAAAGCTTATTTTGAAACTCAGACTTGGAATGCTTCCAATTCCAATTAAAAAGCATTTGATGTTTTTTGGATGCCCTTTTAAAAAAAAAGAAATCTTTCTCTTCGGCAACCCCTCCCTAGACCTGTCCGTGTTAAATCAAACCTACAAGAGAAAGATGGAATTGTTAACACTTCTGGTCTTTCCTTTCTTTGTTAGTATTAGAATGTTACCTGTTATTTTCCCCTTTCACTAGATTAGTATGAGAAGTGTTTATAATACATCTCATCCATTGGATACTTTTAAAATAATCAGTAGTGCAAACGGTTCCACACAGGATCAAAGAGAAGAAAAGAGAACTAACATTGAGTTGAAGGAGGTTATGAGGATAAATTATAGAGATCTCACCTTCTAAGATCTTCTACCCAACAAAATTATTTGTGATTAACCACTCCCTGTGGATAAAGAAATCAAACACATATTATTGTATACACACAACATAAACCTTTTAGTGTAGCTTTTCTTGACATGTTCATTGTGGGGGTAACTGAGAACAATATTTTTAAAACATTCCATAAGCACTGTATTGTTTGTGAAGCTTAATACCAAGCCAGTTTTGTTAAAATGTCCAGCCCTCTCCTCAGAACAGTAACTCATCATTGGAGACAGAAATATAGAGATTTATTATTTGTTGCATTTGTATACCGCCGCATCTTCCTATAGCAACTCAGAGCGGTGAACAATTAAAACAAGAAAAGAAATGGGGATAAAAATAAATAAAAGGCAATAAAAGATGAGGGAGCTCAACTGAACTGCTCAAAATCAAGGAGCTTTATTAATGCTGAGTAGAGATGGGCACGACTTAGCGGTATTTTCGTTTTCGTTTTCGTTTTCGTTTTTCATTTTTGTTACGGAAACGAAACGAAAACGAAAATCGGCACCAACCTGGACCGAAAACGGAAATGAAACGACTAATTTCGAGCCAATTTTCATTTTTCGTTACTGAAAAAGCACTCAATTGAGCTAAATGGGGAGAAACAAAAAAATTTTCGTTTTCGTTTTCATTTTTTCGTTTTCGTTACGTAACGAAACGAAAACAAAAACGAAAAATTTTGAAATTAGCCCACGGAAACGGAAACGAAACGACTCAGACCCTAGCCAAAAATGAAAACGAAAACAAAACTTTTTTTCTGAGTCGTGCCCATCTCTAATGCTGAGCAAGGCTGATGGCAGCAACTGCAATGTAAGGCTCCTTTCAGACATCCGTGCCTTGTCTTCATTCTTCCTAAGACTCATAAGCTCACACTTATGCTGCTCACCCGGTCCTGAGTGTGGCATGGGCCAGGATGGGCTCTCCTGAGTGAGGCAAAGAAAGAAGTGACAGACGTCCCTTGATGTTGCCTTGTGGCTGTTGTGTCATTACAGTCGTGACTGACACTTCGTGACTCCATGTCCATGGAGTTCTTCTTGGCAGGAATACTGGAGTGGCTTGCCAGTTCCTACTCCAGGCGCCTACAGCACCTGGTATTCCCTGGTGGTCTCCCATCCAAGTACTAGACAGGCCTGGCCCTGCTTAGCTTCCAAAATCAGGAGAGACTGGATGTGCTTAGGGCATCTAGACAGCTGAGGTTGCCTTAGGAGATGGCAATCCACAAGAATGAGGATGAGGTCAGCCATCAGGCTAGAGCATTGCAGGTCCTCTGAAACCATTTTACAAGGCAGCTCTGGCCCTCAGTTCAAGTCAGTGTCTGTGTTCTGGGCATTCATTCTTGATAGTGGGGACAGTGAACAGGTTTGATATTTATATGAGATTGTTCATTACTGTATTTGATACTGACACAGCACTGTACCAGTAGAAATAGCATATTATGGAGAACTGGAAACTCAAATGCAAAAACTTGGCTGCAGGCTATCCCGGCATGTCCAAACTTTGGCCCTGCTGATGTTTTGGACCACAACTCCCAGAATTCTAAGCTTAGATTGCTAGTGAAATAGGACTGTGGGAGTTGTGGTCCACATCATCTGGAGAGCTGAAGTTTGGACATGCCTGGGCTATACCTTTATAGGCCACTAATAGAAATAAAAAAAAACATTGCAAGCTTTCGAGTGCAAAACACTCTTCTTCAAACACTCTTCAAACTCCCCAAAAGTTCGAACATGGAAAAAGATGTGCTTTGCCAGGGTATTCTTAAAGTTCTTGGCTAGATGATGTTGTACACCAGGTGAGGAGTCTTCTTAGGGGCAGCAAGTAGGAGGGCAGTTGTAAAAGCTGCTTAAACATTGGGTTTCACCTCCCCCTTCTTCAAACAAAGGAACTGGAGAGCTGGATGAACAGGGACATCTCTATTCTATTTCTTCAGTAGCACTGAAACTGAATCAAATTTCAATTTAAGTGACATGGCTGAACTTCTGTAAATCCCAGCTAGAGGAGGCACATTTATTTTACAAGGATCTGGTGAGTCATCTCCTTCACATGTTCCATTGCTTCATTGGACCTGCTTTAGCTGTGATATGACTAAGCAACAGGATCTCAGCCAATGTTTCATTAGATTGTCGATGGATCTGTGATGTGCCCAAAGAACTAATAGCCATTTTACTAAGAGCAGATCCCTTGAATGAAACAAATGCTACATTCAGAGACATAAGTATTCTGTCTCTACTAGTGACTGTATTCAGGCAATTGATGAGATAGATAACATTCTGAAATGCTTTAATATTATGCAGTAAGAGTTGAATTATGAATAGATAGCAATGATAAGTTTGACTATGAATTTTTTTAACATTAGAAATTACATTTTGGCTATATGGTGATTCTTGTGCAAGACACAATAACAACTTGCCTTCAGAGTCGGCTCATTTGAATCAATTGAGTTTATGAAGAAGGTGACTCAGCAAATCCTCATGGATTCAGTGGGGCTACTCTGGCTGTGACTTAATATTAGACTTTTTTTGCCAGTGTGTTCCTTTTCCATGGTCCAAGGCCAAGCCTAATAGCAGAAGTTAAGCTAGGAGCGTCCTCTTTGCTGGGAGGTGACCTGGGAGATACGCCCAGCCCATTTAAGCGATGGATTAAAGCCCAAAGTCAAGGGAGTAAAATAAAAGTGGCAACATTTAAAGATATGTCTGTGAAGATTCTTAGTCTTCCAGGTCAGGTTGTTTGGAAGTTGAGTCACAGCAACTGGACTTCTTTTCTAAGAGATCGAAACATTTTGCTGCTCATCCAAACAGCTTCGACAGTCAGAGGAAACCGCTTGGATGAGTAGCAAGACGTTTCGATCTCTATGAAATGAAGTCCAGTTGCCATGATTCAACTTCCAGATTCAAAGGTATGGTTTTGTAAAAGGTTCAGAGCAACTGAGATTGGGCTGGGGCTATGAGTTAGGTTTCAGAAGAAATATGAAGCAAAGATGTTGCACTGGTTTTTCTTTCCCTTGCCATTCCTAGGTTACTGTTTTTATTTCTAGAATAAGTACAGAAAGGGTTCTTTAGAAGTCTCCCTCACCATATTTCTAAATCTCCTTCATCTCACAGGAGCGAAGCAGATATTTCACCTCCCCTCACAAGTCCTCTAGGTTCAGAATTGCCCTCACTTCTCTCCTCAACCTCAAAGAGAGGTAGCCCTGAGTTAGATGGCATATAAATCCCCTTCCAACTGCCAAAGGTAGTTAAACTGTCTCTGCTCTAACACCTCAGCTGGGCAGAAGTAGAGGTCAGTCAGGCTCCATAAGTGATCACTGGGATCTACAGCTTGCAGTGGTATCCCTGGGCCAGCTAAATCTAGACAGGCCCAACCTTACTTTGGGCAACTCCCTTTGGGGCAACTGTGACTCATCCACTTACTTCTCTTCTTCCTCCTCACCTTTCTTCTGTTCTTCTTTCTCCTCTACCCACAGCCATTAGCACTGTCTGCTCCCACTTCTCCCCTTCTCTCTCTCTCTTTTTTTAATCTTTTGCACCCAAACTTTCTGGCTATTTCTCTCTTTGGATAGCTCCCTGGCCGCAGACTCTTCTGGGCCAGACTCGTGTGCCAAGTTCTTCACCACTGAGATTCCAGTGGGCCTGGCATCTTTATAGGAGGAAGTATACTCTAACTGCCTTTTCTGGGTAGGGTGGTCCAGGTAAAATCACCTTTGGGGGCAACTGAGGTAGAAGGCATGGGTGTGAGGGAGACTCCTTCAAGGGTCCTCTTACAGAATGACACTCAGCGTTTGCAATAGTTAATGATGTGTCAGCAGAATAATTAACTGATGAAAGGGTGGGCTGCATTTCAAAAAGACTGCTCATAAACACCTCTTTGGAGAAACCAGCAGAAGAGTGTGACAAGATATATTGCGAACAACACATTGCACAAATTGGTAGAGTAAAAGGACTTCACTCATTTAATTGTTAAAATCTGCTCTTATGACAACAATAAGAAATGGTTATTTTTTTTTAAAAAAAAAGCTACATCTAGACTGCATTTTTGGCATGCCCTCAGAATATCCTAGTCACTGAAGTTTGTAGGGATCTACATGATCTGAAGTTTATAGCTCTCCCCATTTGTCTTTTGGTTTCTTTCATCTTTTTTTAACACCAAAGAAAGTATTAATGAAAAACAGATGGAATAGCCTCAGAATAACCTTTTAATGGTGAACAGCTTGAAGCCTTGGTTTAGAAGTACCTGAAGGTATCTAAAAAAAGTCAAAAAGTTCAGCCCATCAATTAATATTTGTTTTCATGAGCTGGTGTAAGTCCTTGCTGATCAGTCAACTCTAGCTTTAACTGGCCAATCCCCCAACTGAACCTAATACACCAAACTGCCATTCAAATATTGCAACAATATTGGACATTCAGAAGATTCTGTAGTCCTGAATAGAGGTGGGCACGAACCGGGTGAAAGGGCAATTTGTTTTGGTTCGTTTCGTTTTAAGGTTCATTTTGTTTTGTTTCGTTTTAACAATTTTTTTGGAAATATTCATTTCATTGTTCGTTTTGAGTCATTATTCATTTTTTCCTTCAAGCACTGACCGTGCAGCCCCTGTGGCCGAGTCGGTGCTTCATTTATTTTTTTATTTTTGGGGGGGGTTGGGGGGGAGGTTTAAAAGTCCCCTGTGGGGGCTTTTCAAAGTGTTGGCCCCAAGCCAGCACCTCGGGGTTTTTTAAGCACCGACCACGTGGCCTCTGGGGCCGGGTCAGCACTGGTTTTATTTTTCTAAAATTTTAATTTTTATTTTAGAGCACCGACCCGGCCACCCCTGGGGCCAGGTTGGTGTTCTCCCCCCCCCAAGCACCAACTGTGTGACCCCTGGGGCCGGGTTGGCACTTTTATTATTATTATTATTATTATTATTATTATTATTATTATTATTATTATTATTATTATTATTATTATTATTATTATAAAAAATTTTAGAGCACTGACCCAGCCACCCCTGGAGCCAGGTCAGTGGCCCTTATTTATTTATTTATTTATTTTTATTGTATTGTATTGTATTTATTTTTATTTCAATTTTATTTTTATTTTATTTTATTTTATTTTATTTACTGCCGACCACATGCTGTAGCACGGGTTGGTCGACTTTTGTTTAACTTTTGCCAGCTGTGAGCCGGTTCTGTGGCCCGCGGGCCTGGTCCAGTGCTTGTGGTCTGGCACTGGGCCCGTGTGCCGGATTTTTATTGTTATTTTTGCTGGCCCGCATGAGGTATTTTGGTTTTGGGGGGGCAGGCCCATGGGCCAGTTCGGCAACCTGTGGGCTGGTACTGGGGCCTGCATGCTGGATCTTTCATTTTATTTTATTTTATTTTATTTTATTATTTTTACTGCTGACCACAGCTGCCTACCAGCTGTAGTGCAGCCAGTTGGCTTCCCCCCCCCCCCGATGCCCCCTTCCTGCAGCCAGGAGGACCCACTGCCACCAGACCAGGAAGAACCATCCACGACCACCAGCAGCAGAACCAGGTAGAAGAAACCGGCAAACGAAACAAACCAAAATGAAATGGAAATTTCTGTTTCCGTTTCATTCCATTTCTCTTAGAGGGGTCAGTTTGTTATTCGTTTCATTATGTAACAAAATGAATAATGAATAACAAAATGAACCAAAAGTTCATTTCGTGCCCATCTCTAGTCCTGAGCATAGAATGGAAAGGTTTCTTTCTTTCACTACAGTTCCCAGAAGCCCTTAGCTAGGGATTGCAGCTGCAGCTCAAGAAGAAACTTTTCTGGTATCTAGTCCTAAGAACTTTCATGCTGGATAAATGTCTAAGGCCCAAGTCCCAGCACTAAAAGTACCCAGGGGGTCAAACACATACATTTAACCAGATTCCCTCCACCCTATCCCCAGAACTGTATTGGCTGGTGAATTTAAGCCTTGCAGTCCACAGGGGTTCTATAGATCCAGTGCTCCAAGGTCTTCCACTGTTATCTTCTATCCGTGATTCTACACATTTTGTGCTGTGCATTTCTTAGATGACCTGCCATAGCATCCCTTGGCTGGCAAACATAACATTGGAAAAAACTGTAGATTAAGAGTTAGAGCAAGGAACAGCAAGGCTAGAGAAACACCACCTCTCATTGCTGAATTTAAATGGCATTGTGTTGTTATATATTTTCATGGTTTTGTCGCCTGTGGGTAGTACTGCAGTCATTTGCTACATACAAGTTTTAATAAGTCAATTATAAATGTAGCATATGCTTCAAAATCTTTCTGCAGTAACAGCTTAATAAACAGAGTGTTTAGAAATCTTTTCCTCAAAACAAAATTAATGTACCATTTCCCTATTTTATAATCAAAATGCTAAACAAAACTCAGTGCAACTGTTACAACATACGCGAGGTGTTTCATCTCATTAATTTCAGGCACCTGAAGGGAAATCTTTCCTTTTAAATGAAAAGAAGATAACAGTCATAATATGCATGTGAACAAGCACACACTGCATGTGAGGTATATAAAAATACATGCTATTTGCACATGAGTGGGGAGGGATACGTAATATTTGGCTGGGGTACATGATAGATCAACTCAGTGTAGGCAGAAGCAAGACTCGGTCATGCTTTGTAAAAATCCAGCGAGGACTGTCTGGAAAAGATTGAAGTCTGCCTGGGTGCAGACAAGCTGCAAAGAAGAAAAACTGAAAGCATCCGAAAGATGCAGCTTGAACAGATGCTGTATGGCAACACAATGCAAGAGGTATCTGTATAATCCTGATACTGTGTATTCTTAATACTGCCCAAAAGATCCATATTGCACTATCTGATAATTGCCCGGGACTACTGTGAATGCGTCTTTTCCTGTCTAAGCAGTCCCAGGTTGCTCCCCTATGGATTTATATTTTATTTGCCTTGGTCACA
Organism: Phrynocephalus versicolor; assembly: GCA_023846285.1. Taxonomy (NCBI): domain Eukaryota; kingdom Metazoa; phylum Chordata; class Lepidosauria; order Squamata; family Agamidae; genus Phrynocephalus; species Phrynocephalus versicolor. The sequence continues at coordinate 25,813,693 of JAHTLZ010003542.1, forward strand.
TGCTGAGTGACTAGGAAGCAGACAAAATGTTCTTCTCACTGGTGAAACCATGAGACATTTTCATTCCTAGTATTAAGACGAGTTCACACATTTGGAACAGAAGGTTTTGCACTGATTACATAAATCAGATGAAACTACAATATCTGCTGCCTTGTCCATGGCCTTTTAAGACAAGAAGCACTAGATGGGTTGTTTGAATCTTTTTGGATCAATAACACAATCATTTTGTACTTGCTGTTCCTTTTGTATTTAATTCTCAAAGGTAGAAGGCATTTGTTTTCTCAGAAACATTTTGAGTAAGTTGTAAAAGCCTCAATTGGGGGGGGGGGAGAGAGAGAACCACAGTACTGTGCTCTTGTTCCTATGCAGGAGGTGTGAAATTTAGCAGAGGACAGCAATTTCTCAGCAGGCTCTCTTGGTGTGTTGATTTTATTTATTTATTTATTTGCCAAGAATTAGCCATTTTGTGTGAACTCTTCACATTCCTATTTATCAGGTTCAAGCATGACCTCAGAACAGCCCATGAGTTTTCACCCAGGTTTGAGTGTCCCCAACATGCCCACTGGAACTGTGAAAAATTAGTAACTAAATATACGAAGCAACCAAGAATAAATGTTAGAAATCAATAGGAGATGTACAGGTATAATTTGTATAAAGGAACAGGCATAGAACTGTATTCAAAGTACATTGTATTCATGGTTTTTAATAGAGTTGGGGGCTTTGTGCTTTGTACAAAGCATGATGTGCTGGTGCCCAGATGATTTAATCCCTCTTGTCCCTCCCCTCAGCCCCACAGTCCAATTATTCCCACCCCCTCATGAGGTGGGGAAAGGCTGGTTGGGCTGCAGCACTGATTGGTGCATTGCCAATGCCGAAGGACCTTGGCTGCCTGTGGACCCGGTGGCTGAGGGGACGGAGGGGAGGAACTAGAATCATAGAATCATAGAATTATAGAGTTGGAAGAGACCTCATGGGCCATCGAGTCCAACCCCCTGCCAAGCAGGAACCCCTTCACAATATTTCCGACAGATGGCCATCCAGCCTCTGCTTAAATACCGTCAAAGAAGGGGACTCTACCACCCTCCGTGGCAGCATATTCCACTGCCGAACAGCTCTAACTGTCATGAAGTTCTTCCGAATGTTCAAATGGAATCTCTTTTCCTGTAGTTTGAAACCATTGCCCTGAGTCCTAGTCTCTGAAGCCATGGAGAACAAACCTGTTCCCTCTTCAATATGACATCCTTTCAGATACTTAAACATAGCTATCATATCCCCTCTCAGTCTTCTTTTTGATAGGCTAAACATTCCCAGTTCCCTAAGCCGTTCTTCATAAGACATCTCTTCCAGGCCTTCAACCATCCTAGTCGCCCTCCTCTGCACCCGCTCGAGGTTGTCAACATCCTTTTTAAACTGAGGCGCACAGAACTGGACACAGTACTCCAGGTGGGGTCTGACCAGAGCAGAATAGAGTGGCACTATCACCTCCCTTGATCTAGACACTATGGTTCTGTTGATGCAACCAAGGATCACATTGGCTTTCTTGGCCGCCGCATCACACTGCTGGCTCATGTTCAATTTGTGGTCCACCAAGACCCCCAAATCCCTTTCACAGGTACTATTCTCTAGCCAAGTGTCCCCCATCTTATATCTGTGCAATTCCTTCTTTCTACCTAACTAGGAACAAGTGGGCAGCAGCTCTTCATGCTTCGTACAAAGCACAATGCCCTCATCTCTAGTTGTTCATGTAACCAGGAAGACTATTCATTCTGAATTCATGACTAGAGATGGGCATGAAACAAACTACAAACAAACAAACAAAAACAACCCCGACAACCAGGGCTGGTTCATAATTCAGTTCATGACTCAGTTTGGAGATCTTTTGTTGCCAAAGCAGAACTATTTTCCTCTGGTGTTTCATTTCTCACTGGAATATGCTGTTCAGTACAAGGGATGGGCAGGAAATGAAAAACGAAATGCTGTTTCATCGTTTCGTTATGTAACGAAGCAAAACGAAATGAAACAAGGAAACAGCATTTTGTTATAGATGAAACAAAATTGTAATTTTTCCATTAAAATGAACCATTTTGTTCCATCGTTTTCAGGCTCCTGCCAAGCTATCAATGGTTGGACCCCTTTAAACCTGGCCCAGTCGGTACCAGGGGGTGTGGAGGGCAGCGAGATTGCTGGAAATGCCCTCCCCACCATTTTCTGAGGGCTCCTGCCACTCTGTCCATGCCTGGAGTCCTTTAAACCTGGCCCAGTCAGTACCAGGGGGTTCCCCTCGTGCCGACTGGGCCAGGTTTAATGGGCTCCAGCCATTGACAGACCTGCAGTAGACCTCAGAAAATGGTGGGGAGGGCAGCGCGATCTGGAACTGCCCTGTCTTCCCACCATTCTTTGAGGGCTCCTGCCACTCTGTCAATGGATGGAGCCTTTTAATCCTGGCCCAGTCAGCCCCGGGGGTCCCCCTGGTGCTGACTGGGCAAGGTTTAAAGGGCTTCAGCTATTAACAAAGCAGCAGGAGCCCTCAGAAAATGGTCGGGTAGACAGTTTGTGCTGTCTACCTGACCATTTTCTGAGGGCTCCTGCTGAGCTGTCAATGGCTGGAGCCCTATAAACAGGCCCAGTCAGCACCAGTAGGTCCCCCTGGTGATGACTGGGCCAGGTTTAAAGGGCTCCAGCCACTGACAGATCAGCAGGAGCCCTCAGAAAATGGTCGGGTAGACAGTTTGTGCCACCTCCACCACTGCCACCACTGCCGCCCGGTAAGGACCTGAACCAGTTTGGATCAGTTTGGGTTCGTACAATTTTTTTAAAACATTCGTACAAAACAGAACCCGAACCGAACCAAGGGTGGGCCCGAAACAGACAAACCCAAACCATGGGTTTTCTGTTTCGTGCCCACCTCTAGTTTACCCGAGAAGTTAAATGTGTATTTCACTACTGTGCATGTCACACATACTCACATCTTTGCTGTACCAAACCAGCCCTTGAAAATATTTTGGCACAAAGGAACTACAGCCAGATTCAAGCTGTTCTCACTTCAGCCTTATTTATTTATTGGAGTGTTATACCACCCATCTGGCAATGAGTCCACTCTGGACAATTAACAACCATACCACAGATAATGTGCTCATCTTCTGGAATTATCTGGCACTGGGTAATTCTATATGAGATAAATTTCTGTCAGAATTTGTGTGCCATAGGTGTATATTTAAACTCCCATTTTAAAAAGCCAGGAAATTTCATTCTTAAAAAAAAAAAAAACTTTCAGTTTTTGAATGTGGGATATTGTGCTTCTGTACCCACAATTCAAAACTCCAGGAAAAAGTACAATATTGCTGCACAAATTTTGTGTCTGTATTGCCAGCACGAAAAAGGGTGTCATGTTTATATAGCAAAGGGCAGCCTGAATGAGATCGACACCAGTGGCAGTAGGCAAGATGGTCTACAGAATACCCTCTTCTGTTCACTGCCATTCGCATTTGCTGGCATTGCTTTTTGTGTTTGAGTGAGAAGTAGTTTACTGATGAAAAACAGAGTCAGCTTCTGGAACTTCCCCTTGCATGGTGTCACTTTGTGAATGGTAGCGAGCAGAATAAGTTATCCCATAGACCAGGGCTGTTCAACTTTGAACAGGCTGAGGTCTACTTTTTCTGGCCCAAAGTGCCTGAGGGCTACCACACTAAAACCTCTACTTACGAATTTCATCCATTCCGAGCACATGCTCATAAGTAAATAAAATTGTGAGTAGAGCAGCAGTTTCCCATAGGAATGCATTGAAAATCAATTAGTCTGTTCTGGAAGGAAGAGACTTTAATGCGCCATGGCCCTTGAACTGCCCTGCTTAGCTGAGACATTGGGCTGGCAGACCCAGAACCTTGCTGGGGCAGTGGTGGTCCTTGGGATAGGGTGGAGGGGTGGATAACTTATCCCCTCACTTTTTAAACTGATGACCAGCAGGCTACTTTTGAACTCTTCATGGGCTACTGGTAGCCCACAGTCCAACTGTTGTGTGGGCCTGCCGTAGACCATCTTGCCTGCTGCCATTGGTGTTGTTCAACATTCAGGTGGCCCATTGCCGGATAAAACCTGGCATCCTTTTTCCAGCTGGCAACGTGGGCATGATATTGCAGAGCACTATCCTGCCATTTTCAGGCTCTCTGAGTCATGAGTTACGGAAGCACAATGTCCCACCACATCCATAAGCTAGAGGTTTTGTGAATCACTGAATATATTTTCCAGGTGGTGCCAGACAGGTGAGAGCAGGCTTAATTTTGTCTCTCAGTAGCAGCATCCAGAAAATAAAGGCATAGAGATACAAGGAGGTTTTGCGAGGCTGGGATTGCCGTCAAACTTCAGTAGCATCAACAACATGCCTGGCAGTCTTTGGATTTATCTTACACCTTTCTTCACCGCCATTGCTCAGATCTCCTTTCACTGACCATCCTCATAGCTCTTGTACTTTGTGCAAAACAAAAAAGCACCTCTTCATTCCTCTTCTCAATCAGGCCTACAACAGATGAGCATCTAAACAGACTGACATCTTCTTTCTTCCTGTCTTTTTTCCGTCTGTAGTGTAAATGCCTCGTCTTTTACACTGCTCTTCATGTGAACATTCTTCTCTATTCCCACCTTCAGCATTGTGAATGGAGCTGTATATGGAAATATATGAAAAGCTCTTGATATGAAAGCCATTCACCCTCCCCTCCTCCATGATTTTCTTGATCTCATGTCGCCTTAAGCTTGAGGCGGTGGGGGGAGGGGGAGAATTTGAAGAATTTACAAGAGGAATCACAAGTAATTTTCCCTTCAGCCCTTGTGAAGTGTCCTGCCAGACAAGCAATTCCTATATTAGAGCCTTGTGCAAGCTCTAAAGGAGCCCCATCTCCCTGCCAGCATGAGTCATGCACTACAAGTGAGAAAGAGGCATCACATGGACCAGTTTCCATTGCAGTGCCACCTCCCATTTTACCCTTGCCACTGAAAGAGAGAGCTCCTAATTATCTCATCCCCTTTTCCTTCTGCGACGATGGGGGGGGGCACTTTATAGCCAGCTAACATTCATTAAAGTTTGTAACTGGTTTGTTTATTTAATCCAAAAACAGCTTCTGTCGCCCCAATAACCTGTCACTGAGAGACAGAGACGACGTGGCGGCAGATAATTTGTAAAAGAACTTTGAAAGCCCTGATGCAAATCAGGAATGGAAATGTGCCTTCCAAATTGGCTCTCTTAATGCAAAATATGATTCTTCCTAATAGAGTGGAAGTAAGCCCCAGTGGTATTGATCTGCCCCTTTCTCCCCCTGAAACTCTGATTACGCGCATGCACGCACATCTCTCTCTCTCTCTCTCTCTCTCTCTCTCTCTCACACACACACACACACACACACACACACACATACGCACACCCCGATCAAGCAGTGCCATGGCTGTCCACCTCCCCTCCCTGAGACTCATCTGGTCAAGTGGAGCTTTTTCCACTGATTTGCCTGCACAAAGCCATGAGCACTAAATGAAGCGAGTAATTTGGTGCATTGTTGGGAGAGGAGGGGGCAGCTGACAGTGAATGGTGTCAGCTGCAGAGGCAGCAGAAAAAGCCGACATCTTAATAAAACAGCCTCGGGCAAAATCCCATTAAAGCCTTCAGAAGCTTGTTTCCCTGCAGTTGAGCAGGTAGGCGTCGTGCACTGCATGGCAGCCCTGAGTGCTCTCTGGGAGCCCAGTTCAAAAAAAAATTGAGTGCTTTTTCTCCCCCCCCCCCCCCATCTATTTTTTTTTTTAAATCAGTTACCAGCCTAGTTCCTCAGAGTCATTTGCAAGGCAGGTGTGTGGGGGGCAGGGGGAGGAGTGGGGAGTGCCTTGATGTGCAGGGACTAAGTGCCTACGCAGTGGCAAGAGTGGATTCTGAGCTGCAGTTGTCCATTACGACGACATAGCACAGACCTCAAGCTGACCTTTGGAGAGGACAGGGAATGTACAAGGACACCAGCAGAATGCTAATGAGGTGTCGAGCACCATCTAAACTCATTGTTCCACTGCTGTGTGCACAAGCTTCGTTTTCAACAGTGTTAGCACCTTCCATAGGCGTCGCAGTCGGCTTCAGTGTGCCAGTTGGGATGACAACTGCAGCAAAAAAAAAAAATAAATGTCAAGTCAAAAGGAGAGGAAAATGGCCAATGTTATGTGCCACGTTTTGGCTGTAAACCCACAGAAAATGTGGCACCTATCACGCAATGGCCATGGAAACAAGGGCTTGTGAAAATTGCTGTTTAGAAATGGAACACCAGCCAGTCCTTGCAAAAGCAGCTATGGCGGTGGGAATGGAACCGTTCCTCTCTCAACTGCTAGGCTCTGCTGCTCTTCACATTTGATCATCCATTTGGGTGCAAATGGGCATAGGAGTTTATTGCACATTCATTTCTTCCTTGGAATAATGCAAAATGGTGAGAAAATGTGTTACATTTCGGGTACATTCTCCCCTTCTGCTTTTTAGTGTGTACCTAAAATATTAGTTGAGCATTATGTTTAATATCTTAAGACATGGAAATGGGGGTAGGGAGAGAAGCCTAAGGATAGGAAACTCTCGGGTACACTTTCTCCTGCCTTTAAATTTTTTAATTCCATGGTCCTTCTGTCTGAAATATGTCATTTGTGATTTTTGCTAAATTTGACACAAATGAACCAAAACAAAATTCTCTTTTCTTTGAACCCATAGGTACTTATGTTCCCAGCATGGAGAGGGCTGTTTTGTACCTGCCTGTGTCTCTTCCTGTTGAGAAGTCTTTCAAGGAGAAAAGGAAAAAGGAAGAAACAACAACCTTAGTTCAGAACTTTCACAGTTGATCACACAAGGATTAAAACCCGACCTTCCAGAGTCTAACACAGATTGCCTTGGGCCTTGATGTGTATTATCTGTCAGTTTTGGTTTCTTTCACGTTTGATTTTTTTACACCCCAAATATGGGAATATGTGCATTTTGATAAATTCTTCATAAAAAACACAATGAAATGAGATTTTAACGTGCCCCTTGCAAACAGGTTTTTGCAAATGTATAGGGGGAAATGGGTGCTAGATTAAATCAAGGCTGCAACTCTGTCTAGAAAGATAAAGGACACAACTGAACATGTACTTTGGATACATCATGAGGAAACAAGATACACTGGCAATAATGCTAGGAAAAGTTAAAGGTGGTGGTGGGGGAGGAGGACCAAATGTGAGATTGTTATTGTTGTTAATAATGTGAGATCTCCAACATGTTCTATGCTCAACAGCCCTGCTCAGCTATTGCAAACTGAAGCCTGTGGTTCCTTTAGGTCAGGAAGTCAATCCATCTCATATTTGATCATCCCCTTTTCTTGCTGCCTTCAACCTCTCGCAGCATCATTGTCTTTCCCAGAAAATCTTGCCTTATCATGATGTCCCAAAGTAGAACAAGCTCAGTTTCAACATTTTCTTTTTCTTTCTTTCTTTCTTTTTCTTTCTTTCTTTCTTTCTTTCTTTCTTTCTTTCTTTCTTTCTTTCTTTCTTTCTTTCTTTTATTTATTTGTTCCCAGAGATAGCTCAGGTTTGAACTGCTGTAGGTCCCATTTGTTTATCTTACAGTCCAGGGTATCTGCAAAGTTCTCCTCCAGCACCACATTTCAAATCTATCTCTTTTTAGCCCCATCAGCTTACTAAACTGTCCAGCTTTCACACCTCTACACGGTGATCTAAAATACAAGAGTGAATACATCCTCACGCTTGATGAGCTTTTCTAAATCCTGCATTGCTGCTGTTCTAAATCTCAGACTTCAGGTTTCTGGGCCACCACCTCCATTTGGACTGATGAATGACCCACACTGTACAAAATCTTTGACTTTTTCCAATTTCCTCCTTGTAAACATTCAAGTTGTATAGTTCTAGAGTCATGATTTTTGTCTTCTTAATGTTCAGATGCAATCTTGATTTCACACTTTCTTCTTTCATTTTCACTAAAAGTCATTTCAAGTCATTGCTGCTTTCTTCTAATAAGATGATGCCATCTACACATCTGAAATTATTGATGTTTCTTCCACCAATTTTCATGACACTCTCATCTGAAACTAGTTTGCTTTTCTGTATGATGTTTTCTGCATGCAAATTGAACAGACAGGGACATAAAATGTACTCTTGTCTGACTCCTTTGCCTATTGGAAACAATTCTGCCTGTATATTTTATTTCAATGGTAGCTTCTGGTGAACAGAAAACTTATGCATTGGGACAATCAAATACTGAGGCATATTTATTTGTTTGTTTGTTTTTTTGTTTTTTGTTTGTTTGTTTATATTTAAAATATATAATATTGAATACTTATTTCTTTCACAAGAAACCATAGTGTCCTATCATCCACACTCAAAGACTTTGCTGTCGTCTATAAAGCACAGACTGATCTTTTTTCCAAAATTCTTTGACATTCTCTAGTAGCGAGCAGATACTTGCAATATGATCTTGATTGCCCCTTCCTTTTCAGAATCTAGCTGAAACATCAGGCATCTCTTGCTCCATACAAGGCAAAAGCTTTTGTTGCAGCACCTTGGGCATCACTTTCTTTGCATGGGAAATTAAAGCAATGGTTCTAGAATTACTATGCTCTTTGACACCTCCTTTCTTGGGGATTGGAATGAAGGAATTTTGAGCATTACAAGATAGAATGACTCAGTAAAGGAAACCATGAATCTGCAAAAGCTGTAAGAGAACTTTTGAAGGTTGCTGATTCATAAGGTTACCAGAGGTGACTGGATAGCACATAACAGCAACAAGGCATTGGCAAGTTTATTTTTACTAGCAGACTGAAAGTGGCTACAGTTCCCTGATGAACTTAGCATGACTGATACAGAAAAGTTACTAGGCATCTCCCATCCAGTCACCTAAGTCCTATTCAGATATGATCTATAGAGATGGGCACGACTTAGCGGTATTTTCGTTTTCGTTTTCATTTTTTTGTTTTCGTTACGTAACGAAACGAAAACGAAAAACGGTTCAAAAATGGACCGAAAATGGAAACGAAACGACTAATTTTGAGCCAATTTTCGTTTTTCGTTACTGGAAAAACACATAATGGAGCTAAATGGGGAGAAACGAAAAATTTTTCGTTTTTGTTTTCATTTTTTATTTTCGTTACGTAACGAAACGAAAACGAAAAAATTTGAAATTAGCTCACGAAAACGGAAACGAAACGATGGAATATGCTGCCACGGAGGATGGTGGAGTCTCCTTCTTTGGAGGTTTTTAAGCAGAGACTGGATGGCCATCTGTGTGATGGGGTTCCTGCATGGCAGGGGATTGGACTGGATGGCCCTTGAGGTCTCTTCCAACTCTATGATTCTATTCTATTCTAGTCTAAAAGTCCAGTTCTTCAGAAATAAAAGTGGGACTGCACAGCAAATATTTATAGAATCATACGTAGCCCTATTTATATATAAATGCATAAATATCTGCCACATCCTGCTCATATTTCTGAAGAACTGGACCTGTTCATGAAATATCAAAATGCAGTATAGCAGTTTGTCTTTAAGGTGCTACAACATTTTTGTTAGTGCAGACTAACACAGCTTCTTCTTCTAGAATGTTCTGTCCCTACAACACTCCTTAGTTCTTCATCAGCATCAGTCCTTGCTTTTTACGAGTTATTACTTCCCAATATCAATATGCATGAGCCCTTTGCACCACATATTCCTACAACCCACTGAAAAGCCCAGTCTGTATTGGTTTCAGTTTGGGGGTGGTATCTACACTTGCAATCTGATGTTTGTGATGCACCATCAGCCCAGGTTCTCATTTCAGGAACATTTTAGAAAGCTGGAAGTTTCCTGATCATCAGAAAGAAGCGTGCAGTATGGTCTGAGAAGCCACTGCTTCTTTTCTGTAACTATGAATTGTCTCCAAAATTAATTGTCCTGCTTTCTACACCAGTTGTCCAAAACTGTTGTACCCTCCTTCATCTGCCACCGACATAATTTAAAACAAGTGCCAAAGTTTTCGTACCTCTTTCTCTGCAGTACTTTTGAAATCCAGAATAATCTGCCTCTTCCTTCTCAAGCAACCCATTTATACTCACAGGTGGATTGTGTAGCTTAATTAGCTAAAGTGTGAAGTATTGTACTGGTAAAGTGGTACATGAGTGCTAATGAGTACCATTTGGAGAACTAAATTGTCCCATTAACTTCATAAATGGCTTCTGTGTTATTTCCATTTTCATTCCCACTTATCACATTACCGTTAACTGTAATGCTTGAACTTCAGTTTTGCAGCACAAGGCCTCTGTGGAATGGGACGCATGCTATTATCATGAGGCCAACGTACAGTGATGGGTTGTCCTCTTTCCAGAATTTATGCTCAGAAGGGGGAAATGGTGGCATTTGCCCTGACAGAGTGGAGCACTCCTAAGCAGACAATAAGTTAACGGCCACTAAGCCTATGAACGTATGCTGGCATATTTCGTTCCGTCAACAAATGGGATCTCGTATCTCGTTTCTCGGAAATGTGTGGCTCCACAAAGATGAGCTAGTTAGTTTGTCCTCTTCCCTTTGGCTAGTTTGTGCCACAGTCATGTCCTCTTGCATCATTCTTAAAAATCGTTTCTTTGCACAGCATCTCTCCGTTTCTCACACATACACGCACAATGTTCAACAATCTTCCTCACCTAGCAAGCATAGGTTTAATTGACTTAACAAATCATCTATTAAGATGTAACCATGGAATAGCAAATTGCTGGATAAGCAGCAATCTCTCATTCTACTTGCCTTGGGCAACTGCATTTCCATTTATTATATCAACAGAGGAGAATATGGTCTCCAGTTGCTACACAGTTTAAGCACCCAAGCAAAAATGAAGCATATGTTACACCTTGTAATAAAGTTTCCCATTTTGCACACTTACACTATTCCCACTGTCAAAATGATCCACTATATCCCATTATCAACTGAGACTTTTTATATAAGTTCCTCAGCCTCAGAGGCCTGGACCTTAATAATTTAAGCCAACAGTCTTGTACTATTTTTTTTCTTCCTCCTTCTTCAGAGAGTGCAAGTAATGAAGCTAGTTTAGCTGCATATTCTAGTTGGCCTACATATGACAGCTGCCATTTACTGTTACTGCATGGCATATTTAAAGTTTAGCAGGGTAGTAAGTAACATGTTAGTAACACTAATTTGCACATGAGTGTGATTGTGCCTTCCCTCGCATTCCTTTCTCATTTTGTGTCTCAAGGCCACAGTGTAGCACAAGGAAATGCGTATTTCCTCTTCTTACATCATCTCCTCCTCTGCGCCACTACTTCTTTTATATTTGGGTCTCCATAATTAGATGTCCAAAGGAGGTTGTTCAGCTTGTAATGAAAGTAGTGAGGGGGGAAAAGCATCAGCTCCAGTTTTCTATAATGTCCTGGAAAGGAAAGCAGTGTTGTCCCCCTTTTTTGCTTTTCATCACTACACTGGAGGCTATGTAGTCGTTGTAATGCCAGCAGAGTAATTATTCATCCAGTCTGTGCCAGCTTGAGGAGTATGGGATACTATTTCATTCCTTTTTATGCACAGGACCCTAAAAACACCCTTATGTCACGGATCTAGACCATTATATCTTCACATACATACAAGCCTAACCATGACATTAATTCACTTATTAAAAAAGCATCAGGTCTATGAATGTGGGATATTGTGCTTCTGTACCTGCAATTCAAAATGCCAGGAAATGGGCTGTTATTGCTGCATTCTTCGCTGGAAGAAAGTTGCCAAAGTGCAGCCTGAATGTTGATAACACCCATGTCAGAAATCTAGGTGGTCTATAGGACACCTTCTTTTGCTTGCTATCTTTCATAGACACCAAGCAGGAGAAAATCCTCGAACATCACTCCTTTTTTTCATCAGTTAACCACTCAGGGCTGTATTCCAAATATTCTCTAAGTGCCATGATCAAACTTCTGTTTTGGTGGAGGTAATGTCCACTTTTCAGAATGCAGTCTAAAGAACTATCTTCCAAATATAAAACCCTTTCTCTAGAAACATGTTGCCTCTGTGTTTTCCCAAAAGATGTCCCCTTGCCTTTTGAAATAAAATTTATTTTGAAATAAAAATGAGAGAGAGAGAGATCCCAAAAGGCATCCGGATCCAGACCCATGAGATCATCTCAGGTGCACTCACTGCGGGTTGCCACACCCAGAGAGGCGCGGAAATCACGCACGCGGGACCGCGCCTTCTCTGTGGTGGGGCCATCACTTTGGAACCACCTCCCCAGTGAGTTGCACCTGCTTCCTTCCCTGCCCTCTTTTAAGAAGGCCTTGAAGACCCTCTTATTTAGAGAGGCCTTCGGCGACCTTGTGAACTAGTTCCTTTTTTTTCGATTTGTTTTTTTTTGGGGGGGGGCTTGTCGCCATCTTGTCCTCTGCTGCCCTATTGCTTGTAGTTTTAACCATTGTTTTATGTGTTTTTACTGCTGTTAGCCGCCCAGAGTTCCCGTTGGGAAGATGGGCGGGATACAAGCTCATAAATAAATAAATAAATAAATAAATAAATAAATAAATAAATAAATAAATAAATAAATAAATAAATATTAAAAGATTGTCACGTGACACCATGGTCAAAATCACCCCTACTATGTAAAAGGCAGACAGTGAGAGAGAAATCAACTCATTTGAAATCAGGTGTTGGAGGTGAGTCCTACAGATAGTACATATCACCAGAAATGTAAAGAAGTGGATGCTCAATGAAGTCAAATTTGAACTCTCACTAGAGCAAAAATAATTAAACTGAGGTTATCCTACCACAACACATATAATGAGAATACAGAACAAATCAGAAAAGACAGCCAGGGAAAGTTTTTTGGGGGGGATATATTAGGAAAAGAACACTACCTAACATGAGATGGATTGACACAACAAAGGAATACACAGATGTCAGTTTGCAGGGAGGCGGGAGTAGAGTAGAAAGCAAGAACAACCTAACATGAGATGGTTGGTCTGTAATATATCAGCAAAGCTCTTAATGATAGGACATTTTGGAGATCATTAACTCATATAGCCACCAAAGTTCAGGAGTGACTTGGGGGCACACAACATCATTGGATTCTTTGCTTTTGCTTGCTTGCTTATTTGTTTGTTTTGGGTTTTTAATCATTAAGCAATTATATGGTGACAAGATGGGTGGAATGGGGACTGTGACAGGAGACCATGGCAAGATACAGTCACCACAGCTCTGCTAACATCTAGTAAAACCATCCCCAACCATGAAGCAAAAGGCGGCAACAGTAATTTCACAGTTTAAACAACTCTCTCTCTCTCTCTCTCTCTCTCTCTCTCTCTCTCTCTCTCTCTTTACATGTGGTGACTGGAGTGGGGTGCAGCAGTAGATGGTGCAGTCGTGGTCTTGTTATTGGATGGTGGTTTCGTTTCATCTGTGGGAAGGGTCTGGGTTTGTGTTTGGTGTGGATGGAAGGTGGTGGCATCTTGTGTCCT
>JAHTLZ010003542.1:25831643-25857210 GCA_023846285.1 Phrynocephalus versicolor
CGTTATACAACATACAGACAGAGAAAGCAATATATATAAAAATATATATAAATTGCTTAGGTGAACCATTTGAATTCCCTGCAAAAAAAAATGGCAACTTGGCATTAAAATGCTTCAAGTGTGAGATTTGCAGATATATTCATATCCAGACTTTAAGGGGTTTGAGCAGTCTATCAGAATAAACTCTTCATCTTCAGCTGTTTTATGATGGTATTACAGATGTATTGCAGTGTGGAATAGCAAAGAAAGCAAGTTTTCAGAGAAATGTGCTTGTTTGGGTTCCATATGGTTGCTGGAGGGGAAAACTCTTCATAAAATGACTTTTGCTGCTCAGTAAGGCATCTTGATTTCTCATTATTATTTTGCTTTCCTCTCTCCAACCCCACTCCTCTAAACGAGCCTGGGTTTCTCTTCTAAGTTCCTAAAGGTAAAGGTAAAGGTTCTCCCTTCACATGTGTGCTAGTCGTGTCCGACTCTAGGAGCAGTGCTCATCTCCGTATTCAAGCTGAAAGAGCCAGTGCTGTGCAAGTCCATGGCCATGTGGCCAGCATGGCTGCAAGGAAACACTGTTTTACCTTCCTGCTTTTTACGGTGGTACCTATTTATCTACTTGCATTTACATGCTTTCGAACTGCTACGTTGGCAGGAGCTGGGGTTATCAGCGGGAGCTCGCTCCACTGCGTGGCACCCGGGATTCGAACTGCCGAGCTGCCGACTTTGCAGTCTACAGTTTCGGTGCCTTAGTCCACTGAGCCACCACGCCCCTTCTAAGTTCCTACCTAACTAGTAAATAAATATAAATAAAAAAATAAATAACAGAGAAAGATGGAGGGGAGAGCAGATCTAGGATCACATTGATTCTTAGGCATCATCATCATTTTGTAGCAAAATACATAGGAAGGCAGGAACAGATGTTACTCAGGACTGATCATATTTGCAGTGCAATCTCGTGCAGTCATGCTTTCTGCATTCTGATTTAGTTTCATGGGATTTAATCGCTTCCATTGGCCTTAATCTAAACAGAATGACTGTATGCCAGTATGCAACTTGAAGTGGCATTGTTGTTGTTTTCATCATCACCAGCATAGACAACAATCGATAAACATACAGGAAAATGTGTTCCTGTATTTCTCATTTCTCATTTCTTTTACTTTACTTTATTTAAAATTTATATACTGCCAACTTTTATAAAACAACTCATGGTGGTGAGCACAGGCAAAGTAGGGTAAACAAAGACCATAATAAAAATAAGTAGCAGACAATAAAGCCATACATAGCAAAAATAAGCAATAAAACAAACATAGATGATAATATTGGTGTCCAGGCAAAAACAGTACAAAAGACAATAACAGCAAAAGTCACCCAAAGGCCTCTGGGGAAAGCCAGGTCTTCGAGGCTTTCCTTCACACCAAGACCAGGAACCTGGACCCCTGAAATCTGGCATTCATACTAATAGGATCCAAAGAGGGTGAAATCTCATATTATTTTATATATTACATTTATCAAATAAGTTATTTACAAGACCAGAGATACAGTGTGTTAGGTCTAAACTAATAAAACAAATTTCACTGTAAATGAAATAGAGGATGAAACCTTTATTTAAGACCAACTAAAATCCAACAATAGTCTGTGAGCTTTTCAGTTCATGAGCACTATCAATCAGACTCTCCGGAGGTTGAGTCATGGCAACTGGACTTCTTCTTTTGTTTTGTGAGATTAAAACATTTCACTGCTCCTTCAATCATACAAGGTACTTGGATGGGTAGTGAAAGGTTTGGAAGGTAAGTCCAGTTGCTATGACTCAATTTTCAGATAACCTCACCTGGATGACTGAGGCTGCAACCTGGCCAGAAGAAGCACTGAACTTGAAAATATGGCCACCTCTAGTTTTACATCTACTTTACAAAAATAACTTGAATATTTTCTCAAATCTTTGCAGGGGAACATAGCACCAGCCAAAGATGATCTTTTACCAATGAAGATGGGCTGCACTAAGTGCTAGATGGCACTTCCTATTTGAGCTTAGATGTTCTCATGAAATTTGGAGCATCACACAAATGTTAACTGATTCATCTGCTATGGCTTTCAGTCTGGTTGGTTTATTTTCCCACAAATGTTTAGCATAACCTTGAACATTGGGAACTTGCTGAAAGATGGCAGGAATACTGAATTGTCTGTTCTCATTGGTGCCTCGTTGGAAACAACCTTTGGCAACAGAGAAAGTTTGCTGAATTCCAACTGACACTAATGTGAAATCATAATCATAGCCTGTTCTAGGAGGCTCCATAAATGGGCATAGCTTCAGTTATCTGTTTTTAAAAGAAAATTTACCACGAGGGAATCTCTTAAGTTCTTTGATCTATATACCCTAGAGCTGAAATGCAAGCTCCTTTACATATTTGCAAATCAAATACTATTATTTGTTTCCTTTGACAAATATTCAAACTCTAATTAACATCCTTTGAGGACTTCCACTTGTGTTAATTCATGTATGCAACCTTATCTAAAATCAAAAAAGTTGTTTCATTTGGACATTTATGGGTCCTGAGACAGACTGGCCACCAGTAGGCTATATACTGTATATCCTCAAATTCTTGCATTTTAAACAAGCAGCAAATGCATATATATCAGGTATGAAATTTCAGATCTGTGAGTGCAAATGAACAGTTACCAATTTGCTAATGTTAACTAATGAAAAAACCAACAAGGCTGAAACCATACTAACTAGGAATTGGCCTGTGGACAAATACTAATTCATGAATAAGCAAAATGCAAAGACAAGGGACCACAGGCAGTTCATATTGGAAGGTATCTTACAGGAGTTGTTTCTAGACTGTTCCATTTCAACAGTCAAACATGAGAATGAATGGACATACTTTTGGCACAACATTCAAACATGTAAGGCCCCTCATCTTTCACCATATGATCCAGGGATGGTATATCACACTGTGAACAGTGCTCATAGTCCTGGTTTCATCTCTATATTTCTTACACTAAAATTCCGCTGAGACCATTTATTTTGGGCTGAAGTGAAATGGCAACAGAATCTTAGTATGCCAGTCATCATCTGGTCTGTTGGCCATGGTGTTCATGCTGGGATCATCCCCTCTGATGCTCCATCCAGGAAGTAAATTAGACTGAGATGACAGCAAGGCAAATAAGGACTAAAATATGAAAGCCTTGAGGCTTCCACTTATTCAGCATCATGCCTCTTTTAGGGAGTGGAGACCCTTCTTGAAACTCGACCTTTGCAAGTTAGTGGTGCATGTAGGAATGCATGATTACAAGCCTAGGTATCACATACTGGAAATAAAAAGTTCAAGTGTGGAAATGCTCCCACACACACACACACACACACACACATACACACCTGCTTCTCTGAGTACAATATGCTTTTATGGTAACTTCCTGAGGAAGCCAGGAGCCTGTCTTGCTTCTGTAGGGATTCCATAAATTGAATTGGTATTTTTACGGCTGGACTCCCCCACCCCCGAAGAGAAACAGACATTTGGGTTTCTTTTCCCTTCAAGGAAAATACCTCCCAAAATTCACTTTCTGAAAAGACTGAAGTTACAGAGTGGCTTCACCTGCCTTGCAGAAAACATCAAACAGATTGGCTTGGCTTGGCTTGAGCACACTAACATATTTGAAAGGGAGCAAAGGCCTTGGGTGAAACCTGGGAAAGCTTGGGGTGTCGGAGGTGTGGGACCAAATTAACAATCTGCCATATAGCAGCTTTTCTTCCAATTTGAGACATTGTTATACTATGCTATTTAGAGATGGGCACGAAATGAACTTTTGGTTCGTTTTGTTATTTGTTATTGAACTGCTCCCTCTAAGAGAAACAAAATGAAATGAAATGGAAATTTCCATTTCGTTTCAGTTCGTTTCATTTGCCAGCGGTGTCTCCTACCTGGTGCTTCATCCTGTGTCCTCCTACCTGGTGCTAGGATCCTCCGTCCTGGCTTCAGAGAGGGTCCAGGAGCCTCCAGGGGTGAAAGGGGGAGAAGCCGACTGGCCGTGTTACAGCTGGTAGGCAACCACGTTGTTGGCAGTAAAAAAAAATACAAATACAAATACAATAAAATAAAATAAATAAATAAATAAAAAGATCTGGCACGCAGGCCCCGGAACTGGTCCACAAACACCAGACCCAGCCCGCAGGTCACCAAACTGGCCCGCTAGCTGTGGAACCGGCATGTGGGCTGACCAAAAATAAAAAAAATAATCAAAATAAAATCAAAATAAATAAAATTTAATTTAATTTTGTTTAAAACGGAGCACCAACCTGGCCCCAGAGGTGGCCAGGATGGTGCTCTAAAATGAAAAAAAAAAAAAACAAGTGCCAACCCGGTCTCAGGGGATACACGGTCACACTTGCAAAACAAAACAAAACAAAACAAAAGATTTTAAAAAGGAGCATCGAATCCCACCCCAGGGGTGGCCAGGCTGATGGTCTAAAATAAATAAAATAAAATAAAAAACCAAATGCCGACCCGGTCGGTGCTTTAAAAAAAATGAGGCGCTGGCCCCAAGCCAACGCCTCAAAATGCCCCTTCTGCAGGGGCCAGGATTGGCCGCCGCCATCACCAGCACCGCTGTGGTTTGGTTGAGTGTGCATGGCTGAAATCCATTTTCACAGCAAGACCTCTGAAATCTTCTCATCCAAATGTTCACTAGATATCTATCACCTTTTCACATCTTGTCCTCTCATACACAAACATTTTTATACAATTCTTTAGTGCCAACATTTTCTTTCTTTGCAGTCCTTTTTTCCTGCCAACATTAATGTATCCTCAGTTTTCTTAGAAGCTACTATGACTGCCAAGGCCCTTCATTATTATATGTGCAAAATATAATCAGCACAGCTTTCTGTTCTATGAATGTGAATTTCAAAAGAGATTTCTATAAGAAATTCGGTCCCACTAAATTAGAATTTACATCTGAGTAGATAGATACCACTGAGAATATTGCTGTACATTTCTACTGCATTGTAGTCTTGGTGTTTTTTTCCAGCTGAAACATGATGATTTCTGTGTTAGATGTTTATAGTAATGCATGTGCATTTTTAGAAAGGAAATAAAATATGAGCCATGTCAGTTTCCTTACATGCAGTGGTTCATTTCCTTTGGTGAATGGTTCTGGTCTTTGTTCCTGAAGGACTCTCCCTCTTCCACATCTGCTCTTGGCAGATTGAGCCCCAAACTCTACAGCTTAGTCACATACTAACCAGCAGGAAGGCAGTCTCTGCCTTTTTATTTTATTTTATTAAGGCCTTCCCACTACCTCAGTGTTTGGAATTCAATCCTACCTATAAATCAACATCAGAGACTACAACCCAGTGTGTTCAAGAGCTTTGTTTAAACATCAAAAGAAGAACACAGACAAGCAGGATGATAGAAATATAACTAATCACTTGCAAATACATCTTTCCTGTCAGTGGGAGCTTAACCTTTTTGTTTAATGTTGCAGGAGAAAAAACTGCACTTATTTCTATGCTCTCTACCTCCTTTACCGCTATCACCGAGTTTGGTATGAAAGAGCTTCATATTTATTCTTAGTGCAACTCAGATCTGGATGAATTGCAGTGCTGAAGAAGGATGTTAAAGCACTTGTGTGCCCAAGCCCTATTATTTTACAGAGAGGAAGTGGAAATTCAAAAAGAGTTTTCAGTAATTAATGAAAGTGGGAAAGCTCAGAGTTGGACGGAAATAGCCAAATATCACATCAAGACACGGTGCATTAACTAGCAAGTGTATTAAGGTGGAGGGCAGGTGGGTGATGAAAGATACCTGGGATTGAGCCTATTTTGTTGGCCAGCAATGAATACAGCATGATTGCATATGGCAACATTGATTGGATCAATGTGGCTTCACTTTCCACTCCTGGATTTATCCATTCATAAGGGACCTTGGTAGGATTTAGCCGGGGTGTGCAGCAAATCCTACGATCTATAACCCACTCCTTTTAATTTGAATGCTACAGATTATGGATGAAAGTTTGGCCACCTGCAGGATTTACTACTTCAAAGGAGATGAAAATAAAAAGACATGGGGAGGGGCTTGGCTGGGCAAAATACAAACAAAGAACATCTCTGAAGAAAGGAGAAGTGAAGGAGGCAGGCACAATGCAATTGATCAAGGAATTCCACTGGATCTGAGGGCATTGTGACTGGATTACACAATAGCAAAGGGAGCAATAAGCACATCCTTTCACAGTTCTTTGTCTTATAGTAACAACATACCTTGCAAGGAAATTCTCTGCATCTAATTCCATGGGAAGGAATGGGAGCTCCACAGTGATGGCATTGCCTTTGCTATTCACATTTTCTTAAATTTTGGTCAAAGTCTAGAACTTAGAAAGCTAGCCAGTCCCTGTAGGTACAAACCTACGTAATACAACAATGGGAATTGAGAAGGCATCTGATGGTGGAGAGCTATGTTTGGCTAAGGAGCTAGCTTTTGTCTCTGTCTTTGAAAACACAAGCAGAACAAAAATTGAAGAAATGAGTTACCTTTTGAGCTCAACCACAATCTATATTAATCCATTTACTTTTAGTCAACTAGACTGTAACCTAAAAAATATTTGACTCAGAGTAAGCCCCACTGAACTGAATAGCACTTACTTCAGAGTAGACATGTAAAGGATAAGAGTGGCCATTTACCTGGAATTTCAAAAGATGAGTAAAAAGGAAAATGAAAAGCAAGACTGCCAGTTTGGAGCAGTGCCATTCCAACATTATGTAGCAACTATAGAAACACTGATTTGGTTGATGGTAAAATAAAACTATACTATATCATTTGTGTATATTATAATATTTTATATATTATATTATATAAAATATTAACTACACACACACACACACACACAGAGAGAGAGAGAGAGAGAGAGAGAGAGAGAGATGGTCACTTCATCCTGTTTTGTTAGAAGATACAAAATTTAACGAAATTTGTGGGTGCCTTCCAATACAGTAAGACCTTTTTGTCTCAAAGAAATGCATAGATAAAGGACTGAAAATGGTCCTATAAGGATAAGGACCAAATCACATGCACATTAAAGTGTCAGTGGCACAATGTATGCAGAATTGATATGAGAGATACTTTCCTTCCTGAGGAAAAATTTGATATAAATTTCAGGGCATCTGGGGAGGGGAACAAAACCAGGGTCAGCTCTAGGCAGATAAAATACTGGCCAATTAGATTCAGTTGAGGTAGAAAACCTGGTAGAGCAGGACTAGAGCACTAGGACCTTGGACAGCTCCAGCTAACAACCTTGGCTCTGTTAAGAACTAAAGCCCAGCTGAGGTTTCACCTTCCTCTCTCGCTGTCCTGCCCACACTAGGCTCCTCATCTCGGTGAGGAATGGAAATGTGTAAGAGCACAGATCTTGCCTGCTATTGATTCTCAGTAACTACTAGCCTCATGCAGATTCATCAAGTGGAGAAGGAAGCTCTCTAGATGTCCAGGGCTCCCATCTCAAGGGCATATGGATGACAAAACCTTGGATCTGCTTTAGTATCCAGGCCGGAAGTCATTATGACCTTGCCCATAGACTCCATAATTCCACAGTACTTTCCAATCTCCCATGTTCTGAAACTTTTTTATAAACTATTTTCCACTGTCTTACTTTATTTGTACTAATTTAAGATGCTTTTCAGTTGACCTTACTGATTAGTTACATATATGCTATAATGCTAATATTGGGAGGATTAGAAATCCTGAGGGAGGCAGGCAGGCAGGCAGACAGACAGACAATTATTTGAACACAAGCCAATTGCAGGTATTCAGTAGATATAATACTGAAATAACATTTCAATAAGAAACAGTACCAGCCATCCACTTATAATGGAACAAAAGCATGTAGTAATTGCATTAAATTATTTTTCAAAGCCTCATTTTTATTCCTGGCCCTGTACTCTTATTAGGACCTTCACCAGTTGCCAGTAATATAAAAGAAATGATGCTTCCCAACCCCTGGGAATTGAAAATAGAAGAAAGCTTAATGCATGGTATTCTCTTTCTTTGTTTTTAAGTAAAGTGTAGAAATTGGGAGCTCCCACTCTTCAAAGAAACAAATACATAGATTATAACATAAAGCTGGGGCAACTAAAGCATACATAACTGGCTGTATATTTCAATGCTAGTTTAATAATCTGTGACATGCAAACTGGTGTGTTTGGGAACATGCAGCATATTGAGTGTCAAGGGCCAGTGGAACAATATGTGTGTGTGCATGAAATACACAATCTGCATAATTCTCCCTAGGGAGCAATTGACTAAACACTGCGAACAAGGAAGATTCTGCCATTCTAATTTATCTTCCCAACTAAAAGGGCTAAGGTCATGTTACAAAGTCCTACTCGGGCAACCTTTACATTAATTCACATTTCTGGAAGAAATTATCATATTACCTTCATGCATAACACAATGTAGACATGCGCTGCAGAAAAACTAGCAGAGCTTCAGTGGCTGCCAACATAGTTCAGAAAAATATCTGCGTCTTCAGAAAAGCATGTGGTATAACCCATCTGGGTCTACTTGTGAGGACTGTATATTTCCCCTGAGGCTACTGGTGAGTCTCTGCATATAAAACACCAGCACATCGAGAAGCAAGGCTTGCAATTTCCCATGTGACATGATAGATTTACACAGTCAGAGGCTGATTTGTGTAGTGGTGAATATTGCTTGCCTATACTTTGAAGTAGTACATTCCTTGGGAACCTTTATCTCATGCTGTTTCTCAACATGTTATACTGGCCCTGATTAATGTTATTCAGTGATTACCAACCAGTCTTTAATGTTCAATTCTTGGGTAATGTACTGTTGCAGGTTGTGGCTTCACATCTCCAAGAGTTCCTAGGTGAGATGAGTTATCTTGATTCACTTCAGTCTGACATCATGCCTGGTTATGGGACAGAGACTGCTTTGGCCTCCTTGGTAAATGACTTATATTGAGAACTGGACAGGAGAGGGTATCCCTGTTGGTACTCCTGAATGTCTCGACTGCTTTTGATACTATGGTGTCTTTCTGGGGCTTTTCTCTGTGGTGGTACTTGGTGGCATAGTTTGATGGTGGTTCCTGTTCTTTTCTTGAGGGGAGAACTAAGAAGGTAGTGCTGAAAACCCCAGAAAAAGCAGAGGTGCACCTGGCCTGTCAAAAGATAGCTCATGGAATAAGGATCCAACCTGTGCTGGATGAGATTCACCTTTCCTTACAATCACAGCTGTACAGCTTGCTGTGCTGTTGGATTCACCCCTGAGGGTGGGTGACCAGGCTTTAGCACTGGCCCAACAGGACATTTGCACAGTTAAACTTGGCATGCCACTTGAGTGCCCACCCAGTGGAGATGGCAACCTTGAGGGTCTCCCATCAATAATTCCATTGGCTTCCATCTGCTGGTGTGACAGCACTATGCAGCACTAGGTGCCTTGCATTGAGATTTTTAATATTTAATTTTTTAAAAATATTCTGTTTTGAACTGGCATAGCACTAGATCAATTCAGTGCTAAATGAGAAAAAGGAAGGGGAAAAAAGGAAGACCTCAGAATACAGAATATCCTGCTGTCCAAATGGTTATATTTGGCAAACCACATAAATACTATTTACTCCAACACAAATGATCAAACATGCCAAATTGAGTAATGTCAAGTGTAACCAGAATCAATTCAAAATAAACACACACACCCCAACTCGGTGTATTAAAATCCCTCTTCCTAGCTGTAAAAAGTGTGCTTACTGATACGTCAAGGAGCTGGAGACATTTAATTCAATTTCAATTGTTCCAAGCCAATGGGATAACAGGAGTATTTCAGTGTGTAGCCATGCCCTATGTCTGTTTCAGTAAGCGACTTCCAGACTGAGACTCACTCTACAGGAGTTTGAAGCAGGTCTGTGTGTTCTGTGGTACCATCATTATGGAGCCCCATCTGGCCACATCTCCAGGAGCTTTGTGAGGCTGATCTTCCTGCCAACAATGTATGACTAAAACAATTTTCTGATGGATGCTTGCTTGGTCTTTGACATCTGACTGGGGAATAGTTTCAGCCTTTCTTTTTTCTTTTTCTTTTTCATTCTGCTTTTTAAAATGGCTGCCGACAAGCTGTTCCTGCATTTTATAAAGACCAACCCATCGTGTATCATCAGACTTCACAGACTACCCTTCTTTACAATTGTACAGAAGGTTCAGCTACTCAGACGTGCAGAGCTTTGTGGGTGGTGACTCTCCCCACACACACACACACCCCTACACCTCTCACTGCCAGATTGAAATAAATTGCTAGAAGATGTAGGCCATGGACCAACTGGCTTCCCTGTTTCTTTATTTGTATGACGGTGATGGTTCATGACCAGTCATGGAAAGCCTATGTAGATTTCTCTGAGCAGGCCTAGTTTTTCTAACATTAAGCCTTCAGGATGCAAACAGCCATTCGCCTCACCATGAGGTAGAATGAGCAACAGTCAGAATTATGACTGCAGCTCATTATACCAGCCAGGCCTTCACTAGATGAGATGTTTGACAATGGGCACTTAGTTCAGAAAGCAGGACAGTCCAACATGACTTGTGCCCCAGCAGGAATCCTCCCTCCTATGCTGCGAATCTAGGAGGCAGTGAGCAGGAAGTGTGCAAAAGGAAACTGTACATATTTAAACATGTGTGCTCCCTCTGTGGTGGACCACAGTTATTCCTAGAATGTCTGACAGGACAAACGGGCCAAGGGAGCAAGAAGGACTCAAGTGGAGGCAAGACACCCTCAGAGGAATCCTTCAATCCCCTAAAAGGGTCCCCAACTAATTAAGTTAGAGATACTGGTATTAGATTTTACCCAAAGAAAGAGGGTGTTGGATATTTGTTAGATGGGTTTAAGTTCAGGTTTAGAATTTAGACACAACACACACACAAACAGTAAAACAAAACAGTTGGCTCAAATGAAAAGCACAGCACACACCAGAGGATTATACATTTGGGGTTTGAGAGAGGAGGTGGTGTCCCTGCTCCCTCTGCTGGCTGCCATACTTGTGCTGTATTTTTAGACATAGTGCCATTGATTTTACTTGTTTTATGCCTCTTAATTAACCCTCAACATTCTGTCCCTTCCTTCCTTCCCTTTCAGTAGCGCCCCCCCCCCGGGGCAGGCTTGTATTTTACATTGTGTGTGTGTATGTGTGTGTGTGTGTGTGTAAATTAAGTTTTTTTTCCTACTTCCATCAAAACAATAATTTAACTACCTTCTTTGGTATGTCGCCGCAAGCGTTCAGAATACACAGTGATTGCCTATACCCTACATGAAAACTCTCCAAAACTTAAAAGATTTTTCCCTAGACTCTACAGGCACGTTCCAGCTCACATCTGTCCAAGCCAAACCTGACTTTTCATAAAGCTTCAGGATTAATACAGAGATTCGGAGGAACACCATGACACAAGGCTCAGCACACTGTATGTACTCGCTTGTCAAATTTGCCCCCTCCCCTCCATTCCAGTTGATTTGTTTTTAAATATGTGGAGAATTAACATTTTGCTCAGGAATGCCCCTGCTATATGTGATGGCTGTTCATATGAGCCAGAATGCTGATATTCCAACCAAGGTCTTGGCTAAAAAGGAAATCCCCTTTTCCTGAAGGCTTTCCTTCTTGTTACTGTCTATCTGTGAAAAAGCAACAACATTGGAAATCAAGCTGGGTGGAGCTTGGAATGATCTCCTTAACTCATAATTTCCTAACAATGCAATAGGGCTATGGGCAGTGCATCAACAAAAATGAATATATTCCCCTTCATATTCAAGCTTGCCATATTAGAAAAAAAATCCAGATGAAGAAAGAGGGGACAGCAGAGGAGGAGCGCAGTTTTATGGCTTACGGCTTCCAACTACTAGACAATAACTTCACCCAGCTCTTCCAGGAAAAGTGTGGGATGTGGGGATGGGGATTAGGAGATATTTATCAATGTCTGTGTTTGTCATTTCACTGAAGGGTCTTTCCCCCTTTGGTAGCAAAAGCTTCAGAGGCAGCCAAAGTGCCTTCCTTCCCCCACCCCAAGACTCACCACTAACAGAGAGGAGACTCTCTCTACTGCTGCCTGTCCAGTGTGCTTCTCAGGACACTTCATTCCAACTAGATATCCACCAAGTCCAGCCCAGGTTCCACCCAGTGCCCACCACCTGAATCAACCTCCCCAGCACCACTGTCTCCCAGGCAGCCTGGAGCAGGAGTAGAAATGGTCTCCCATCCTGTGATGCTCTCCCACAGTCTAAAAGAGAAGCCCAACCGCTCTGCATGGACATCCAGGGAGCACAGTTGGGAAAGGGAGGGAAGAGCTTACATTGCTACCTCTGGTACCTAATGTCTAAAATATCCAAGGCTGAGCTGGCCTTCTCACTTGGAAAAAAGGAGCAAGGCAGAGCCACCCTCTTCTTTGCTTAAAAGAGGGCAGAGAGAGGCACTCTGGGGCATTACCGGCAAGCAGGGTTTTAGTGTTGCTCCAGGCACTCCTGGGAGAGTGAATGCCTTTTTAAAAACATTTCAAATCATAAAGGTTCCCCTTGCATGATATACAGTGTACCAACTCCAAGGGCAACTATATATGCCCCTAATGCTGCTTTGTATCCATCCTAATTTACTGCACCACCGTTCTGATATCTTAGAAGTTCAATAGCTAGTGATACTTACATGATTTTTAATATGCTATGTTTAATATGATGTGTCTCAAAGCAGTAAGAGACATGATGGGAGCGAAGTCCATTTCCTGGCACCCTGAGTTATCTGTTTTGAGTTAATGGCCCTTTAAAAGTTCTGTTGCTCCATAAAAGATCCTGCTTCAGCAACTACTCTTGGTGTCCTCATGGAAGGAGGTAATGCTCACAGCATGTTTTTAAGGATTATTTTGTTGGGGGGTGGGGGGAGAGCAAACTCTGGAATTGCCTGGTGTGCAAATACCTGAAATCAGCTGCCTGAATTTTGGCAGTTTTAAAGCCCTCTGCAGCATTTATCACATATTCAGATTTATCATGTACAACAACAAAACAAAATGGTAGACGTTGTTGTTTTCCTATGCAAGCCAACGGGAGGGTTATGGATCAAAACTTTCCAATTGCAATTTGTACTTGGGGCCCAAACTAAAAGCAAATGGACTCCAGGTCAGTTCAGACTGAACCAAATTAATTTACTTTCGTGTTATGACATAATTAAAATAAGAAAAATTGGAGCCATAGGTAAGTCATTCAGAGGCAAACTCTCAAACATAAGAGTCACAACTTTAGGGCTCTACAATTTGCTTCTATATGTTTTTAATGTTTTCTCAACTAATTATTTTAGATCATTACAGCTCAATGAAAATGCATAACCCTAATCTAAATTATGTAAATTACTTTGACTTTCACTTGCTTGTGTTCTGTCCCCAAAATCTGCAAATACCTCAAGATTTTTGTCTGTCTGTTTTTGATTGTTTATTTGTTTGTTTTACAATATTCATGATGCAGTATAATATTAAAATTGTTTCCTCTAATATTGGGCTGTAGAGCTTTTATAAACAACAATATTCAGTGTTTGAATCTGAGACATGAAATGTTTGCCATGAACCCTACAACAAGCTTTGCACATTCATACATGTGGCTCTATGTGGAAAATGTGTTTGCCTACCCAGCCTGGAGTAAGAAAGCAAGACACATAGCTGCATTTAGCCAACTATGCACTGATGCCACAACTGCACACCATGCACACTGCTGCATCAAAGGACGTGTAATGTACACTATATTTAAATTATATCTATATCATCTATATCTATATCTATATCTATATCTATATCTATATCTATATCTTTGTTTTTAATTAACATTATTATCCATTAATGATACCTATATTCTTATTATTTATTTATTTATTTATTTATTTATATTAATATTTAACTATTAAATTATTTATTTATTTAAACCCTTAAATTGAACTTACTGTAAACCAAAGTGCCCTAAACTCAGCAACTGGCACAAACAATTCAAAAACACCTCTTCCCACCCACCCCTTGGTTTTTTTGCTTCCCACCCACCCCTGGTGGGGAGGATGTGGGGGGTGGGAAGCAAAAAAACCAATTGAACATATTGAGCATCAGGGGAGGTTATGGGGGGGGGGGGGGACATCCGGCAACTAAAGCCCCAAGACCCTGATCCAAGCTGTCAAAGTCCCCCATGGACTTGCATAACCATGGCTCTTTGGCTTGAAAATGGACATGAGGGCCACCCCTAGAGTCGGACTCTGCTAGCGTGCATGTGCAGGGAAAACCTTTAGGTTCCGAGCATATGAAGAACATGTGTCCCACAGCTTTCATCTGTTCCAGTCTTCAGGCATCTCATATAGACCTTCAAGACTTGGACATCCAAGACTTGGATGTCCCTGGCACCGGCTTCTGTTTCTGTGGGCGTTGGTGCTTAAAACAAAATATAAATAAAAGCATATTTTATTTGTATCTTTTTCCAGGCAACAGGAGAAATGTCTCCCGCAAACCTGTGAATGCCCTTGAGATTCAGCTGTTCTCCTGATTCACAGACTTGATCTCAGAAAGAAAGGGAATCCTACCAATGGATACTACTAATGACTAGATAGGCATCAAGAGTCTCCCCAAGCTGATATAGCAGGTATGGTTCAGTGGGTTGGAATCAATATGGCCCTGAGTTCCCCCACCATGTCTCCTGGAAGAAGGGTCAGCTGAGATCTCCTGAAATGTGGGTGGCCACTAAAGTTACATTTCCTGCCACTTGGGCAGCCTCAGGCAAGTTGCAAAGCCACAGAAGTGGCCCCAGAAGAAGGAAGTGGGAAATTGCTTCTGAGTACACTGTTCCTGGCAAACCCTGTGAGGGTCACTGTTAAGTCAGAACCAGGTTTCTTATTATTATTATTATTATTAAACAGTGAGGGGGAAGCAGGGAAAGTGTGATCTCAGAGGAAACAGCCACCCATGAGCAGTGCAACCATACAAATGCATCCACATTTAAAGCATGTTTGAACCGTAGGGCATCATAGTTCTGTTGCCTGGTTGCCCCATCAGCACTGCCGGTCTGTGCGAGGTTTCCTTTACAGAAGTCGCTGTTGGGCTTCTTATGTGGATCATCATTAGCTTTTTAAAATGAAGAACATAGCCAAAGCAAATCAGCCAGAAGCTTTCCCCATTAGCCATAATAAGCAGGAGTTAATCTGTAGTAACACCAAAGGACACATCTAGCTTGCAAGTTGTCACCTCCATTTAAAAAATAAAAACAAAAATAAAAAAAGAAAGAAAGGGGGAAGGTGACAAAAGAATGCCTCTCCTCCTCGTGGTTCGCAGCAGCACAAGGGAAAATGCAAACTCACTGAATAGTACTGCTGTGACAGAATGTCATTTCAATTGGCTTATTAACCATATGAAAAAATATATCACAACAGTGAGAAAACCTCTCAGTTATCTATATCTTATCCCTTAGGCTATTGTCATGAGCCAGTGGCATACCAAGAAAAGAGTGCTAATTCAGTTGTCAGCTGCCTTGCCTATTAAACAGACAGCATAAAAAAACACCAGCAACAAAACTGAAACAAGTAATAAGGGTAAAGGAAAGGTCTATCCTTGTCCCCTTATATGTTTTATTTAAACAAAATATAGCCCCCCCTTTGGGGGGGTCACATATAATTGTGCCTATACCAGCCCATGTTGTATAATGATGCACTAATAATATTCAGAAGACATATACACACACACACCTCCCCAGTAGCACAATATGAAATGTAGAGTTCATGACTTACATTGGGACATAAAAGTATGTGTGGGGGACCACCCATGAAGCAGAAACCAGCTCTGGCTCTGAAAAGGGCAAGCCAGAATATAGAGCAACCTAAGCCAAGGATGGATTTCATGTCATAAGAACATAAGAATATAAGAAGAGCCCTGCCGGATCAGGCCAAAGGCACATCTAGTCCAGCTTCCTGTATCTCACAGCGGCCCCACCAGATGTGTTTGGGAGCGCATGAGACTAGATATCTGTCTCCTGATACCACTCCCCTGCATCTGGCCCTTGAAGTACCCTGGTTTTAAGCCTGGAGATTACACATCTCCATCATGGTTTGTAACCTGTGATGGACTTTTCCACCAGGAATCTGTCCAATCCCCTTTTGAAGGCATCCAGGCCAGATGCCATCACCACATCCTGTAGCAGGGAGTTCCACAGACTAACAATGCACTGGGTGAAAAAATATTTTCTTTTGTCAGTTCTTACTCTCCCAGCCCTCAATTTGAGTGGATGTCCCCTAGTTCTGTTATTTTGGGAGAGGGAGAAGAGCTTCCCTCTATCCACTTTACTCATGCCCTGCATTATTTTGTATGTCTCAATCATATTCCCCCTCAGGCGCCTTTTTTCCAGACTAAAGAGGCCCAAATGTTTTAGCCTTTCCTCATAAGGGAGGTGAGCCAGCCCAGTAATCATTTTAGTCACTCTCTTCTGCACCTTTTCCAGTTCCACTGTGTCTTTCTTGAGATGCGGTGACCAGAATTGTACACAATACTCCAGGTGCGGAGTTAAAAAATTAAACTATGGCAAAAAAAATATGGAGAAGTTTATTGGAGGAAAGGGGAAGAAAATAAGGTTCATAAGCAGTGTTAAATATGGTCAAAGCAAAAAAGGGGGGCTGGGAATACCACAATTAATAAAATACTATGAAGCTTTTCAAATCACTCAAGCTATAAAGTTTATTCAGATAGAAGAAATCCCAGAGTGGGTCGAAATGGAAAAAGGTGAGGAAACTGGATTAGTTAATACCTATATTTTTACAAGGGAACCAATTAGAAAAAAGGAGCAAATACAAAATCCTTATACTTGTGAGACATTGAAAATTTGGCGCAAGTATATGAACATTTTTGCTCCACCTATATCTCCTTTGTGCCCTATGCTGGATTATCCTAAATTTAAATCAAGAGAGAAATATGCACAATTTAAAAATTGGAAACAAATTGGAATTTATAGAATAAGAGATTTATTTGAGGCTGGGAAACCAATAACAATTAGACAGTTGGAAGATAAAACAAAGGAAATAAAAGCAAATTGGCTACAATTGATACAAGTAAGAAATTTGGCAAACCAATTATACCAAAGATACGGACCCATGAGAACACTTACAGTATTCGAACAATACTGTATAGAAAAGGATCGAAATAAAAGAAAGGGTATAACTTCAATCATATATAAACAGTTGATTGAAAAAGCATTTGTTAGGGGCATGGGATCCAAAGTAGCCTGGGAAACAAATTTAAATATTAGTATATCTGAGAAAGAATGGATGGGAATATGGAACACATATCCTTACAAATCAATATCAACTAAAGCGAAAGAACTGGTGTTAAAAGTAGCTCACAGATGGTATTGGTATCCCACAAAATTACATAAAATCAATCAAGAAATTCCAGACAATTGTTGGAGGAATTGTGGAAGTAAAGCCACCCTAGAACATATGTGGATCTCTTGCCCCAAAGTAGGAGCATATTGGCAGGAAATAATTAAATGGATAGAAACCTTGTTAAAACAAAGAATAATTATAAATGAAGCTTTACTATTATTTTCAATATTTAAGGATGGAAATGAAAAATTATCATATAAAGACTTAATAGCAAATCTGATTGGTGTAGCAAGAGCTGAAATTGCAAAAAATTGGAGAAATGCTCAAGATCTTTCACTACAAAAATTTCTGAACAGAATCTGGCAAATGGCTCTTATGGAAAAGTTGACCTATCAAATTAAAATATATAGAGGGGAAATAAAACATGATACATTTATGAAAACCTGGAAGCCCTTATTAGCGTATGGAATTAACATAAAAAATGAGGAATCTGTTATGGGGAATAATTTTGACTGCTGGAATGTAAAATTTTAAAAGAATTAATTTACTTGTGTGTGTGTCACAATTAACTGTGTTAGAAGATGAATTAGTGGGTGGATTCTGAAAAGGATATTGGTCCTATAGAATGTATAAATAATGAGACGCTATTGTACTGTTGTCTTAACTTGTCTTGTGAAATAATAAAATAATTAAAAAAAAATACTCCAGGTGCGGCCTTATTATTGTTTTGTATAATGGCATTATAACGTTGGCTGTTTTATTTTCAATCCCCTTTTTGATAATCCCTAGCATGGAATTGGCCTTCTTCACTGCTGCCACACATTGGGGAGACACCTTCATTTTGCTGTCCACCAACACACCAAGATCTCTCTCCTGATCTGTCACGGATAGCTCAGAGCCCATGAGTTGATAGACAGAAGTTTGGATTTTTTGCCCCAATATGCATTACTTTACATTTGGCTACATTAAAATGTATTTGCCATTTCTCAGCTCATTCCCCCAGTTTGGAGAGAGCCTTCTGGAGCTCTTCACAATCTTCTCTGGTTTTTACCACATGGAAAAGTTTTGTGTCATCTGCAAACTTGGCCACTTTATCCCTGTCTCCGGGTCATTTATGAACAGATTGAAAAGCACCAGTCCCAGGACAGAGCCCTGGGGCACACCGCTTTTCACTTCTCTCCATTGTGAAAATTTCCCATTGACACCTACTCTTTGTTTCCTGGATCTCAACCAGTTCTCAGTCCATAAGAGAACCTGCCCTCTTATCCCCTGACTGTGCAATTTTCTCAGGAGCCTTTGGTGAGGTACTGTGTCAAAAGCCTTTTGAAAATC
The DNA here is from genome assembly GCA_023846285.1 of Phrynocephalus versicolor. Taxonomy (NCBI): domain Eukaryota; kingdom Metazoa; phylum Chordata; class Lepidosauria; order Squamata; family Agamidae; genus Phrynocephalus; species Phrynocephalus versicolor. The sequence continues at coordinate 25,850,319 of JAHTLZ010003542.1, forward strand.
CAGATAGACTATATCCACCGGTTCACCCAAATCCACATGCCTGTTAACCTTTTCAGACAAGATTTACCCTTACAGAAGCCATGCTGATTTTCTCTCAGCAAGGTTTGTTCTATGTGTTTTAAGATTTTCTCTTGGGTGAGGCTTTCCACCATCTTCCCTGGGACAGATGTAAAGCTAACTGGCCTGTAGTTTCCTGGGTCCCCCCTCCTTCCTTTTTAAAAAATTGGTGTGACATCTGCTATCCTCCAGTCCTCCGGCACTGTGGCTGTTTTAAGAGACAAGTCGCATATTACCGTTAAGAGATCTGCAATTTCATTTCTCAGTTCCCTAACAACCCTTGGGTGGATGCCATCTGGGCCCGGTGACTTGTTAATCTTCAATTTATCAATTAGTCCTAAAACATCCTCTCTTTTAACCTGTATTTGACTTAATTATTTAGTCAAGAGGGGTGGTTCACGCAGCGGAATCTGCTCAAGGTCTTCTTTCGTGAAGACAGAGGCAAAGAACTCATTTAATTTCTCTGCAATTTCCAAATTCTCCTTAACCTCCCCTTTTCCTCCCTCGCCATCCAGAGGGCCAACTGGTTCTCTGCCAGGTTTTCTACTTCTAACATATTTAAAGAAACATTTATTATTACCCTTTATATTGCTAGCCATGGGTTCCTCAAAAAAATTTTTCTGCCTCTCTTATCATCTTCTTACATTTCTTTTGCCAGAGTTTGTGTTCCTTTTTATTTTCCTCATTTGGGGAGGATTCCCACATACAGAAAGACCTCTCCTTGCACTTTAGAGCCTCTCTAACTCCACTCATTAACCATGCCGGTGTCCTCTTGGACTTAAATGAGCTCTTCTTTCTTTGTTGTATACACTTGTGCTGGGCCTCTATTACCGTTGTTTTAAACAGGCTCCATGCACTCTGAAGAGATTGGATTCTTCTAACCTTCCCCTTCAATTTCTCTCTAACTAGTTTCCTCATCTGAGGGAAGTGTGCCCTTCGAAAATCAAGGGTTTTATGTCTGATTTGCTTGACACTCTTTCTCCAACATGCATGGCAAAGGAAATTGCAGCATGGTCACTGTTCCCCAGAGGCTCAGTGACATTCACATCCCTGACCAGGTCCTGAGTATCACACAGTATTAGATCCAGAGTTGCCTGTTCTCAGGTGGGCTCCATGACAAGTTGCTCTAAGGCACAATCATTCAGCAAGCCGAGAAACCCAGTTTCTCTTTCTTGCCCAGAGCTCGCATTGGCCCAGTCAATGTGGGGATAATTGAAGACCCCCATGATTACTATCCTATCCCTCTTAGCCACCTCCATGATTTCTCTCCTCATGTCAAGGTCCCCCTCAAGTTTTTGATCTGTTGGACGATAGAATACCCCAACTATCACATCACTCCTTGGACCTGGTAGTTTAATCCACAGTGATTCTATGGTGGAGTCAGACCCTCTGTCAATCTCCATTCTGCTGGAATTTACCCCTTCTTTGACAAAGATGGCCACTCCTCCAACCCGCCCCTCTCTATCCCTTCTATAGAGTTTATAGCCTGGGATTGCTGTATCAACCCTAGCCACGTACATTGCACAGAGGTCATTTCTTGTTCTCCAGAATCCATACAGGCTAGACATATTTTAACAAGCGTTTGGCTTGGAGCTGTAGGGATACCCTTCTGTCCATTTCACACACATCTTTTCACCCAGCAAATTCTGAAGTCACCATAGATTTTTATGCAGAGCTACTTGTTGAAATGTTCTGGAAGACTTCAATACCCAATCCAAAGACATTTTGTCTGCTATAGCTCAAGACTTCATAGAAACCATGAAGATCGTCCAATGGGTATCTGGACCTAATTATTTTGTGCATTTAATTGATTGGGAGCATTTGTTCTAGTTGGTTGGTAGTTACTCTAGACATGAAAAGATTAATCTCTGAATTAGTATACTGTGGGTCATAATGGTAAGGAGGAATTCTTTGTAGATTAATACTCATGGGTAGATCATTGCTTAGTAAGGTACAGTATTGACCGAGTGGAACTTGGACAATCTGCAAGATGGGAGGGAGGCACAGAAGGAGGTCTGCCACAGGAGCAAGATGGACCCAATAGTTTCTTCAGAGCCTCACAGAGGTTTGCAACAATTGGTGGCACTGGGGAACCCATGGCACATCCATGCTTCTGTCTGTAGAAGTCCCCTCTGTACATGAAATATGTAGTGTTCAGACACAGGTCCAGGAGCAGACATATCTGGTCTGGGTTGAGGTGGCTTCTGGAGGTGAGGGTGCTGTCTTCTCTTAGTCTTCTCTTTACCATTGTTAGGGCATTAGTGGTGGGGATGCTTGTAAAGAGTGATGTAACATCAAAGGATACCATGGTTTCATCTGTATCCAGTTTCAGCTCCCTGACTTTAGAAACAAACTCCTCTGAATTGTGTACGTGGTGGTCCGTGAGTCCAACCAGTGGGGCTAGGATAGTTGCTAGGTATTTTGCAATGTTGTAAGTCACTGAATTTATACTGCTGACAATAGGTCTGCGGTGAATTCCTTGCTTGTAGATCTTGGGAAGTCCATAAAAGCAGGGGATGGTCTCTCCAGGATATAACTGGTGGTAGGTCACCCTGTCAATTGTGTTTTCTTGCTCCAAGAGTTTTAAACATTCTGTTACTTTCTTCCTGTAATTGCTGGTGGGGTCTCTTTTCAGTTTTTCATATGTGTGTTGGTCATCTAGAAGTGTAATAACCTTCTTGTGGTAGTCCACAGTGTTGAGGACGACAGTGCACCTTCCTTTGTCCGCAGGCAGAATTGTGATGCTCTCATCCCTGCTGAGGGATGTCAGAGCACTTCTCTCTTGGCTGGTGAGGTTGGATGGTGGTGGTTGAGCACTGGAGAGTGCAGCAGAGACTTTTATCCTGAGTAGTTCTGCTTCTCCTGCTGGCAGATTGTTGCTGTGGATGGCCAATTCTGTAGCTGTGATGAAATCCACAACAGGAACCTGCTTGGGTGTGATGGCAAAATTTAGGCCTTTGGGTAGGACCTCTCTCTCTGTCTGGGTGAGTTCCCTGTTTGAGAGGTTCTTCACCCATTTGTCCTTTACATCTCCAGTCATGGTCCCCTCATTCTTCTTCCTCCTGCCAAACTCTTTTGCTGACTGTTTCTGGGAGAGGAGAAGATCAAATTTCTTCATTTGCCTCTCTTTCCCTTTTCAATGGTGAGCCAGTTGTGCTTTCTGGACAAATTCTATGACTGCATCCACTGCTGGTTTGGATAGGGTGGAGAGTAGTTCTTGGTGAATGTGGTCTTTTCTGTGTTCCAAAGTGTCTAAGGTAAAGTGGACTTGTCTGATCCTCTCATTGAGCAGTTGTTCTTGAGCTCTTTGAAGGATATTGTTAGCCCTATGGCTTCTTACTGTTGATTGTAGGCGGAGTCTTGTTGGGGTGAGACTTTGTTGTCTGCATCTCAAGTTGAAATGTAAGTGGTTCCTGTAGTCTGCTACTTTTCTTGCTGTTCTTTCATATTCTCGCACCAACTTCAGGGCATCTGCCCCAAATTGCAAAACAATATGTCTGTGAAGATTCTCAGTCATCCAGGTGAGTTTATCTGGAAGTTGAGTCATGGCTACTGGACTTTTTTGAGAGATAGAAACATTTCGCTCTTCATCCAAACAGCTTCATCGGTCTGAATACAGCTAGTGCAAATCCTCCATCTTATAGGCAGCTTTGACCTCTTGTCACCCTGGCCTGAATTAGGCTCATAAGATAAACAATGGCCTAAATAGGCTCGTTTCAGCACCTTAGGCCATTGTTCACCTTAAGGCTAAGGATACTATTGTCTCCCTAACGAGCCTATTTAGGCCATTGTTCATCTTATGGTTTGACACATGCTGATTTATACCATCAAGTACAAGTACACTCTGTCATGGAGTAGCACAGAGAGGAGGGCACCATTTTTATTTCTTTTTGGTCTGCATCCCTGTCTGGCCAGCAAATTTCCTAAATAAGTTATTTCTGGGGGCAAATTTCTCTTTGATGTTTAGATAATATATTGTCAGGGGTTGATCCAGAGTAACACCCAAATACTTTGGGGCAGGGCAATGAAATTTTTCTGATGAAGGGAATTTCCCTGTGTTCCCTTATTGTTTGGCTAATTAGAACTATTTTGAAAGCATTAAATCAAAGACCCTCAAACCTTCCAATCAATTTGTTTTCAAGCAAAGAACCCTCTGTAAACAAGCTAGAAACCTAATGGCCAGCTACTGCACGGAGAGATCAGAGATATGAGCTCAACAGGTGATCAGTGGTGCAGCGAAAGAAAGAAGGAAAATATAAAAACATATAACCTCCACAGTCCTACTTAATCAGGAAAGCAAAAGGGGGATTACATTAATTTGGAAAGGAAAACAATCAGTTTAAACCAACTTGCAGACAGAGCCAGCCAAGGGAAGAGCTCAGCTCCTGGCTAGTTTCAGGCAGATCAAGATCAAAGATAAGCTATCTAAACAGCTGAGGCATGGGGAGGAAGGAAAACAAGTCAATCAGTTTAAAAATAAACCTCCTGTTCTCAAGACAGCTGGATCAAGAGGCTAGAATGAATCATTTCATTTCCTAAACAAAAAGTGGTGTTTCTTTTCATTTCTTGACGACACACTGTTTGCTGTTTCATTTCGTAAGGTTTTGTAAGCTTACAAAATGACAAAATAGTGTGTCATTTTTATAAGGTGCCCATCCCTAGTCTCAGTTGCTCTCCTCCTGCTCAGCTCTGCTACACAGACTTTTCCTTGTTTTGAATAAGGACCAGCTTGGAAACTCCTATGTTCTCCAGAATGAATCTAGATTTAGGCAGATTGCTCCTATTTAGAATCAACTGACCCACTGATTTCAACTATACAAGCCTAACAATTCACTAGTCCCAAGTTTTCGTTGCCTGAAGAAAGCCATAGTAGATGTCCTACCAATGCAGCTCCAAACACATGCACAAAGGATTACTGCCATTCCCAACATCCTACAATTTTGAGAAGATGTTTTAAGAATCCAGGCCTGTAAAATAAAACCAAAAGCATACATTCCACATTTCTCCCAGAAATACTGTTTTATTTAGCAAGTCCCTTCATAATATTGTAAAAGAGAGGAATGAGTACCTCAGAATATGTTATTATCTATAGTTATAAGCATGGCAGAACAGGAATCTGAAAATGCATCTTCACTGAATTATGCATAGCTACCCAGTCTGCCATTTTAAAGGTATTTGGGCACTGCACAAAACTCAGCTGGCTTGAACGGGGAGCTCCATCCATGCCAATGCATTAGGACTGCACCCCTAGCCTAATGCAGATAGAAAAGTAATTCCGGAGTTTTCAAATAAATTATGTCTGGACCCATCAATATGGAGGGCTTTTTAAAAAAAATGTTGATGATCTGCTTCATAATAGGAGAAAAGCCTGATGATCCAAATCCAAAGGGGGGGGGGAGTCACAGTTTGTCCATCAAAGAAGATTACAGCTTGTTTCAGAACATTACGGAGCACTAAAATCTAAAGTCATTGCTTCCTTTTGATTGAGCAACTGCTTTAAATCAGTTTGGCGTGTAATGCTAACAGAATTTATGATTCTGAAAGGGACAGGCACACACTAAATGTTTTAATGAAAGCTGGGGGAACCATGGTCTATGGAGCTGCTGGTGCGAAATAATATGCTTTACTTTGTGAGTGGGGGGGGGTGTTTAAAGTGACTTTGTTTCCTTCAAGCAAATAAATTGTTTTCTTTGAGCTACTTTCACACAAACCTTGTGACCCACTCAGCTGAACACCACCTTGGTAACCCTTGGATATGCCAGGCTTTGCCACCTGAAGCCCCTGGCACACACTCTTTGTGGGGTGGAATATTGAACACCTTGGAGGAGGGGGTGTCCCCGGTTGGACAAAGATGAAGGGGGAGTTACAAGAGACTTGCCTGTTTTTAATACAAGTGCAAAAAAAGGCTAAATAAAAAACACTGCAAGCTTTCGAGTGCAAAACACTTTTCTTCAAAGCATGTCCCAAACATTCAAACCTGGCAAAAGATGTCCTATGCCAAGTTATTCTTAAATTTCTTGGCTAGATGATGTTGTGTTCTTGGCTAGATCAACAGAACCATAGTGTCTAGATCAAGGGAAGTGATAGTACCACTCTATTCTGCTCTGGTCAGACTCCACCTGGAGCACTGTGTCCACTTCTGTGCACCTCAATTTATAAAGGATGTTGACAACCTTGAGCAGGTACAGAGGAGAGCTACCAGGATGGTTGAAGGTCTGGAAGAAATGTCTTATGAGGAACGGCTTAGGGAACTGGGAATGTTTAGCCTTTCAAAAAGAAGGCTGAGGGGGATATTAAAGCTATGTTTAAATATTTGAAAGGATGTCATATTGATGAGGGAACAGGTTTGTTTTCCATTTCTTCAGAGACTAGGACTTGGGGCAATGGTTTCAAACTGCAGGAAAAGAGATTCCATGTGAACATTAGGAAGGAAGAACTTCATGACAGTTAGAGCTGTTCGGCAGTGGAATATGCTGCCACAAAGGGTGGTGGCGGAGTCTCCTTCTTTTGAGGTTTTTAAGTAGAGGCTGAGGGGGGGGGGGGTCCTGCATGGCAGGGGAGTGGACTGGATGGCCCTTGAGGTCTCTTCCAGCTCTATGATTCTATGATTCTATGATGTTGTACCCCAGGTAATAAAAATTTAAAAATGTTATTTGGTTAATGTACTGTGCACATGAACTTTGCTACAGGTATATACACATTTTTATTACACGTGGAACTGTTTTGTTTGTTTGGTTGTGATGGTGATGACTGTACTATTATTGTTTTTGGAGTTTCTCTGTTAGCTTGAAGAAGAAGAAGAAGAAGAAGAAGAAGAAGAAGAAGAAGAAGAAGA
>JAHTLZ010003542.1:25857220-25881412 GCA_023846285.1 Phrynocephalus versicolor
GAAGAAGAAGAAGAAGAAGAAGAAGAAGAAGAAGAAGAAGAAGAAGAAGAAGAAGAAGAAGAAGAAGAAGAAGAAGGCTGGGAGGGTAAGAAAAAAGAAAAAAAATCAGCCAGCGCGTTGTAAGTCTGTGGAACTCACTGCCACAGGATGTGGCAATGGAATCCGGCCTGGATGCCTTCAAAAGGGGATTGGACAGATTCCTGGAGGAAAAGTCCATCACAGGTTACAACCATGATGGAGATGTGTAATCTCCAGGCTTCAAACCAGGGTACTTTAAGGGCCAGATGCAGGGGAGTGGTATCAGGAGACAGATATCTAGTTTTGTGCACTCCCAGATGCATTTGGTCGGGCTACTGTGAGATATAGGAAGCTGGACTAGATGGGCCCTTGGCCTGATCCAGCATTGCTGGAGAGCTATATTTTCTCTATAGCTCTCAACATTCTATGACCATATTGTAATTTAAATAATCCATTTGAGCCTTTAATAAAGACCAGGGAACAGCTAAGAGTGATACACCATAAACTTCTGAATTTATTGTACTTTTCCTAGTCCACAGATAGAAATTGCTGGACTGCCATCACTGGCCATATGAGACAGAAGAGGAAAGCCTGCCAAGAACATCTAAAGCAGTGTTGGCAAACCTATGGCACAGGTGCCAAAGGTCGCACTCTGAGCCCTTTCTGGTTGCACCCGACATCGCGCCTTCACAGCCACTTGTATTCAGGTTTAATTGCTGTATTGGCACTTTGCAAATAATTAGTGGGTTTTGAATTGCAGTTTGGGCACTCGGTCTCTAAAAGGTTCGCCATCAGTGATCTAAAAGATCTCCTCTGAGTTCAGCTCAAGAGCTTGTCACAGAGTATTGCCAGAGAAACAAGCTCAGGCTTGAACATATTACCTGAGGCACAAATTTGACAGGACCATCAAACTGCTAATTGTTGTGTGTCTTCAAGTCACTTCTGACTTATGGCAACCCTTTGTTTATGTTCAAGGTGTGGTTCAACACTACACACCCCCAGTGAGCTTCCATGTCCAAGTGGGGTTTGGAGTGCAGATCTCTTGCATTTTGTCTGACATTCCTCTAGCTACACTACTTGGGAACTCAGACAAATGTTAGGTAGTGCTAATGGGAGAACAGAAATGGCATCTTCCCCATTTATGTATTAACACCAGTTGATTAGTTAATGATGATAACGATTATGGAACAGATAGAATCTTCAAGGAGAGGAGGTGTATTCACTCCTATTAGAACTTCAGAAATCTCACACAGCAATACATACATATTTTTCAAGTAGCATGGTTCAAACTTGCCTTGAAGCAGTTTTATCATTCAGGTGCTTCCATAATGGATCTGAAAGAATTCAGTGATTTCCCTGCTCCAACAGTATCTGGAGAAAACTCCTTTAAAGCTTCAATGCAACCCTCCATCTTGTTCTTTGAGGCATTTCAGACAGGAATGAAATGGTAGAGAATAACAACACTAACCACTCCTCACGTGCAGAACATGAAAGCCTCTTCACTAGCGAACCAATTTTTAATTGAGGATTTTTTTTTATCTCAACATGGCTTCTCCGTCTGAGTCCCCTGATCTGCATATCACAAGATTTCCCTCCTTCTATTTGAACCTTTGCATCTCTCCCGCCTGGTTCCATCTCGGTCTCCTTGTTCCTATACCCCTCTATTATCCCATTTATCCAAGGGTATGTCAATCAACCAAAAACTCTCCATCACTGGACTTTCCCAAACCCGCCAGATCACTCTATTTCTAACCTATTTCACATCAACCCATTCTATCAAGTATTTTCCTATCTCCCTCTCAGTTGTTTCTCTCTCTCTTTCTGCTCCAAATTCCTCTTCCTTATATCCTCCATCCTCTTTTCCATTCCCGCAGATGGCACACTCCTACTATCCTCACACAGAGATGTGGCCAGTTGAGCTTACTTTAGCAAGGAGAGGAGCAAGCTGCACATAACTCATGATACTGTATTTTATTTATTTATTTAATATTTTATTATTATATTTATATCCCTCCCATCTGACCCCCAAAATGCCACTCTGGGTAGCTACTGGGTGGATACTCTACACAAAGGTGTTGTGATTTTTGCAACAGGGATGATGCTTTTTGGAAATGAGAAACATCCGTTAAAATATGGGAACTGCCTAAATACATATTTGGCCCAGACCCAAGCCCAAATACAGCCTCATTTATTATTTAAGGAGAGGAGAACACAACCCTAAAGTTCTACCTGATACTTGCGATCTGGTTTTCTGTTAAAGTTGTTGCCTTACAAGAGGTGTCAGAGCCCTCCCCATTGTTATCCATTTAAAACACTGCACTGAGTGCAACATATACTCCTGTGTATGGCTTGTTACAGCAGAACGGGACTCCAAATAATGGGCTTGGGGGGGGGGTATTTAAAAAACTGTTTGGCTCTTTGTGTGTATGTATGTTTGTGCATGCATGCGCGCGCGCGTGCGCGTGCACACACACACACACACACACACACACAGAGAGACACATGTGCCAGAAGGGTGTCTGTGCTCAATAGCAAGTATTTGGGACAACTGGCCCCTGGACTAGCCACATTGGCAGCCCACATATAGTGATTGTTTAGCAGCTTAAATTTTATACCAATCCACCATAACTATCATTTAATTTAAAAATTGAGTAAAATAGTATTCTCTTTATATGTTTTTCAGTGTTGTTCCTCCTTCAGGAAAATACAGTCATGAAACAACATCAGCTTGATGATTACTCCCCAGTATCCTACACTTCTTTTTATTTATTTATTTTTATTTATTTTTACAACTTATATGCCATGCCGCCCACTACCCAAAGGTCTCTGGGCAGCTTACAATCAAATAATTAAAACAGTTAAAACATCAAATATCAATAAATAATTAAAACAATAATAAAAACGTTACACTAAAATCATTACACTAAAATTGCCATCAGAGGACCCACAGTCTACAGTGTATCAATTTCTGCTTGTACGTGCCACATTATTCGCCTCTGCTTTCCTCTGCTGTTAAAATCTCTCACTGTGTGCTCCAGTTATCACATGGCTAAAAACCAGATCAAGACCAGATGATTCAGTGATCTATATTTCATTCGATGCCTCTATATCAGAACATTATGAGTACAGGAAACGGGTTTTTCTTTTTTTCTTTTTAACACTTATTCCGGGGAGGAAATGTGCATTTTCTGAAAAGGAAACAGCTGGTTCTTCAAACTGTATATTTATCAGCTGTCGAGATCATAATGGGCTAAATGCACATGTTTCAAAACAGCAGATGAGAAGACAAGTTTATCTGAAAGGAGCTTCTTTGGGAAAAACTTGAGCACTTCATAGAAGCATATCACTCACCAACTGACTGTTTTGACAATATGAGTATCAAACATGAGTCAGACAGCATGTAGACTGAATTCACACTCTCTCCACCAGCACATATCACAATGAAACCTCCTTAATTTTACCTAACATTTATTATTTACTTATTTTGCAAATTTACTTGCTGTATATATTGGGGGGATTATCGCTTCTCGGCCTTTTGGCTAAGATCAAGTGTAGTATTGGGGGGATTCTAAGCAATTCCATGGGCTACACATAGGAAGCAGATTGGTACCAGGTCAAATCATTGATTCATCCAACTCAGTGTCAACTGCTTGAGTGAAAAAAGCTCTTTGTGGGTTTTGACAGGAACATTTTCCAAATTCAGCTAGGAATAACGGGGGCTGAACCTGGGATCCCTGGTGTGCTAAACAGGAATTCTTCAACTGATCTAAAGCTCTTCCTGTTGAGATGTTGCATCAGATATCCAGGTCTCAACTCGTCCTAGCTATATGGTATTCACATTCAACAGCATTCACCTCCTGGATTCAGAGAGTTGCAATCTATACATAATATAAAGCAAGCATCTATGAGACCAGTTAGATATTCAAGACTCACTGAAAAATGGGATCATAGGATCATAGAATCATAGAATTTGAAGAGACCTCAAGGTCCATCCAGTCCAAACCCCTGCCATGCAGGAACCCCCATCACAATATTTTTGACAGATGGCCATCCAGCCTCTGCTTAAAAACTTCCAAAGAAGGAGACTCAACCACCCTCTGTGAAACCATATTCCACTACTGAACAGCTCTAACCATCATGAAGTTCTTCCTAATGTTCAAATGGAATCTCTTTTTTCCTGTACTTTGAAACCATTGCTCCGAGTCCTAGTCTCTAAAGCCATGGAAAACAAACCTATCCCCTCTTCAATATGACATCCTTTCAGATATATAAACATAGCTATCATATCCCCTCTCAGGGTTCTTTTTGTAAGGCTAAACATTCCCAGCTCCCTAAGCTGTTCCTTTTTAGACATTTCTTCCAGACCTTTAACTATCCTGGTCACTCTCCTCAGTACCCATTCGAGGTTGTCAAGATCTTTTTTAAATTGAGGTGTGGAGAACTGGACACATTACTCCAGGTGGGCCTCTGACCAGAGCAGATACAATTTGGTGGCTTCAACATATAAACTTTGATAAATACAGTAGGACCCCCATATCCACTGATTCAGTTATCCATGGTTGGTAGAGGGGAAAAATAAATAAATAATTTAGCAGCCACAAAGCAAGCTAGTCACAAGCACCAACTGGCTACAGTGCCAAACTCTGGAAAAGGTAGAGTCATTTCAAACAGAGCGTAGGACTACATCAGACTATAAATGAAGGACTGGTAAAATATCAGGGACTATGGTTGTAGTATTATTAACCTTCTGCAGTTGATTGATCCCAGCAGAATCATACCACGTTTAAAAGACTGTGTGCATTGACTTTTGGACATATAAAGTGTTCTGCTTATATACCGCCCCATACCACTTTAAGTAGTCTCTGGGCGGTTTACAAATTTAATTACAGTGTGCAGGCTCTTGAAATGTCTGCCTCTTATTATCTGGTGCATTCACATTACAGGAATATTTATTCAAGTGCACAAACTGATCTATAAAAGCTATTTCATGCAATCAAATAATAGTTGCATACTGTTAATCCCACGCTACTCCATCCTTGTGTGGATAATTCCAGAGCTTGTAGAGTACAAAAGTAGTGTATGAAGGACTAGCAGGATGTGAACGTGCTGAGGCAAATAGCAAAAAAAGAAGCTACAGTTGATGTGGAAATGATCCCAGTTACTGAAAAGGCAGGTTGGAACACAGAGAAGAGGAATTAATGAAACCTAGCAAGAGCTTTGAGAAAAAGACTATGGAAATTGGAGAGCATGGACATTTGGTCAGCATCCAAAAATCTTGTCCCCACGGCCACCGGGCTTTTAAAAAAAGGTAACGCCCCCTTTAGTGAGCTTTTCAATACCTACCAGAGAAGCTGGGAATTTTTTGCCTCGTGTAAAAAATACCACATTTTAAGAGCCAGAAGTTTGTGGGAGCGTGTATATGATCCGGTGTTTTGGTTTGGTTTTTATCCATAGTGCTGACCGGCTGTTCCTGGGGCTGGTAGGCACTGTTTTTTAAATTTTTGTATTGTTATTCCTCCCAGCGCCAGTCAGCTGGCCTGCCAACAGGTGGAGCATTTATTTTATTTTATTTTATTTATTTTTCCTTAGCCCCCACCCTCTGTGCCTGCTTGAAGCAGGTTAGGGCCATCGGGACAGGAGAGAAGCTTAGCAACTCCAAGGGACGTGGGAACTCGGAACCCACATCTTCAATCAAGTAATCAGATAAGGAGAAAAGCCAAAGTTTCTTATTTACCACATCTTTCCCCTCATATGATAGCACCCAAAGGCAATGTAAAAAAAAATGCCAATATAAAAAAGAGTCAGGTGGGAAAGCAGAAGCTGGGGACTAGTGGTTAAGAAGGAGAGTGTGGACAAGGGGTGGACAGGGGGCACACCATATATGGCGACCGAGGTTTGGGAAAGCTCTGTTGAGAGAATGAAGCACACCAAGAAGAAGGAGCCTTGACAAGTGGTCAGTGGGGACCAGGGCTTTAAAAAACCACAAACAGCATGGCAAAAACAATAAAGATGGTAGGAAGTATTTATTTATTTGACTTTTATAGCGCTCATCCAGCACGCTAACTACTCTGGGTGGTTTACAACACAAACATCAGGAAATGATGGTTTGCAGTGCCCTGGAAATTTTCAGAACTTTCCATGAGTGAAAGTTTGTATTTCTGGACAGAACATGATGATCACAGGAGACGGAAAGTAGTATCTACAGTGCTGGTTAGCAAAAATGTAAATACTCATGATGATGTGGGAGAGGGATGCAAAGCTCAGGCAGAAGGTGAAAGTACAACATTACCCAGGTGAATTTGGTGAATTATTTTGATGAGCTACAGAATAAATAACATATGCTGACAATTAATACCTGTGTCCAGAAAGAACTGCACCTTAACCCTTACTGTGGGTGGCATTATGTCCTTGAGTCCAGTGACTTTTTAAAAGCATTGATTTTTCAGCCTGGAAATCAACTAAGTACCTATGAGATGGGAGTTGAAATCATGAAAATCATAGTACCCCAGAAGCACACGGGATATAATTGAAGGGGTGTTTTTTTGTGTGATCACAGTGAATGCACACCTAACCTTATGTGTGAATTCACAGCTGGGCTCTCAGGTAAGTAACATGCCCATCTCACCTTCTCTTCTAGTATTCACATAGTACTTAATTGAATGATGCACACAAAATGGGCCATGATCTGTATAGCTAGATTTTATTGACAATATGTTTTTGGATATGTTTGTTAAGCTATAGCTGACCTTGTGATGTGCCAAGCAGTTTTTTAACCAAGAAGAGTTTTGACAAAGACAATGTATTTGTAATACAGCATGAACAAAAAGTTTTCATACAGACAGAGGCAAATATAAACCCTTGGGACATGCCTAAGATTTTTCAACTTTCTGGTTGGTTCGGCAAGTTAGTTAAATCTTTCAGTTATGTATTAAAAGGAATTAATGAGGCCCTCACTACTGTAAGCCGCCTTGGGTCCTTTTCCAAGGAAGAAGGCAGGGTAAAAATACTCTAAAATAAAAATAAATAAATACTCTAAAAACGAATGTAAAGGGATAGATACTGTATAGGTTACAGAGACAAAGGACAGACCCGAAGGTTGAAGTCAAGGCTGAGAAGACCAGGAAGCCTTTTTAGGCTGCAAACCTATTCTCCCTGACTTAGAATAAGTCTCATTAAAGACCCAGCCAGGTTTATATCTGAGAAGCTTTGTCCAGAACTACCCTCTTGATGTGGGAGAAAAACACAAGGTTAGGAGAAGGCATTCTGAATTCACCAAGAAAGAGAAAAAGGAAAGGTTCACAAATAGAAAGTCATTTGTAAAATGTGGCCAAAGACACTTGTATGAAGTAATCCTGCTGTTATTCTGTAGAAATTGGCTTCTGCTGATTATGAAGAGGAGGTGTGAGGAAGGATAGTGGGGAGCAAGCAGGCCACAACTTACTCTCATGGGCCCTACGTGCTATTTCTGACTTCCTTTTGATAGCCAGCTCTTTGTTTTCATTTTTCTTGAGAGAGTTGGATCATTTAAATTCACTTTGATGAATTTAACATTTTCGTCTTGGAGTCTAAAGCAGGAGGAATGCAGTAAGAAGCAAGCTATCAAGAGTCGGGGGGGCACTGTGGGTTGTTATTTTAAATGCACGGCCCCATGCCGGATTCCTTTGTTCATAATATGCACCTACTAAAACCATCAAATGCAGCCTGTCTCAAAGGGTGCCTCAGGTGAGGAAAGGTAATAAATACAGTGGGGTAGGTAGATGTGTTTTTGCAGATGAGTGATCAATATTTATAATAGTTTTCTTCAGGTGAGCATTTGGGAATTTTAAGCTCTTCTAATTATAATAATGTCTTAAACTTTGACCACTTACCCCTGGTTTCACAGCATGTCTTTCAAAAATTAAATCAGCTGATAAGATGACTATATGGAGTAAGAACATAATGAAGAACCATATGCCTAAGTGTAATATACCTAACAACAGTAGCAATATTAATTCTACTACTTCTACTGACCAAGATGATGATGATGACAATGATGTCCAGAAGCAGAACACTTTTTTTCCATAATTGCCATCCCCTTACACCATTTTCTTAGTTTTTTTCTTTACCTAGAACTGTTTTGAGTGCTTAAGATTAAATATTTTAATGCAATCACAAATATGTGTTAACGCAACACAAAATCACTATGGATTGTCAATTTTGCAGTCTCGTAATAAAATGCCATTTATGTCCACACAATAATAAATCTAACAGAAGGTAATGTAACCTACCTCTGGGTGTGTAAACACAAGACTTGACCTTAGGAGTGCATAACATTAACCACCTTCAATCATAAGATGTAACAAAGACTGTGGGATATCTTCAGATTTTGGGAGATGTCAGGTTACAAATTCTACAAGAAAACATACATAGTGAAGTTAGGTACAACCACTAGAGACATAGTTTTATTCTGAGTGAAGATGCCAGTTTACAGGATTTAATCCATTGTTTAGCCATGTCCTTGGATAGTGGATGAACGTTATCCAAGTTTACAGTACTTTCTTACATCTTTGTGTCCAATTTCTGAACAAATTTATACATGTTGTACATTTCTGATGACTGCAAGATCTTGACATAGAAAAAAAGACCAACTACATTCCTCAAAATTCTGGCCAGTTGTTCCAAGAATGAAGAGAGAGAGGATAATACTGGACCTGCCTTGCAGATAGCTGTTAAAGTGATGAACCTATGAGGTGGCCTTCCATGCTCATGGCCTGAATGGCTAGATATGCAGGAATCAGAAGCCAGAATTAAAACTACTCAAAGCCTTCTGCGTGGATGAGAAATCTGTCAGTTTAGCTTTCTTCCATTTTTTCTTTTCTTTTAAAAGTTCTTTTTGTATGTGTGGAATTTATGAAAAAATCTTTGGGTTTTGGAAAGCTGCAGTTTCAGCCTCCCAGAAAGATTACCAGCAAAGGTCTCCTTAAATAACTCTAGTGAAGGAGTGCTCACTTCCAGAAGTGTTCCACTGTTTAATTCTAGCATTAGGATGATTTTTTTCCCCTCCAGAATGTAAGGGCGCTTTTACACGACCCCTAAGATCCGCTGGCCACTTAAATTCGGACCAGAGATCTTAGGGGCTTGTCGCTCTTCCTGTGTTCCCACCCGCTCCGCACTTCCTGGCTGCTGGCTGTGTGAGGGGAGGGAGAAAACAAAGGAAGAAAGACCGTGGCTCACCTCCGTTCTGCCTCGTTCTGCCTCTTGCTCTTGCCGGCTCTTGCCGAGGCAACATTCCAGTAGCTCTTAAGTAGCTCTTAAAGGGGCAGGAGCCAAAAAACAGCAAACAGAAGCGAGGAGAGCCCCGCACTCACTATCATTGCACTGCATCAAAGAATTTTCACCTCCAGAGAGAAGGTACTTGAAAGGTGCGCTGGGACACGCTAAAGTGGACGTGGTCACACTTAATTGCCTGTAAACTCCGGAGCTGGTGGGGAAACATTTTTAAGCTCCGGAGCTTGCAGCCATTTGCTGCAGAGTTTAGGGGTCGTGTATAAACGCCCTAAGTGACGTGTTAGAAGCACTGACCTACAAAGGTCTCCTTAGGAAACTATTTCCCGATTCAGGATGAGTCTGTTGTGTTTAAACGAAGGACTCAAGTCACAGGCTCTCTTTTGTGTACTTCGTGGTCTTTCAGTGATAACCAAAAGAAAGAACACATGAATTGTGCTTATAAAAGAGAGGTATACGAAAGTCACATATTTCTTTCATGTTCCTTCATTTGTATAATCGTTCTTTTAACCTGATAACTTTTTTTGTCCAGTATTGACCCATGGGCCATGGTTAGGAGCCAATCAGAACATCAAGGAGAGGGCAGCAGGAATTCTGAACCTGCTAAAGGACCTGAATACCCATGCTCTTTGCTTTAGTTCTTCTTTGTAGGTGAAATTTACTGTGGATTGAGTTCTGGTACCCTCCATGTTGGATTGCTTTTGCTTCCCACCTGCTAATCTATGTCTCCATATTGACACCCTTTTTTTGGCTTTGATGGGGGTTGGGATTTCCCCCTTTCTTTTTATCATTTTTGCTGCTACCAGGCAACCAACCTGTGGCAGCATGCTTCTCTTGGATTATTTTTTGGATTCCTCTCTCTCTCTCTCTCTCTCTCTCTCTCTCACACACACACACACACACACACACACACACACACACACACACATTCTTTGGGGATTTCACCCCCCTTTAATCCTTTCTTGGATTATTTTTCCTATTTCCTAGGCCTAGCCTTTTTGCTGGTGGATGGACTCTATAAAGAGAAGAGAGCCATCCCAGGATGACGGAATTTTTTAAAAAAATCTCTCCATATACTGTTGGGAAGGGATTTGATTGTATTTTTGCCTTTATGTGCTTGCTTCTTGCTTGCTTTTCTTGGGTTTTGGGAGCAGAATTTTGAGTCTGCTTTTTTGTTTGTTTCCCCATGTATACAGGGGGTGATTTTCCTGCTGAATGGATTTAAAATAAATGCTATTCAGTAAATTTATTATGTATTTATAATGTTAAAGGCAAAAGGGGTTGAGCCGTGTGACCCAAAAAAAGCAATACACGGCTAGGCTAGGTGATACCTTAATAGGTCACTAATAAAATAAAATAAAACAAAATAATGCAAGCTGAGCTTTCGATAGCAGGCTATCAAAGCATTGTACTCAAATAAATTCTTGGTAGAAGTTAAAGGTGTCTATTTTGGTGTGCTTTGGGTGATTGTTCCGCTTGCTTCTATGGGGGGGGGGTGTAGGCCAGGGTTGTGGACTAGAGATGGGCACGACACGAGCGATTTTTCGTTTTCATTTTCATTTTTTCATTTCGTTATGTAACGAAACGAAAAACGAATTTTGACTCCAAAATGAAACGAAATGACCCGAAACACGAAAAATTTTGTCGACCACTTTGTTTTCGTTACGGCAGATACATTGAATTGCGCTAAATGGTAACAAAACAGCAATTTTTCATTTTCGTTTTCGATTTTTCATTTCGTTACCTAACGAAACGAAAACCAATTTTTTTGCAAAAAAAACCTCACGAAAATGAAAACGAACCGAAACAGACCCCTAAACGACCAAACGACAAATGAAACACCAATTTTTTGAGTCGTGCCCATCTCTATTGTGGACTTTGTCACACCACCAGTGGGCCACTGTTTTGATGGTGGTGGTGGTGGTGATTATTGGGCCCATCTTGAGGCATTTCTCTCTTGTTCTTGGTGTAGTGTTCTTGCTGGCTTCCCCAACGAATGGATATCTCTGTGTGGAAGCTTCCTGATTTCTTCCTTGCCTTTTTTTCTATCCTCCTGCCAAAGCCCTAGGCCTATGTTGTGCTGAGAGAGTGACATTGAACTCATAGAGTTGTTTTGAATGTGGTAATAGAAGGTTGTCTCTTCATAGATCTGCTGATGTTTCTTTCACGCGTATGGTTGTCTGCTTCGAAGCTCATTGATTCTCTGCTACTTGCCTCTGAGTTTTGGAGAAACGCTATTGGAGTGAAAGGAGAAACACAAAACAAATGACCTAAAGAGGCCTTTCCCTTTTTGGATTAAATGAAAGAAGCAATACATGAAAAATATAAAAACAAAAAGAAAAGTAGGCACATGTGCACACCTGAAATGAAAGAAATGTGATTTTTTCTTCTGTGCACATCTATCATTAACTGATATATAAGGCAATAAAAGACCAGTAAAATACATCTTTTCTGGTCCCAGACACTACTTTTAATTATCTGTATATAGATCTGTAAGACTAAAGTGAATTATGAAGTGCATGAATTTGTTTATTTATTTATTTTATTGGACTTATATACTGCAACACTCTGGGCTGTGTACAAAAAAATTTCCCTTTATCGTTGAAATGCAATGTCCTTCTTATTCCTGCTTTTTGTGTTTTTCTCTGAATCAGCTTTTTCTGCATCGGTGCAAGTTGTCTTGAGTCCCAGTTTTGCAGAAAAGATGGGAAGCAACTCAAACCAATAAAGAGATAAATAAATATTTCACATAAAGATTAATTTCCAGCCCCCTTCATTGCCCTCTGCTCCAAAACCGCCTCATCTAACTGTAATTTATCACAAGTGTATTCAAGCTTTCTGCTGAGAAATCCCTGCTTTAATCACAAGGCGAATTCCTGGGTTCTTTTAACTCACCATAAATGAATCCTTCAAAGGCAAATAAATTATAATGAAGTTTTATTTCTAAATAGAATGGCAAATTAAGATAGATTTTAAATGCAAGCATATTTTCCTTTAAAACAACAAATACAATTCTAAGTAATCTGTCCTAATAGTTTTATGAATTCCATGGCTATTCTAAATAATTCAAACTCAACTTAACAAGGAATCATCTCAAAGCATAACAAAAACAATGTGCTGAGAAGTAATGAATAGGGATGGGCAGGAAATGAAAAACAAAATGCTGATTTGTTGTTTTGTTACGTAATGAAACAAAACTAAACGGGGAAGTAGCATTTCATTATAGATGAAATGAAATGGTCATGTTTTCATTGAAATGAACCGTTTCATCCCATCATTTTCTGAGGGCTCCTGCCGAGCTGCAATGGCTAGACCCCTTTAAAACTGGCTCAGTCGGCACCAGCGGGACCCCCTGGTGCCAACTGGGCCAGGTTCAAACGGCTCCAGCCATTGACAGTGCAGCAGAAGCCCTCAGAAAATAGTTGGGACTAGACATGGGCATGACTCGGCGAAATTTTCGTTTTCATTTCCGTTTTTCATTTCCATTACGTAACAGAAACGGTAACGATAATTGAGCCGTCAGAACTCGAACTTGAACCAAAAAAGAAAAATTTGGTCGGGTTTTTCATTTTCATTTGTGGCATCATGGCGATCGCACAATGCAAAGCACAGAAAAAGTTTTTAAAAGTTTTTTTTAAAAAACCCCGACTCCCAGCCAAGAAAACAGGCGAAAATATGCCTGCCTGAGGCTTTGCCACCTACCAGAGGGGTGGTTTTGGGGGGGGTCCCTGGCCTCCCCCCTCCTCTCCTGTCCTGGGCTGCTTGCACCAGGCTGGCGGGGGGTCATCCTCATCGTCTCGCCATGCCATGCGGTGGGGGGGAATCCAAAATGGCGACCACAATTTTTCTTTTGAAATCGTGGTCAAAAAACACATCAAATCACCACAGAAACATGTGAAATTTATTTATTTTAAATGCCTGAATTTTAATAGAAGCAGCAATGTTTTTTTATAGCAATAAAACGTCATATTGATTTTATTTTATTTTATTTTATATTTTTTTAGACCTGCTATTCCATGTTCCACATATTGATACTGGCCATAAGGACAGTTGGACCTTACTTATCTTTTTTTTAACACAATTACATGCTGTCTTGCAGTATTCCCAGCCTTCTCCAGTGTCTATTTCCTGAGGTTTCTTGCCTCTCTTTTTTTTAATGTTAGAGTTGCCTCTGACCTTTCAAGGTCACTTTCACTTTTACTTTAAACCCTTTCTTCTTCTAGTGTTATAGCAGTTTCATATCTCCTATATATCCTCAATGAGAGTGCTATAACTGCTAAAACTGGCCCATTTGGGTGGCAACTTTTAAAAAATAATATGTCTTGAACCTGCTATACAAAAACGAGGAGATGTACCCACGGCCGATGCTAGGGTTTTCTGCGCCCTAGGTGAGGGGGGCAGGGGCTGGGGGCAGGGGGCGGGCAGCGGCGGGGCGGCAGGGCGGCAGGGGGCGGCGGATGACAGGGGACGGCAACGGGCATGGGTGGATGGCAACGGGCACGGGGGTGGGCGGCGATGGGTGCGGCGGACGGCAGGCGGATGGCGACGGGCAGTGAGGGGCCGGCCGGCCGTGGCCAGCGGCAGGGGGGCGGGGGGCAGCAGGCTGGCCAACGCCACCTCTCCATTTTTGCACCCTAGGCAACTGCCTAGTTCGCCTTAATGGACGCGCCGGCCCTGGATGTACCCTCTCAAAACAGAAATGTGGCTGTTTGGAAGTGACACCTTCCTTCCATTTTTAAATTGTGGAACTATTACAAATTTGATTAGCCATTTTTTTCTGATGGGGAAAACGGATGGATGGTGGGAATGCAACAAGCTTGCTTTTAGGTTGCAGCCGCATTCAGACATTTGGGAGTTGATGCTCTGACAAAGATTTAAAATCAAAACACAAAAGTTCTGTGTGATGTATTGACATCACAAATGAACAGTATAAACTCTATGAAACAAAAAATGGCATACAAAGGTGTTGGGATTCATTTTTAAGCCATATTTAGAGAAAATGACAGGAAAACAAAATATCTCAGTATTTTTAACATCATTATCTTTCCTGCTGTTTATTTTAAAGAAAGGGGAATTTTGTTTGGTTTATACAATCTGAGGTAGAAACTTGATTCTCAAACAGTTCTACTAGGAGATAAAACCTAGCTGAAGGAAATAGATGTGGGCAGCCTGTATTTAAAGTTTTTTTTAAAAAAAAATAGCAATCCAACTAGCTTTTTTTTCTAAAAGAAGTGGCACATCATTTATCAAAGGAATATCCATGGGGTGGGGGCACCTGGAAAGTAGCAGCAAATGTATTTTATCAATTTAAAAACACAATTACGGGGAAAAACCCTTTCAATTTCAGGAGCTCAACCCATTGGAGGCACTGAAAGGAAAGGAAAGGAAAGGAAAGGAAAGGAAAGGAGCCTGGGAAGCTGTTATCTCAAGGGAGGACATTGTGCAATTAAAGCACAAGTAGGAAAGTCAGCTCTGTAGTTCAAGAAAAAAAATGCAGGGGGTGAAAACCTCCCTTAAACCGATGGGTAAAACTCTGGCCATGAATACCATCAGTTATATTTTGTTCATAAAATTATATTTTATATTTGCTTTTGTTTTTATTGCTTATTTTTATTTTATTACTTATTTGACAGAAAGGAAAGGGAAAGGGAAAAGAAACCATAAGGGAAAAAAACAATGATTTAAGGTTTTTAGCTATACTCTTTGGTATTATACAGTTTTTGTACACATGAAGTAGCATAACCTTTACTTGTTTCAAAACACCAAACATTCCCAAATTTCTTCAGATGAGGCATTAAGAACATGATGGTGCCTTCCTCAATATCTGGTCAACCTAAAAAGTCGTAGTCAAAGTTTCATACAATCTAGGCAAGAGCATTTGAGAGGCATGAAGCAATGGTGAGCGGCTAAGTTTCTGTACATTGTAACCACATTGCCACCTAGTGTTCTCGCATTTGTTTTCTTTCCTTTTTAAAAAAGAAAGAACTTTAGGTCCTGATCGCTATATGTTCTACTATTAAATGTGACAACTATGTCGTATAAAGCACAGTTTGGCTTGAAGGAAAGGGAAGAGCAAAGATCCAAATTGAATCTGAATGTACACTGCTTGGCATTGGTCTCATACCCTAGGAGAGAGGGCGGAATTCAACGGAGCTCAACTAATTCATTTCTTGAATGGGACTCTATAGAATCCTGTAACAGCAGTGTTGAAATGGATAAGGGAAAACAACTAACTTACTTGCCTCTCAGAAATAACTTTCATCATGCTGATGCTTTGCCCTTGTCTTCCTCCAAAATAAATACCACCCTGCTTTCTTTTGGCCCAACTGGAGCATAAAAACCTTGCTCTCCTACGTAACACATGGCACAAATTGGATAAATTGTGAACGGGTGCCACAATTAATGATGGTTTGCTAGCCAGCCAGCTAAATGTAACATCAGCTGATATGGTCTCCAGTCCGTATAAACAAAACATATGAGGCTGAATGTATTATTTCTGTCTCTATGAATAAGGTACCTAATAGGCTGCCTTGTCACCATGTGGCAGCTTCCTGATGCCTGTCTAGTGTCTACTCCCGATCAACCGATCTCATTTGTACACAGAAAATTAGATATCAGGAAATTCTAGCCAAGCAATAATTTTTTTCTGCATGTTGACTTGGGAATGGTATGGCCACCTGCATTACCTTAGAGCAGCTTCATAGAGCTAGAGCAGAAAGCAGATCCATTTAGTCAACAGGGTTTATGAAGCACTGACTCACTATTCAGTAGTTGAGTCACTTGGTCTCCTTTTCTTGGGACAAGCAATTAGATTTAGGCCTGTTCCCAGTTACATCATAACTCATAATTCCATGGGAAAGGAATGTCAGCAGTGTGTTTCATTTAGACTTCAAAGTTCGCTCTAGATCTCATTTTTCTAATTATATCATTAGTTAGTCTGCTTTAAAAGTTAGTTCTGCTAAAATAAATGTGGAATACTTCTCTCCCTAGGGACCTAATTTCAGTAACAGCTATAACCACTATCAGAGTGGAAATTAAATGAGCAATGTGATTCGCATGGAGCTCATGGCGCATGCAGTAATCGGTATAGTTTCCATTATATATCTTTTTCTTCATGACAGCTTCCAAAGCAAAAAATAAATAAAATGAAAATAAAAATAAAAATCCAACCCGCCAATAGTAAAAGATTTTGATTGGTTTTATAAATGCCCCCCTCCCCAAATTTGGTAGATTAATAAGCTTCCATGGGAAAGAAATTTCTTGGAGAAAACGCCAAAAGAGGTAAAGCTATGTTCTTCTCCCTGAGATAACACCACCCAAAACAAACCATGTCCATCCAACCAAATCTCAATGCAATGAACTCCTGGATTAGCAATAATAATATCAGTAGTATGACAATACAAATAACTGAAGGAGTCAGGAACAATCAAAAACTATCAAGAACTGTGAGTGAGAAACAAACAAGAATTAAAAGACAAAAACCAGTGTGGATTGGGTGAAAAGAAAAGGCAACCATTTGGATAGATACTGCTAGGCCAGTCACAACATTTGGTGAAGGAAGACAGCGCCATCAGGTAGACTAAGGGGATTCCCTTACTGTCTGAGCACCTACAATGGAGCTAAAAAAACCGAAATGCTTGCTTAAGATCGGGCCTACTAAAGCAAAGTGTTCTGCTTATATACCACCCCATACCACTTGAAGCAGTCTCTGGGCGGTTTACAGTATTTAATTACAGTCTGCAGGCTGCACATTGCACACATACAGACACACCAGCAAGCTGGGTACTCATTTTACCAACCTCAGAAGGATGGAAGGCTGAGTCAACCTGCTACCTGGGATTGAACCCCAGCTCGTGAGCACAGTTTTAGCTTCAGTACAGCCGTCTAACAACTGCGCCACGAGGCTACTAGCTTTTGCGTATTTTAGAATTTTTACCAGAATATACAGAATTCCCAGCTTCAAGGACACATTGAGGTTTTTAATCCCTTCTGAAACTTTTCTGCAGATGAAGACTTGGGCAAATGCAGTAGCTGTTCTGTCAATAAAAGACCTCACGGCCACCGGAAATGTTTGCATTTCAAGGAGATACATACAGATACAACTGACTAAAGGAATAACCATGATTGTACAGTAATGTGCCCCAGTAATATGCCCTCTACAACCCAGCTGCCTCTGAAAATTTAAAATGCTTAGCAAATTGGTGACTTTTTCATGTGGATGCTGTTAATCGTGATCTGAAGGGGAGCATTCTGCAACATCCCATTGGCACTCCATGTTTGACAGATTGTGGAATAGGAGATAACAAGATGTCCCAACACACCAAGATACATAGTGCTTCCTTCTCTAGTTCAAACAAACAAACAAAGGACTGGTAGTTTTAACCAACAATAATAGCACATTGAAAAGAAGTTACTTTAAAATTTGACTGGCTCCTTTAAGTAGCAGTGGGGACTAAGGGGGCAAAATCAAGATAATTCATTTACTCCATCCCTCCCTGCTGCCATCAGCTACAAAGCGAATCAGAAGAGTAAATGTATGTGCATTAAATGTATATAAACACAGGGGGGTATTCTCAATTTCTGATGCAGAAATCAATAATAATACCTGATTTTGAAATAATTCCAAGACAATAGCCGTGAACTGATTCCAACTTGACAGCAATTCTTTCCAGGCTTTTCTAGGTATTGAGTACACAAATATAGCCATCCAGAGTGGCCACATGGCCAGATGGGTGCAGTATAAGTTTAATAAAATAAAATAAATAAATGCAGTGGACCCTTGTATAACAAACGGTTTGTATAACATAAAATCTGTACAACATAAAAAATTCTAGAGATAGGAGAAATTTGCTTAACAGAATCGCCTATGGGGTGAATCTGTACAGCATAAAAATGGCCGTGATTAAGTTTTACTCCATTTTCAATGCATTCCTATGGGAAATTTGTATAAAGGAAAAATTGCTAACATAATTTCATTTGGAACAAATTAATTTCTTTATACAAGGTTCCACTGTAATATAGTTTAACAATCCCCTGGCTTCTGAGGGCATTCTGGGCCTGAGCAGCTTGCCCAAGGCTACGCAGGCTGGCTCATCCCCTGAGAGGCATAGAGAGGAACTAAGCTCCCAACCCCTACTAGCTCCATAGTGTCAAATAGAGATGGGCACAGAATGAACAATTTTTCGTTTCCGTTATTCATTTGTCGTTCCGTTACGTAATGAAACAACAAACGAAAATTGTGATGAAATGAAACGAAATGAACAGAACCACGAAAATTGTGTTCGTTACGTTTTGTTTTCGTTACTGGCAAGGTGCAATGAAATGAGCTGTTTTAAATGTTAAAAAACGCCCTGGACATCCATAAAAACGCAGCGATAATTATTTATATTGTCTGATAATACCTACCGGGGGGTGGGGTCCTTAAAACGTGCATTTATGTCTTTTCTCAGATCGCTGTATTTTTTTCCTTTAAGGGGAGTTAGGGGACATCAACCCAAAATGGCTCCCAGATGCCTAATATTGATTTCTTGGGTATTAAAATGCCCTGGACATCCATAAAAATGCAGCTATAATGCAATAATTATTTGAAATTATTACTTACCAGGGGGTAGGGGTCCTTAAAACGTTTGTTTTTGTCTTCTCCCATCGCGATGTATTTTTCTTTTCCCTTTAAGTATGACAAAATGGATGTCACCACTCCAGCCACAAGATGGTTGCAAGCCATGTGATGGGATCATGTAAATTCTTGGACAACTTCAACCAATAGCATGCCCAGGTGGCAGACTGGGCAGGTCTGGCAGCCACAGAGAGTATAAAACCTCTGGCAGCCCCCGTCCTCCTTGCAGTCTCCAGTGGGAGTTAGGGTGGGATTGCTGTCTCTGCGACTCTAGCTTCAGTCCTGCAGCCTCCCTGTGTGCATGTGTGCGTACCTCTCAGTGAGTACCCTCCCCTGCCCCGCAGTGCAGTCACTCTGCGGCTGCCTTGCACCCTGGGCAACGCCCGCTGCTGCCTTTGCAGCCTCCCTGCGTACCTAGTCTATACTGTGTCTCTGCCAGCATCCTTTTTTTTAGTGTTTTCCCTCTGGTCTGGGGCGTTGGGGGATGTCTGCGCACGGAAATGATTTTAAAATTCCACAAAAAGCGGGTAGAAACGACAAACGAAAAAACGAAAAACGGTAATGAAATTTTTCCAAAAATTCACGACAAACGGAAATGAACCGAAACAGACCTCTCAACAACAAACGAAAAACCAAAACACCATTTTTTTGTTTTGTGCCCATCGCTAGTGACAGACACAAGGATATTTATTAATATGTAGGTTTTTATGAATATATATGTGTTGCTAGGAATATGTAATATAGATTGTTAAATAGCCAATCCATGAGCTAGTGGGTGTGGCTAATACATATAAAAGGAGGTTCTTTGAGAGGAAAAGGGGGTTATTGTTGTAGTTCCCTCCAGTTTGATTTAAGTCAAGGTAGCAGAGTATCTGTGTGCCTGCCTGAGGAGATAGTTTTCCATTGTGATAGTCTGAGACTGCCAAATAGTCTGGTTCTATGAAACAAAGAAAGCAACTGTTTATAGTAACAAGTTATCAAAGCAATATTTAATTACATTGGTTAAGCTACTATAACAACAATATTGAATAACCAATTGTAGTACAATAAAAGTTCCTTTATGGAAAAAGGCTGCGGTATATAAATGCATCAAATAAATAATAAACAAATAAAACTTTTACGTTTTATTTTAAAAACAGAAACTTTGGTATTGAAGTCCATTCTTCATAATAAGAGTCCCTAGTGCTTTGCTAGAACAGTATTTTAGTAGGGACATTTATTGATGAAATTAAACAGTGGCAGCAAAATAGGCCCAGGTTCATCACACAAGGCTCCTCAGAAGTACATGCTTTGAATCCAGTGAGGCTTACTGTCATATCTTGATAGAACTACAGCCTAAAAGATTTCAAAGCACTCGTAAAATCTCCATGAAGCCTGCAGAGTAACACTGCGTGACTTGTGCAGTCTGAATTCTCTCTGCCACCTTAAAAACAGCTGACCAGCAGCTCTGATCATCCACTAGTCTCCTCTTCACATTGTCTGAAGATCCAAACTCACCAGCTGACAAGTGACTGTTCGGGTTTGTTGACACCGATGCCTTAACACAGCCTACCTCCCATGGACCAGGCAGATTATGGATTGGTATACCTTTATAATAAGTGAAGCTGTATCATACTCTATCCTTAATATTTGTGACTACATGTGTATCGGAAGAAACTAAGTGCTCATTGTCAGAGACAGAGAGATAGCAAGTACCAATTTACTTCAGGGTGTACCAGGGCACACGACTTCTTCAGTCTCCAACTTTTTCCTCACTGCCCATAGCATCATAATATAGATGTGACTGAAGTGTAAATCAAGTCAGCTTAACTGTATGTGGAGGTGAACAAGAAAGTGAAAAAGTGTGACATTGTTATTTGTCTACTTGTTTCAAACCTGTATATACCTTCCTTCCCCTATTTTTGGATTCCAGGGTGCATTATGACAAAATGTCAATGCCTAGAATCCTACTGGGTTTCACTTCTGATTTGTGTGACTTGTCATAGGTAATTGACAAGATGGGAGGGTGTATCTCAGTTGTACAGACAGGCACATGACTTGGCACATGGCCAAGATCCAGCACCTTGTCAAAGTTACACAAACTGTAGAAAAATGTAAATAGAATTTCAGTCAGGAATTAAGTGTAGATACAATAGTACAGTAGCCATAAAAACAACAAGAAAAAGAGAACAATTAGAAACATTCTACACATTCGGGCTTGAACAGTATAAAATGCCTCAGCAATGTTACCAACTGAGGCTGCAATGGATGGGCCTCTCTACTCTTGAATGACGACGCCTAAGAGGTGACCTGATTAAAGTTTATAAAATCACACATGGTGTGGACAAAGTAGATAAGGAAAAACTGTTTTCCCTATCACACCACAAATTTTTGGGTACTCGATCTCAACCAAATAAGAGAAAGTACTTTTTCACCCAGAGGATCACTGGTCTCTGGAACTCCCTGCCAGAAGAAGCGGTGACAGCTGTCAGCCTTGACAGCTTTGAGAAAGGATTAGACAAGTTCATGGAGAACAAGGGTATCAATGGCTATCATTATGGATGCCTAAGGACAACATCCGGGTTGGAAAGAGAGGCAGGATATCTCTCAGTGCCATTTGCAGGGGATCATAAGCAGGTGAAGACATCTGCTTGGGAATACCCTGAAGCAAATGGTGAGCCACTGTGTGAGACAGAATGCTGGACTGGATGGGCTGTGGCCTGTTCCAGCAAGGCTGTTCTTATGTTCTTATGTCAATGGTTCATCCTAACCCTGAAAGGAATCCAGTATGGGTACCAGGCGAGTCTCATGGTAAACCCTGGCATCCCCTCAGAAAAAAAAACTACTTGTTGGATTTATTTATTTATTTATTTATTTATTTATTTATTTATTTATTTTTAATACACCATGCCATCTGGTACAGTACCAACTCTGCGCAGTTTACAAAATATCAGTGTGAGTAATAACATATGCAGTATGTATATATAAAACAAACATCATAAAAAAATAATGAAGTCAAAATTCAAAACAATAATAAAATCAAACTACCCTAAAAACCAAACAGAGGCCGTTTGAATTAGAGGAGGAAACGTGAGAAGACCTTCAGCAGAAGAGACACAGAGAGGCAACACTCACACAGAGAAAGGGGAAGAGCAGGTAGGCAGAAGGTGTGCTGGCGTTTATTTTGAAGACCATATTTTGAAGACCATGGTGATGAAGTAGTTCCACCCCGTGAACACTGAATGACAGGAGAGGAGGCAGAGCAGCCACTGTTCCTGGATGGCCCTTGCTGCTCCAGGCCACCTCCCTACCTGGGACACTTCTCAGGGACCTGTCTTAATAATAACAGCTGGTTTTGAGGAGACCCTCACTGTGGGAAGGTTGATCAAAATAATAGCCTGTGTCATAGCCACCCTTTCCCTGGTACCTTTGGCCCTGAGGATCTTCCAGAGCCAATTTTAAATGATATAATTAGCCAATTATATTGTTTGGACGAGGGAGGAGCTGTGGAGGAACAAGGGCTCTCTCCAGCCATCCTGTCAGGTCCCTCTTCCAGAAAGTGGTGATGGCCTGCTGCCTGAAGTGACCACCTCACCAAGGCACAGAGCAGAGCAACATTGCCAGAGATAGGCATATAAGAAACCAGCCTCATAATTTCCCCTTCATCTTCTGACCAGATTTCCTTTTGGACACTGCCTCTTTTGAGTCTTGGGAACCTACTCATTGAATGCAGGCCCTTAGGTCAGACTTCCAATTGTTGCTTACTCTCTGCCCACCAGAGAGGCCTCAATGTTGCCCATGGTGTTTTAACAGAGTCTTATCCAACTTCTAACTGTGAGAGTATGTAACTATACAGTGGTAACTCTAAGTATGAAATTAATCCATTCCAAATGCATTTTTGTAACTCAAAACAGAGTTTCCCATAGAAATATAATGGAAACACAGTAATAGGAAAGCAAACAACAGATGAACAACCTACCTTATGACCACTTGAGAAATCCACCCAAAAAGTCCTTAAAAGTCCCCCAAACAGTGCCGAATATTTCCAAAATGGGCAGTTTGAAAAGATCCTTAAAAATAAAAAGAAGCTCTGGTTCTCAGCTTTGCTTTTCAAAATGGCTCCTTCTTCTTCCAAATTACAGTGGAACCTTGACTTACATACTGCTTGACTTACAGCATATTTGACTTGCAGCAAGAAGGGGCCTGTTTGACTTGAGTCGCAGGCTTTGACTTACACCTCGGAGCCCTGGCGCGAGGCACCAGAATCGGGCGGCATCCAAAACCCAGCATCGTGGCTGCCACCTCCAAACTGCTCCTGCCTTCTTCCTCTCCTCCAGCAGCGGCTGCTTCGGCGAGGCCAGCTCAGAGCACCTGGAGCTGGTCCTCAGCCTCACCAAAGCCGCCGCTGCTGCGGGAGGAGAAGAAGGGCCGGGAGCTCGGGGCTGGCCTCACTGGTTAGATAGTCAGCTCAGTCTTGTAAAAAATCTGGCTGCAGAAGTCTGGTCCACAATGGAAGCATTTTAGTTGGGGAGCTGTAAAGTTGTGGGACTCTAATGGTGGCGACAGCGGCAGGGGGGAGGCACGG
Source organism: Phrynocephalus versicolor (assembly GCA_023846285.1). Classification (NCBI taxonomy): domain Eukaryota; kingdom Metazoa; phylum Chordata; class Lepidosauria; order Squamata; family Agamidae; genus Phrynocephalus; species Phrynocephalus versicolor. The sequence continues at coordinate 25,880,683 of JAHTLZ010003542.1, forward strand.
GCGGGCGAGTGGGCGGGCGGCGGCGCGGGCCGCAGTCGGGTGGCAGCGCGGGCAGGTGGGTGAGTGGGCAGTTAGGATATCACTTAGGATAGAGGTTCTGTTCTTGGCTTGTAGCCCAAATGTGTGTGCGTGTGAGCAAATTGAAGTTGAGAAAATAGAAAATAAATGGTAGTATATAATATATTTTTAAAATAAATCCACACCTCCCACTCCCAGTCGAACCTCCCCCTTTATCCAATATCAGAAAAAAATCCTCACAAACTGCCAGAGAAGAAATAAAGAATAAACTGCTATTCCCTTCAGCAGACAAAGCTGCAGGGAATCAAAGAAATTGTTTTCTAAATTCAATTCCCTCCCTGCCTGCCTAACTTAAATCCTAAAGCCTCCAGCCTCCCTCCTCAATCTCGATCGGATCACACCAGCACCAGCAGCCAGCCCTCCTCCCTCAACCACATCCATACACCCGACTACGATTTCTGGAAGGTGCCTCGGCTTTTTATGCCCTCTGAGACATCCAGAAGTGTCAGTCAAAAACCTGTCGATGCAATTGGTGGAATGGTTCAAAAAAATTGCATGGTCCCATCCCATGCCCAGCCCAAATGGGCAGGTCTAAAAAAATAAAAAATAAAATAAAATAAAATAAAATCAATACGTTTTATTGCTATAAAAAAACACTGCTGCTACTATTAAAATTCAGGCATTTAAAATAAATAAATTTCACATGTTTCTG
>JAHTLZ010003542.1:25888675-25916956 GCA_023846285.1 Phrynocephalus versicolor
TTATTATTATTATTATTATTATTATTATTATTATTATTATTATTATTCATTTTAAAATAATTTTTGAAATGAAATAAAACAAAATGATTCATTACTCTATATGATGGCTCCCCTGGATCCTAGAGGCACCAACCTTGTGAGAGTAGCTTCTTTGGACTCTTCCATGAAAGCCCCCCAAATCTGGAGAGGTTTGAGGTTCAGGGGGCTGAATTATTAAACTCAAAATGGGTTCCCCCTATGAAAAAATAATTTGTAATAGAGGGAAGTGCTTGATTGCCCTCCTTTCACCCCCACGGGAAGAGCTTCCTCAAGCACTTCCCTTAATTACAAACTATTTTTTCCTGGGGGACCCCTTTGGAGTTTAATAACTCAGCCTCCTGAACCCCCAACCTCTCCAAATTTAGGGGGCTTACAAGGAAGAGTCTAAAGAAGCTATGCTGTGATTTCCATGATGCTACATGCCTGTGATTATTATTTTTACTCAAAAAATAGTTTGGTGCCAATCTCTAGTTAAAACTAGTGCATCAGCTGTACCCATTCCTGGAGAAGCCTGACTTGGCCATGGTGACTCACGCCCTAGTTACATCCCCACTGGACTACTGTAACACACTCTATGTGGGGCTGCCTTTGGAAAGTGTTGGAAAACTCCAGTGGGTCCAAAATGCCACAGCCAGTTTGTTAACTGTGGCTGGTTACAGGGAATATATAACTTGCCTGATGCAGCAGCTCCACTGGCTGCCAATTCATTGCCAGACACATTTCAAAGTGCTGGTTTTAACCTACAAGGCCCTGAAGAGCTTGGGTTCAAGCTGTCTAAACAACCACATCATGTCCAGTCATTAAGATCATCAATTTTCTTTCTTTCAGTCCCACCAGACCTTTGTCTTCAGACAGGGTTTTCCTTGATGACTGGTGGTTTGAAAGGGATTTGAAACGGATTGTTGTGCTCCATTTTAATGTTTCTTTTAATATTTATCTCATTTGGATTTTAATGTAAAACTTGTTTAATTGTTTTTAAAATGTTTTTATAGTTCTTATTTTTAGATTTCAGATGTTTTAAGCCACCTTTCAGTGAGAAAGGTGGGAGAGAAATATTTGAAATAAATAAATAATAAATAAACCTGAACAATCATGCAAGTCTTGATTCCATCACACCTTGGTTGCTGTTTTTCATCTATATGAGGCAAGCCTGGAAGAACAACCAGGAACTCATTTGATGCAAAATATGATAACTGTGGTATGTTATACTGGGACATTACTTTGATAATTAAAGATCAGAAGTAATTGACACCTGCCTTTTGAAGGACATGGAAAGAGCCTCCCTCACAAATCTGAACAAGTTTAGGTACCCCTTGTGCAATGCCAGCACCTATCTGCTCACCCTTCAATACCGAAAACACAAACAGGAGATGGTATAAACACCAAATTGCCTTCTGGGTCCAAATCAAAGTACTACTTTTAAGTTCCAAATATCTGTATCTGTATCTGTATCTGTATCTCATCCTGTGTGCATCCCTGTATCCACCTGTGTTTTTTGAGTTATGTTCTCATATTGAGTTTGCTGCACTCTGTAAATCCTGCAATTTTATATTCAGAAACCTGCATTTTATCGATTTGTATGCTTCCATCTGGGGCAATGCGCCTAGGGTGTCTACCGCAATACCCATAGCACTGATTTTTTAAAATTAATTTAGTTGAACCTATTGGAGCTATGGTGTCTTCTAAGAAGTCAGAAGCGCAGGCTGACCTGCTTAGTATTATAATATACTCTGAGCCAAAATTTAATAGATCTAAGCCATGCGCTTGCCTCTAGATTCAGTGTAAATCTACACTTTACTGATCCATTGTATCTGGCATTATGTTTAATAAGAAGAATTCAGATTTGAGAGCTATTGGGCTCTCTAGAACATCTACCAAAAGCTGTCTAATTGTAGTCCAAAATTTTGCATCTTTTTAACATACCCACCACATATGAATAGTGAACAGGCAGTATACATTGCCTGTGGGAAAAGCCCTTATATGCAATTCTCTCTTTCTCCTCCCCACCCCTTAGAGGGCACCTTATGATAAATAAGCTGACAGGAGCAAAAAGATATTTTGAATGAAATGAAACAGATTATGTTTACTTATATGGAGAATGCCATGTATCTAGAATTAGGAAGTACCCATGACAGAAATACATTTTACTCTCTGGTTGAGCTGCAGGGTTTCCAGTACACAAGGAAGTGACAAGCCCAAGGTATTAAAAATATTAGCTATCAGCACACCTTTGCTATCTATTTCATTTTTAGGGAGAGTCTTGGATCTCAGCACCAGATCCTAACGCTCCTTATCCCACTTGATATAGAAAATAAACTGCTATCCATTCTCATAGTGCAGCCCATCTATGTGCTTGGTTTCCTTGGGGATCACCTACCTGGAACTAGGTAGAAAATCCTTCATTCTCCTTGACAGTGTTCAGATAATATAAAGAAACAAAAAGAGAACTAGATGTAGAAACTCTGAGAGCAGGGAGTCTGCAGCTGTGGATCTCCAGAAAAATAATTATCTCCGGGTATTGTATTATTTGCATAATTAAAAAGTTTGGTTGAGTTTCTGACATGCTGTCTCCCACATTAGGGACATAGTGGGGGTGCTGATCAGTAGAGGAAAGTGAAGGTTAATGAATTGTTATTCAGATGGTACAGGTCCTGTGAGATTTGTGGATAATTGACACCATTTGGGAGTTAGAGTGGAAGAGAAGAAAAATGAGCTCCTCGCAGTATCTAAACGAAGGAGGGGGGAGAAGGGGAACAAATGATAGGTTAGCACCAATTATAATATTGATGGACTTCTTCTTTTTTCTCCCACAACCCACCTCAAGTTAGTTGGAAGTAGCTTAAAGACAAGTGGGAAAAAACCCTGGAAAATCTAACCACTAATAAAAGTCTGCATGACCAGAAGAAGATCAAAATATCATATGATGAATTTCTGGTGAGCAAAAATATACTGAATGCCTCTAGAACTACCAAGAGAGGCAGTCCAAGATATTTGTTACCTGAGGCAGAAAAATAAGTGCTCCCCACCCCCACCCCCGGTTTCATATACGTAGTTCTCAGGACTAGCCAAGATACTTTGGCACCTGAGGTGGAAAATCCCACTCCCTACCAGTAAAGATATAGTTGTAAATTAAATAAGGTGCTTTGTTAACATAACGAGTCCTGTATACTAATTTAAAAGAATGAGCCTTCTGCTACCCTTTCAGAGCACACAGTTCTGCTGCCTGAGGTATGAGACTCACTCTGCCAAACAGCAGAGCTGACTGATGAGTGGAAGTAGAATCAAAACAGACAAAAAAATCCAGCACAAATTCTATTGCTGGCTTAATTTAAACGAAGTATGTGTAAACAGTCACCCGTTATGAAACCAAGATAGATGAGTTGAGCTACTCACCACAGAACAGATAATGTATGTACAGGAGGACCAGGGGATATCTGCAGGATCACTTCCCAGGGCTTCCTGAAAACATTAAATTCTAGAAATAGATGTTCCCGATATCTATCACCAGTAGAGAGGGGCACGAAATGAATTTTTAATTTGTTTCATTATTCATTATTCATTTTGTTATTGAATGAAACGAATAACAAAGGGACCCATCAAAGAAAAATGAAACAAAAGGGAAATTTCTATTTCATTCCATTTCGTTTTTCGTTCCCTGTATCACTTACCTTGTCCTCCTGTAGCTCCAGCCTCGTCCTCGCCTGGAACTCCAGCAGCCAGAGTGGGGAAAAGCCCACCCTACAGCTGAGAGGCGGGGGGGGAGAGAGAGAAGCCGGCATCCAGGGACTTTAAAAAAATAAAACTAAAAATAAAGCACTGACATGGCCCGGGAGCTGTGTGGTCGGTACTATAAAAAAAAAAACTAAAAAGTTTTTAAAAGTCCCTCGGCCTGCATCTGGCCTGCGGTCCAGCCAGTCCAACCCATGGGCCAACCGGTTCGGCCTGCAGGCCGGGGGGGGGTATGAAAAAAATGAGGCACTAGAATATCTCAGCTGTTCCAGATGTCAGATCAATTGACAGTCACCTCCTTTCCCTTCCTGCTGTGCCCAGCAGGGGAAAAGAAGTGTTAGATCAGGAGTCCCAAAGCCGAACACAACAATGCAGGGAAGCTTTGGGGCACCTGATCCTAGTGGGGGAAATGAGGCTACCACCATGGGGAGCAAAGTTGGGTGGTGGTGGCTAGTTGTTCCCTCAGACAGCTAGCTCCTTCACGCCCACCACCCAACTTTGCTCCCTGTGGTGGTAGCCAGGGAAGGCAGGCAGCTCCTTACCTACTCCTGAAAAGAAGGCACTTGAAACGTGTGTGTCTTCTTTTGGGGAGTGGGTAACAACAAGCATGGGGGAGATGAAAGACATGCCGGAAAGCCAAAGGCACCTGCAATTTTCATCTCCCCCAGGCTTGTAGCCAGGGAAGGCGGGCAGGTCCTTACCCACTCCTGAAAATAAGGCACCCGGTTTTCAGCTGCCTTCTTTTCAGGAGTAGGTAAGGACCCACCCACCACTGCTCGGTACAAGCCCGGGGGGATGAAAGTGAGTGGCAGTGAGTGGGAGTAGCGATGCCCAAACAGTTCAAATGGCTGAGTACAGCCATTTGAACTTCCTGGTAGGCAGGAACCTAATCCATCTCTCCGCCCAGCAACACCACCCTGTGGCTGGGCAGAGCAGCAGTTTTGATGCATCGCTTGGGATGTTTTGAACTTCCAGGTCTGTCTGCTGGTGGGGAAGTTCAAACCTTCCTGAGTTCAAACTTTCCCTGTCTGCTGCCCTGGAAACTTTGAACTTCCCCACCAGCAGACAGTGGGAAGCTCAAACCTTCTCGAGCAGCGAACTGAGCAGTGCAGCACACGATCCACCACTCTGTCCAGTAGGAATGAAGCTACTCACTCGCTCACCAGCCAGTGACTTCATTCCCACTGGCCAGTTTTCAATGGGGTGCACCAGAAAGATGTAAACTGGGACACCCCATTGGAATTTTTCATTAATGAAAATATCCCTATTCCAGGAAATTCTGTTTTGTTAACCAATATTTTTTTGTTAACAGAAGCATTTGTTACATGAGGTGTTACTATACCTGTATATGTCAGAGTTTTGTGCTATTTGATCAGCCAGCAGAAGCAATACTTATTGAATAAATAGTTAGCCAGAGACAGAGTTTTCTTGAAACCAAACAGCTATATATATCACAGCATCACAGAACTTATACAAAGTTCAACAGCATAACAGCATAACAGCATACATTACATTGGCAAAATATATGGCAGAGAAACAAAGTGGGTACCTTTCCCCAAAGTGGGTTCTTCTTCTAGCAATCTAGAAGTAACATTTGAAAGAGTTAAATCTTCACTCCTCATTGCTTCCATTGCCATAAGCAGTGAATCATACGTGGAGTCAAGGCTAGACAGAATAACCATACATTAATATTCCTCGTTATGTTCAACACCAACCCGTGCAAGCTATTGAAAAAAAGCTGTCATGGTTTTAATGTAGTTTTTAACAGATTCTCCCTGCTGTAACACACACATTTTCACCTCATCTACTTTGGCCCTCCTTGCAAAAAGTTTGGACACCCCTAGCTTCTGCCCTTCCCTCTTTAAATGAGTTTTAGTGCTTTCCTCCACTTGGGGCCTTTTTACACAACCCCTAAGATCCGCTGGTCCCTTAAATTTGGACCAGAGATCTTGAGGGTTTGTCACTCTCCCTGCGTACCCACCCCCTCCGCACTTCCTTGTTCTATCTGCATGAGGGGAGGGAGGAAAAAAGGGAGAAAAGAATGCACTCTTACCTCCGGAGTGCCGGTGGAAGTTGCTCCGACCCCCCCCCCGTCACTTCCTGGTTCCTCTTAAAGGGGCGGGAGGCAAAACAACAACAACAAAAAGAAGCGAGGAGAGCCCGGCACTCTCCGCATCAAAATTTTTCACTCTCCCAGAGCAGGTACTTGAAAGGTGCGCTGGGTCGTGCTTAGGTGGGTGGGGTCGCACTTAATTTTCTGTTAGCTCCGGAGCTGGTGGGGAAACATTTTTAAGCTCCGGAGCTGGGAGCCATTTGCAGCGGAGCTTAGGGGTCGTGGTTGCTTGCTTGCTCCATGGCTCCATTGCTTGCTGGCTGGCTGGCTTGCCTGCTGGAGAGAGTTGCCTGCAAGACAGATTGGGTGGCAGATCAGTGTGGCTGCCGGAAGTGCCCTGTCAGTGGCGTGAGGGACAGGCTGATGCACAGAGGAGGAGAAGCAGCCACAGCCAGCTAGCCTGCTGCTCATGTGCCTTCCCCTCAGCCAGGGCTGCTTCTCTTCTGTTTTCCCTCCTTGCATTACCAGCTTCCTGCTTTTGCCCAAGCCGGCTAAAGGAAACGGGTCTGTTCCCAGCCATGCCACCCTTTGCCCATCCACCAGCTTTCTCACATGGCAGTGTGGCTAGGAATGGGATCCCTTTCCTATAACCAGTTGAGGTGAAAGCAGGAAGCTGGTGAGGGAAGGAGGGGAAATGGAACAGAAGCCGCTGCTGTCTCAGCTAAGGGAAAGGCAGGCAGGATGGCAAGCAGGCAAGGGGACCCCTTTCCCTTAGCCAGCTGTGCTGAAAGCAGGAAAGGCAAGAGAAGGCAAGGGAAGGAGGGAAAACAGAGGAGAAGCCACCATCACTGCCTTTAGACCCAGCTGCAGCCACCTCTGGACCCAACACGCTATGCGGACGCTGTCACCATAACAGCATCCATATATCGCAAATTTTCATTTACCGCAGCTGGTTAAGGTACCTAACCCTCATGATGAACAAGGGACTACTGTAAATGAAAGATAGGGAATATTTCAAATTGAAAAACCAAGCAAGTCAAGTGCCCCACACATAATTTGTAAACAGTAAGCAGATCACACTCTCTGTGTGTTTTGCCTCCATTTATCTCAGCATGGAGTGGCTCAAGTTGTGCAACAGTCCTTCCTGCAGCCCTCAGCTTATTGGCAGTCGTGTGCAGGGACTGGCAAAGGAGGATGTTGTTTTGGCTGGCATGGGCTCAACAGAAGAAAGGCCGTCCACGAATGGCCTCTCTAACAATCCTGCTTAGTGAAAGAATGAGGCGTGAGGAAGAACAGCAATTATTTAGAAACTCATAACAAGGAAGCAGACGGAAGAGATAGCGTATTGCCAGTGAACGCTGCATGGCTTGAGGCTGAAAGAAGAACAGCACAAGGCACAGCTGCACTAAAGCTGTGTTCTGAGAGTAAAGCAGTTCCCAGTTTTATTAGGAAAGAAGCTACCTACCTATCATTAAACATGTTTTCACAGAGAATTTTGGCAGGGCCTGCTATTTTGGAAAACAAAGCTGTGCCTTCTCTTCTGTAATCAGTATATTTGTTGAGATTAATAATGAACTAATTTTTTTACATTGGTTTGATTTTGTTGTGCTTCTTGTGTGTGTTTTGTATTGTTGTTTGTCTGCATTTGCTTCCAGCATTGTTTTATGAAGTAATTTGAAACTGGGAAAACACAAATACGCTTTCCAGATATACCTGAAATTTGGGGAAATTCAGCTTCAATTTGCACATGTCTGAATTCTAGTTGCAAATGTCCTTAAAATAGAATCCTAGTATATGAAGGGGCTATGTTACTCTGGCGCGCGTGCACGCACAGAGAGAGAGAGAGAGAAAGAGAGAAAGAGAGAGAGAGAGAGAAGTAAGACTACCTTAAAGTCATACAAGTTTATTATAGCATAACCTTTTTACACACTACTATTCATTGGTTTAGTCCGCAAAGCTAGGGCCAAATATATATACAGAGGTACCTCGACTTATGAATTTAATCCGTTCCAAATGCATGTTCTTAAGTCAAACTACTCTTAAGTCGGGGTAGCTATCTGAAAAATTAAAAAAATAAGTTAAAAATAAAAAAATGAAGAAAAAAATCTAAGTCGAGCAAACCATATCTAAAATTTGTAAGGCGGCAGTTAAACGCTAACAGTTTTCCACTCTTAAGTCAAATTGTTCTTAAGTCAAGCTGCTCTTAATTCAGGGTACCACTGTATATGTCACAAAACTCATTTTAAAGATATTTGAAATTGGTATCAATATGAACACAATATGAAAACAATTAGAACATAACTTGGAAAATAAATAAGTGAAAATCACAGTTAAACATTTGATGACTAAAAGCATAGTCCCATTGCTTAAGCTTTTTTTGACCTACCTATATGCCAAAGGCAATAAAATGTTCTTGCTTGCCATGAAAGGGCAACAAAGAAGGTCTGACCTGATCATAATTCATACCAGAAATAGATCCTGGAACTGAAATGTTAATTACATCAAACACAAGCAGAAGTGGGCAAACAAACTATAAAACAAAGAGGCTGACACAAATCACCAGTGTGGGAAAGTTAAAACATTTGGGGCTTTTTAGCTTAGAAAAACAGTAGTAACAAGAGAGGTCACAGAGGTACATAAAATGTTGAATAGAGGGCCGCTAACTTTGAAGGATTTAAAAGGAGATTATAAAACTCCTTTTATATCCTTATCAAGGGATATACAAGGCAGGATAACCATTATATGACCTTTACATGCTACTTCTAAACATTATATTAAAGCTACAAGAGAACACGAGCAGTTAAAAGGAGAGTGAAATTCCATGTAAAGTTGTGAGTGGTGAAAACTAACATTGAAAACATAGTCTCAGTGCAATCACACAAGGTTATAAACATAAAGTCTATGTGATCCTATAAATTCATATGAATGACACATAATCGTTCAGGGAAAGCATGCCTGAAGAAAAAGGTCTTTGCCTATTTCAGGAAAGACATTAGAGATGGGGTAGTCCTGGCCTCTAGTGGAAGCGAGTTCCATAGTCTGGGAGGATCAACAGAGAAGTCCCTTTATGTGTTCTCACAAGACGTACCTGTGAGAGTGGTGGGATGGAGAGAAAGGCCTCTCCTGATGACCTTAGCACCTGAGCCGGTTCATACTGTGAGATTCGATCTTTAAGATAGCTAGGACCCAGGTCATGTAGTGCTTTGTAGGTCAAGGTCAGCACCTTGAATTGTGCCTGATAGCTGATTGGCAGTCAGTGGAGCTGTTTTAATAGGGGTGTAATATGATCTCTGTATCCAGTCAGCAATCTGGCAGCTGCATTTGGACCCATTGAAGTTTCCTGAGACTTTTCATCAATAGCCCCACATAGAGCTCATTACAGTAGTCTAGCTGGGATGTCACTAGGGCATGTGTCATTGTGGCCAGAGCTGGTTTCAACGGGCATAACTTGTGCACTAGCCTTAATTTTGCAAAGGTGCTCCTGACCACAGCTGTAACCTGGGCATCTAGGCTCAAGGATGAGTCCAGGAGCATCCCCAAGCTGCTCACCTCTTTTTCCAACTGGAGGATGACCCCATCCAGTACAGGTTGCATCCCTATCCCTTGTTCTCCCTTTCGACTGACCAGGAGCACCTCTGTCTTGTCTGGGTTTAGTCTCTGGAAGGTTAACAGTTTTTAATTACAATATGCAGGCTACACATTCCCCCAACCCCACCCGCGCAAGCTGGGTACTCATGGCTGTGTCAGCCACGAGCCTGCTACCTGGGATTGAACCCCAGCTCATGAGCAAAGTTTTAGCTGAAGTACAGGCATTTAACCATTGAGCCACAAGGCTCCTACAATTGTGCAATGAAAGTGTTTGTAAGATGTCTTCCTTTTTGGTCAAAGCCTCCATTTAATCCTCTATCTTTGCATATGCTTCAACAAAAAAAGTTTTTAAATGTGATTCAAGAAATCCCTCACTTCTCCCCAAACTCCCAGTTTCAGATGACACTCTGTCGAGTCTTTCTTTCTGTTGTTGCCTCCATCTTCCACCACTGCTCTGCCTCTTGGCTCAGTTTGTTTCTTGTCCTTCTCTCCAGCACTTTACATATTGACCTGACACATTATACTTGTAATGGTTTTTATCACATTTCCCAGCCTTTCTGTGCATGTGCAAGAAACAACAATAAAATCTGCAAGGAAAGAGTGACACCTTCAAAAAATTTTTTACAAAAGAACATTATTTCAGTCTATTAGTTTGTTCTTCTAGCTGTTAAATGCTCCTGGCTTCCTATAATGAACATTTTTCAGCTGTTCTAACATCTCTTTCCTGAATTAACTTCTTGATCTGTTTTTCTCTCTCTTTCCATTTTCAGTGACTTGCTGTGTTGTTGTTGTTGTTTTTGTTTCCTTAGATTTTGCCAGTTCCACTTGGAATGGGTAAAACCATTCCATAAATATCTCACTTACCTTGAACGCCCTATTAAGGTTGCTATAAGTTGTTTCTGAATTGACAGCACAAAACAACAACATAGATATATAGATATAATTTTTTTAAAATGAAAACACGTATTTCTTCCGTTCAGACCTTAGCATAAGTTTCAAGATGGAGAGAATTTTATTGCCAAATTATAAGGCCCTCAAAGCAGGAGTTTATAATGGAAAATACTGGCAAAACCGTAACTATGGTATTGCAATTGCATCAGGATGAGAAAATTGGTTTGGATAATATCTCCTTCTGGAACGACTGCTGTTGTAAATGATCTCTCAATCTCCATAAATCTAAGCTAACTCAGTCATTTAGAATTACTCAGATTGAAGTCTAGAACCAATAAGCAGTAAACTTATGACTATTGCCATAATAAGCTCTGGTCTATACATCCTTATTTCACAGCAGGTGGTCTTTGGGCTGTATTGATGCTGGTGCAGAAAACCTGTGATCCATTTCAAAACTAATTCCGTAAAGTTGTGAAAAGACAGGCTGCCAAACCTCAGCACAATTGTTTCAGCACTAAGATGCTTAAAAATGAACAATACATTCCTTTTACATTATTTTATTTTAAAATGTCAACGCAGCGACAGCTGTCTCAGCACATTACTGTGGTATTTCAAGAGCAATGCACAGAGGGATTGGTAACATAACATACTGTATTTCTTTGTACCTGGTTAAACTTTTTCTTTAAAAAAAATCCTTACAAAAATATAGTATATAATACCAGTGTCTTTAATTTAGACATAATGCATCATGCTGTCATTAGAGAATCTAATTCAGTAATTGTTAGAGAAATTCCACTTCTTATATCTAAAAGCTATTAGCTACGCCTGTCCCCAGAAGTGCGGCATTGTATTCTGTTTTGGAAATGGGCAAACCAACCAGTCAATCAAATTTTACAAAATTATATTATATTAATGTCAAACTTTCTCCTCAACACTAGTGTGGTACAGTCCCCCCCCCACCATTTCGCGGTTCATATACTGCAGTCCCAGTATATCATGGGACTGCATTATCTCAAAGGCAATGCCCCCTGGGATAAGCTGCTTGGGCCTGTTTGAGGCCTCCTGCACTTACCCCAGGCCTGGTGCTGCCCTGAACAGGCCTCCGACAGGCTTCTGGGGCCAGTTGGAGGCCCCAGAAATGGTTTCCAGCTCTGAAGCTGATAACAAGTTACACCCCCTTCCAACCCTATGCCACTGCAGATCAGGAGATCGCAGAGTTAGGAGGAGGAGGAGGCATTGGAAATCCTTCCAGGGCTAGGAGCAGCCAGCTAGAGGCGCTTTATAGCCCGGAGGGTGGTACATCAATTTGCCAGCTCTGGGAGCACTGTCTGGGGGGCCGTGCCTCCGAGGGGCAAGGGACTTGCGTGGATAAGCAATGATGTTGGTGAGGTCTGGGGAAGACCTCTTGGGCCCAGCTTGTTTTCTGCACTACAGCAGCCCTCTCTTGGTGTTAAGCGGTTATATGTGAACAATTTAGTAAAGTGTGGCCTGATTTCAGCCCATTACTTGCATCTTGCCTCTTTATTTTGACTTGGGAGGACAAATGTCCCTCTGTCTACAAGAAGACCAGCTGGCAAAAATTAAATAAAACAAACAGACACAATGGCACCAAAATGCAAAGGCATTGGTAGAAAACAATGCAAAAGTACTTTGCTCAATTTGCATTGTATGAATAAATAAAGATGCCTGACTTGCATTACTTTTTTCAACTACAGCTCTCAGAATCCTGCAGCCAGGAGAGGCAACAGGCAGAGGAAACAGGCAGGATTCATGCCCACCTTTAATTCCCGAACCTGTGCCAAGTCAGGCAACTGATTAATGCAATTAGACACAAGTGTTGTTGACTTCTTATATAATGGCAATTTGCCACTGAAATGTGTGTGGTTGCATTTATGGAGGTGGGGGCGGTGTGTGTGAATAAGCACTAGACTTATTCCAGTGTTTTCTCCCCAGTGCAGTGAACAGAAACTGCTTGGACCAGTCATCTCATATTTGGGGACATGTTATGTCCATAGACAGATATTCATTGATAACATTGTATATCTCTTTGGGCATGTTGGCCATGAGGACTTCTGTGAGTCATCTCTCCCCCTCTGCACCCATCCTGCCCCACTGCCCATTTCATTCTACATCAATTAGTATAGGAACACTACACCAATTAGTATAGTATGCAATTTCCGGTCCCATTTATTTAACCTCTCTGAGATGAGAAGGCTTCCAACTTTCTTCAAAACTGTTTCTGTTCAAACAGCATATGTTCTTCCCTCCCTGCCAGTTCTTCATTTCCCTCTGCCTAAGCAGTTTGAGACATTATTTAAGTGTTGCATTTCCAAGTGCTCATGGCTTTCTCCACACAAGACTTATCACACATCATTCATGCCTTATTTTACAGGCAGAGTGGGTAATTAGCATCTCCCACAATTAGATGACATTATTTGCTTTGCTAATTTAATTCCATCGTGAAGGTAATAACTTGGCATGAAGCTGTAATGTATCGCTTGATTTATTAAGCTCAATCTCTGGGGGATGGAAATCATGCATTTTGTCTTTATGGGGTAGGAAAAACACTAGGGCAGCCTCAGTTTGGGAGAAGCGGTATTTTGACGAGTGGAAGGTCTGTGATGGAGAGTGTGCATATGCAATCAGTCTTAGCTGTGCATTAATCTTGATTTATGTATGTTTAAACATGTGTCTCTCCTGTGCTAAGCAAATCTATGGCATGTCTACATAAGACAGTGTTGAGAAAAGTGGTAATTCACAAGTTAAACCTGAACACCGATTCATAAAATGATCTCTTAGCCAATGTGGTTTAAATTCCCATAATCCCAAAAGTGGCCATGGGCAGATTCCACATTAACTGCAGGATTTCCCCCCCATTGATCTTTACTTAATAGACTTTATAATGTCCAGATCCCTTATTATCTCAGGTCAACTCACTGGACAAAAAGGAGAAAGTACAAATCAGGTAGAATCTATTTCCATTGGGTCAAATTAGAGTAATAAGAATAATAATGCTGAAAAAGGACAGGCACTGTAGCAACATCTGCTAAAATAGATTTAGAAGGGAGAAAACCAGAGTGAAGGCAGCAGCTGGGTCCCGAGATGACAGGTGGGAGAAAGGCCTGCTAAAATGCAATAAGGACATTGCAGGGAAGGTGAATGGATTCCTTTAGTCCCTGCAGAGCCACCTGGATGAAGGTCCATCTGCTCTCAACTGTGTTTCATCAGAAGAGTCATGGGGTGAAGGGGGCAAAAAGATCACATTCTGAGGCCACGATGACTCAGGCAAAATGAATAGTTATTTAGAGCAAAACTACCTTCAAATAAATGGATGTTTAAAAGATTGTCTCCATTACATAAAAGCAAGCCCAGATGACTTGGCCAGAGCAGTGCGTTTTATAGGTGGAACGGCAGCTAAAATACTGTTCAGCTAGGGTTCTTTAAGATAGTACACATGTGAAACTCTATTGATTTCATTCAAATCTGCACATCTACACCCCTGTTGCTACAAATTGCACCTCAGAAAGGAGGGAGGGAAGGAGGGAGGGAAGGTGTGCTGGAAAAGTTGTTTGTAAAAAGCTGGGCTGCTTCTGTCCCTTTAAGAATGCTTGGGCTGGGCTCTGGAAGGAAGAGAGAAAGGGGTTGGGGGCTCCATCAGCAGTCCTAGCTTGCTTGGGTAGTGGGAAAAGGAAAGACAAGTGCTGTCCCCAGGAGTCTTCATCTCTCTCTCTCTCTCTCTCTCTCTGTGTGTGTGTGTGTGTGAGAGAGAGAGAGAGAGAGAGAGAGAGAGAGAGAGAAAGAGAGAGAGAGAGAGAGAGAGAGAGATACTTCACGTCCCTCTCGCTGCAGTTCACGGCCCCACTGGAGACCGGTTCGAAGGAACGGAACCTCACGTCCTTGTGGGGTCAATCCGAGTTCACCCCGACCACGCCCCTTGAACTGTGCTCCAAGCGGGGTGAGAGATTCCCATCCTGGAGCTTGGGAATCTTTTCAATCCACTTCTCGATCCGCCCCCCCCCCAGGGGAAGTGCGGTTCCTCTTAACCCGCATCAAGAAAATACTTAGTGTGATTACTTTTTTTGTTGTTGTTGTTGAGAAGGGGGGAGGAACATCGGTATTTCAATGTATCAAACAACAGGAATTATAATTCCTTCTTAGGAATCCATTTCCCCTGCTTATCGACCAAGATTCTTCCTCGAACAGTTCACCCTGGTTTATGTTTGTTCCTTACCGCCAGGTAAGGATCGAGGACGTGCGGTTAAAGTACTGCCGGTTTCAATCAGCATGCCCGTGAGTACAGAGAAACAGGGGCAGAACCAGCATTAGGTCACGTGACTAAAACCGATTTCAACACGGAGGCAAGTTCACCTCGGCTCGAGGAAGGACGTGAAGTAACCGTCAGAGAGGGAGAGAGAGAGAGAGAGAGAGAGAGAGACTGAAGAGGTATAAAGGAGAGGACTAGAGGGAGAAAAAGGTAAGAGCAGAAGCATATCCCAAGTGGAATGTGACCATTTATTGTTTATTACCAACTTGTCCCTATGGTTTTTGTTGTTTGTTTGTTTTGCAGAACAGGGTGAGGGGAGACACCCAAACACACAACCCCACACAGGGACTGCTGATGCCCACAGTCTCCCTGGTGGGAAAGGAAGCAGCGTTTCTGATAGCCATGTGATTTTAAATCGAACCCATTTAGAATGGAGCTTTCTGGGGGGCAAACATAAATGTAGATCAGCCTTAGGCTTAGCTGGGCTTCCAACCTCACTCGAAAGTTCTGGTGCCTGTGCAACAGGTGACTAAGAATTATCTGAAAATTCAGATGCTGAATTGTGTCATCGTTAACATCAGCCGTCTTTCCAGAGGATGAGGAAGATGTTGATGTAATGCTATTTTCAAAACCAAAACACAACAGGGTTTATTTATTTATTTATTTATTTTAGAACTTGTATACCGCCCGTCTTCCCGAAGGAACTCCGGGGGGTTGAGGAAAGCTGAAAATTGCAGCCCTAATAGCCAAGCAACTTTATGCAGAAATTTTGATAGAAAGCATGGTTAAAATTGGGACTACCATACATGAAAAACAAAGCCTTCTAAGAAAATACATGTGTGGCTACTTACTCACATTTTGGAATAGTCTGAATGAGTCTACAACAAGGAGATATTCTTAAATTTCAATGATGTAATGTCAAGATGTATTTTATCTCTCCATCTCTTCTGTCTATGTGTAAAATATGCTCTATGAAAAACTGGATTAGAGTCAGGTGAGAAAAGACTGAATAGTGATGGAAGAGATATCAACATAGTACCGTAAGACCCCTGTATCTGTGATGGATTGGTTCGGGAGGGGGAGCACGGATACTGAAAGGCCTGGATAATAACAAATGCTAAATACTGTATAGTAAAGGAGGGAAAACTGAGAAAAAATATTTTAGTATGCACTACCAGAACTGGCCACCATGCTATGTATAATATTTTCAGACTGCAGATAAATGAAACCGCAGATATGGAGCTCCTTCTATACTGACAAAAAGCAGCATGGCTTGAAAAAAATGGATGAACATGAAAGAAAGAAATGAAAAAGCAGGACTGCAAATGAATATCAAGAAGACAGAAAACATATCTACAGAAGAATTACATTAATATTGACCACAAAGAAATTGAAGTTGTTTTAAAAAATTATATACAGTAACCCCCTGCCATTTCGCGGTTCATGTACTGCGGTCCCGCTATATTGCGGGACCAGAGTACATGCTGGGGCTCCAGCTGATTAGTGCTGGGGTATTTCCCAAGCCCAGCACCAATCAGTTGAAGCACGTCACCACCGCTTCCCGCAGCCCGTGCAAAGGCACCACTGCCCTTGCTGCAGGTGCCATTCCTGCCCCAGCCAGCGCCAACCAGCTGATTGAGCCAATGCATTTCAATGGAGACGGCCCTGGATGCTGCTTTCCCCCCCCTCCCGGGAAAGATCCCCCAACGCCGCCGGCGCACACTGCTCCGAAAAGTCTCGGGGCGGCATGGGCGGGCAGCGGCGGGAGGTCAGATCTGCCAATGCTGCCAGCGCGTGCCAGTCCAAGAAGTCTCAGGGTGGCGGAGGCAGGCAGCAGCAGGGGGATCTGATTGCCCACCCCACCCCCAGGCCCCAGCTGACCCGCATCTGCATATCATGGATTTTCAGTCATTGCGGGTTGGGTGGGTCCCTAACCCCGCTATAGGTGGGGGGTTACTGTACTTTGATAAACCATTAATCCAAATGGAGATTCCAACCAAGGAATCGGGAAACGATGGAAATTCAGATGAGCAGCTATGAAAGAACTAGGGAGAAAAGGCAAAAAGAAAGATACCAGAAAAGAATTAGAAATATTTTATCTCACTGGAGATCAAGGCTGAGGCCATGTACATGATACTATTTTGCAAAAAGTAGCTGTGTTAGTCTATGCAAGAATTCCAGGCAAAAATCAAAGAAACAAAACAAAACAAAAGACAAAAACCATGTGGCACCTTAAAGACTAACTCTCATATTTTAATGTAACATATCATGGTCACGTCCACGAGGTGTACAATATATGTTATATTTTAATGTTACATTAAAATATGAATGTTTGTCTTTAAGGTGCCACATATTTTTGTCTTTTGGGGTTTTTTTGTTTCTTTGATTTTTGCATGATACTATTTGTAATTATTATGTGGGGATGTGATGACTGGGCAGTGAAAAAGGTGGCGTAGAAAAAATATTCATTTGAAATTGGAGCTGGAAAATATGTTTATAGATACTATAGATTGCCAGAAAAATTACTAAGGAGATAAAATCTCAACTGTCTCAGAAACAAAAAAAGGCTATGCTGAAGCTGTTATACTTTAGGCACTCAGAAGATAAGACTCACTGGAAAAGAAATACTAAGGAAAGTTGAAGACACGAGTTAAAAAATGCCACAAGTGGTTTGACTCCACAAAGGAAGTGAAATAACCAATTCATTGGGTCACCATTAGAGATAGGCATGAAATGAACTTTTGGTTCATTTCATTATTTGTTATTCATGTTGTTACATAGCAAAACAAATAACAAACTGCCCCCTCTAAGAAAAATGAAATGAAACGGAAATTTCCATTTTGGTTCGGTTCGTTTTTGGTTCAGCGGTGTCTCCTACCTGGAGTGGTCCTGGTCCAGTCATCCAGTCCTGGCTGTAGCAGGCAGCAGGAGAAAAAATGCTGACTGGCCCACGCTACAGCTGCTGGGTGGGCCACATGGTCAGCAGGGAAAAGAAAGAAAAATAAAATAAAATAAAATAAAATAAAATAAAATAAAATAAAATACCTGCTGTGGCCCGCGGCCCACAGAACCTACCCGTGAGCACAGAACCCGACCTGCAGGCCGCCAAACCGGTCCCCAGGCCGGCAGAAGAAAAAAATAAATAATAAATAATAATTTTAAAAACCTGATTGGGCTGCAGGCTGCTGGACCAACCCGTGACCACCAGAACTGACCCACTGGCCGTCAAACCAGCCCGCGACCAGCAGAAGATAAATAAATAAATAAAATTAAAATTAAAAAAACAACTATCAGGCTACAGCTGGTAGGCAGGCCACGTGCTTGGCAGGAAAAAATAGAAAACAAATAAAATAATCCTGATCCATCCAGAACCGACCCACAGACGGCAGAAGAAAAAACAAATAAACAAAAACAAGCAATCGGGCCACAGGCCACCGGACCGGTCCACGACCACCGGACCAACCTGCAGGCCACCAAATTGGCCAACGGGCTGGCAGGAGGGAAAAAAAATGCTGAGCGACCCACACTACAGCTAGTAGGCGGGCCATGTGGTTGGCAAAAAAAATTAAATAAATAAAAAGAATTAAAAATTTTAAAACAAATTAAAAAATTAAGACAAAAATTACCTGATCTGGCCCACAGGCCAGCAGGATTAAATAAAAATAAAAATAGAAAAATTATTTGAAAAAACCCGACTGGTGAGGTTCAAAAAAAAGGGGGGGGGAGAAAATGAACCCAAACCAAAACAAATTACGAAACGATTTTTTTTCTAAACATTTGTTTCCTAATTAATGAACCAAACTGACCCAGAAATCGAACCAAACCAAAACAAATCACCATTTTTTCAGTTCGTGCCTCTCTCTAGTAACCATAAGCTGGAAAGGAGTTGACACAACACATAACATTCCATTAAGTACATTGAGGAAGAACAGGGGTTCCAAGCCTTCCAAGGAAAGACTAAACTACCTGTTTGGTCACCCTTTATGTGTAAAATAAAAATTATTATAAAACAAAATAAATAAAAGTAAGTAAACTACACATTTGTAAGAGTTTGGTGCCACTGTATCTGGCATGGCTCCATCCTGAGATTTGTAGAGCTATGAGGACTCTAAATTCTCTGCCAGAGAGCTCTACAACCCAGAATTCTCAGGCCTTCAGCAAACTAGAGATCTTAGGATCTCATGGCAATTGAAGTAGAACCCAATTGCAGTGGCTGTGCAATACAGAGCTCAACTCAGGCCCTTACTTCACGAGGCGCGGCGCTCCGCAGCGATATTGCCTTCGATTTGAATTCGGAGGCGGTCACGTGGGGGTCACGTGTTCTCGCTTCGCTCCCGCCCCTGTTTCTCAGTACTCACGAGCTGCAGTTTTAGGACCGATTCGAGCACAACCTCACGTGCTCTCTTCGCATTCGCATGCCACTTTTCAACGTTCGTTATTTCCCATCCATCCTTTAAAAAAATTCCTACCGACGGCGTATTGATGCATCGATACTGGACTGTCAGTTGCAATGGCTCTACTGATTTCAACTGTTTCCTGGCATCATTGGCAGCCCCCCTCTGCCGCCGCCGCCGCTACTCGGGGGGAGCCCCGCATGGCACAGCCGCCCGCCCTCCGCCGCTTCGACGCTGCCTGCCCCGGGTGCCCTGCTCTGGCCGGGTGAGGCGGCAGCGGCTCCTCCTGCTCCCACCGCCGCCGCTACTCGAGCGAGGAAGTAACAGTGCAAAGCGATGAAACGATATAGCGATGCATCGATATCCCTGTTTGAATATTTTTTTAAAAAAACTTGAAATAAAAGCCAAAAACCGAGACCACACGTCACGTTGGGAGCGAAGCAAGATGCGAAGCGAAAAGATTCCCGGCAGCAGCCAGGGGCACCACTCGCCCCAGTTGGAGCACGGTTAAGGGGGAGTGGTCGGGGCGGCACCGAAGCTAAAATGGAGGGGCGTGCAGACTAAAACTGTCGATTCGGACAGAAAAAAAGGCTAGCCGCGAAGCGAGCGGCTCGTGAAGTAACGGCCTCAGAGTTAGGGGTTGGAGCAGAATCGGAATTAGTGAGAGAACAGGAGAGAAATCTCCTCTCTTGGATAGTGGGGATAGTGGATAGTGGGAAGCTTTGCATTGATTGAGAACAATATTAGTTAATATTTTAAGGTAATATGTAATTAGTTTTTATGTGCCAGCAAGTCAGAACTGAGGTATAGTGACCCCAATAGAGCTTTCAAAGTGAGGTATTTACAGAGTGATTCTACCACTTCCGCCTCCCCAATTTTCCATGACAGAGCCAAGAAATCAAACCCAGGTCTCCTGGGTCCTAGTCCATGATGTTGCCCACTGTACCACACTGGGTGCCCGTGTAATTTATCATGCAAAGTTTACTGTCACCACATTATACATGCCAGGGTCTCCATACTAGTTGGTGGAGAAGAATCATATGCCATCATTGGCTTCTTGAGTTTACATTAAAACAGAATATTCTTTGTTTTCAATCAACCTTGCCTCCTACTAATTGGCCATCCTTTAGATAATGTACAACTTAAAGGGATAATTATTCTAATTCACGGTACCTTCTGCTCACATGCAATGGGGAATGCAGACATGAGGAAAGGTCTTGGGCTACCAAAGGGAAAAGCTGAAGGCAATTGCCCTGCATGGGGAGAAGAGCCTCATCGTTATTTCTCAAGGGGAAAAGCAACCAGGAGGAAATATAAGAAACACAGGGTAAAGACCATCACAGATGTCCCAAAAGTTTTCCAAAGTAGACCACCACTAGTGGCTCCAAAGGGTGTGTAGCAATCATGGGACAAGAGGGTAGATTAGCACTGCTTTAATTATGGCATGAAATGGAGCATGCAACCTGTTGTCACAGAGATAGGACAGTGTGGGTCTCCCAAAAGATATGTATTGGCCCTGGTAATAAACTGTTTATACAGACATGACAGAGATTTGGGGTTGACCACTTAGAGCAGGCCTGCCCAAAGTCCGGCCTGGGGGCCAAATCCGGCCCGTCAGGCCATTCTGAGTGGCCCTCCCTTGGTCCCCACCTTCCTTCCTTCCTCCCTCCCTCCCTTGGTCCCAACCTCCCTCCCTTTCTTGTTCCCCACCTTCCTCCCTTCTTCTCTTGGTTTCCACCTCCCTCCCTCCCTCCCTCGGTCCCCACCTTCCTTCCTGCAGGTGGGGTTGCAAGGGGTCAGTGGGTGGGGCTTGCAGTGGGGTGGCAGGGTTGGGGAGCAACTGGCCCCTGACACATTCTCAGCCACCAAATCTGGCTCTCCTTACAAAAAGTTTGGGCACCCCTGACTTAGAGGCTTTGCAAATGACACACTAGATTGTTCAGGAAGGTGAAGCAAGCAGATAGCTAACACCTGCTCTGAAAAAAAGTTCACATAAAAATGAATGAATGGGCAATAAAATGACAAGGCAAATGAGGTTTGAACAACGTAATTCCTCACAAAGGACAGCAGGTACACTATCTCGAGTGCACAGGTGAAATGTGACTGGGGGAAGGGTGCAGTCAAAAATTTTGGCTGAGAGATGTTCAGCACCCATCCTGGTCCCTGAGCTGTCACTAGTTGAGTGTCATAGAACAAGATTGTCAATTTCTTTCTGTGTGGGTACTGTGCCATGATGTGAATACTTTTTACCAGTCTCCCAAAAGGCAACAGAGAATAAGCTGGATGAGCTGGGCTACCATCCTAAGGGTCGTTCTTCCTGTGTAGCAAAATACAGCCTAAACAAATTCTTTTAAATCCACAAAGATCCAGGTTTTGAGTGCACACACAGAGAGAAAATGGCAGTGTGGACAGCCTCTGAAAAGGAGTAACACAACTCCCCCTGACTCTTCTACACCTATTGAAATGTTGTGTTTTTCCAGTGTGGTCCCTTACTGGTTATAATCATCATTTTTCTTTTTTAAAACTGCATTTCTTATCCTTAATTGGCTTAAGTGATTAAGCATGTTTTAAGTTACATTAAGTGGTTTCTGCTTCAAAGATTTTGCCTGGAGGGAGGCCAGGAAGTACTTCACCCAGGCAGGATGTTCTTAATCTTTTAAGCAAGTTAAGACAAATACATTAAATTTAAATCAAAAATGACGGATGTAAGCAATGGAAAACTGCCCTTGTTGGAAAAGTGGATCCAAAGCTCCAGATGAAAAACTTTCTACCAATTTCCTACTATTATACTTCCTACCCAATTTCTGCAGTGAATCACACTGTCAGGTGTGTGTGTGTGTGTGTGTGTGTGTGTGTGTGTGTGTGAGAGAGAGAGAGAGAGAGAGAGAGAGAACATGCATGTGTGCATGTGTGTATATTGTTTTGGGGTTGGGGGGGGGTCCTCCCCAAGGGATGTTTCATGTATGAAGAGATGCAACCCCCTCCCTCACATGCTGCTAGCCAGACTGGAATTTGGCCCTCAGCCTGTTATGAGCTCACCCACTCGTGTTGCAAAGACTAGTCCCCCTTCTCCCAGAGTAATGGAACTACTTATTTCAAGAATGCATAAAAATGAAACAAAGGCTGTAGGTCATTGATTTGTTTAGCCAGTCCAGTAACACTTCCTTGTCTTCCTTTGCCATGGTGGGCCCTTCAAGTATAATTCCACATAAGAACATAAGAACAGCCTTGCTGGAACAGGCCACAGGCCATCCAGTCCAGCATTCTTTCTCACACAGTGGCTCACCATTGGCTTCAGGGTATTCCCAAGCAGATTCTTCACCTGCTTAAGATTCCCTGCAAATGGCATTGAGAGATATCCTGCCTCTCTCTCCAACCCGGAGGTTGTCCTTAGACATCCATAATGATAGCCATTGATACCCTTGTTCTCCATGAACTTGTTCAATCCTTTCTAAAAGCTGTCAAGGCTGACAGCTGTCACCGCTTCTTCTGGCAGGGAGTTCCATAGACCAGTGATCCTCTGGGTGAAAAAGTTCTTCCTCTTATTTGTTTGAGATCTAGCACCCACACGTTTTATGAAGTTTTCCCTAGTTCTAGTGTTGTGCGATAGGGAAAACAGTTTTTCCTTATCTACTTTGTCCACACCGTGTATGATTTTATAAACTTCAGTCAGGTCACCTCTTAGGCACCATTGTTCAAGAGTGAAGAGGCCCAGCAGTGTCAAGAGACCCTTGTGGAGCTCCTCACAATCTCTCTCAGTTTTTACTACCCTGTATAATTTAGTGTTGTCTGCAATTTGGCTACCTTGCTATTTACTCCTACTTCTAGATCATTTATGAAGAAGTTGAAAAGTAGGGGTCCCAGTAGAGAACATTACGGGACCATACTCTTTACTTCCGTCCACTTGAAGAAGTGTTCATTTAGTGCTACCCTCTGTTTCCTGTCCCTTAGCCAGTTGCTGATCCAGGACAAGACCTGTCCCTTGATTCCATGACTGGCAAGTTTATTCAAGAGCCTTTGGTGCAGGACCTTCTGAAAGTCTAGATAAACAATGTCAACTGGATCTCCCTTATCCACATGCTTGTTGACACTCTCAAAGAATTCCAATAGATTAGTGAGACATGATTTGCCCTTGCAGAAACCATGTTGGTTCTCTTTTAGCAGCACCTTCTCTTTTATGTGCCTACAAATTTTATCTTTTAGAATGGTTTCCATCACTTTACCTGTGACACATGTCAAACTGACCAGTCGGCAATTTCCTGGATCACCTCTGGATCCGTTTTTGAAGGTTGGTGTTATATTCGCTACCTTCCATTCATCAGGCACAATGCATGATTTGAGGGAGACATGATATATTTTGGCTAGGACCTCAGCAATTTCATCTTTAAGTTCCTTGAGAACTTGTGAATGGATGCTGCCTGGTCCTGGTGATTTCTTAGCATTTAGTTTAACAAGACATGCAAGGACCTCCTCCCTGGTTATTTCTATCTCACTTAATTCTTTGGTTTCCTTCCCTATGCTATGGGCATGTGGTCTCTGTCTTCTCCAGTGAATACTGAAGCAAAGAATTTTTGAGTCTCTCTGCAATTTCTGTCTCCTCTTTAATAATCCCTTGCCTTCCATTATTATCTGATGGTCTAATGGTCTTCCTAGTTGGGTTCTTAATTCTAACGTACTTAAAGAAATCCTTGTTATTTCTTTGAGTGTTTTTAGCTATACATTCCTCCTAGTCTTGCTTTGCTTTCCTGATTTTTGCCTTGTATTTGTTCTGCCAGAATTTATGTTCCTGCCTATTGTCCTTGTTTGGACAAGACATCCATCTTCTAAATGAGCTTTTCTTGTTTTTGATCACTTCCCAAACAGCTCCTGTAAGCCACATCGGAGTCCTCTTGGACCTGGCAGTGCCGCTTTTTTCTTTTGGGTATGCATTCCAATTGGCCTCTGTTATTGTTTTTGTGAACAGCCTCCATGCCTCTTGGAGGGTTTGGATTCTGTCATTTTTCCCTTTCAGCTTCTTTTTTACTAGCTTCCTCATTTTTGGAAAATTGGACAGTGGCCTAAATAGGCTCCTTTCCTTAGATATACAATGGCCTGGGGTGCATGAAAAGCACACGCATGCAACCCTTCCCAACACCCACTAAGCATGGGTCATTAGCTGTTGTCTTGCTGGTGGAAGTGTGAAGTGCTTCTGGTTTGTCTGGGAATTGATGAAAGGGCCACTTGATAAGTAGCAGACAGATTGTGCCTGGGTCTCCCACCTCTGTTGAGAGAGGGGTTTTCAATATTCAGACCAGGGTGATGTGAAATCAAGGTGAACGATAAATTGGAAGTCTCCCACCAACTTTTCTCAGACTACAAAGCTGCTTGGATGAGTAGTGAAATGTTTTGATCTCACAAGAAAAGAAGTGACTCACTTCCAGATACCTCTCATTATCTCTCTCCCCCCCCCACCCCATTTGTCCTGTTGTCATTCACTTTCATATAAGTTATTGGGGGAGTTGGGTTTTTTTTCTCCTTTGTTTCCCCCCTTCAGTATTTCAGAATAAAACTTGGGGGAGCTTTTGAGCATGGAATACAGAATCTTTAGGCTGGGTGCCATTTATTTCAGACTAGAGCATGAAGGGACACAAAATCCACTAGATGGCGCCTTGTGATTTCTCTTCAGCCGGGAGCCTATTTTAGGATGATATCAAACTCAGTACTTCATAAAAGAGCTTGGCTGTTAAACCCAGGATCAAAATTTGGATTCTAGCTTCAGACTTGCATCCTCCTTCATGTTAATGTTTCTAAATACTTGTACAACAGCATGTGTAAGGTGAAGGTTTATTCGGACGTAAGTGTAATGTGGATATAGTGTCAGATTAAGACGCGGGAGATCTCAGTTCAAATTCCGACTCGGCTACAGAAAGTCACAGAGGCAGCGGCAATGGTAAACCAGCCCCCAAACATCTCACACGCCACCCAACTGGGGTCACTAAAAGTAAGAAGCAACTTCAAGGTACATGACAAAAACAGCCCATTTGTCATGGAAACAAGATCTGGGGTGAGGGCAGCATCCGGAGCTTCCCGCTCGCTTTTGTCGTCTTGCATAGAAAAAAGGAAAGGAAGGTGGGGAAGGAGAGAGCAGTGGCTGGAAGTCATCATCAACATCACAGCTAGAGTTGCCACACTGTTGAGTTGAAGCAGGCCAGATTCCCCTCTTTGCTCCTCCCAAAGTATTAATTTTATTCCCAGAAGCAAAAATAGTATGGGTCCAAAGGGAATTTGTTTTTCAGTGTGCTCAAAAACATCTCTACTGACCCCTGGCATAACTATTATGATTATCCTATTGCTCTCCCCTATGAATTGTAAAATTTTAGTTCTGAAACTTGGAAAAGAGGAGATTCTGGGAGCTGTATTACAGAAAAAAAGAACATCTCCAAGCTTGGTTATGCCTGCCTATGCACCCAAACTTTCATAGTTCACATGCAGACATGGCATTTGCCACTGGAGGGCGCCTCTGTATTATTGTAGTGAGCTCTAGAAACTTTCCAATCCCTCCTTCCAAAATGTCAAAACCAATACAAGAGGTTGTGTTGGATTCAAACATCTTTTGTAATGGAGCCAGGCCAAGCCTTTTAGGGCCCAAATTCTGGATTTTCTTCTTCTTCTGAGCTTAGCTACAGTCTTCACAGTAGCCAGACAGGGTAGGAGAAAGATTTTGACAGACTCTGAATATAGGCCTGATTCTTCGTGTTGCGAATAGAATACCAGTTGAGGAAGATATCTAGGATTTTTGTCTGAATTTGAATTCAAAGGAACACTTGAAATTTGCAATTCTATAAACAAATTCTGTCTTGTTGCTGTTGCGGCAGACATGCATGCACAAATTGTAGAATTTTGTTGTTATAATTGTTCATGTTCTCTGTTATGAATAAATGTGAATAAGAAAAAGCTAATTTTGTCAAATTGTGTTTACAAGTTTGATGATAGATACCTAGGTAAACACATAGCTCCATAAAACTTAAAAGTGTTACTCCTACAACCTAATTTTAACTTTTTATATTTTCAAGAATTTGTGCCTGTAGTGTCCAATAGCTGGTAAACGTTTTTTTAAAAAATTAAAATAACTTGGTAATATTCTAGTGTACATGGGACAGAGAAATAATGTAGATAAATAAAGCTTGTCCAGATAGACAAACTGGTGCTGTCTGGAATTGTTGCAACAATGAAAAGACTTATTCTTAGAAACCCAGATGAATTTCAATACAATTAAAAATGCTGTCTGCCTTCATGTTGGAATTAATCCTAAATGGGATAAATTTATTTGACTTGTTGGTTGATTGTTCCTTTAGTGCAAACACAACTTTGAGAGGTTCACAGAACAAGACTTAAAACCCCATACCACTGTCGTGATGAACACAAACTTCTGATCTTTTCCCCTAGAGGACCCCTTTAAAACTGACCCAGTCAACACCAGGGAGACCCACTGGTACTGAACTGGGCCAGTTTTAAACTGGTCCAGCCAATAACAGCTCAGCAGGAGCCCTTTAAAAGTGGCTCCCGGGCACCAAATCTGGTGCCTCTAGGACTCAGGGGAGCCATTTTGTTTCGTTTCATTTTGTTTTATACATTTTTTTAAAAAAAATTATAAGAAATTAAATGAAACAAAACAGGGAATGGCACGAAATGAAATGAAACCAAATGTCAGTTTTCTGTTTCATGCCCATCCCTAATGGTCATCCAGCCTCTGCTTTAAAACTTCCAAAGAAGGAGACTCCATCACCCTCTGTTGCACCATATCCCACTGCCAAACAGCTCTAACCATAAGGAAGTTCTTCCTAATGTTCAGATGGAATCTCTTTTTCTGTAGCTTGAAGCCATTGCTCTGAGTCCTAGTCTCTGAAGCCATGGAAAACAAGCCAGCCCCCTCTTTGATATGACATTCTTTCGGAGATATAAACTTGGCTATCATATCCCCTCTCAACCTTCTTTTTGTAAGGCTAAACATTCCCAGCTCCCTAAACTGCTCTTCGTAAGACATTTCTTCCAGACCTTTAACCATCTGGGTTGCTCTCCTCTGAACCCGTTTGATAAGATACATGTACAATCTGCTCCAAATAAGGCACAGAGAAACCTGGTGCTATCTACAATCACTGTACCAAATATTCATTCATGCACTCATTTCTTGGATTACTGAGCTTGGTCAAAATTTAAACTTTATGTTTGCTCTGCCCTCTCAGTAATGGCTTCCAGTTTTGTGAGGTCCTAAAATATCAGAGGAGCACTCTTGTGCACCACTAATAAACATCCACATTGTGTAAGACCAAATGATCTGATCTCCTGCCCTTTGTATTTACATCATAGTAGATTGGGGCCATGGTCTAGTCAGTCTGAACGCTATAGGTTTCTTTACCTTGATATGAAAAAATATAGATATCTCTGTACTAGGAGGATAAGAAAACAGGTGAAAGGGAGGCTTAAACAAATGGGTAAAATGCTGTAGATCAGGGGTGCCCAAACTTTTTGTAAGGAGGGCCAGATTTGGTGGCTGAAAATGTGTCAGGGGCTGGTTGCTCCCCAACCCTGCCACCCTACTGCAAGCCCCACCCACTGACCCATAAGCCCCACCCACAGGAAGGAAGGCGGGGACCGAGGGAGGGAGGGAGGGAGGTGGAAACCAAGAGAGGAAGGAAGGGAGGTGGGGAACAAGGGAGGGAGGAAAGAAGGAAGATGGGGACCAAAGGAAGCACAGGGAGCCATGGCCACAGGTCACCCCTTGGAAGAGGTGATCTGTGTGACCTTGCACCCCCCCAAGCTCCCCAGCGGTGGCGATGGCTCGCCTGCCAGCCCACCCCAAAGCTCCTTGGTGGTGGCAGAGGTCCGCTGGCCTGCCCACCCCCACACATTCCCCTGTGGTGCTGGTGGCGGCAGACCACCCAGCCGCCCAGCCGCCCAGCCGCCCAAGCTTCCCAGCGGTGTCAGTGTTGGCAGAATATGTTTTTTTAAAAAAAAAAGGATGGGGTGAAGGAGGGGGAGGGAGGGGCGGGCCAGCCAGCCAGCCGCAGGCCAATCAGAATGGCCTGAGGGGCCGGATTTGCCCCCCCCCCCCGGGCCGGATTTTGGGCAGGCCTGCTGTAGATGAAAGTATCAAGAACCACCTGCTATTCCATTTCTCTACTTTTGTTGAAAATCCTCACATTGCATTATAAAATGGGGGGGAGGCAGATGAGACTGAACATGTGAACTGCATTGAAAACAATTGTTTTGAAGTGGCATAGGCATTTGCATATTTTGAAATAAATAAATAAATAAATAAATAAATAAATAAATAAATAAATAAA
>JAHTLZ010003542.1:25925359-25939402 GCA_023846285.1 Phrynocephalus versicolor
AAAGGAAATGTTTTCATGCCTTGATGGAACCTGAAATTTAGGCCCGTATTTTGAGGAAAGATTGAGCTTGGAAACATTTTTGGACTACATTTCCCAGAATTCCCACCCACCTATCCCCAGCTAACATGGCCAGGCCTAAGCCAAGTGAATTGTCTGAGTTGCAGTCCAGAAAAGTGGTGTTTCCAGCCTCTGCACTCAATGCTGCCACAGGGCCTGCACTTGGTTTCTCACTGCAATGAAAGAGGGGCCACAGTTCCCACTGTGCTCTGTGCAATCTACTAGCCAGAAGAGGTGCATGTGGATGAGGGCTGAGCATAAGTGCTCCACAAAAATATTATTCCTTCTCACCGTGTTAATCCCAGGCCTGTTGCAATGCAAACTCTGGCTGCTTGAACTGTCCTGATCCTTCTGCTCTGTGTTCTTTACTCCATCGTTTGAGTACATTTCTCATTTTCACAGCATGATTTAAGTGGCGGAAACCCAAATGCTTGAACATCTCTTTATGAATATATGTTCAAGGTTTAAAAAGTGGAGGCTAAAGGCAAGTCTGATTTTTGATCTTTGTAATAACTAAGAAAACTAAGAGCATGTTACCCAAATGGCACAAATGTATTTTCACTTTGAAGCTTAATAACTCAGCCACCTGAACTCCAAACTGCCCCAAATGTGGGGAGCATCCAGAGAAGAATCCAAGGAAGCTCCCCGTTCTTTACAGAGTTCCAAATTGTTTCATTTCATTTCCAAAAAAAAATCGTTACTAATGAAATGAAACGAAACTACTAAAGGAAGGGAACTAAATGTTATATTTCCATTCCGTGCCCATTTCTAATACATATTTATACATCTAGGGGGTATTTACCAGAACTGACCACTAGAAGGAACCAGAAACCATGCAGCATATCACGTTTAATATTATACTGAGGAAAGCCCACCCACCCCAAATACCATGGTCCAAATGTACTGAGTGTTATTATTTTCCTAAAAGGATCTTTTCAAATCTATATGCAAAGGTCATACCTCATTCCCAACGCATTGATGCAGGCCAGCAGCCAAGGCTAAAAGTGTCAGAAGTACAAACATTGCTGAAAACAAAGAAACAGATTATTCCCTTGTGGAAGCATCTTTGTTATTAGAAGATCCCCAGCTATCCTTTTTCTGAGCATTTATAAATATTGGTTTGAATTAAAAACAAAACTCCGAGCAAGAGCCATGCTATCCTACAAATATCCATTGTCAAGGGATGACACTACAGTTAGGTTCTGGAGAAATTCTCACTCTCTGCTTAGCATTTAAAGAGAATGGGATGAGTGAAAATGCACTACTGCTCTGTTCCAATCTGAATGGAAGCCAAAAATTCCCACCCGGCCCGTACGCAACCAGCTAATTTCATTCTCTTATGGGGGGGAGGGGGGAGATGGCTGGATTGAAAAAGAGGCCTCTCATCATGTGGCAAGGTCTTATCTAACCTACTGCCCCATGCAAGCAGCCCCATAGGCTGCACACAAGTGATGCCACCAGTTGGGTAGACATAGAGGCCCCTCCCAGCACTATGGCTGATAGAAGCCACCATTGTTGCAGCATCTCTTGATTTTATTACAGCACTCAGACTTTTTGGGTATGGGTCTCTCAGTATGGCACACCTTGACTTGGCAATATTTTCCCACTCTTCTTTGCAACAATGCTCCAAATCTGTCAGATTGCAAGGGCATCTCCTGTGCACAGTCCTCTTCAAATCACCCCACAGATATTCATTTATATTCAGGTCATAGAATCATAGCCTCATAGAATCATAGAGTTGGAAGAGACCTCAAGGGCCATCCAGTCCAACTCCCTGACATGCAGGAACCCCCATCAAAGTACCCCCAACAGATGGCCATCCAGCCTTTGCTTAAAAACATCCAAAGGAGACTCCACCACCCTCCATGGCAGCATGTACCATTGCTGAACAGTGATAACCATTATGAAGTTATACCTAATGTTCAAATGGAATCTCTTTTCCTGTAGTTTGAAACCATTGCTCTGAGTCCTAGTCTCTGAAGCCATGGAAAACAAACCACCCCCTCTTCGATATGACATTCTTTCAAAATTAAACATGGCTATCATATCCACTCTCAACCTTCTTTTTGTAAGATAAACAGTACCCTTTTTTGATCCCTTTGTAAGACTTTTTGTAAGACTAAACAGGTCTGGGCCCTGGCTGGACCATTCCAAAACGTTAATCTTCTTCTGGTGAAGCCATTCCTTTGTTGATTTGGATGTATGCTTTGGGTCATTGTCATGCTGAAAGATGAACTTCCTCATGTTCAGCTTTCTAGCAGAAGCCTGAAGGTTTTGTGCCAATATTGACTGGTATTTGGAACTGTTCATAATTCCATCTACCTTGACTAAAGCCCCTGTCCCACCTGAGGAAAAACAGCCCCAGTGCATGATGCTGCCACCACCATGCTTCTTGGTAATGTGCAGTGCTGCTTTTGCACCGAACATATCTTTTGGAATTACGGCTGAAAAGTTCATCCTTGGTTTCATCAGACCATAACACTTTTTCCCACATGCTTTTGGGAGACTTCAGATGTGTTTTTTCAACATTTAGCCAGGCTTGGATGTTTTTCATCATAAGGAAAGGCTTCCGTCTTGTAATTCTACCCCATAGCCGAGACATTTGGAGAATATGGGAGACTGTTGTCACATGTACCACACAGCCAGTACTTTCCAGATATCCCTAGAGCTCCTTTAATGTTGCTATGGGCCTCTTGGCAGCCTCCCTAACCAAATTTCTTCTAGTGTTTTCATCAATTTTGCAGGGACGTCCAGTTCTTGATAATGTCACTGTTGTGCCATATTTTCTCCACTTGATGATGGCTGCATTCCATGGTACAGTGGTACCTTGTATAAAGGTATGAATTTGTTCCAAAAGAAATTCTGCTAAGCAAATTTTCCTTTGTACAAATTTCCCATAGGAATGCATTGAGAATGGATTAATCCCTAATCATTCATGACTGTATTCTGTTGTATGGATTTGCCCCACTGGCGATTCTGTTAAGCGATTTCCCTCTATCTCTGGAATTTTTTTCCTTTAAGTGGATCTTCTGTTATACAAACCACTTGTTATATGAGGGTCCCCTGCCTTGGGAATTCTTCTATAACTTTCTCCTGACTGATGCCTTTTAATAATGAGATTCATCTGATGCTTTGGAAGCTTTCCGTGGACCATGGCTTTTGCTGTAGAATGTGACTAAGAAAATGTCAGGAAAGACTTACTAGCATGGCTGATCTTTATTTGGGATTACTCACAGGCACTTTAGATATGGCAGGTGTGTACTGACTCCTACTTAAAATGAGTTTGAATGTGATTTTTTACTGCTGAGCACAGCTACATCCCCAGTTATAAGAGGATGTGCACACATATGTTACCATATTATTTCAGTTTTTTACTTTTCCTTCCTGCACCTAAAAGACTTCAGTTTGTGGTTCGACTGAGTTGTGCAGTTCATAGGTCTCATTAAAGGTGGGAAAAATTCTGAAATGATTTATCTTTGTCTCATTTATTTACATTACAGACACTTGACATTTTATCGGGGGTCTATAAACTTTTTATATCAACTGTGATGCAGTTTGAATGCCGTAAGTGTCACATGAAGTTTAAGCCAAGAAAAACAGCCCTTACCATCTTAACATTGGGTGAATCAATATAAGCAATAGTCAGGTAACTTTGGAGGCAAATTTTTGGAAATGTAACATGATACCTCTGTAAGGTTAGAGCTGTTAGGCAGTGGAATATGCTGCCATGGAGGGTGGTGGACTCTCCTTCTTTGGAGGTTTTTAAGCAGAGGCTGGATGGCCATCTGTCTGGAGTAGAGATGGGCATGAATAAAAAAAATGGCATTTCGTTTGCCCTTTGTCGTTTAGAGGGTCCATTTCGGTTCATTTCTGTTTTTCATGAATTTTTGCAAAAAAAAAATTGTTTTTGTTTTTGTTCATTTCGTTACCATTTCATTACCATTTATTTCATTTTTTGTGATTTTTTTTTTTTAGGATTTTAAGCAATTCACTCATATTGCAGTAACAGAAACAAAAAGCACGACAAAATTTCCGGTGTTTCTGTTCGTTTTGTTTCATTTTAGAGACAAATTTTTTTTTGTCGTTTTGTTACATAACGAAACAAAAAAACGAAAACGGAAACGAAAAATTGTTCATTTTGTGCCCATCTCTAGTCGGGAGTCCTGTGATGGGGGTTCCTGCATGGCAGGGCGGTTGGACCAGATGGCCCTCAAGTCTCTTCCAACTCTAGGATTCTAGGATTGTGAAAGTACACATGATCAGTTAATAGCCATCCAGTTAAAGATATCTGTGTGAAGGTGCGTCATATGTAGAAGCACTCATAAAGGCACACTGCTGGGGTGTGTGCTTGCCATACACGTACACAATGTGACTTGTTTTTGGACTTACATTTTCCCACCAACTTTCTTATTGTGTGGAAAACAGTCACTACAGCCAGAAGCAAAGCTTAGAGATAACTAGTAACTGGACAATTCTGAAAGAAGGCAAAATTTTAACTAATGTCTGACTGTCACAGAGGGAAGTCTGTGTAACTCTGAGAGCATGCAGATTAGCTTGTGTGGTCTGTGTTTGATCTTCAGGATTTAAGCCTGGATTTCATTGGAATCTGCTTTTACAACAGACCCTCTCTGACTCATTCACCTGTCTGCAACATTAACATGTTTCAGCTCTAATTATAGGTTCTCTTTAATATCTAGTTTGGGCCTGAGGCAAGTGATTTTAATACCTTGAGAGGAGAAGCTCAGATTCACACAGTCACACAAAAACACTCTCCTCACAAACAATCGCTTCTGAACACTCAAGATGTCATTTTTTAAAAAAAGATGTGAGATGAAAGGAAAATGTCTAAAACTGGAAAAGTGGAAGAGAAATGGGAAGAACTTGGGAGAAATGGAAAATCAAAGAGTGGAAAGGGGAGCTCCTGTCCCACCCAACCTTCTGGTGCCAATTTTGGAAATTGGAAATAAAAAATAGAAATGGAGGATAGACATACAAAATGTAGTGACAAGGTTGGGAGCCTCCTGGGAACGCCAGATTTCTTACTTCTCCCAAACCAATAAAGATAAAAAATTAGAAATTTTATTTTATTAAAATGGAAAGGCAAACCAATGTGTTTATTGCTCAGTGCCTCCTTCTGTTCTCTTCCAAGTGGGCACTTAACCTTTTTTTAAAGGTAATGTTTCTTGGGATCAGTACACTAAGCTGTCATAAACACCAACAAAATAAACACACACATAGCAGACAGACATCAATAATCCCTGACAAACAAGAGTCAAACTGAGCATGGTCATCATCTGTCCACTTTCCATCCTCAAAGTAGTTGACATGGTGTGAAGGCAGCTGCATAGGACCACAGACGGACATATGGCAGGGCTTTTGTGCCATAATCCCTGGTAACGGCCTGCTTTCCCTATGGCTGAAGAGACAGAGAGAGGCTGGAGAAAGCAGATGTCAAAGAAGAATGACACATGTGCTAATTATTCCCACAGTGTTGGAGAAGCATTTTCAAAAAGCAGGCATGTAGTAAACAAGAGGGAATCAATACATGACATGCACTGATGGCAAGGAGAGAATTGCTAAACCATTTTAGGGTAGCCCTGAAAGTCCTAGATTTACAGCAAGCGTCCAGGGCACTCATAATTGTGATGCAGCTTCCACCTACACACAAGCCACAGCCAAGATGATGGCTTTCTTCCAATCATATCATCTGGTGAGGATATTTATTTTATCCTGTTATTTCTAGGCAGCTGAAGTATTGCAAAATCTGTGACCTGAGATAAGGGGTATCTTACTCCACGTCTCAAGGCTCAAGCGTTCAATTCTCCATTGTGTTTGGTTACCCACCATGCATGAAATGCTCTCTGTATCGTTACATCACAGTAAAGATGTGTGGATGCTGTTGCACTTGACCCTGGTTTTCCAAATGACCTCCAAAACCTCTCAGATAGCAGAAGCCTTAGCATGTCAGTAAGATTGTCCTACACAGCATGAACATAAAGAGCTAGAGAGAACCATGACCTCTTTTTAGTAACTACATCTCCTCTGGGGATTTATCTGCTTGTGGAAATTGTTCAGCATCAAAGCAAAACTGCTGCACCCTTTCCCCTTTATAAACATTTTTAGTAATAACTGTCAGCTTCCCATGGCTCTTTTCTACAATCCCTCCAGGTTTGGTGAAGACTGGGTTTCAGAGATCTGATTTATACACCCACAAAATGCCCACCTATGAAAGTGACTTTTATCAACTGGCTTGGGAAAACCTAATCTTCACTGAAATTTGAGTGATTGTACAGGAGACACAGAAGAAGCTTCTCTGTACATTTGGTGTCTCTGGGTACCTAGGGGGAAAGTCCCTTTTGGTGAGAGTATAACTCAGACATCAGAAATCCAATCTTCACCAACTGCAGAGGACATGCAGAGAAAACCTTGGTGTCGCTGGCTGTCTTGAGGGCCATTTTATAGCCCCAAAATCAATAATCACTAAAAACTCATTTCATATTTGTTAAATTATGGTGATTTTACAAATAAAAAATAACAAATATACAAATAAAAAATAGTGATTTTACAAATAATTTTTAGCAAATTTTGAATGGATTTTGCAACTGATGTTTTAAAAAAATTCAGGCCCATCTCTAAATATGACCACATAATCTCAGGAGCCACTTAATGTGTTTGTGAAGAGCAAATATTCAGAGGACAGTATTTTGATTTAATGTGCACAAACATGGGCCCATTTTTCCTAGAATCCATGAACTACTGGCTCCTATTCCATCAGCAAATGTTCTTTAAAGGTTCCTGAGCTAATGCAACAAGATGAATAGGGCTGGTGCTCTGCTTGCTGCTTTGTTCCAGAAGACAAACTCATAGGTACTATGGACCTCCCTGCTCTCTCCCCCCAGTTTTTGCCTCTCAGTTCTGGCCTTTTGGAACACCCCTGCCATACAAGCACAACATACATACAAACTAGAGATGGGCACGAATTAAAAAAAATGGCATTTCGTTTGTCGTTTGTCATTTGGTTCGTTTCTGTTTTTCATGAATTTTTGCAAAAAAATCATTTTCGTTTTTGTTCGTTTCGTTACAATTTTGTTACCATTTATTTCAATTTGTTGTGATTTTTTTTAGGATTTTAAGCAATTCACTCATATTGCAGTAACGGAAATGAAACGCGTAACAAAATTTCCGGTGTTTCTGTTCGTTTTGTTTCATTTTAAAGACAAAATTCATTTGTAGTTTTGTTAGCTAACAAAATGAAAAAACGAAAACAGAAACAAAAAACTGTTTGTTTCGTGCCCATCTCTAATACAAACACCTTTGCACCGAGCCAGGGAGATAAGGAGCCACCTCGGGACAGGTGGAAAGAAGTGCCCAGGGTTTAAAACTGCATCAATACACAAATCAAATTTTCTCCTAGTCCAGCCCCACCAACTCTGAGATTTGTCTCCCCATCAGCACACCTTTAAGAGAAGCAAAGCGATTGCTTAAGACTTCAGCGGAGACCAGACTATCTTAGAAGAGATTCCTGAGCAATGCTTGACATTCAGTTCCATTCTGACTCTCTAAGCTGCTCAAAGGAACTATCCATTAATTGTTGCTTCCTGTTTTTGTTTTTGTCAGGGTTAAAAACTTAGGAAGACAATGTTAAAAGCATCTGCATTTTTCTACTTCATAGAAAGGAAGACATTTATATTTGGGATTTTAGGTTATTGTTTTATAGCATCTTCAAGTAACTGCAAGCCAACTTCCATGGTAAGCTTCATCTTGCTAAACTGTCCTACACAATCATATCAGCCTGACATCGCATCTTTAACAGACATGGCTACATCCTTCAGAACTGCCGAGCGGCGACTTCAAAGGTACGCATTATTTCCAAATACAAAGCACAGTTCATGATGGCTTAGAAGGATGAATGAAAGCATTCATATCTTGCCCTTTAGCTCATGAATCAGTTCATTCATAGAAAAGGAATGACCTCTTAAATAATATTATTAAAGTGCCATCTGTCAAAGGTGAATGTGCCAACTCTCTACTCTTAGGTAATACATGTACACATTTATTACAGATGCACTGCTTAGGGGCACAGATACGTTTGAAAAACAGTTCATCATAAGTTAAGAAAGCCACAGAAAAGTTTAAGTTATATGTTTAAATTCCCAGAGAAGGTTTTTTTTAAAAAAACATGTTTCCTAAAACCAAATATGTAAGGGATTTTTATCCTTTTGAGGCTAAGGTTCTACCTTTACCCACCACTTACAACTTAGGCTCCATCTGTTTCCTTACTGTTTATAGCTAGGCATAATTACACTGCTAATATGTATCCATTTCAGTTGTGTTTAAAATTGATTTTCAGTCATGTATCTCTCTGTAGGTTTACTTTGAAGATTATTACTCCAATGTAAAATAGGGGCTTAAAACTGCTTATTTTTATTTATTTATTTATCATTACATGTATATACCGCCCTATCTTCCAAGACGGAACTTAGGGACACTACATGTGAGATTTTAAATTGTTTCATTCAACAACAAGTATACGGACAGTGTAGTGTCCATTGTCGTTGACCCCAGCCCTTTGACAAGGATGGCATTAATGGCAACCTCTTCTTTCCCGTTTGTTATAAAACGTTGTGCTTTCTGACTTTGGTTTTCACGCATTCTTTGGAATGCGGGTCTCTCTCTCTCTCTCTCTCTCTCTCTCTCTCTCTCTCTCTCTCTCTCTCTCTGGAAAAAAAATTAAATTTTAAGTGACATAATGATATTACTTCAAAACCCAGTGACTGCCTACAAAGGAAGTATTTAATACTTTAAATGTTAAGTGACATAATAGTGACTTCACTCCCGAAACCTTGATTGTCTTCAGGGGTAGTATTTAATATGATTGGGATGTTCATATTGCCTGAAGCGATTCATAAAGAACCAGTTTCACAAGCATATTCAATTAAAAAGACCTCAGTAGTCTCTTAAAAAAAAAAAGGAAAAACCTCATTTTCTATAACAACAAAAAGCAGGCTTCACTGTGTGCCACGCAGTTAGGATTTTTCAAATCAATTTTGATTATGCAAAACCCAATTCAAAAGTAGTTCTTATTGTCATTGTAGCTGCATCTGTCTCTCTCTTCTGCTTTTGTTTTTCTGTCTCACTGTATTTTTTTTCTCTGTTCTCTCATTGAAGTATTCCCATGCCACTCCCCCCACCTTTAACAGCATAAGTCACCAATAAAACATGCAATTATGATGGGGGCCGCTCGTGTGATCCAACTTAGATGAGAAGAAGCCCTTTTGAGGGTCCAGGACCCCACGCCTACATACATTGAGAGGGATAAGCGAGCTATTAGCAAAAATAACAGTGTTAGGGATCAATAAAATTTAAAGGAGGAAACCTAGTTAAAAGGTTCTGTACAGTAACTGGATCGTTTTTGAACCTTCACAACTGGTTCACTGATGCCAAGGTGTAAACCTGTTCCTTCCATATAACCATGCACTTGAATGAGGGAGCAAAGCAACCACCCCTGTGTTATTCAATATGTTGGACATCTGGATTTTTTTCAGTACAGTTGGATTAATTTAAACTGGCTCGCTACATTAACTGTGTATACTAGAGCAATCTAAATTAACTGTGTATACTAGAGCAATCTTCCCACAGCAGCTTTCACCACTTAATAAATCACTAAATTATTTTTCTGTTTACAAAGATGGTTTATTAATTCCTCAGTGAAACTGATAGGAGAGCGGGGCTAGGATTTGTGCAAAACACTTGTATTATCAGTGAATTGTCACTATTACTGCATGTTATGTTCCATGGAGATGATTGAACTTGCTTCCAACAAATGTTCTTAAAAGTTTATTACTTAAAAGACAATCTCTTAGTTAATCTTAACTGAATGCAGGTACTGTATCACCCAGATGTTTAATTGGGTGATATTTGATAAAGGATTTGTTTTTAAAATATCAAAGTGATATTTTTTACATTAAAGCAAATACAGTATATCAAGCTAATTATTTTAAGAATAGCCAATTTTAAAAAATACCAAGCACTAAAAATTTTCTTTGTGCTCTATATTTGACAGCCATAAAAATTAGCATCTATTTCAGTCATGTCTTGTTGAGCAATGGATAAATAACCATTTGCTAATCCAGACTACAATGGTGACTGAGTAACAGCAATTATAACTTTCCCACTGATGTATAGAAAATCCATTTCTCCCCCCAAAAAATTCCGGAAACAAGAATCTATTATTATTCCATCCAGTATTTACATTTTTAGAACTGAAAACTGAAATCCAACAGATTACTTGGTCCCACCTTTTTTCCGAAACCCAAAAGACTGATTAAATAAATGCCACTAATATTTTATCACTGTGAACGTCAGTGTTAACTGGAAGTTCATATTTCCCAGTCTACTAATTATCTGGAACATCTTTATTAAACTGGCTAAGCAAATTGGAAAAATGCCATTCTTAATGTGGATGACGTATGTCATCCTTACTTATCTTTAAGTGGGGACTGACATTATCAGCATGCACTAACGTGTACTTTTGCAACTGAGAATTTGATGGCATTTTCTGGAGCATATGAAATCAGAAGTGATGCCTTCTAACCTTTATCCATAGTGAAAATATTTTCTTCCAGGCACCACTGAGGCACAAACTCTCTTGACAGGCAACTGTACCTTATTTCAGTTTAACTTCAGCAGAGGGAATTTGCCGGAGACAACCTTGCGAAGCTCAGGCAACAGCAGACTGATGATCACAGCACAAGGGAAGACGAAGGGGAAGAGCCCACTGAATGGGCTGAGCCGTTCCTTATATTTTGATGTGAGCGCCTCTTTGTGCCAAAAGAAAAGCTTGTTCCTGGCATTGAATATATGGCATTTATTTAAGTTCCTGGTCCTGGAGCTCACTTTGGCTTAATTTCAACAAAGAAAAGAACAGACTTTCCAAATGGGAATAATCCATCTACCAGATTTCAGGAGCAATGTAAATCCTCAAGCAATCACTTTTAGTATCAGTTTGCATTGGTCCATTGTGAAGCACCGGCTTTTCCGGCACATCACTTGCATAAGGCAGGCTTGGGAATGCTGCACGGGTAAATATGTTTTTGACAGCAAGGCTGAATCATCTGAAAGAACCACGTCTACAGCCTGCTCTACCACCTTGCAGGCCATGAATCACAGCCACCTGCAGATCCCTTCTTATTTACTTATTTATTTATTTGTTAATCTTATAACCCACCCATATTCCCATTGGGAACTCTGGGCGGCTTACAATAAAAATAATAATACAAAAAGAAAAAAACAGATAAAAAGCAAGCACAAAACACAAGGGAAAGGAGCAAGATGGCGGGCCCAAAAAAAACCCACATAACTAGAAAGGTCACCAAACGCCTCCCTGAAGAGCTGAGTCTTCAGGGCTTTTTTAAAGGCGGGCAGGGACTCAATCAGGCGCAGCTCACTGGGTAGATGGTTCCAGAACACGGGCCCCACCACAGAGAAGGCGCGGTCATGCGTACGCGATTTCCACGCCTCTCTGGGTGTGGCCACCCTTAGTGAGCGCGCCTGCGCCAATCTCGTGGGTCTGGTCCCAGTTGACCTTTGGGAGATACGCTTCTTATCTCACACGACTATTTCTCTTCTTAGTTGCAGCCTTCCCTAACCCCTTCCACATGTTTGTTAATACAAATCCCATCATCCTGACCACTGGCTATGCTGGCAGAGGCTGGGAGGATTTATTTATTGATTTGGTTTGGTTCGGTTTTTATACTGCCCATCTCTGGGCGATTTACGAAAATGAATAAAGAAAATATTTCATGGTTTGATTATAAGTAACATAAAATTTTATAAAATTAAACTACAGTAATTTAAAGTCTAGTATGGACGCAGCCAAATTCATATGAATTCTTTTCTTGTAACCGAAAACCTCTGAATTGAGACAGATTAGAAAACAACACAAACATTATAAGCCGAAATCCTCTTTAGGCCCATCTTGGCATGGCAATATGGAGGGCTAGCCAAGGATAACATCAGCAATGCCTAAAGAAAAGGGAGATGAGGTCTCCACGTGCCGTTCCCAACCCCGCTGGAACTTTCCCCACCAAGCATATAAAAGACAGCTCAATTCCATGCAAGCGCTTCACAAGTATTCTGTGCAGAAACTTCTCACCTCTTGAGCGCCACTCTGTTCTGTGTAATGGATGAAAGACCTTTTCAGCCTGCAAAGCACAGTTCAGTTCTATGCAGAGTATTTAAAATCAAAATACTATCCTTGAAGTTAATAACAGAACTATGGGAATGAGATCCTCACAGATCAAAGGTTCCCCATTCCGAACTGTTGCCTGGTTTTGTTGACCCTGGGCTTGAGGGCTTCGGATATAGTGTTCTGGTCGAGAAAATACTTTTCTGTGTTCTTCTGTTACATCTGAAAGATCTGCACTCAGTAACCTTTCTGTGTTCTTCTGCTTGATCTGAAAGGTAATCTGTACCCAGTACTTTTCTTCAGATGATTGTATTAAAACGTAGACACTTACTTGAAAACACTGCTTATTGTTTTACAACCTCAATGGTAAACCACCAAAATAAACTTTCATTACAAATAATTTCATTATTGTTTCATTTTGTACATTTTTTTCCAAAAATTCATATGAAATGAAACAATGAAATCCTGGGAGGAAAAAACGGAATGGAACAAAACACCGTTTTTCCATTTCATGCCCATCCCTATTAGGTAAGGATATCATTAATTGCTGCTGTGGTGTAGGGGATACAGTAATGGACTTAAGACTCTGGGGAACAGGGTTCAAATCCCCCCTCAGCCATAGAAACTCACTGGGAAAGTGGAAGTGGTAAAAACCATTCCTTAAGCATTCTACTTACCTTAAAAGCCCTATTATGGTCACTTCATGTTGGTTCTGACTTGATAACACAGAATACACATCATGGACACAACAGAAGTTGAACAACTGCTCAGGGTTAACTGGCTTTATTCCTAAAATACATTATTTTATTTCTTTCTCTCTAAAAGATTGACACAGCTGCCTCCTTGAAAACGATGCCAAATGAGGTTGAATAGAGGATAAAGGAAACTGAGAAGGATTTACAAATATTAACCTTGCTTTGTTACCCTAAACAATCCTTTATGGATCTATTAGTGAATAGTATGTTTACCTTAAAGATATTTATGAGAGGCTTTCTTGAAAAAATATTCGGCTCCATCCATTAAAGGAACAATTGTATTGTTGACTTAACCTTTAATCACATTATTTGTATGAATATTAAATGGCTAAAGAGGCGTTCCAAACTTTCAAGTGGGATTCTGATCAGTGGTGGATTCTGTAAGAACAACAAAAGCTTCTTAAGGTATCTCAAATTTAAAGATGGGGTAATAGACTGGGAATTGAGGGGTTGTCCAGGATCTACCTTCCCAAGCACCTGAAGAGTTGACAGATGTATACAGACAGAAGAATTATAGCCTGGGAGGTTGGGAACAAAGGTTTAAGTGCTTCTGACATTTTAATGATAAGCATAAAAAAGCACAAAATATAGGCTTCGGGTGTACTTTGGTCCTAACAAAGCCTTCCTTAGCTTTCTTGTGTTATGGGAATTGGGTTATAATAAAAGATGGAAAATAAAATGTAAGTAGCATAGTTCAAGAAATGTAGTGAATGCTTTCTGGAAATGTCACTGTGCTTACTTGAAAGGTTTGAAATCTGAATTAAAATGCCAGGGGCTTCAACTCTGTTCTTTAGTTCAATGTCTAGATGGCCTCAACACGTGAAGAGAGAGCATGGGCAACCCCTGTTCCCGCCATCATTTTGCCCAGATAAAGTCACAGGCTGGTTTCTCCATTTTCTGGCTTGCATGGAGAACCTTCCTGGGCTGATCTCTCACCCCTGTGGTTTTATAATAGAAGAGCAATGAAGGAGGAACAGGATTAGTTCATGGTCCGCCCTGGTGCATTTAGCTCACTTGGATACTTGGATTACCTTTAATTCGCAA
>JAHTLZ010003542.1:25939814-25981948 GCA_023846285.1 Phrynocephalus versicolor
GAAGAAGAAGAAGAAGAAGAAGAAGAAGAAGAAGAAGAAGAAGAAGTTTAAAAATCACTCCTTTCCCCCCACTCCATCAGGTGGAGGGAGAGTTTTTTGTTTTGTTTTGTTTGGTGGTTCGTTATTCATTTTGTTAGGTAACGAAACAAAAAAACAAATAATGAAAGGGATAAACAATTCATTTTGTACCCACCTCTAGTTGTGGTAGCTGAACCTGAGTTGCTTTGGCTGGAAGTCTGAAAGCTAAAGAAGGGCCAACTTAGTAGACCTGGAGGTCAGTTTTCTTCATTGCAGACCCCCTGGACACTAGCTGCACAAGACCACAAGGAATGCCCAAACGGACACCTTCTCCAGAAAGAAAAGAGGAAGGAAGGAAGGAAGGAAGGAAGGAAAAAGGCTCGATGCTTGCTTCCAGTTTTTGTCAGAGTCCAGGTAGTACACAAGTGCCCTTTAGAATCCAAGTGGAGGCAACCAGACTCAGCCAACAGAACAGGGTGAAGATTCCAAGTCTAGGCTGCTGATGCATCTTCCCAGAGGAAGAGCCATTCCTTAAGCAGGCCTTCCCTCATGGGACCCCTGAGAGATGCTTCCTCAGAAGGGCTTGGTCCTGCAAATGAAGCCAAAATGTGTTCTACTTATAAACCACCATATAGTACTTAAAGCACTCTCTGGGCAGTTTACAAGTGATTATGCAGGGTGCACATTGCCCCATCCCCCAGTGGGCTGGGTACTCATTTTACTGACCTTGGAAGGACAGAAGGCTGAGTGAATCTTGAGCATGCTTCCTGGGATTGAACCCCAGGTCATAAGCAAAGTTATAGCTTCAGTACAGCAGTTGTGGTGGCTCAGTGAACTAAGGCTTCCAAAGACTGTCAGCTGCAAAGTTGGCAGCTCGGTGGTTCGAATCCCAGGTGTCATGCAGCAGAGTGAGCTCCTGCTGTTAACCCCAGCTCCTGCCAACCTAGCCATTCAAAAGCATTTAAATTCAAGTAGATAAATAGAAACCGGCGTAAAAACTGGGAAGGTAAAATAGTGTTTCCTTGCAGCCATGCCGACCACGTGGCCATGGACTTGCACAACACTGGCTCTTCAGCTTGAATACGGAAATGAGCACTGCCCCTAGAGTGAGACACAATTAGCATGCATGTGGGGGGGGCTTTTTACAGCAGTTTAACCACTGTCTCAGGAGGTTCTTCAAACACAGGGTGTCTCCTAGAACTATTCTGGTCCCATTCTTGCAACTGCTAGGGCTATGCTGCTGATAACTTTGGTGCTGACCTGATGATCCTGACAGGGTGGGTTTTTATGGGGGGGATGCTTTTTATGGTGTCTTAAGGTGAAGGGTGAGCTGCCTAGATGCCCTAAGCACATCCGATCTCGCTTGATTTCGGAAGCTAAGCAGGGTCGGCCCTGGTTAGTACTTGGATGGGAGACCACCAGGGAACACCAGGTGCTGTAGGCACCTGGAGTAGGAACTGGCAAGCCACTCCAGTATTCC
Source organism: Phrynocephalus versicolor (assembly GCA_023846285.1). NCBI lineage: Eukaryota > Metazoa > Chordata > Lepidosauria > Squamata > Agamidae > Phrynocephalus > Phrynocephalus versicolor. Next base: position 25,941,313 of record JAHTLZ010003542.1, read on the forward strand.
TGCCAAGAAAACTCCATGGACATGGGGTCACGTAGAGTTGGTCACAACTGTAACGACACAACACACACACACAAGGTAAAGGGTATATAATCACCCTTCTCACAGCAGTAAGGAAGCAGCCATTCACCTTGGATGGGGTTGTGGGGGTCACAAAAACAGTATGGGAGACCGTCAGCTCCAGCACAACACTTTGCCCACCTCTATGATACACGCACAATCGAGTGTTTTACTGAACCTTCCATGCCTTCTGTTCGTTTATGTCTGTGTGCCAGGTGTATTGCTAAGCCTGGAGGTCAGTTCTGCCAGTTTTGGGGGAAGGTTCTCTTAAGGCGCTCAAACCGTAGGCACCTAGATAACATGTACTACAAGTTCAGTCGAAGGCTGCCTTCCAAAGGTGCCTGGACGCTTCCCTTGGCTCTGCCACTGCCGGCACATAGTTTCATTTAATTGGTTACCTTTTTCTTTCCAAACATTCTTGGAATGAATTTCCCAAGGAATGACAAGTTAATGAAAGACGAATCATGAGTGGCCGCCAACAGCTCTCGCTTTCTGTAACTCACCTAGGATTCCCCTCTAGCTTGTCCGGCCTGTTTCAGTGGAGGCTTTGAATTCTGGGTAGTAAGAGTCCGGCTTCCCCCTTCTTCTTTACATACATGTATCCAGGATCTACATTTTTATAACATGCTGACCAACTTAACATGCAGCATTTTATTTATTTATGTATTGGATTGTTTACTACCCATATGGCAGCAAGGCCACTCTGGGAGGTTATATCTTGAGGTTATATCAGGGAAGGGGCATAATACAAATTGCTAATAAACAAATTATTATTTTAAGCAACATATGGTATAGACAATTGCCCTAAACACAGCTTTATATATGCATTTTAAAAAGCACCAGACTGAAATCTTTTTCATCTGCTTTTGATTCTTCCTCTTAACTATCAGAATGAAATGTTGAAATCAAAATTTTCAGCTACATCCTGTGTTTAGGCAATTTAAAAAGTTCTGGAGTGCCTCCAATCCTGAATCATTAGGGTTGTTTTAAGAGGCCAATGTTGGCACCTGAATCTTCAGCAACTACAACACACAAGATAATAAAACTGAACAAATAGAGGGCAGGATGTGGATACGTTGCAAAATGAGCTCATTATCCCTTTAAGCTCAGGAAAAACAAATGCATTTATTTTTATTATTTTACAAAAAAAGTCAATTACTTCTAGATTTATTACCCTTTTGTCCTGTTAAATGGCAAAAGCGTTATGGAAGGCCAGGAGGATGTGCTTGTTTAACTCAGGTTTTTTAATGCCCCAAAGTTCATCATGTCACTTCATGACATTTTAATATGCCCTGTAATGGACTACTTAGAGATTTTATCTGGCACCTCTGTGTGCTTTGGAATAACACAAATGATCTGGTTTCTTTCTTCAGTCTTGTGCTGTGGGGCTGAGTCTGATAGACAATGCATAACTAACATGAAACCTGAAATTTACACAAAAGAGGGTGAACTTTGCAACCTCACACTTCTACGTAGACATTCCAGCAAAAATAATGGGGGAGAAAGATTCCAGAGCCCTAGCCGAATATAAGAAATATTTTTGTTAAGTTTCCAAAACTATGCTGATGAAAGCAAAATATTGAGCCTTCCACATATAAATGTTTGGCAGGCTCCAGAGAATCATGAACATGGGTAAGGGGCCAGAAGGCACCCCTGTTTGTCGACTTATGGATGTGTGAAGGAAATCACTCAGTTTGCCAGAGAATTGCTGCTCATTAACAAAATGCTGGTCGCATTCCTGAACACATGTCCAATTAACCAGGTGTGTGTTGGAGCACAGCCAGCACCCTGTAAATCAACAATTGGGTGCAAGCAGATGAAAATCTTTCCTTTCAAACAGGCCTTCCATTAGAGACTAAAGAGGGGCTTTAAATGGAGTGTAATACCTTATTGTGTGATTCTGGTTTGGTGTTGGTTTTATTTACCAGCTTTCATATGTTCTTTGGGACTGCCCTAGCCCTAAGCACATCTGATCTCGCCTGATTTCGGAAGCTAAGCAGGGTGGGCCTGGTTAGTACCTGGATGGGAGACCACCAGGGAATACCAGGTGCTGTAGGCGCCTGGAGTAGGAACTGGCAAGCCACTCCAGTATTCCTGCCAAGAAAACTCCATGGACATGGGTTCACAAAGAGTTGGTCATGACTGTAACTATGCAACACACACAATATGTTCTTTGTTTTGTTCTTTTTATCTTTAAATACTTACTGTACTGCTTTTTTAGCTTTTAAATATTGTCTTTTAATGAACTGCTGCAGGTTCTTCTTCAAGGAAGAATAGATGAGAAGCATGACCCGGGGCATAGAAGAACATTCTGGCTTAAGAATTCACAGTTCACAGTGGGCACAGCTTCTCTATTTAGAATAGCTTTAGATTAAAAAAAAAACAAATTATGCTACTGATCATTAACATTCTAGGAGGACATGGCACTTAAAGGAGAAGAATGATGTAAGCTGCCTTGGATCCTTGTCAAGAACAAAGATTGGGTAAAAATGTTTTAATGAAATGGTTAAATAAGACTTCCTCTATTTATTTAATAGAAATGTTCATGCGCTGTAGAGTCAAGAGCCCCCTTCAGATCAAGCATAGTTAAAAACAGTTTCCTCCCAGGAGGGTTGCTGTATTTTTCTGCTTTGAGTCCCTCAAAGTGCCCATAGCACACCCTGTTAGAGATGGGCACGACTTGACGAAATTCTCGTTTCTGTTTCCGTTACTCGTTTCCGTTACGGAACGGAAAAGGAAACGACATTTACTCCGCCAGAACCTGAACTCAAACCGACTAAAGAAAAATTGGGTCTGATTTGTCGTTGTCATTCCTGGCATTGCGGCGATCCCGTGATGCCAAGTGGCACAGAAAAAAAGTTTTTAAAAGTTAAAAAAAAAACCATTTCCCGGCCAAAAAGCAGGCAGAAATATGCCTGCCTGAGTGAGGGCTCAGGGCACCTACCAGAGGGGTGGTTGACCCCCCCTCTCCTGTCCTGCGCTAACCCTGTTGCCTAAGCCAGATCTGTACTTGCATTGCACTACACACAAATACAATTCCCTTCTTAGTGAGACACAGTGGGTGCAGAGAGTCTGCCAGTCCGCCACTTGTGGCTCTGGGTGACTCCTGCAGGCTCGGCTCGGCAGCATGTGTGCCATGCAAACCATGCCCCCGAGGCCTGACTGATGCAGGGAAGGCACCCCAAAAAGAGGGGTGCCTCTGCCAGTCTGCTGTGTCTCTGTGTGCAACTTGGTATGCATATCCATATGGCTATGCATGCCCTTTTGCAGCAGGTGAGGAGAGGAGACCCCCATGCCATGAGGGGTCTCCAGGAGCCTGCTTTCCCTTCCTAGCGGGTGAGGAGAGGAGGCACCCCCCAAAAAAAGAGGTGCCTCCAGGAGCCCGCTTTCCCTTTATAGCAGGCCAGAGGAGGCACCCACCCCACAGAGGTGCCTCCAGGAGCCCGCTACCCCCCCAAACCAGTATAACGACAGACGAAAAACGACACCACAAAATGACAAATTTTTGAAAAAATTAGTGAAAAACGGAAACGAGCCGAAACGGACCTGTCCCGAAAAATGATAACTCGAAAAAAAATTCGTGGTCGTGCCCATCTCTACTCCCTGTCCAAAACACCCCCCTGGGAGAAGGGGATGGCAGGGGAGAAAGGAGCAGTCAGAGAGGGAATTTACTTCTGTCTAGCTGCTCCTTTCCTCCTACCCCCCCGCCTCCCAGCTGTCAAAATCAGCTGGAAGGCGGTGGGGAGGAGCCTTTTTAATCCCGCTAGAGTACTGGTGCCATGGGGGATTCATTTCGTTTTTTTTGTTTTGTTTCATAAGTAATGAATTTTTTTTAAAAAATCTCGTTACTTACTATACAAAATGAAACACGAGGGGATGAAGCAGAATGAAACCAAACACAGTTTTTCCATTCCGTACCAATCCCTACTGTACATAAAATGGAAATATGGAAGTGCTCAGAATAGGCAAGATTGCTGGGGAAAGGTAGGTGGAGCAGCAGGAAAACAGGAAGATCTAACAGGAGATGGGTTGATTCAATAGGGGAAGCCAAAGATGTTAGTTTGCAAACCTGAGCAGAACTTACTGTAAAATTGCTAGGAAAGAGGGAGGGAGGAAGAGACAACATCCTAACATGAGATGTGGTTGATTTGTAAGCAGGGCTGTTAATGACAAGATATTTTGTAAGTCAGTAACTCATATAAGTAACCACAAAGCAGAAGTGATTTGATGGCACATAGCAACTTAGGGTTTTTTTCTTAATTAGCAAACAAATCTAGTTTTATTTATTTATTTATTTATTTATTTATTTATTTATTTATTTATTTATTTATAGAGTTGGCCACGAAACAAAAAATCATTTTCTTTTTAATTTTTTATTTTGTTACAGAACAAAATGAAAAATGAAGTACCCTTTTAAAAAATGAAACAAAATGAAACAAATTTTAATTTTGTTCTGTTTCATTTTTGTTTATTATTTATCATAATAATAAGGTAAAAAAAATAGGGGGGAAGCGTCAACCCAGCCCGTGGGCCAGCTGGTCAGTGCTAGATGGGGGGAAAGGGGGAAAGTGCCAACCAGGCCCTCAGGTCAGCTGGTTGGTGCTAGGTTAAAATAAAAAGCACTCACCCAGCCCACGGGCCAGCTGGTCGGCGCTAGGTAAAAAAGGGGGAAGCGCCGACCTGGCCCATAGGCCAGCTGGTCTGCACTAGGTTAAAAAAAAAGAAATAAAGAAAGTGCTGACCCGGCCTGAGGGCCAGTTGGTCGGCACTAGGTTTTTTTTAAAAGGTGCTAACCAGAGGGACTGGCTGGCTGTTTAAAAACATAAAAAGAAAATGAAACAAACGAAGAACAAAATGATTTTTAAAAAAAGAATATTTCATTCCAAACAAAACAATTTTTAAAAAAATGAAAAATGAATCAAAACACAATTTTGGTGTTTGACGTCCTTCTCTATTTATTTATTTATTTATTTACAATATTTAAAATATTTCTATCCCGCCTTGCTTCCCGAAGGACCCAACGTGGCTAACAAGACGGATGGAATAAGCACCCATGCTCTGCTAACACTGAAGTAGATCATCCCAAATCACAAAGCAAAGACAGTTCACTGGTAAAATGTGTAAACTTCTGAATACTTATTCTCTATTTTAATGTATATTTTTAAATATTTTACATCAGAAATAGAAACTCTTTTAAATGTCTATTTTGCCAGGAAGGAATTAAAAAGTGTGAGTCGTTTATTTTAGCCATGCCCAATAGAGTCAAAATTTCCAATCACCATTCCTGACTCAAAAGCAGAAAACAAGCAAACAAAAACTACATAGAGAAAAAAATGAACTGTGGGCCTAGTCCCAATGATGAAATAAACTGAGATAGGGATCTTGTTTTCCAATTCTGTATAAGAGGACATGGTACTCATGTGACAATTGCATCAGTGTGTGCCTTCTCACTGCTACCTCCACTGCCTATTCTGACACTTTCTAGCAGGAGGATTCACTTGGCTGGGAGGTTAAAAAGGAAAGGGGTCAAGATGGGAGTGGTGTTGGGGCAGGTGACTTCATAGTTGCCCCCGCCACCATTTCTGAGCAGGTAGTTCTGCTCAATTGGGACAGGTGGTGGGGAGTGTTGGGGTTAAAAACTGGAGACTGAAGACTCAGAGCTGAAAGTGAAGTATATAAAAATAAACTTTATCTAAATCTTTCAGGGAAAAGGGTAAACAGGATATTCCTAGTAAAATAACAAAACACTAACAGTACATACAAAAACACACCGAACGACGTAATATTAGATAAGGTGACTGCAGCTCAGGCAACGCCCAGGATCGTTAGGCAAACATTCATAGTCTGCCTCGCTCTGACGAGAGAGGGACAGAGTCACCAACAGGCTGCAGCAGCTAGCAAGAGCCAAGAGTCAAAGCTGTAGCGTAATGCTTCTGAGCAAGGTGAAAGGATTCCTCTTGGAGGGTTCCATACTCATTAAAGCTCATTGCATCGCCCCACACCGCCCCCGTGGTCTTCCAAGAAGCCTTGGGCTACGCGGGCGGGTGGCGGGGGTGATCACGCTGTCCCGCAATCTCCATTGAAATGCATTGGCTCGATGCAGTTCAATAGAGAAATTTTTCCCCGTTGGAATGCATTGAGCCAAATGGCCCAATCTTGGACAGTGGCTGTTTACTCCTAACAAAAGGGGAGCAAAGTCATGACATACAAATTAAATAGGGTAGGGGCAAGCACACAGCCCTGTTTAACCCTTTCTGTTTACGAGTGCTCTGGAGTTCTCAGTGGAACAGATATACTCAGATTCTGTCATCACAGTATGTGGCAAGGAAAACTTAGTCTGTTTGCTATTTATGTCCTGTTTTTCCTCTCCAATCCTAGGTAAACCAATTCCACCTTAAAACAAATACTAGAATCACTTTCAAACCTATACAGGTTAATGGTTAACCATTCATAGCCTATGGCTGATACTTCACGTCCCTCGCTGCAGTTCGCGGCCCCGCTGGAGACCGGTAACCTCACGTCCTTGTGGGGTCAATCCGAGTTCGAAGGAACGTAACCTCACGTCCTTCTGGGGTCAATCCAAGTTCACCCTGACCATGCCCCCTGAACTGCGCTCCAAGCGGGGTGAGAGATTCCCATCCTGGAGCTTGGGAATCTTTTCAATCCACTTCTTGATCCGTGTTGAAAACCGATTTCAACACAGAGGCAAGTTCACCTCGGCTCAAGGAAGGACATGAAGTAACCACCTATGTTATTTTGCCTCTATAATCTCTTGCCAGGACAACATAAATCAAACAAAACAGTTAGATAAACACTAAGGTATTCCAGTTTTAATTACCCAGGAATTCTAATCCCTAAATACATCTGCCTCCTTGTTCCCAGAACCTACTGTATCTACTGTAAGGAAATGAGGATGATGGGACATGGTATGATTCTTAAAGCTGAATATTAACAGCACATTTTGGCCTTGTATTAGACTTTTATCTATGGAATGTTGTATACAGTGGACCCTGGTATAACAAACGGTTTGTATAACATAAAATCTGTACAACATAAAAAAGTTCCGGAGATAGGGGAAATTTGCTTAACAGAATCGTCTGTGGGGCGAATCCATACAACATAAAAATGGTCATAATTAGGGATCACTCTGTTTTCAGTACATTCCTATGGGAAATCTGTTTAAAGGAAAATTTGTGTAACAGAATTTCATTTGGAACTAATTAATTCCTTTATACAAGGAACCACTGTGTAGTTATAATAAAGATCCTAGAGCAGAGAGTGCTTAGGTACCATAGGACAGTTACAAGCACATGACATCTGGGATCTCTGGAAAAGAAGACAGAGAGAAGAGACAGAAGGCATGATTTTGCTTAGGATCAGTCTGAGTAATCATGCTTGGTGCTGTTAGTCAGATTAGGGCTAATTAGACTAGTCAGGATGGCACCAAGAGGGAGGGTAGTTTAGTCTTTATTAGAGATGGGCACGAAACGAGCGATTTTTCGTTTTTGTTTTCATTTTCGTTTTTTCATTTCGTTACGTAACGAAACGAAAAATGAATTTTGACTCCAAAATGAAACGAAACGACCCGAAACACAAAAAAATTGTCGACCGCTTCGTTTTCATTACAGCAAATACATTGAATTGTGCTAAATGGTAACGAAACAGCAATTTTTCATCACGAAAACGAAAATGAACTGAAACGGACCCCTAAACGACCAAACGACAAACGAAACACCATTTTTTTGAGTCATGCCCATCTCTAGTCTTTATTATTTTTAGGGAAATAATTCTATAAACCAGGTCTGTTATGTGTTTAACTCTTTTTAAAATATTTTTGCAAATATAACTTTCTTTTGTATCTTAGTATAGAAATAAAACTCTTTTTTAATACAGGGCCTCAAGAACAATATTGTTTTGAAAGAAAACCCAAGGCAAATCAAAAGGGGTATTGCTTCTGAAATGTTTTGCCTTAGAGAGAAGGAAATATCTTGGTGTCTTGCCCCTGTCCTGTAATCAATCCTTTTGATTTACCGTGCATCAACAACTGGACAGATCAGTTAAAGTAAGTTTGAATTCATGGAGGGCACTCCAGCTTTTAATGCCAGCTTGGGGAGGAATCACCAAAATGTTTCCCCTTCAAAATTCTTTTCAACATTTCAGGTGATATCTCTTTAGCTGAGCGGCTCCAGATTTTTTTAAATGGTAAAACTTCTGCCACTGGACTGAAATTTAGATTCACTGACTAAGGGAACCCTTTATAGCCTTATGGAGTGGATAGAATTCCTCAACCTGAACTTATATTTCACCACTACTCAGTGGAAACAGCTGTTCATTTTAGTCAAAGATTATAATGCAGTCCATTGGTAGATATGGGATCAGATTATGGATCAATCAGAATCACATTAACATTCCTACCTTTCTGATTAGGAAGGACCACTAGTTCCTGGGAGCAGTGGATCTCTAGGCATATGCTCAGTTTTACCTTGGGTAAAATTCTGCAACACTCTGCCTTCTCCTCTGTGTCTCTTTCTCAATCACCATTAGTTGAACTCCAGATAAATTTAAGCAGTATAAAAAAGGAGAAGAGGAGTTTTCTGGGCGTGAAACTTGTTTGATAAAGGAGCCCCTACTTCCAAGACCTTGAAGAAAAGGCTCCAATATACCAATCTCAGCTAATTTCGGGCAGCACAGGTAGTCGGACAACACCTTTGCAAAGCCTTACCTGTGCTGCTGCCTTGGCCTGTGTGCCTGTGGCACGCTGGTGAAAACTGGGAACCTCTTTGGGAGGGAAGCTATAGAGGCCACAGTCCCAGAACAAGGAGATTTAAACTAGAAAAATGGGAAATCAAGCCCTCCCTGGTCAGAGGATCAAATAAGCTTCACAAGATGTTAAAATCACAGAGAACATAGCTCTGAGCAATCCCATTTGATGTTTGCCAAATGTAGATAGTGCAATCAATGAGACATGAGGTATGGATACCTCCCAAAGAGTTGGCTACTGCATGCATCCTGGCATCATCAGTCCACATTAGTTAGAAGAAAAGCTCCTTCTAGTATCTTCTACCAATAGCCCTGTGGACTACCTGTGTCATCGTATTGTTTGCTGATGCCTCAGCCATGAAATCTTGAATGGCACGCTAGCCACCATGGGACTGCCATTTTTTACATTTTCATACAGGTCTACCTGCAGTTTTCATCTATTCTTGAAGATGTTTTGAAGCCTCCTCCCGATGCATCATCCACTTTCCTTTGATCTAACTTCACTAAGGGCTTGGATAAACGGAATGTCCTTGTCTCTCTTATGCAAAACTCCCAACATTTTCCAACCTGGAATTTCATGAAATTGCAGTCCATCAAGGCTTGAAACACTTGGCCATGCATTTGGGCATCCATGTTCTCTCCCCCAACTCCCCAATTTCTCACTATCTAGCTAGATAAAGAGTTTCTATTAGAGATGGGCACGACTAGGGAAAATGACGTTTTCGAGTTGTCGTGTGTCGGAGGCGGCCCGTGTCGGCTCGTTTCCGTTTTTCGCGAAACTTCGCAAAAAATAGTCGTTTCGTTTTTCATTTTTTCATCTGTCATTAAACTGGTTTGGGGGGGTAGCGGGCTCCTGGAGGCACCTCTGTGGGGGGGGGCTCCTCTGGCCCGCTGTAGGGGAAGCGAGCTCCTGGAGGCACCTCTTTTGGGGGGGGTGCCTCCTCTCCTCACCCGCTAGGAAGGGAAAGCAGGCTCCAGGAGACCCCTCATGGCATGGGGGTCTCCTCTCCTCATCTGCTGCTGCAAAAGGGCATGCATAGCCTTATGGATATGCATACCAAGTTGCACGCAGAGACACAGCAGACTGGCAGAGGCACCCCTCTTTTTGGGGTGCCTTCCCTGCAACAGTCGGTGACGGTGAGACACAAGCAGCACTCGAGGGCATGGTTTGCATGGCACTGCTGCTGCAGGAGGAGTCAGCCAGAGCCACAAGTGGCGTACTGGCAGACTCTCTGCACCCGCTGTGTCTCACTAAGAAGGGAATTGTACTTGCGTGTAGTGCAATACAAGTACAGATCTGGCTTAGGCAACAGGGTTAGCACAAGGGCTAGGGTTAGGCTAGTTACTGGTGAGGTTAGGGTGAGTACTGGGGTGCACCTCTGGGTGCCTCTCTGACCCACTAAGAGGACAGTGTACTGTGGCGTATGGGTAAGGAATCAAGGATTAGGGTTAGGGTTAGGGGGCTAGGGCAGGGTTTAGTGGGCTTTTTGGCACATCCCAGAAGTCTCAGTGGCCAAGTGGCCATGCGATTGGTGGGATGGCTCCAAAATTTTGCATGGTCCACTCCCACATGGCCACTTGGCCAGCCCATCATTGCGCAGGTGTAAATAAAATAAAATAAAATAAAATCAATGGACAGGGGAGCCGGAGGAGACATTTTGTTGCAAGAAAAACCCACTGCTACTGTAAAAATTATGGCAGCAGCATAGCTATTTTCGCATGTTTCTGTGGTGCTTGTGTGTTTTTGGACCACTCCACGATTTCAAAAAAAATATTGCGGTCGCCGCCCCATTTTGGATCCCCCGCCCACACCGCATGGCATGGTGTGGCGACTCGAGTCTGGCTGCCCAGGACAGGAGAGGGGGGGAGGCCGGGACCCCCCCCCAGAAACCACCCCTCTGATAGGTGCACTACTGCACATGCACAGGCATATTTCCGCCTGCTTTTTTTTTGGGCCGGGAATGGGGGGGGGGAGTTTAAAACTTTTTTTCTGTGCCGCTTTCGCTTTTGCGGCGGGCGGCGGCGAGACTCCCCCCCGCCGTTGCTGGTGCGAGCCTGCGGCGGCGAGTCCCACAGAGCAGCCCAGGACAGGACAGGAGGAGAGGGGGGAGGCCGGGACACACACACCCAGAAACCACCCCTCTGGTAGGTGCACTCTCAGAGGCAGGCATATTTCCGCCTGCTTTTTGGGCCTGAATGGCCGGGAATCAGGGTTTTTTTTAACTTTTAAAAACTTTTTTTCTGTGCCGCTTGGCATTGCGGGATCACCGCGATGCCAGGAACGACCACGACAAATCAGACCCAATTATTCTTTAGTCGGTTTGAGTTCAAGTTCTGGCGGAGTAATCCCCGTTACCGTTTCCGTTCCGTAACAGAAACGGAAACGGGATTTCCGCTAAGTCGTGCCCATCTCTAGTTTCTATAGAACTCAAAAGACTGCATGTTTAGTACGTCCACAGTTAATCCTAATGGAGGTATTGATTATCAGTGGATTTTCTACTTTGTATATAAGTGGGAATAAAAAATTAGAAATGTCTAATTGAGAATTATAGTGTAAATATAAAATACAGAAGAGCCACCGCCTTTTCCGATGTGTACATGGCTACACTATGTACAACATTTGCTTTTTAATGTTTACCATTCGTGTCCTATGAAACACTGGATTTGATAAGATAAATTGATGAGCCATATGGTAGCCAACTTTAAGTGTAAGTTAACAGTCACTTGTAACCAAAAGGTGTTTTTTATTGGATATCCTCCTTCATATCTCATTATAAAATAAAACACACAATCCACTTGGCAGCTGTAAAGCTGCAACTGTGAAGCCCACATCAATGCCAACCCTAGTATGCTGGTATTTGGGATATAGGATAAATGTTAGATTCCCAAGAAACCCAGACCCCTCTGTTCCTAAGATAAGAATTTAGTTTCCACGAGAAGTGAAAGTAATAAAATTATTCCCGATATTAAATTTAGAATTCTCCCAACAGGGAAAGAAACAAGATAAACACATTCATTGTACACTTAGGGAAATGTTTCAAAAGGCAAGAAACAATAATATTATACAAAGGGATTAGGAAATAGGGACAAACATCACGAGGTGCTGAACAACTAATTGACCTTCTTTTGGAGAAACATGTTCTGTTTGCTGACTTCCTCATAATGAAAGTTCTTTTCTTCATAGGCATCGTATGTAAAACACCTTCTCCAGTATTCAATCCATACCTTTCCAGAGCTGATGTTCAGGATATTTATAAGTCCCTTATTTTCTATTGTTCACCTGCTACTGAAATATCATGAACCAACCCATAATACAGCAAGCTGAAAGCCACAGGGTCATAAAGTAAGGCAGTTTGGTCAACCAACTTGAAAGCAAAGAGTTTTCATCTCTTGCGAACTGGTTTTCCACACCAACAATTTCTGATTAGCTAAGAACAAAGCAAATATTTATGATATCATGCACATTCAGACAAACTGCTCTACAGAGAGGACTTTATGTACAAAACATGGCTTGTTTTGTACTCTGAGGCATGTTTCACCCCCAAAGTGGCAGGCTTAGCTTCCTACAGTGACTTTAGGGAACCCCTTGAAATTTGGAAAGGTTTAGGGTCACAGAGCTAAGTTATTAAGCTCTGAAGGGGGTGTGGGTAGTAATTGAGAGAGTGTGTTGGGCCCTTGCCAGGAAGAAGTTAATTTAACCAGTAGCTTCACTTCTTTTAACTCCTTAATTGCACACACTCTTTGGGGGTGAAACATTCCTCAGATCAGTATTTTACAGTGCATATGAACTCTAAAAATATTCACTTTAAAATACTGGTCCCAAGCATGTTTTACCCCCAAAGTGGCAGGCTTAGCATCCTCTAATGATTTTAGGAAACCTCTTGAAATTTGGAAAGGTTTGGGGTTCGGGGAGCAGTGTTATTAAGCTCCAAAGGAGGTGTGGGGCTGCTTAATTGAAGGAGTGTGGATCTGTGTGCTTTACCATAGAGAAGGGAAGCTGTAAAGTAACTCAATAATTGGTAAAGCGTACCGAATACGCTCCTTCAATTAAGCACCCCCGCACCTCCTTTGGAGCTTAATAACTCCATTTCTGAAACACCAAACCTTTCCAAATTTCAATGGGTTCCCTAAAATTGCTTGCAGTATGTACCCCTGCCATTCATATGCTTCAGATCATTAATTTTCCACTCCTCATTTTTGAAAACAATTTTTAAAAAAGTATGCAATGGAAAATTACTGATCTGGGGCATTCGAATGGTGGGGTACCTTCAGCAAGCTCTCATCTGCAGCCCCTTGAAATTTGGAAAAGTTTGGGGTTCAGGGAACAGAGTTATTAAGCTCCAAAGGAGGTGCGGAGGTGCTTAATTGAAGGAGTGTGTTCGACATGCTTTACCAATTACAGGATTAATTTACAACTTTCCATCTCCATTGGTGAAGCGCGCTGATCCACACTCCTTCAATTAAGTACCCCTGAATCCCCTTTGAAGCTTAATAACGCCATTCTCTGAAAACCAAACCTTTTCAAATTTCAAGGGGTTACAGGGGAGAGCTTGAAGAAGCTCCCCTGCCATTTCCTCTAGAATGAATTGTTTCATTTTGGAGGGGGGAAATGGCATTTCATTTCATTTCATTTTCAAAACATGTCATAACCTTACGACACGACAAAAGAGTGTGCCATTTTTCATAAGATGTCTATCCCTAATTGTTACCAAGCTACAGAATACTTAGCGCTCAGGCATTCTGGGCCACCCCTTTGGTTGGGTCCAAGGGAAGGTGTTTTGGGGGTGGTATTTTATTCCTTTGGGGCCCTGGTTTAAGTTTTTCTTTGCATATTGGGCTACTTCTGTCATTTGCTTCGGAAATGGCTCCTAGGAAGCCTAAGGGCACCTCTAAAAGGCAAGAATCCTTCCAAACACTGGAACCCAGTGGCTTCACTCCCCTGGATCTCATCTTCTTCAGAGGATGAGGCTTTGCCTGACTATCAGGCCATTTGTGTCAAACTGAGTAAACTGGAAACAGACAGGGCTGTGAGGAGGGGCATGCCAAATGCATTTTCTGCTCATAGATCTGAGAGGGTGACAAAATCATGGAAAACGGATGAACTCAGGCTTATGGGGAAACTGATGCTTGTCTGTATTTCTGTTTTAAAAAATGAAGACTGCCGGCCCTGTCAATCAGCGCCAGAGACACGGCTGCAGGACAGCCAGAGTGTCATTGCACCAGACCAGGCTGATCCAGGTGCCTATTCTGATACCATCCTGAGGCGGGCCCATTTTGGAAGAACATCATGTTTTGGACCCATCTACAGGCCAGCAGAAAGCAGGGAGCTTGTCACAGCCTCAGATGAACATGCCCGTGTCAGGTGACAGCACACACATACATGAAGCTGCTTCATCGAAAATCACTTGGCCATGGATTACAGGGAGTCTGCAGATACCTCTTTCCATGACCTCATCATTGTTTAATATTCCATGGTGCACTTTGACAACCCAGGCAGAAGTGCCCACACTATATCCAGTCAATATAGGAATCCAGGCTGGGCAGGTACAGGAATCAATTTCATGGTAGGTTCAAGATCAAGATACTCGGGCAGGGGAGGTGACTGATAGGAGTTGTGAGGCTACCCCTGGAGCTACACTTTCCTTTACAAGTAAACCACAGTGGTGATGTTCGTGTATGTGATGAGTCTTTTCCCTTGGGGGACCACTTGTCAGAGGCTACAGTTGAGAAGATTCTTAAGGGACACTATGTGGATGTGTTTGTGCTTTTATACAGGGAAATAGAGGAGAAAAAATTGAGAAGCTGGAGGAAAAGGAGGAGAAAATATACCGCCACAAACCAGACAGATGCTGATCTAATTGATTGGTGGGTTTTTTTTTCCATTTATGTAGCTGTGATTTGTTAAGCTAGACTGAGAGGGCGCTCTCTCCCTGATCTAGTATATCTATTTAATTTTCATAGCATATACGGACTTTCCAGAGATGCCCTGGTTACATTCTATCCAGGGCAATTTTTCAGAATTGACTTTTTGTGCCAAAGCTCATGGGTGTTCCCCCTTCGGAGGATTTTAGACTCCAAAAGATTATAGAGGATTGGTTGAAAGAGAGCAGCATGCCAAGAGAAAAAAGGGCTCCCATTTCACTAGCTGTTTTGGTTAAGCTTAATGAAATTTGGGTGACCTTTGTGTAGATTACTTTGAAGTTCTTTTATTTAGGGAAGCCACCTTAATTGCATTCTTTGCCACCCTGAGAATTGGTGAACTGGTGGTGGCTTCCAAGAAAGACAAGTCAGGATCTTCTTTGCAGAGGGGTGACTCGTCTTTGGTGGGAGACCACATCAGGTCCTCTCTGCACCAGTCTAAGACTGATCAGCACTGTGCCAGTCCAATTATTGTCCTGAAGGAGCATGGTGATGTCATATTGTGTCCTTTGCAGACTATGAAGGAATATTTCAGTCAGGGGGTGATTCTACTGGCCCTCTATTTAGACACTGTGATGTCCTTTAACTAAATTTCAATTTTGGACAGAAATGGCCCGAAACTTTAATAGGGTTGGTGCACAGGGTCACAACATTGGGAGCCACTTGTTTCAGATTGGTGCAGACTCAACGTCTGGGGCCATTGGGCTGTAATGCCACTGACATTCAGAAGGTGGGCTGCTGGAGATCACAGAAGTTTAATTTGCATGTGCAACCAATGCCGGACTGCTAGGTTGTGGCCCCTTGTCTCAGTTTTCACTTTTCAGGTGTGCTGCCAGGGTGCCAAGCCAGAGTGGTGCTGTTGGGGCACAGTTTCATTTACTGGGTAGCAGTATATGCAAGGCATACTGGTTGGGGCCTGGGCCTGGGTGCTTGCACCACCTTGGAATGGAGGGGCAAGAGAGGTATGCCCTGGGATGAGTTCCTGGTAACTGCATCCCAGGCAGCGAGTGCAATGTTCCCTGCCTTTATGTCAGTCGACCTCGGTGGAAATGATTTGACCCAGCCACCAGGTAAGTGGTCGATTCTGCCGGTCAAACCAGACCTGCAGAATCTTAGCAGTAGGTTCCCAACAATGAGGAGTGTTTGGTCTGAGATTGTACCTCATTTAGTTTGGAGAGGTTTAGAATGACAAAATAAGATAGATCTAAAATGCAAACATATTTGCACTAAAAAACAAAATATACTTTCTAATTTAATTAGACCCTGCAATTCAGGCCACTTGCACTATTCTGAGGGCCCCCTTGGATTTTCATCCTTGACAGTTTACTTAATACAGCTAATCAGTAAATTGGGGCCCAATTTGACCTCCACTATTCTTGTCTCCTCTCTTTATTTCAGGGCCGGGGTGACAAAGGGGGCTCTTCCTCTTCAGGCATACACATCACTGTAGATGGTGATTGCAGTAACGAAATGAAAAGACACCTGCTTCTTGGGAGGAGAGTGATGACAAACTTAGGCAGCATCTTAAAAACCTGACACATCATAGAATCATAGAATCATAGAGTTGGAAGAAACCTCAAGGGCCATCTAGTCCAACCCCCCTGCTATGCAGGAACTCCCCATCACAGTGTTCCCAACAGATGGCCATCCAGCCTCTGCTTAAAAATCCCCAAAGAAGAGGCTTAAAAAACCCAAAGCAGAGGCTGGACTCCACCACCCTCCATGGCAGCATATCCCACTGCCAGACAGCTCTAACTGTCACGAAGTTCTTCCTAATTTTCAAATGGAATCTCTTTTCCTGTAGTTTTGAGACCATTGCCCCGAGTCCTAGTCTCTGAAGCCATGGAAAACAAACCAGTCCCCTCTTCAATGTGACATCCTTTCAAATATTTAAACATAGCTATAATTAAACATAGCTATAATATTCCCTCTCAGCCTTCTTTTTATAAGGCTAAACATTCCCAGCTCCTTAAGCCACTCCTCGAAAAACATTTCTTCCAGACCCTCAATCGTCTTGGTCACCCTCCTCTGGACCCACTCAAGATTGTCAACATCCTTTTTAAATTGAGGTGCACAGACCTGGACACAGTACTCCAAATGACAAATAACCCATTAAGTATTAATCTTAGACATATAAGGTTTTGAAAACTTGGTAAGATTTACAAGAATAGAGAAAATATGAGTTAATGATGTCTATTGTATATCTAAGGTAGTAAATTAGACAGACTAGCTTATCTTTGTACTTCACTATCTTCATTTCTTGTATTAGACAAAAATAGATGTAAGCACATGGCTACTATATATTGAATCAGTCAAGTATAATCTAAGCTGTTCCGTTAAACAAAGAATTAAGTTTTAGGATCGAGAATATTGCCAAGACTAAACAAGCTAATACAATATTGTAATCTATTACAGTGGACCCTTGTATAACCAACAGCTTGTATAACATAAAATTTGTACAACATAAAAATTTCGGAGATAGGGGAAATTTACTTAATATAATCGCCTATGGGGAGAATCCGTACAACATAAAAATGGGATCACTCCGTTTTCAATGCATTCCTATGGAGAATTTGTATAAAGGAAAATTTGCTTCACATAATTTCATTTGGAACGAATTAATTCCTTTCTACAAGGTACCACTGTATCTGTATATTTTGCACAAGATGGAGACGGAGATAAGCAAAGACGAACATCATATTGATGGGGAAATATTAGAACAACATTCATTGAAAAATATTTAGTAAATATGGAAATATGAAAATAATATTGTTTAAGATGAGAAGAGAATTCTGAAACAACTAGGCTGATTTAGTGGGGAAAACTTCTGACATGTGTAACACGGCAGGAGATAAGCAATGTATCTGTTTTTACTTTGTTAGTAAAACAAATAGACACAGTAATAAAAAATAAATGAATCCACTGTTGGAATAAAACAACAGCCACCTAAGACCCACCCGACAAAATCCTGCTGGCACAGTTGTGCCGATGGAAACCAGATCAAAGTACAGGAAATAATTGGTGTAAAATTATTAAAGTGCTTCCTATCCCCCTGTTTTGGCTTTCAATACTCCCTTTTGACACAGGAAGGATGTCAGAGCTTCAGAACAGGAGGGGAGAGGGGAGACTTGAAAAGTCAAAAAAAAAAATCACTACTGGATAGCTGCCTGTGTGGCAGCAATCCAACAGTGGGTCTACTTTTTTTTTAACTTTTGATGTCTTCCCCCTCCCTGTTCCAGTGCTCCCAAAGACTTGTGCCAGGGAAAAGGGAGCCCTAGGGAGCCCCAAAGGAGGAGGATGGGATTCTTCAATCACTTTCAGTGGCCCAAACTGGTTTACACTGGTGCAGAGTATGTAACAGGATGTTGTCCATTGCATTGTAAAAGCACCACTTAGCTAGGAATCTGCTGAAGGCAAAACATATGCAGCAAGAGTAAAGACAGAAGCTTCTGCCCAATGTGCTATCGGACTATCATTGCCACAAGCAGCCGCATGGTTTGGCAAGGTGTCTCTCGCATGGCTCATTGTGCAACTGGTTGCACAACTGGTTACACAGTCACTTGCACAACAGGCACCTTGCCAAAGAGCTTAATTGCTTGCTCAGTGTTAGTTGTGTGTATGGAATCCTCCATAGAACATTTGCCTCTGTGTCTGGGAAAGAGATTTTAAGAAGTTATTCTCTTGGAGCAGGATAAATCCCAGCAAGGGGTTTGGTTCTGATCTTCCCGCTCACTGCCACATACCAGGTTTCCTTTCCGTCTACGCCTCTGACCTGTCCTATTTGCTGGTTAACGCCATGTTGGTCCATAATAAGATCCCTATCATCCATGAGCTGATCCTGGATGAGCCGGTTGACCTGGGTTTCCTGACTGAGACCTGGGTGGATGCTGAAGGGAGGAGCTTCCTTCTTCCAGCTGTGCCCCTCCAAGTTTTGTGTCCAGGATGTGGGCAGGTCGGAGGGTCGGGAGGTGGGATGGCCAATGTTTACAGGGAATCCCTTTATGTCAGCAAATCCACAGCTTTTGGGTGTCCAGGGTTGGAATGCCTGCACCTATTGGTGGGTCACCGGGATAGATTTGGGATAGTGCTCATGTACCGTACTCCCCACGACCCTGCACTGTCCCTAATAGAGCTCTCTGAGTTCATCTAAGAGGCATTGTTGAGGTCCCTCCGCTTGCTGGTGGTGGGTGATTTCAACGAGCACGCTGGGACTGGACTGTCTGAAGTAGCTCTGGTTTTCATGGAGTCCATGGCCTCTATGAATCTATCCCAACATGTCCCACCCATAGGGCTGGGCATACCCGGTACCTGGTATTTTCTTCCACGTCCACGGACTATAATCTGAGGGTTGGGAACTTGGTTTTCCCAGTCTGTATCATGGTCAGACCACAATTTGCTGACTTTTTCCTTGGCAATCTCTGTCCCACCCTGCAGGGAGCTTGGCCCATCCATCTGGGCCTACCCCCATAGGCTTCTCAATCCTGTTCAGTTTTCAGAGTCCTTTGAGGGTTTTCCTGATGATTTGGTAGATGACCTGGTCAACACTCCATGAAGGTGTCTACCCAATGTATGGCAGCGGTGAAGAAGGCCAATTCCATGCTAGGGATGATCAAAAAGGGGATTAAAAATAAAACAACCAACATTATAATGCCATTATACAAAACGATAGTAAGGCTGCACCTGGAGTATTGTATACAATTCTGGTCACCGCATATCAAGAAAGACATAGTGGAACTGGAAAAGGTGCAGAAGAGAGCGACTAAAATGATTGCTGGGCTGGGGCACCTCCCTTATGAGGAAAGGCTAAAACATTTGGGCCTATTTAGTCTGGAAAAATGCGCCTGAGGGGGGATATGATTGAGACATACAAAATAATGCAGGGCATGAGTCAAGTGGATAGAGGGGAGCTCTTCTCCCTCTAACAAAATACCAGAACTAGGGGACATCCACTCAAATTGAGGGCTGGGAGAGTAAGAACAGACAAAAGAAAATATTTTTTCACCCAGCGCGTTGTTAGTCTGTGGAACTCCCTGCCACAGGATGTGGTGATTAGAGATGGGCACGACTTAGCGCTATTTTCGTTTTCATTTTTGTTTTTCGTTTCCGTTACGTAACGAAATGAAAAACGGCTCAGAACTGGAACGAAAATGGAAACGAAACGACTAATTTCGAGCCAATTTTCGTTTTTCGTTACTGGAAAAACACATAATGGAGCTAAATGGGAAGAAACGAAAAAATTTTCGTTCATTTTCATTTTTTCATTTTCGTTACGTAACGAAACAGAAACGAAAAATTTTGAAATTAGCTCACGAAAACAGAAACGAGCCGAAACGGACCCCTAGCCGAAAATGAAAACGAAAACGAGCAATTTTTCTGAGTCGTGCCCATCTCTAGTGGTGATGGCATCTGGCCTGGATGCCTTCAAAAGGGGATTGGACAGATTCCTGGAGGAAAAGTCCATCACAGGTTACAAACCATGATGAAGATGTGTAATCTCTAGGCCTAAAACCAGGGTACTTCAAGGGCCAGATGCAGGGGAGAGGTATCAAGAGATAGATATCTAGTCTTGTGTGCTCCCAGACGCATCTGGTGGGGTCACTGTGAGATACAGGAAGCTGGACTGGATGGGCCTTTCGCCTGATCCAGCATGACTCTTCTCATGTTCTTATGTTCTTATGCAACACCCTGGTTGATGAGTGGTATGTGGATGTCACTGGATCACCCCCAAGCACATAATCCATTGCTGAGCCCATTGTTCACCGTGGTTCATGGCCGAGTTGCGGGTGATGAAGCAAGAACGGAGAAGGCTTGAGAGCAGATGAAGGAGCAAGCAGACAGAATTTAATTGGGTTGTGGTTTGTGCATTGCCCAGATGCTAAATTTGAGCAATCAGGGAAACTAAACAATCTTTTGCCTCCCTGAGAATTGGTGGGGCCTTGAATCACCAGGCGGAATTGTTCCTGGAGGTTTGAGACCTCACCAATCCTGGTCCACCTGGGCCTCCTCCTAATGATTTCACTAGTGAGCTATTTGCAGCTATTTTAAGTCTAAAATAGAGGCCATCTGTGCTGATCTGGAGTCCAGTTGCACTGATCTACCCCTGAGTATGGCTAGTGCTGTGACCCCTTGTTCTCCTTGTTTTGTTGAGTTTGGGCCTGTGATGCCATATGAGGCCTCCAGGGCACTGGTCCATGGCAGGCCAGTGAACTTTCCATTCCACCCTTGCCCATCTTGGCTTATAAAGATTACTGGTGGGAGCATGCCAGAATGGGCTGCTTCCATTGCCACTGCTTCCTTCAGAGGTGGGATTTTTCCCAGTCAGCTGAAGAAGACTGTGGTCAAGCCCATTCTTAAGAAACCTGGCTTAGCAGAGGACAATATGTCTAATTATCACCCAATTGCCAATGTTCCCTTCTTGGGCAAGGTGTTGGAGCGGGTCGTCGCCGAGTGACTCTAATCATTCCTAAAGGAGGATTGTGTCCTGGACCCCCTTCAATATGGGTTCAGGCCACATTTCGGGACTGAGACTGCTCTGGTTGTATTGTATGATGATTTCCGTGTGTGTGTGTGTGTGTATGACAGGGGCTGTGCAACCTTGTTGGTCCTCCACAATTTGTCAGCGGCCTTCAATACCGTCAACCACGGTATCCTCCTGGACCGTCTCTCTGAGGTGGGGATCGGGGATCTAACCTTTGGCTGGGTCTGCTCCTTCCTCGAGGGCCAAGCCCAGCATGTAAGCCTGGGTGGGGAATTGTCGTCTCCCTGGTCACTCCCATCTGGTTGGCTATCTCCCCCGTGCTGGGGGTAGATCCATGAGACCCTGTTTTGCCCACCAATTTGGCCACCAGGCTGGACAAGGATCAATGGTACCTCGTAAGGCAAATGGAAAACAGAAGAAAACATTCATCTTACAAGTTTTTCCTATCCCCAGAGATTGCATTCATCTTACAACTTTTTCGTCTCAAGGGGCATTCATCTTACAAGGTATTACTGTATTCTGACATGATAAATTAAGATGATTTTTAAATTCATCCCAAATGTGATATTACGCTTTCCTATCTGGACTATACTCTGTGCTTTTCTGAACATTTTGACCTATCTGGTCAATTCACAGTGCTGACAACATAGATCTGAAGGTGAAACAAAAAATCCTAAATACCAGAATGTTTGTGCTCTGGGATCAGATGACCATCATGCAAATGTTGAAGGAAATGTTGAAATATTAAAAAGGGGTGTAAGGGGAGTCTGAAACTGAACAAAAAAAGAAGACTCTAAAGACCGAGATCTTAAGATCTTTTAAAGAATGAATGGCAGCTTCATTCCCTGCATGGATCTGATGACCCTTGATAACACTGAGCCCCTGGTTCAGCTTTGCCTCACAGGCTCTGTCAAATACTACCAGGATGGGCAAAGTTGGACAGACTAAGAAACCAGTTTAACCACAGCAACTTGTTTCCAAAGTCTGTGCAACTTTGTAAATTTTTTACAATGGTAGGGCCAGGCAAATATCATAAAGCAAAAGTTACTGCCCAAACCAATGCCTTGTGAAGCTACCCTTATGTTCTTCCAATTCCAAGTGATATATCTGTATGTGACTCAGCTTCCAAAGAAAGGAGTCACTGGGGTGTGGGTCTGCACACCTGTGTAAACACACATAATCAGAGAGTTATAGATACAGATAGAGATATAAAGACCCAGGCCTTTGGAAGAATAACACATTAGATCCAAGGGAAATCCACGCAAAGGTACAGTGAATTCTTTTCATATTCTCTGCATTATAAAGATAAATACATATACTTCAAAAAGAATTTTCAATGTTTTTATTATGAATAGAATTCTGTTCATTTGATTTATACACTGCCTTCCTCTGTACTTCTGTTTAACTGGGAAGCCTCATGTGCCTTGGAAGCTGTATGTCTAAGAGTCAGGACATCATCAATTAACATTATGTATTCTACTTTAGGTTGCTCATTGTGGAAGAGACATCCGATGAATAGCAACTACTACAGGGCTACTTCCTGTTCTTGTTTGTGTTATTATATATGTTGCATGTTAAGCAGATGTATTAAAAGATATGAGAAAGTGTGGTAAATCAGAATATATCCCACGTGTATGAGGACTTGATCACAATTGGCAAAATAACTCGTTATATTGTTCATGGAGAACATGAGTATCAATGGCTATTAGGGATGGGCATTCTGTTTCAGAGCCAGTAGGTTATGAAATGAACGACGCAAGCCCAGGTGGTCCTCGGAACTGGCTGATAAATGCAGATCCAATTGCTTTGCCTTTGTCTCGTGCAGGGTTAAAATCCAACAAGGACGCATGCTGTGACGTCATCTGTGCTAGATCTGTGATGCTGGCCCATCAGGAGCTGTGCAGGGACAGGCATCATTCCACCTCCCTCTCTGATTGGCCAACAGCATGAAGCAGGATAGATGACATTGCATCATGCTTCCTCATTGAGGAATTATTGAGAACTAGTATTTCAGACTCTGTGTTCTCCTGGCTGTGTTAAGGCTTACAGTCTAGAAGGACACAAGACAAAAATGATAGGATAGGAAAAGGAAAACAAGAAACTTGAGGAACCAAGTCAGAGAGTTCATAGAATCATAGAGTCAAAAGAGACCTCAAGGGCCATCCAAATCCAACCCCCTGCCATGCAGGAACCACCATCAAAGTACCCCCAACAGATGGCCTTCCAGTCTCTGCTTAAAAACCTCAAAAGGAGACTTCATCACCCTCTGTGCGAGCATATAACACTGGCAAACAGCTCTAACTGACTGGAAGTTCTTCCTAATCTTCAAATGGAATCTCTTTTCCTGTAGTTTGAAACCATGACCTCGAGTCCTAGTCTCTGAAGCCATGGAAAACAAGCCAGCCCCCTCTTTGATATGACATCCTTTCAGATATTTAAACATAGCTATCATATCCCCCCCAGCCTTCTTTTTGAAAGGCTAAACATTCCCAGTTCCCTAAGCCGTTCCTCATAAGACATTTCTTCCAGACCTTCAACCATCCTGGTCGCCCTCTTCTGTATCCACTTGAGGTTCTCAACATCCTTTTTAAATTGAGGTGCACAGAACTGGACACAGTACTCCAGATGGGGTCTGACCAAAGCAGAACAGAGTGGTACTATCACTTCCCTTGATCTAGACACTAAGCTTCTGTTGATGCAACCAAGAATCGTGTTGGCTTTCTTAGCCACTGCATCTTTTAATACAGTTTTTATAATGTAAATGCATGTAAATGTATGTAAATCCTCACTTGTCTTGCTATTGAATGCAAGAATGAGAAATTGCAAAAATTAAAAATTAAAAAATATCCACATATAGAAGGAAAATATTTTCTGCAGATCTCAGGAAGCCTTCTCATACCTGTAAGACTATCTTTTGTGCCACTTTGTTCTTCCATGGGCCTTTTAAAGTTAGCAGCATTGGATGGCCTATTTGTGTCTCTTGATCAATCAATCTGTATATTTTGTTTGCTAAACATTCATGTGTTGCTTTGCTTCCCAGAGGGAAAAGGCCTATTTTACGTAGAATTTTTCTGCACAAATTTCTACACCCTTTACAGAAAACACGCCTGCAATACCCCAAAGCTGAAGGTGGGCGTAATGTTCCCACCTCACTGTCAAAGTTGGAACTCTTTAAAGGAAGCAGTTCCTCAAAATGCTGTCCCAAGTCCCCCCCCCCCCCCCGCATGTCAGAACAGCCTGTTTCAATAGGAGGATAGAGGTACCACTGTATTTGAAGGTCTATCATACAAAGCGAGGTGGGGAAAGATCTGTTCTCGATCATCCCAGAGTGCAGGACACATCATGATGGGTTCAAGCTACCGAAAGCCATCCTTTGGTTGAATATTAGGGAAAATTTCTTAACTGTTAGAGCACTACAACAATGGAACCAATTACCTTGGGAAGTGGTGAAAGCTCCAGTGCTGGAAGCATTTAAGGGAAATCTGTCATATCTGCCTTGACTTGTATTCCTGCACTGAGTAAGGGATTGGACTCAATGGACATATAGGCCCCTTCCAACTCAATTAATCTATGGTTCTATGATGTATTTGTGAGGATACGCTATCTTGATTCTTTTGAGTCTAAGGAAACATTCAATTTTAAATCTTTTCAATAACTGATCAAATTCTTTCTAGATAATTACGGATTGCTACTTGCTGCATGATTTTCCCTGCTTGCTAGTTAGGTCTGAATACTAGCAAATGCCACAGTGTCCTCACAAACTCAGGATATTTACATTACATCAACATTCCTTGACCGGTTCCCCATCTAACCGCCATTTTGAAAGACCACAATTCTGCATTTAGTTAGTCATGAATTCTTCTTCCCTCTATTTATTTTACTTTCATTGTCTTCCAAATTTTTCATTTCTCTCTGAGTGTCAGTTAGAATCTCACACCTACTGTCTACTCTAATCTTACTCCAGAATCCTCTATCTCTGGGTGTTTAATATTTTCTATTTTCTAACATCCCCCTTTCAAGATTGTTTTTTACTGTTCATTCCCACCCTCATTGTGGAAATCTCTTATTCCTCCTTGAAATCCTGTTTCTCTGTCAGTAGTAGGGGCTACTTCTGTTCTCTTTTTTTTATTTAAGGAGGAGTGAATTATGTTCCACAGGAAAACCTTACAAAGTGCTGCTCCTTCAGCAAACATTGCTACACAGATGTTAAACTACCTGAAAATAAAACAGTTTAGGTGTGTCAAGCCACAAGAGAAGTGGCATGGCTTTAAAAAAAAAACACCTCCAAAGGTATATTCTGTAACTGCCTGAATTTTCAACACCCTGCCTTAAACTGTAAGTATTGTCAGATTGGTGATGGGACTAAAACAGCTGCGGTCAGGGGAAGAATGGGATCAGGACCAGGGTTACCATGGACTGACAATGAGATCATGTTGATCAGGGGAATTATAGCAGGCAGTGAAGGAGAAGGAAAGCCTGCTCTAGTAATGCCCACTGCTGTCTTTTCTATCCTCAACTGCTGAAACAGAAAGCAAACAGAAATGCCTTGAGAGGATGAATGCAGTGCTTTCCTTCTGCCTCTCTTCCACAGCCAGCCCAATTGAGCTAGGGCCAGATGAAGGTTCTAGAAAAGCAGTGTCACAAAGCGGAGTTCCTCAGCAGACCTGAAGGCGGCACTGCTTTCCACGTTTGCCTTCTCCAACGCTGAGATGTTGTTGACCCTACAACCAGCATGTCTGGGCTTTCAACAACTACAGCATTAAACCTGATCTAGGAAATGGCTGCCCAACCATGAGTACTTTTCATTCAACCCAGAGTGCACTTGTTAGCACAAGTGATACAACAGAAATTTCTTTTACAGGAGAATCAGACACAGATAGCCAGGCCCAGGCCCAGATATTCTACTACATGAGGCAGTGCAACAAACAGTATCCCCAAAAGGCAAGTGGCACTTAAAGCCAGCCAAGTTATTTTGGAATATAAAAAAACAGCCCATGACAAATATCCCCATCTTTGGCAGAAAAAGTATGACATTAGCAAATGAAATAACTAACCATTATTTTATAATAGCCCAAATCACATGCCTGAAGCAGTGCCATGATAGGTCCAGGATTTTTGAATAATGGTCAGCAGTCAAATGACATTGCATTTCCATTTTCTAATGGCTAGAGTTAAATTCTTACCTCTAAATAAACGTGCATAGCAACACCTCATTGTTTTTAGTCTCATTGGTTTTAGGGGGGCAAGCTTTATCTGTGAAGATCAGATCACAGAAGATCAATCTCTGAATATATCTACTGTGTTCGGTAGAAGTGTCCGTGCAACTGTAGCATTCAAAGCCCATGTTTCCAACTGAACAAATATCTTTTTATTCTTTTTCTTGGTGTTTGTCCCACTTGGTGGTGGGGTCCACTATTCCAATTGATACAGTCATGGGCTAGGTCTGGGTCATGTCATTCCAGCTGAACAAAGATGCCAAAAATTGTGGCCAATCACTATTCACAATTCCTAGCTAGATGCTTCCCCATGTTCTTGATGGTAAAGGGAGGGCCGTCTCAAAGGAGCTTTCTGTTTTTCAAGCAGCCCTGGTAAGAAGGCTACGTTTCCTGGCAGTGGCTGGGGCCCTGTGGAACTGCTATGATTCTGTAGATCTTCAGATGGGGAGGGAGGGGGGAAAACAGGTCAGATTGTGCCAGAGAATAACATTTGAAATAAACAGGTGTAATTGTGCCAGAGAATGACATTTGATTTTTCTTTCTGAATTGTTTCTTCTCTCCATCATGTCCCAACTGGCATTGGGTTCAATTGTTTGTGTGTATGTTGTGGCCTTGCAATGCTGGCAGAACAAGCCAAGAAGAAAGGGAAAGAACTGGGGGGAAAGGCCATAGATGGCTGCACCGGGCCTCATTGCAAAATCAGCAGGAAGGTCAGGGATGCATGAGATTTCTTGTGGCAGAAACCCTGAGGGCATCAAGAGGCAAAAGATCACCCTGAGCTTTTCCACACATTCCAGCAGCTGACTAGAGCCTGGGTGGGGTGGGGAGCACCTATGTCATATGTGTTAATAAACAAGACAGAGTAGGATGTGAGCCCTTCTTAATTTTCCCCTTAAGGTTCGGTTCTCTGCCCTGTTCTCTGTCAGCTAAGATTTACCTAGATTTACCTAGATTTCCCCTGTGTTGAGTCCACAAACAGTTGGTCCAAAAGCAATGTTGGCTTCCTTCTCTCAACCCTTGCCTGCCCTCGCCCGAGGACCGACCTTGCCCTGTGGTCTTAGGTTTTGGCCTTGAAATTTCAAGGAGTTGAATGTTGCTGTCTTTGACAGCACTAAACTCTGGGAAATTCTCCACAGATCCCCATTTTTTGTAAGTGTATTCAGGTGTGAAATGGATTCAGTATTGAAAACAACAACACTGCAAGGCTAGAATTTCGAACACACGTGTGCTATAGCTTAGGGCCTCACTTTATTAGGGAGAAGCTGTAAGAGGAAGCATGAGAGAAAACTACAGTCATCAAGGCACGTCCAGCACAAACCAGCTGGAAAATGTCAACTATTTCACATGCTTTAAAAATGTGGAGATATATATATATAAGACTCGGTTTTATTTTCCTTTTGTTTTTCAGCAATGGCCATGTTCTGTCTGTTTGTGGGTCTCGTTGCATTGATGCTGCATCCTAGCATTCAGGTAAGATATTTTTGAGTATCTATTAGTTGTTTGAGAAGGAAGATTCAAATTCTTCCTCTGGGGTTCCCATAGATTTTTGCTAAGCCCACTTATATTAATCAAATAACATGGAAATCTTCCAAAATAAATAATCTACTTTACAGCCCTCTTGTAAACAGACTGTATTGATGAGTTGTGCAAACATCCCTCTAGTAAGTATTCCGAACAGAAGCTGTTTATAGTACCTACAGGTGTTAGTCTTCTAAGTACATTTTAGTAACAAGCATTATTCAGTTTTTGATACATTTAATTCTGTTTAAGTGGGTCAGCAGGCATAATCCTACACACCTGTTGTTTACTTGTAGGCTGCAGATATCGATCCTTACATGACCACCAATGCCAACCAGCAGCAGGCGATCGTTGACAAACACAACAGCCTGAGGAGGGCAGTGAAGCCACCTGCCAGTAACATGCTCAGGATGGTAAGAGGGAGTCTAAAAAAATTACCGTAAAAGGAATGTTATGCAGATGGACATTTGGGATTTTTGATTTGTTCATTTAAAGTGGAAAAAAACCCAAACTTTTCTGTCTCATGGAATCAACTGGCAATAAAAACGTGTTCTCTGCTTAAGGCTTACCCATGCCATTTGTCATGGACATATCAAAAAACAGGGACTGACAATGCCTTTATTAGACTTACTAATATATCAGAAACAAGTGACTTTTTGAGTGCTACAGGGCTTAGATTTAGTTGGTTTGTATTAATTTAATAAATGTATTTACCCTTGGGGTTTTTTAAATTTTGTGTAAGGATTACAGAACTTCTTCCTTAGCTTATTTTTCCCATTTTCAACCATGTGACACATCCACACTGATTAATGTTTTGACTAAAATAGGTTATTTCTAAATATTTCCTTTGTCCCATTAAATTAGCTGCCTTGTCAATGTTAATCAAATATTTTGTTTACTCCCATACCAATTGATTACAAAAGAAACAAAAAAAGACTAAATAAACCTTCATAAACCATACAGCCATTTTAAAATAAAGATCAAGGAAAGTAAAGGCAACATGCATTTTATTATTATATCAATAACATTATTTATTTTATTTAAGACATATCTAACATTATCTCAGAAATTAGCTTTGCAAATATGATGGCATGTGTGTACAGGGATCTCCTCAGACTTGGTTTCATGGAACTGTTGGGAAGCAGAAATGGGAATAGGGGACACATTTTGCAGAATGTAGGGAGGAGGGAGAATCAGGATTCAGGAGTCCACCATTTTGTGAACAAAGTTCCACTCAGAGGGTTTAGGTGTGGGGGTGTTAATGTATTATAAATGTTTATGTTAAAAATTGGCACAGTTTTGCTGTGATTTATTTAACCACCATCCAATGAAATGTTATAATATGGTCTTATGAGACAGTAATATAACATTCACAGCTGCTAGGAATGCATTCACCAGCAGTTTATACTTTTCTTATTGTGTTCTTTATCCAGTATTTCTGTTGAAGGGGATAAACAGAAAACCAAATTAAATACTGTACTTAAAATGTAACGAATATCAGTCCAACATGATTTAATCTATTTAGAGTTTCTCCATCTCACAACTCATTCACACATTTCTCTGTGACCCTTAGGAGTGGAACTCTCAAGCAGCCAGTCATGCACAGAGCTGGGCAAACCAATGTTCATTAAAGCAAAGTACATATGAAAGCAGAATGATAAGTAAGTAAAATTTATATATATATATAAATCCAAGCACACTATATAGGTTTTGCTGAAAGAATTAAGATCTTCTATTTTAATGTATGACTCTCTAATATTTCATAAAGTATTGATGGCTCTTATAGATGTTTGAGAATACATCTGAAACTAAAAGAAACTGATGATAGAAGCAGGAGGGAGTAAAACTGATTGGGAGTAAAACTCTGGTTTTTAAAGGTGGGGGCTTTTACCAGAAGCTCTCCAATTCTTTGGTGGAGCTACTGCAGTCCTGGTTATAGTAATGCGATGGTAGCTGGGGTAGTAATCACAGATGAAAAGGAACAAGGAAACATTGGGATTGTAAGGTGGCCATTCTTGCAATGGCACACTCCTTCACTAATTCTAAATACTTTAACTGGTTTTCAAGCACCCCAAAATCTTCACTCCTACCTTAAGGTTTGCAAGTCAAAGGATGGATGTAGCAAATGCTCCCCCAATGGCTCAATCCCACTGTCTTTAAAATCTGCATCTAATTTACCAATGAACTGGGTCCAAAAATGATGCCCCCCATGGTCGGCAGTTTTTTTTTTAAAGTTAACACCCACTTAACCAGGTTCCAGCGAGTTTTCTAAGACCCAAGGTAGAGGGTGGGTATTTTTTTGATCTGGTTCAAAATGCATGTTTTTACAAGAGGCAAAGGTTAGTGGGGGCACAGAAAACCTGTTTTCCCCCTTTTGTTGTTGGTTTCCCAGTTATGTGGGTTGGCAACATTCTACCTTGCTGTTTCCCCCGACTGCTGTCTCTCCGATATTTTGCTTGGGAGACAGCCAGCCAAGTCAGTGCGAGGAGGATGAGGGGGATGCTCACTTGCGGGACAAGGATTAAAAGGACGTCACCTCTTCTGAGGCCAACCAGCGGAAGCCAAGGGCTCCCAGCATGGCCATGGGTCGGCCCCTGTGTTGGGCCTTCCTTTTCAAAAGTGCCCGGGTGAAATCCTCGCCAGCCAGGGACTCCGGTGCCACGCCAGGGAAGGGGGAGGGGTGTGCACGGGGGGGGGTGAAATCTGGTAGTGATGAAAGAAGAGGGAACTCCCTTCTTGGCGAAGGAGCAAAAGGGAATCCTGGGGCTGGCGAGTGAGCGAGCGAGTGAGCGACTGACAGGCAGCCTGGAGCAATGAAAGCCAGACATTGGTGGGCTTTCCCTTGAGGGCTGTCAATGAGGAAACCCCTTTTTGGTGCCTGCCTCAGGTGAGGCTGAGGAGGGCTTGGTGGCAGTGGCACCAGGTTGAGAGCTGGTGCAGAAAAAAAGGTAGGACAACTGCCACCGTCTCTCTCTCTCTCTTCTCTCTCTCACACACACACACCATTGCAAGTGCGTGCACACGCGCGCGCGCACACACACACACACACACACACACATTCTCACCAACCCAGCTTCTTGACGGCATCAGCCTTGCTCCCACCCCCTGTGTCTCTCTCCCCACACCATCCCCCACGCCTTCCCTGTTCTCTTGCTGGGAAAGCTCTCTGCCTTTTTCTCCAATGGCAATTAGCATCTGCCGTCACTACCACATCATGCCACCTCCTTCCCCTCCTCAGGCGCTCCTCTAAGCCCATGCTATGCTGCTGCCACTGCCCCTTGGAGCTTCTAGATGCGGATTAAGGACATGGGGACATATAAATTGCGGTTACTTTAACCATGTCCATGGAAACACAGGAACCACATTTTCAGTTATGGGACCACTTCAGAAAGAAACAAGGCTTTTATTATTAATAACTGCCTCTTTCGCCTCTGCAAGCACTTCCCTTCTACCCATCCAATTTTCCTTGTTCCCCTTCCTTCAACGCACACTTTCAGCATTCCATGATTCAGCTGTCCCCAGTCACAGAAGTAGCGGGCATTGGACATCTGCATTATTTGGGCTTCATTCCCTTGAGCTCTCCAAGAATTCCCCCAGCCAGAATTCTGGGAACTGTGGCTAAAAAACCAAAGTCTTCAAAGGGGGTTTTAATTTCTAACATGTGAGGAATAAAGGCTCTGTCAGGAGCTATTATTTTTTGGTGAAGAAAGAGGGTATGAGTGACTAAACTCCATGGGAGTTTCAAGAGATTAGGGAATAAAGGGTAAATAGGGAAGAATAATTTGGGATACAGAAAAAAATAAAATTAAAAGAGAGAGAGAGAGATTAGGGAATAGGTAATCTTCCTGCAAACTGGGCTTTATACAGGGTCTCTCTAAAATAATCCATAATCCCTTGAAGCTCCCAAGAAACTCTGTACAGAGCCCAAGGGGGCAGGAAGACAAACTGTCCCCTAATCTCTTGCAGCTCCCGCGGAGCTTGGCCACCCACACCCACTTCACAGGAACATAATGGTTCTAACTGGGGCTTCATTGTCCATGTGTGAGAAACTGAAAAGTCCTCTTTGATGTGTTTGTTTGAAAAGCCTCGTGGTACAGTGGTTAAACTGCTGTACAGCAGCTAGAACTGTGATCACGACCTGGGGTTCAATCCCAGGTAGCTGGTTCATGGTTGACTCAGCCTTCTATTCTTCCATGACTGGTAAAATGAGTACCCAGCTCGCTGGGGTGGGGGTGGGGGTAACCTGCATAAATAAATTGTAAACTGCCTGGAGAGTGCTTTAAACACTGTGGGGTGGTATACAAGCAGAATATCTGGAAGTTGAGTCATGGCTACTGGACTTATTTTTTGAGAGATAGAAACGTTTCGCTGCTCATCCAAACAGCTTCATCAGTCAGGGACTCCGGTGCCTCACCACGTCTGATGAAGCTGTTTGGATGAGCAGCGAACCATTTCTATCTCTCAAAAAAGAAGTCCAGTAGCCATGACTCAACTTCCAGATAACCTCACCTGGATGACTGAGAACCTTCACAGACATAAGCAGAATGCTTTGCTGTGCTGTCCTGTGTTTTGCTTTGCTTTGCTTTTTTGCAGCAGTTCTCAGAATCAGTAGCATAGCTAGGCGGCAAGGGGAGACATCTGTCCCTGGGCATAGCATCTGGGAGCACTGACCTGGACCTGGCAAACAGCTGCCCAGGCCAAGAAGCAGACTCCCATCTTCAGCCGCATGCCACCCGGCACTGGCACCACTCACCTCTTTGGAGCCATGCTGCCCCAGCTGGCTAGCAAAGCACGCTGGCTGCTAGCGAGGTGCTGCCCTGCACATGATACCAGAGCAAACTTGCTGAAGTGATGTGGAAGGGCTGCAGGTGGCCACCAGTGAAGGAAAATGGCTTCTCTGGTGCCTTTTCATCCTGGGGGGCAGACACACATTGACACGCACTTCCTGTCTCCTCTTTTTAAATCAAACACTGACACACAGACACACACACACACACACACACACACACAAACATACAGGGAGCACTTATTCAGCAATACCAGAAGGCAGGGGCCACATTGGCTCCACCTCTTTTAGTTCTCCCCACCACTCGCCTGCCTGCCTTGGGTTCAGAGAACCCCCCCCCCCATACACCTTCTCAAACAAATAGGGAAGGGGGTGAAATGGGACAAGAAATGCAGGCAGGCAGGCAGGCAGGCAGGCAGCTTGCCTTCTTGCCTGTTCAGAGAAGCCCAGATGTAGCACCCTTGCAGGACAACCTAGGGACACCTAGGCAGAGAGGCTTGCATGCACGAATGAATCCCAGCACACACCCTGTGCACAAACAGACACAATGAAACCACAGGTGCTTTCAGCGGGGAAACGGGTGCCTATTGATGAGAGATGGATTCATGCGTATTGTAAAGACACACGCAGAGCGAATCCCAGCGAAGGTGCCTTTGCAGGAATGTAACTGGAGAGACAGAGGCCCAGGAATAGAAGCAGCAGCTTTGGCTGCAGCACATGGTCGTCCCACAAACCTCCTCACAGAAGTTGCATCCACTGGACAAAAACACACTCAAGAACCGAGGAAGGGAAGGGCAGTGGAGGTGGCAGCGGTTTTTAATTTGCTCCTCCGGGCTTTCATAACATCACCCTGCCTGTCCTTGAACTCCGAAACTTTCAACCAAGTAAGGTATGGTTTGGCTGTAGCCCTGCTGTTGCCACAGAAAATGTTATTCTGAAAGGTAATGTTTGTCTATTCATATGGGAGACCTTCTTATGGCTCACACCTTGTCACGAAGGGGCCAGGAGGGGGAGTGAAAATTAACTTTGTCCCTGGATGCTGAAAATCCTAGCCGCACCTCTGCTCAGAATTCAGGCTGGGGAACTTTCTAGTAAATTGTGAAAGCTGAGATCTAACAATAATTATGAAAGTTCCATGCCAAAGAAGTAGCCAAGCATTCACATTTGTGTGAATAATTATATTTCTAATTCCAGATGGCAAGAGCTGTGGTGAAAATATCTTCATGTCAAGTATAATAGTCCCATGGTCCTACGTCATTCAGAAATGGTTCGATGAAGGAAAAAACTTTCAGTATGGTTCCGGAGCAACATCACCAAATGCAAGAATTGGTGTTTATACCCAGGTACAATGAAAGTGACTGGAGCAAATTTGTCCCCCTTTTTAGAGGGGGCTGGACAAAATTGCACACAATTCTTGTCAGATCCCAATAAGTTAGTTGAAATATTCCCCAGAGAACTGCTTGAATAATGGCAGTTCTACTTCTTTATTCCTTCTGCCTAGCATCCAATAAATTATCTTTTGTTGCAGTATGTCATTCAAATATCCTCTGAACAAGGGCATTCCACTATGGCGGTTACTTCATGTCCCATTCGTCCCTCCTTGCTGTCCCGCTTGGGACTGGTACCAAAAAAAACTTACTCCACATCCATAATGTGACAGCAAAAAGTTGTCTCAACCATGCCCCTGGAACTGGGAACAGAGCGTGACAAGCCATACCTGCCCCTGGGCCGGGGAATTCTTTTGTCTCTGTTCCTGTTCCGCGACAAGGTCCTGTGAGGTAACAACTGTCACGCAATGAAGGCAATCTTCACTCGTGAACTTGCGTCCATCCATTTCTCTCGTACTTTTGAGTGCTGTGGATCGAAATTTCAAATAGACGAAGCACAGGGGGTGTGGTGCGCCCTTTATTTTTGTTTTTTTCCTTCAAAAAACCAGATCTTGTCACAAAACAAGGCCATGATTTAACACTTGTCACGAGACAAGTTATCACGACCGTGAGTAAACAGAAACAGGGACTGAAGAGGGACAAAACCATGTGACTGTGAACAACGCTGTCACAGTACAAACGTAACCACAGAAGAGGGTAGGACATGAAGTAACCGCCTGTGTTGACTAGATTCTAAAGTGAAGCACCAGTATGGAGCCCAACTCTGCTGCACTATCAGCTTGTCCTCTGGCAGAAAGAAACAAGACTTACATGGTGAAAAATATTCTCTTTCCATATTTCACCAAAAAAAAAATCCCCTTAGTCTATGATGTTCTGTTGTTTTTGGCCGATATCAAGTCACCCTGGCTTTTGGTGACCCCATAACAGCCCTGCTAAGCTTTTGCAAGCTCAGGCCTGTAGTGCCTTAAGGGAATTGATCCATCTCATGTTTTGTTCTTCCTCTTTACCTGCTGCCTCCAGCCTTTCCCAGCGTTATTGTCTTTTCCAGAGAATCCTGTCTTCTCACCATGTCCCCAAAGTAAGACAGCCTCCGTTTCATAATATTTTGCCTCGAGATAGAGAGAGTCCTGGCCTGATTTAATCTAGGACCCACTTGTTTATCTTTCTGGCAGTCCCGTATATCCGCACACCTCTCCTCCCGCACCACATTTCAAACAAATCACCCCACCTCCACCCCCATCAGCTTTCTTTACTCTCCACTTTGCACACCCATATGTGGTGGCTAGAAATGCAAGAGCATGGAGGATCTTGGTCTTGATCTCCAGTGACACATTCATACACTTGATGACATTTTCTGGTTCCTTCATTGCTGTTCTCCCAAGTCTCATCAGTCTGTATCTGGTTTCTTGGCTGCAGGGTCCTTTTGGATTGATGATTGAACCGGTCGTATTCCATTACTCTCTAAAGCCAGAATATCATTGTTGTGCAATTATACATACAAGTACACATTCTATTCCACAGCAAGATTGTGTGGTGACACTCCCTATGTTGCTTGAAAGTTACTTTTGTGTGCCTCTTGAGTTTACAGGGTGACCGTGTCCATGTTCCTTTGTGTCTCTGCAGGTGGTGTGGTATAACTCTTACCAAGTGGGATGTGCTGTTGCCGTTTGTCCTGGTCAGCCAGTCTACAAGTATTTTTATGTTTGCCGTTATTGTCCTGTGTACGTATTACTCCAGAAACTTACTGCTTTTGGGGAAGCCTGTGGTCTTCTATTGCAACATGCAAATATCACAGAATTTCTACTCAAGCACTTTTTCATAGGGTTGGCCAGTAACATTTTTTTAAAACATTACAGTTATTGGTGGAGGGGCAGTGCAGAAAAGAAAACAAATCTGAAATATTTATGCCATGCATACATTCAATCAATATGAATATAATGCATTCCATCTGAAGTCTTTCCCCATAGTTAAATGAGGCATATGTACATATTTGCATATGTCTCAGCTTTAGCCCAGAAACATTGTTTCTCCATGGTGTGATCCCAGAAGCGGCAGCTGCGACTATGCGTGCCAAACAAATGCAGAGGTCTTTTTCATCCAGTACCAGCAGAGCTTAACTGCAAGTGCATATGAATAAGACATATATAGCACAAAACTGATTTCCAACTGCCTTTCTGAATCCCAAACAAAAAACAATTGTATGGCTTAGAAGTTGGTTCTTTCAGCGATGATTTTCCACATCTTTATAGCATACCCTGCAGTATCAGACGTCTGCATACTGGTTTCCTGTACTGATCAAGAACATAAATATGGCACACATTTTTGAGAGGGGAAAATTCCAAGTACACACATTCATGTGTTCAGCTGCTTGTGTCACATTTTGCCCTGCACATTGCTTTATTAAAAACAGCCATCGGGGAGCAGAGGTTTGGGGCTGGTATATAAAGAGAAGACACTTTTGAAAATCAAAAAATATATTCCCAGGATTAAACCTCCCCCTGTTCTAATAGACTGTGACCGGGTCCATTATTATGAATTCTAGCATTGATGGGCATGAAACAGAAAATAGTGTTTTGTTTTGTTGCTCATTGTGTTTCGTTTCATTTTGTAATTAACATTTTTTTTAAAAAAATGCAATGAAACGAAATAAAAAAAATCAGAAGTTGCCTCCACCCTGCTGGTTTCTTTTCGTAGCTGATACTGATAGCTACGGCTGTAGGGGGAGAGCTCCCAGCTTTAGGAGTAAAACTGTGTGCCCCCTCCCCACAGTGCAACTTGTCAAAACAAAAACCAGCTGGGTGCCAGTGGTGGCAGCCACACCAGGAGAGAA
Source organism: Phrynocephalus versicolor (assembly GCA_023846285.1). Classification (NCBI taxonomy): domain Eukaryota; kingdom Metazoa; phylum Chordata; class Lepidosauria; order Squamata; family Agamidae; genus Phrynocephalus; species Phrynocephalus versicolor. Next base: position 25,978,265 of record JAHTLZ010003542.1, read on the forward strand.
GAGTAGCAGGGTTTTAAATTTGGCACCAGATGCTTCGTTCTCCCATTGCCACCACCAGCACCCAGCTGGTGTTTTTTTCATAGTTTGGGCTGTGGGGAGAATTGTGGGGAGCTTGAGCTGTCAAAAACAGCTGGGTGGCAGTGGCCAGAACAAGAGAGCCGAGCAGAGAAATTCAGGAATCGTTTCATTTCCAAAGTAAAAAAAAATTGCTTTTCGTTTCATAACAAAACGTTGTCTGCCACTTCATTACATTACAAACTGTTTTGTAACCTTGTGTGTGTGTGTTGCGTCGTTACAGTCATGACCGACTCTATGTGACTCCATGTCCATGGAGTTTTCTTGGCAGGAGTACTGGAGTGGCTTGCCAGTTCCTACTCCAGGCGCTTACAGCACCTGGTATTCCCTGGTGGTCGCCCATCCAAGTACTAACCAGGGCCGACCCTGTTTAGCTTCTGAAATCAAGCGAGATCGGATATGCTTAGGGCATCTAGGCAGCTGTTTTGTAACCTTACGATACGACAAAACAGTGTGTTGTTCTTCATTTTGTGCCCATCTGTAATTTCTGTGGAATGGTGGAACTATGATACAATCTCACTGAGTTTCTAATCTGGCACTGATGAGTGGATAGGAAACTAAGGAAACTTCACAATCTGCTTGGAGAATGCCCAAAGACAAGTGCCAGATATGTCTGTACTCACAGTAGCACTGGGAAATAACTTCAGCTGAATGCAATACTTACAAAAAGATGGGCTTCAGTGTGTGAAAGAATTTAGCCCATCTATTGACCTAGGAATTGGAAAAAGGGATACTAATGGAGAGTGAAAAACTCCTCTTTCAGCTGCTGGGTATAAAAGCAAATCATTTTCACTATTGCTAGACTCCTTGAGCATCCCGCTCTGTCTTATCAAGATCCCTCGAAGCTATTTTTCAGGACTCCAAACCCATTCAACACCTATTCTGAACCAGGAACCCAACCAATGTGTTCCTCATGTCCTCTTCTTCCTACTTCCGCATCCCTGTATGGACATAAAAGGCTGGGGGTATGAGTTGCTCTGTATCTTTTACATCGTCCTAGAGGCATGTGATGCATTTTAATGAGGTCATCTGTTCTTAAATAATTCCCAGCCTTCAACATACATCTCTGAATGCCTATATACAGCACTCACTGTGAATTATGTATTTCTGTTTAACATTTCCAGCGGGAACCGTATAGACCAGATTAATACCCCCTATAAAAAAGGAACCCCATGTGGAGATTGTCCAAAAGCCTGCGACAAAGGATTGTGCAGTAAGTTTGAGAAAGATGAACTTTAAAAAAAAATATTTTTGCAGAGCCTTTTGAGAAATGAATAGGTCACCGAGGCACAGCATTTAATGGCAGATGATGTCATTTTCACTGTTACTTTTTAAATAAGCTGTTTTAAAAAAAAATTATAGTGTTTTAGTGCAACAGTTGTTTAACTCATTCTTAACCATATCAATGCTTTAACTTTTTTGTAAGTTGTCTTGGGCACCTGCTTTGAGGGGGTGGGGGAAGGATTTTTTAAAAGTACACAATATATAATATTTATATATTAAAAATAAATATTGGCTGAAATCCAGTAGTAGGTCTCAGCTAAAGTAGGCCCATTGAATCAATGATATTTACAATGGAGTTGATATTTGCAAAGGAGCCCCGTGGCGCAGTTCTTAAATGCCTGTACTGCAGGTAAAACTGTGTTCATGACCTGGGGTTCAATCCCTGGTAGCCGGCTCATGGTTGACTCAGCCTTCCATCCTTCCGAAGTAGGTAAAAGGGGTACCCAAATTGCTGGGGGGTGGGCAATGTGCAGCCTGCAGACTGTAATTAAAAACTGGAAAACGCCCAGAGACTACTTGAAGTGGTATGAGGTGGTATATAAGCAGGACACTTTTGCTTTTGCTTTTGCTTTTGCTTTGTCTCACCAAATCCCTAGCGATTCAATGGCCTATTCTAATTGTGAGCTGCTGGTGGATTTTAGCAAATTGTCATTCCCTCACCACCACAACCCGTCATTCCGCAAGCCACACCTGGCATGAATTGTTACTATGGAGGTTTGGTTTCCAAATATTCTGACTTCAATCCTTTTCTCTTTTATATGACAGCCAACACCCCGTGAACATCTGCCACTGAAACTCAGAGCATTAGAGAAGACTGGGAAAGTAAGCAAAGCAAAGCAAAGTGTTCTAGTAAATATACCAGCCCCATAGCACTTAAAGAACTCTAAGTAATTATGCAGGCTACACATTTGCTCCCCCCCCCCCGCTGCCCCAGTGAGCTGGATATTCATTTAAAGGACCTCAGAAGGATGGATGTCTGAGTCAGCCTTGAGCTGGCTACTTCAGATTGAATCCCAGGTCGTGAGCACAGTCTTGGCTGCAGTACAGGCATTTTAACTACTATGCCACAAGCAGCTGTAAGAGGTAGAGGTTTTGGCGTGGTCTTTTGGAATTCACGGCTGCAAATATTGAAGAGTGGGGTCCCTATTTCTTACCCGACAAAATGTTTTCACAAGATCACCAGAGGCATCAGGCATGTGGCCTTCTAAAGACAAGGAATTTGGCTGTCCATGTCACAGATCAAAAATGCAAAACACTTTTGTTTTCAAAGTTGCTTTAATTATAATGAATGACAAAAAAATGTAAAGATGTAATAATCTTTCAGAAGGTTTAGAACAATGTTCCTCTGAGAAACTGCAGAAGTGTTGCTTTGGTGCCCTAGTGGTGGGCTTTGCTATTGTGGAGAACAGGATGATGGACATGGTGGGCCTTTGATCTCATGCCACAGCCTCTTCTTTGGAGATGCTTTTGTAATGTCTTCTTTCCATACAGCATACATTATATGACAAGTTTCTTTCCTTTCCTTCTCTTTTTCATTTTAGCCAATCCGTGCAAGCATTCAGATAAATACACCAATTGTCCAGACTTGAAGAAAACATGGGGATGTGGCATTCCCCTAATGAAAGACTGCCAAGCCGCATGTAAATGTACCACAGAAATAAAATGAGACTCCAAAAACAATTATGCAGGTGAATTGCCTCTCCATCACTAAAATTTTATCACTGATCCAATACTATAGCATTTAGATCTCAGTATATGGGGCAAATATACACTCAACTATAGGATATACTACACTTGATCTTAGCCAAAAGGCCGAGAAGCAACTATAGGATATAATAATTGTGCTCACAAATTATTTAATACATTATTGTTAAATGAATTGTTCCTCATCTGTTTTGTTAAAGAAATCAGTACTTGTATGACATTTCTTGATTCCTGTTATCTGTAGCCAGACTGGATTTTGCTAATAAAGGTTTGTTCTGAGCAGATAAAAAATGTGTTTATTTCTGTGGCAGTGAAGTCAAGGGGTTAGAAAAATTAGTTACACCTGCTGGGAAAATGTAGTTAACAAGCCACTAAAATCCCTTCCTGTATTTTTTTAAATTATATCTAAATGGGGAAAAACATCTAATCAACATTAAAACATATAGGAAAGAAACTAATTGAAAGAAAATGACATCTATATTTCTCCACTCTCATGCCTCAGGACCATTTGGGAGTAATTATACCACTTACCCTCATGAGTCACCATTCAACTTTTGTGAGGATTTCCCCCTTCCCATCCATCCATCCATCCATCCATCCATCCATCCATCCATCCATCCA